>BNCR01000015.1:8070493-9270493 GCA_014656515.1 Oryzias celebensis | reverse complement strand
TGAAGCACGGCTTCTTTTTGCACAAATTCAGCATTTATCTACATTAACTTCTACTTTCTGCAAAAGTTTCAGAAAAAACTCAAACTAATAAAACATTTCAGAAGATCTTGACACAGCACAAATATTTCAAAAAAGATAAACTTGTCAACAGTTGCAACAAAGACATTGTTTAAGAGATCTGACATCAATTCATTGACAGCAAAGTTAAAAAAAAAAACAAGTCTTTGAATGAAAGAGAGGGTTAACACAATAGTAACTTGATAGTAGAGCACATGGCTGTTTTTCTGCATACTGTTACATTGTATAGCCAAGACAAAACCTTTGCCACACACCAATAACGCAATCACAACTTAAAATAAAGATGTGATCAAAGTAATTATATGTTTGGTGGTGGTGGGAAGCCAGCAAATGCTTTCCATGGCAGTGTTGCAGGAACTCATACTACCAACAGACAAGGCACCACATCAAAGCACAAGATGACATTTCTGTGACAAACAAAACCGTGCACTCCAGTGAGTTTGAATGTCACAAAATAGTAGCAGGTCACACAGTCCATAAAGAAGAGAATCACTGCAGCACGCTTTATAAAATGTAGCAGCTAAAAAGCTTTGATATAATAGTTTTAAAAGCTTGTGATGCACTGAATCATAACATTTAAAATGTGAACAAATGATTTCTCTTGCTCATTAACTACATTATTCGTATTATCGAATGTCCTACTCTTAAGAAAAAAAGAACCCCTCTATTTTACAAGAGAAAAACTTTTATTTATAAAAATGAAGAAAAAAAAAAACATCATAAGGTCAGCTGTCTGCCTTAAGACATGAAGATCCATAGATGCTCCAAACTAAAGACCAAAGTAGGCCCCCAAGACCCCCACCCCCACCTGACAGTCTGCTCAAAGGCTAAGCAGCTAAACCATCAGACAGTGGCTCAGCTGTGACTGGTATTTGACCATTGATCAGCTTTAACACCTTTAGCTTGAGAAGTGCCCAGTTTTTGTAATCTAACACTTTCAAACATACCGCAATTACTTTTGAGGCATTGAAAAAAAATCAAATGAGAAAGTGGGAAAAGAAAACATAAATCCAGTAGCCCATAAAAAACAAAAACCACAATCAAAAGAGGCCAACTTTAAAGACACAAACTTATGGTCAAAAACAAGTGTGAGAATTATTGAAATTCTCACCTGTCCAGCAATTCGGTCCAGGTCTCTGGTTCCCGAGGGGGTTAGCCTGCGGCCACTAGAACAAAAGAGGGGTTAGAAAAAGAAAGATCAAACAAACAAATCTAAATATTCTTTATTTTTCAGTTTGAAAGGTTTGTGAGTGAAAAACTTGATGCTTTTAGCAGCCGTCACAACACAGAGTTAATTTTGCTGCAGCATTAAGGCAGAACCATAAAATGACTTTAGTGACCACACGCTAGCAAAAACAAACTGCACAATGAATAAATCAGCTATAGATCTGATTGAAAATTTTGAAAAAGAGCCAAGTTAGGGACCAACTGCTTCTATATTTTTAAAGTTGCCAAAAGGGACATTAAAGTATACTAGGAATTAAACAAAAAAAGGCCAACATGTAATTTTCAATAAAAACAGTTATCTATTGGACTTTGTTTGTTTTTTAAACATGGAAGAACTTCTTGCATCTTTAAGATTAGCAAATTGTAAACCAACTGTAAAACCAGGCAGATATGTAAACAGAAAACTGTTATTTTACGGACCCACTATTGAAAAATAATGTTTTTTGGTGTTTTTAACATGTTCTGCATTTTTCTCATGGAGGACATAGATAAAAGAATTTAAGATTAAAACTGTGTTTGTAAGCATTTTTTATTCAAATTGTGTTTGATCTGAAGCAGATGAAAACTTGTGGTTTAAAAATCTAGGGTTGTTGATGCAGCAACTGCCACAGGCGAGCCAAAGTCTTCTGCATCAACAGTCAAATCCACAACACATTTTTAATGAAGTCCTTATGCGCTGCAGAAAATTTGTCTTAAAAACGACAGAGGCCTTTTGATTTTGGCTAAAAACTGCACAATCATAAATTTAAAAAACCACTCGAAATAAGGGTACAATAGATAAAACTAAATTGTAAAGGGGCTTTAAATATATGTACCCATCTAGTAGAGGACGCTACATTTGAAAACAAAAGTCAGAGGATTGTCTAGCACATATTGATACTTTAACAGGGGAAAGATTTCAGTGGAATAACTTCTTTCAGAAAAAAAAAAAATCTGTTGACATTCACTCACCCATTTGGACTCTTTTCAATCATCTTAAGCAGCTCAAGAGCCTGCAGCACCTTGCGAGCCACATTCTTTGAGCCAACGCTGTGGTGAGCAGGGCACACTCCATTCCTCTTGCGACCACCGTAGATCTTGGTCATGGAGCCAACACCAGCACCTCCTCGAAGATACAGGTGGCGAACGGTTGATGCTGTTGGGACAGATTTAAGAGCATCACTGTACATGTTTGAATTTAAAAACTTGTCAAACGAAATCTACTCCATCCAAATGTAAAAATAAAAAAGTAGAATATCCCCAGAATGAATTTTTAGAGTTTCCAAATGATTGTTTTCAATTAAAATACATTTATTTAGACAGGAAATCTTAAAGAATACATGGGTCATGTCATTTATATTTGGCAGCTGTTATTCACACTTATTCACATGCGAATAAACACAAATACTGATTGAAATTTATCAAGACGCACATCGCTGCATTGCCCACACATATAATGCATTTAAGAATAATGTTTTTGGTTGCTAACCTAACCCTACCTATGGGTTTGTGTGTCCAAGAAAAAATTTTTTAGCACTTAACACATGTATTTAGAAAGTTTCATATAAATAGAAACTTTCTTAATAGATTAGGTGACATTAACTTGGATTTAACAAGATCTGTAATGGCCCACACTCCAAAAAGTCCAAGTAATGCATTACAACCCAGTAAAGGTTTAATGGAAAAATAAAAATAAATAAATATTCAAACTCACCTGCTCTGATATAGAACCAGTTCTCATCACTGGGAGCAAGCTCCTTGTGCTTACCCAGCTTAACAAGGTCCACCCAGTCAGGCACCTTTAGTTTACCTGACCTAGAGAAGTGAGATTGGTATCAAAACCTGTTTCACTACGTTTGATAAGGCATCAATTTAGTTAAATCCAGAGGTATATTGAACATGTCAATGTGTCTCTTTAGAAAACCTTTACATCAAAAAGTAATATACTTACTTCTTTAGAAAAGCTGCCAGGGCACGGACAAACTCCTGCTGGTTGACGTCTTTCACTGTAACACCGGGCATCTGAGAAACAGTTGCATCAATGAAAAGTGCATTACACATCTGCATAGACTGTACAGAGTTCTTATAGACTCATTTCACAAAGCAGAAAAATTGCACAATGACTAAAAGCACGCGAATATTAAAGTTTTAATGTGGTAATTTCGCAAGTAAAAGTTAAATGCTTAACTACACCCGGCATGTTAGCTTAGCATACTCACATTGGCTAGCTAACCTAAGAGCAACACAAACTGAGTTTTTCCCGTCATCGAAAGGTCGATATAAGAACTCAAACACACCGCAGAAGTATTAACAATTAGTGAATACCTTTTTATAAACAATATAGCCGCAAACTACGTCAGCTTAATGGCAAGCAGGCCTTGACACGCACAGAGCATGGTAAAGCTAATGCTACGAGCTAACAGCAACGTTAACATTTTACCCTTGATTTAATCAACTAATGACTAAATATATATCCTAAATGCCAGAAAACTTGTATAATTGCAAGTTACTTTGCGATGGTTAGCATGTGGAGATCATAAATATGACATCTACGCTAATTTTCCGTTAAAATGTAGGGAGAACAGAAAAAAATGCCTCACCTTGCTTGTGAACAGCGAAGGGAAGAGGGTGATACGGGGTTTCCAACCCCTCATAACACGGCAAATCTCGTTCCTTCTCGTGAGAACAGACATCCATCCGCACATGTGTATTATTTGAAGTTGTGCGTGTATATTTGCCATAAAGCTATTTATCAGCCTTCTTTTGTTAAAAATTAGATTTCTGTATTTTTATTTTACTTCCACAGCCTCGATCTTATTTAACTGGCACAAAAGAATACAATGTAGTGCATTTTCACCGAGGTCTTATTTAAATATTAAACATCAAAGTATTCTCAATGTCTTCCGTAATTAAATTTGATTATATTTACATCATTTAGCCTGGGATACAAGAAAGCTAAGTTTAAATGATAAGTGAAATCTAGTGACAAATAATAATATTGAATAAGGAAGTACAAAGTGAGAGGTTTGAAATTTTATGACTGAATAAAAAAAACATATCTACAACAGTTAAAATCAAATTATTTTTAATTGATGAGTCATTATACTTAGAAGATGTTATCATAATGGCTTTCAAAATCGAATCTTACCTTTTTCAAAAGAAAAAAAAGGGTACCTGGTCTGATTAAAGATTAGAACGACAGATTAAAAATGTCGTGCTTCATCATTATGCGTGTTGTTTTCATGCAACACACATTAGTAGTGGTAATTTGTCTTCTTGGTCTTTTTGTGACTCTGTGTTGAACTAGTATCTTGCTTAGGGTTGATATCAGCTTATAAATGTGCTATATCATCCCCTTTTTCCACATGGAGCGGATGATGTTGTGAGTCTTGTAAACTTTCCAACATTGCAGTTATCACTATGACAGTTCCATTAAAGTTTTATAAACCAATGAAAATATCCCAGACCAAAATGAAAATTGTAATAATCTGCAAGTGCAGCAGAGCTGTGTTTGAATATTTTATGATGGTTTTGAACATTATGGCTGTGTTCTCCCACTTGTGTGCTGTTCAGGGCACAAACAACAACAACAGGACTTTTTGGCATCTGAAAATAGCATGCGCTGATGAGCAAATTTGTGAAGATTTATGAATATTTTCCTCACTTTTTGAAAAACGTATTTTCTTCTTCTGCCATTTAGTAAAGTTTGTGCGCTTGAAAGTTGAAGTATAAAATAACAGGTGTGCTAAAAATAGTTTTTCAACCTGCTGCCAAGGAGCATACAATTTCCTGGTGTACACTTTGCTCTTACCTTTAACTAAAGGAGCAATGAACTCTTTAGCAGCTTTTTTGCTGTTATTATTCAAACATTTTGGAGATTTAAAAGAACGATGAACAGAAGGGGGAATGAGAATTGCAAAAAAAAAAAAAAGAAAGGAACTTTTTTAACTCTAAAAAAGCTTTTGGTCAGGGGTCTGTAGTCTTAGGCTCTGGAGCCACGTAGGGCTCTTTTATCCCTCCAATGTGACTCTTTAGTTTTAAAGAAAAATGCAAATGCCCTGAAAAAAAATGGTTTGCTAGTTATTTGACCCAGGATGTACTTTATTTTGAAAGGAACTTGAAAGGATGGGCTGTAGTCTAGAATGAAATAAATTACAATTGTTATGCATACAAAGAAAAGCATAACTGTTAATATTCAATTATTGTAAATTATTCAAAATAAAACATTAATAAAAGGCTTAATGGACACCCCCCCAAAAAAGTTTTTTTTTTTAATTTTTTTTTATTTAAACAGTAAAGTGGGATTATACAGCTCTTGTTGGATTTTGATCTATAAGAAATTGGCCCAAATGGCTTTTTAAGCATCAAAGGTTACATACCCATAAATAAAAATGATGTTTTATTAGATTTAAAAGTAAGAGTGCACAAAATCATCATCTCAGAATTTTCTACCACCTCAGAAACAGTGAGAAATGTTATCTTAAAGCTGGCTTTTTCTGTGTGTGCTCCTTCTTCTGAGTTTGCATAGAGACCTGATGGCAGAGGCTGTGCTGCCCTTTGCACATGTCAGAGGGAAAGGGCAGCCATGCTCCAACATTGACACAATTGATATGTTTGAGGAGACAGGAGGGAGATAGACACAGGTTGATAAGCAGAGGTTTATGAATCAGGTTTACTCTGTCAGCAGGGGCAGGCGGTTAGAGTGAGAGGTGAGAAGGAAAGATAGACATCCTGGAGGGAAATCAAAAGGACGACAGTCAAGACGTACATAAGACAGATCTGAGTTTTTGGATCTGAGTCATTGCAGGGCCTCACAACAGGTACTTTTTTTTTCTTTCTTTTGATTTACAGCAACTTTCTGACAAAACATGAACAGCTTGCAACACTGGCTTTGGCTACACTGAAGCATTTTGCCCTATTCTGTCAAAGAGTCTGATTGATTGACTGATTAATTAAGGCAATTATTATTTAACTTTGAGTGTCACGCCAACTGTTTGATTTGAAAACATGTAAAGTGGATTAGGCTTAATTATTTAGCTCAGTAAATTAAATTAGCAGAGACAGTAGTGAGACAGGAGACAACGCAAGGTGATTATGAAGTTGTATATAGAGGTTATTTTAGCCGACAGTGCTTACTATGGAAATGACGAGTTAATACAAAGTGTTTCCAAAAGGTCAAACCAATTAGTTGGAATCGACAGGTGCGTTGCTGGAGCAGAAAAGCTGCTATTCAACTACAATGGCTCATCTGAAACCATTGTCTCAAAATCCACAAAAATTAGTTGCTATTCATTTCTGAACGAATCTGCTGAAAATTAATTGAAACTGAAGTGAGCTACCGAGTGCTTTTATGCATAAATGTTTGCAACAGTTGATGGCATGGGGAGACTGATTCAGATTTACCACAGCAGTGCGGCAAAGGGAAACAAAGCCCACACACAAATACATGAAAAGAAGAACAAGAAGAAAAGCATGAACAACGTCGCCACCCAGCTTTGGCGCCATGTTGTTCTTTGTTTGCATGGTGCTCACATTCTCAGTGGAAAAGTTCTGTCAAGTCTGGTCTGGCCTGACCTTTTCACTCTCCAGGCACGTTTCCAGCTCTCCAATAACCATCAAAATAAGTAGTCTCCCCCCGGCCTGTTTCTCTGCCCCCAGCACAAACTTGCATCACGTTCCTGTTCCTTCAACAACTGTACTTTCTTCCACACTACCTAAAATTCTTTCAGTATTCTGTCGTGCATCCCTGTGCTTAGCCGGAAAATATCCTCAACTCCTTTTCACTTCTTTCTCATTTATATTCCCTCTGTCCTTTGTCTTCTTATCTGTGTTTGACCATTTCTGGGGAAATATATGCTGCAGGGCCAGTCTCTGTATGAAAAAAGGCCTATGGGAACCCAGAGAACAAGTGGCAAATAAAGTTCAAATTGCAAATGACATTACCTTTTGATATCTCTTTTTTATCCCCTTTAATGTCACATTTTTTTCTCCTTTTAAACATTTGTTATTTCAATAATTATTCACACACTCTTTCCTAATATAAACTTTTCAGTTCATCTTTCTATTTTCCCCCAGATATGGAGTTCATGTGGCTGCTGTCCCTGTGCCAGTGCATTTTGTCTGCATCTGTGATTGTGGTCAGCGTGAGGTTGTGCATGGCGGTCCGTGCTGGGAATGCCGCGGCGGGTGTCAGGGGAAGACCTCTGGAGCCTGGAAGCGTCTCTTGCTGTCTGCGCCTGTGCCTGGGTTGGGTGGGGGCCATTGGAGGAGTGATGGGAGTCCCTGTCTTTGTGCTACTTAACCTGCAAACAGCACAATGTCTTTACACCTGCATAACTATTGTGTGCTGCCCCTTGTTGATCAGGCAGTTTACCATCTTCCTGCTGATGCTGCTTACGCTGGACGCCCACCTGCAACATCATTTGGCAGAACGGTGAGTCTAGTTAACTTGGTTTTCAGTAATTTTATTTTCATTGCCAGTGAAAGCCGAGCATATGAAAAAAAAAAATTGAAAATCCTGTGGGCAGATACACTGAAATCAATACATAGTGACTTGAAAAGCTTATTTCTCCGTATAAAAGCAGAAAAATTGTAGATCTTTATACAGTGCTGTGATTCTGAAGTAAGAAAGGGTCATACAGGCAACAAAACTAAACCAGGTCAGGTAGAACATCAGGGGTGGTGGTGGTGGTCTGGAACATCCTTCCGAGCTCCGAAAATGCATAGCAATCCATGCTATCATCACATCATCTTTTCTATCTCAATGTCTTTGTCTTATGAGTTTTACGTTGAATGCTCTTGTTGACACTACCCTCCGCATTTTCTGGCTTGGGACAGGCACAAGCAGGACACTGATTTTGTGCCTTGTTGAACAACCAGCATTTCATCTTTTTTTTGGTTTATATTCCTGTCTGTCTATTTGTCCATCTCCCTGTCTGTTGTTTTTTTTTTGTTGTTGTTGTTTTATTGTGTTTCTTTTGTTGTAATTTTACCTCTTTTAATTGTGGATACTTGCAGGACATGATATACATATATTTTTGGTGGGGGTGGTGGTGAGGGAGCATTGTCCCTCCCCTTTGCCCATGCATACCGAAGATCCGGCCTTGAGCCAGATGCTTATTTTTTTTTAAAAAGTAAAGATAGAAGAGAAATGTTAACAGCTTTGTTTGGAAGGCTGTTACATCAGAAGTGTGTTTTTATTGCATGTTCACATACGAGAGTCAAGGAAAATGCAAAACTGTCACACGATATAAAGAATAGATTTCCGCTTAGGTAGCAGATGATTTATGCTGATTGCTTTGTTTGTGCACATGGCCTGCATGACTTTAAATCCAATCACTACAATTTCTGTCATTCCCATTTAACGATGCGCAACTTTGCAGTGCCATGAATGCACTAGTTGGAGAAGTATCTTCATTTCTTACTAATAGCCCTGCAAGGCCGATGTTTTTCAGATGCATTCATTTCAGACCAAATAGACCCCTTTGATTATTAAGAGATGCTGATGAATAGTTGTAAAAATCGCATTTTTGGCTGTGGAATAAATTAGTATCATTCTCAGAATTAAAAATGATCTGTTGTGTGTGTTTTTGAATGGCAGGTACTCTTCGGTCGTGACGCGTCAGCGAGCTCTGTGCGTGGTCCTGCTGTGCTGGGTGGGCTCAGTTCTGTTTTCCTTTTCACAGTTCTTCGACTCGGATGTTCTCAGCACATGGAAAAACGCAGGCACTGCTTCTGATACTACTGGAGTTGAGCTAGATGGAAACTGGACCTCTTTACCTCATTATAATCCTACCACGCTCCCCAAATATCACCAAGACCGTAAAGTTATTGGAAAATATCTGCCGTACGGGGGTTTCTTGTCAAAATTCTATGTGGAGGACATGCGGAATTTCACTTATGCTGAGATTCATAGCAGCCACTGGGGGGTGTGTGGATCTGATCAGGTTTTAGGCCCAAAGTTCCTTGTCTATGTTCATGGGATGACATTGTTCGTTCTACCCTTGCTTTTCTTGTTGGGGATTTACTTAGAACTCCTGTGCTTAAGACCAAAGAAGACTCTTTTTGGTCAAGCAGGCCCTCAAAAGCACGACTCAGGTCAGGTCAGCTCCCTGGCCCTTTCTCTTTCGCTTTTAGTTCTGTTGTGTTTACCACTCTACATCACTCATGCTCTCTTGCTCTTGACTCCAAGCACCCACATACCTGACTGGATGCACACAGTTGCCTCTTTTCTTTTCCAGCTGTACAGCCTTGTTCCCCAAATTCTCTTCACTCCTCCTAGGAAACAGGCAGGAGAAGAACAGGCATGCTTCCCTCTTGCTGTTCCCAATATCCACCCTGTAGTTACCAATTTCACGGAAAAATTTGTCCGGAGGGCAATCCATGAGGCAGTACAGGCAGCACCCTGGCCCTCAGCTAAACACTCTCTTAAAGCCAAAGTGTACCCAGAGGTTTGAGTTCTATTCAGCAAAATTAAATAAAGATCTGTAGTCTTCTTTTTAGCTCTGGAATGATTGTGAGTGTTCAAATAACACCAAGACAAAGCCCTCTCCGTCGTTTGTGTGTAGCAGCATGTGGATGTGATAGAAAAAAATGGAATGGATAAATAATTATAGAACTAATCTCGTTTGTTTTTGGCTTTTAAACAAATCCTTAACATCATGTACACTCATTTTGCATTACTTGTGAATGAAATGCCATTAATTATAAGGTCCCTTACCAAATGTCAGTGAGAAAATGAGGTCTCTAGATGATAACTGCAATCTCTCACAGACATCTGCTTTCTTGCTTCTTCTCGTGGGCCTTTTCTGAGCTTGTTTTAAATCTCTCTAAAAGCCGGTTAACAGGAGCAGCATCTAGATACTCGAGATAACATTCATTAAACACCACATCTCTTTAAAAAAGAGGCACTGCAGGGAAACAATGAAAAGCCTGGTCATGACACAATACTCCTTTTTGCGTTGAACATCATAAATCTGTACAAATGATGCAGCCTCATAATAAAAGAAGGTTTTGTTAACTGGCACTAGATTTGAGATTTTTGACAATGGATTGAAACCACTGTTGTTATTCTTTAAACAAAAGCACAATGTTTCTTATTTTTGTGCTGGACTGTGTTTTTGGAGTAGAGATTTATCAGCTGCACTTGTTAGCAAATCATTTTTGAGCTTTGCAAAGCACTTGTGTTTACAATGAATCTTTCACTTTTTCCTTTGTCGGTCGCCAAAAGAGATTATCGACAGATTACTCTGATAAAAAAGGACACAGAGAGAAAACTTGCCTGACTTCCCAGTTGGTTTTGCACATTCAATCACTGTGTATGTCTAAAAGCTCTCTCTCCTTGATTATTTTAGAGCCAGACACACTCAGCCACCCCAATCAATTTCTTATGCTACACCATCACCCTGCACACACCTATTTGCAACACAGACGTCACACTGCCAACAAGAACAACAGTTCAAGTTGCCTTAATGAAGGGTAAAAGTGTCCAACATGCTGCAACCAGCAAAATAAAGACCTAGAGTTTAGATGGAGGAGTGTGTTATTTATTGGAAGCCATAGAAACGAAGCACATCATAAATGGACCATAACTTAGAATCCTATGATGGGAGCTTATTTCAGGGCATTCATCAGTAAAACTGACATCGGAGAGAAACAATGTGAGTTATTCATATATTTTTTTGCGATTATTACTGTCAAGATTGTAGTGGAATGTAATAAACTCTGTCAAGAATATGATCAATCTGCCATCTTGTCCTGATCTCAGTGTTTTGTTCTAAAATTGTTTTGTTACTTTATTTTAATACTTTTATTCCAGAACTTTATTTCCGTCTGGTCCAACAAGAAATGTATACAAACAAGGTTAGTTAAAGAGAAGCAACAAGTCTTTAAACAAGTTAAAGAGAAAAAAAAGTTGTTTTATTAGAATTGATTCGAGTGTTGACATCAAGCTTAAACAGAATGCTTAGTTTAGAAACTGCCTTACAAATTATGCTTGAGAACCTGATTTGGAAAAAAAACTTAGATGAAGGAGACACAAACTAAGTTTGGGTAAACCAAAGGCTGTCAGTTTGCAGAATATCAGACTAGAGGAATTGTTGGAAAGAACATGCAATCCTATCAATAATTGATGCTGAACACTTAGCAATGTTGCTGTGCTGTTATCCACTCTCCAAGCAAGTAAACTACAAATGATATGAATACGCCAGTAAGTTCATAAGACACACCTGTTTATTTGTTGGCACAAATGGCTATTCAACCAGTTACAATTCAGGCATGTCGACGTGGGGAAGGGGCTTACTGCAGTTCAAAGAAAACATCCAAACGGTGAAGAAATTAGGTTTAAATGGCTTTGGACGTAGCTGTTGGCTGGTGAATGTAATTAAAAAAAAACCTATATGCATTCAGAATCATCCTCATGGAGAAAAAAAGGGCCAAATGTTCAGTGAGCAGCAGATATGTGGATGAAACTGGATGATTGATTTTACACACCAGAGAATCATGGCTTTAGCTGAATTAAGCAGTCTGTTTTTTTAGCCTACCTTTGGCCCCTTAGTGCCAACTGTTTACACTTCAGCCTACCTCAGAGCAGCTGCTTACCATGTCCATCCACTATGATAATAGAGTAACTATCTTTCTATTTAATCTCACAGCAAGGTGAGGTTTTGTTTCAGACAGATCAAATCATACTGGTGTCTCAAACAGAATCATTATTTGACTTGACTCTACTGGCTTCCACAATCAGAGAAAGAACACCTTCGGGAGTGAGAGATTTGCATCACAGACAGATGTATGATACTATGGAATAATTATGGACAAAGGGTGTAACCATTATTTGATGAATCGATTTCTAGCTCTACGATCCAACCAGATCGATCTGTCTGAGGCAGAAACAGAATTGAAAATCGTTTCAACAATAACATCAATAAATAGTCAACCTTGGAAAATACCATCTGAATTGGGGGACGGTAGGTTAATTTTACCATAACGTAAAAACAACTAAGTGCCATCACAGCGGACAGCATACATGTGACGGCAGCAAAAAAAAAAAAAGATCAAGCCGTAATTGCAGTTCAGAGTTTGGAAACACTTAGAATTTTGCAAAGGCATGACCATACAGAGTGGTAGAATGTTCTAATAATGTTCTGTTTCTATTATTTTGATGTGATAAAACAACAGTGGGCGGATTTTTTAAAACTAAAATGTGAATAGAGTTTGCCTTTAATTCTTATTTACTTGTTTGTTTGTACACATATTTAATTTACATTTGAAAATATTGCAAGAAATACAAGGAATCTGGAACTCTTCACCTGCACTGTTTGGAACCAGGTATTTCTCTCGGAGTCACATTGGTTGAAATTTTGGCTAAAGATGATTTTAGGTCAATTAATCGGATCGTTCAAAATGAACCAATTGGCCATTTATCAGAACGGTAACCACAAATTGTGACATAAATGGAATTGCTGTTAAGACGAATATGGATCAAAATCTTTTGAGAAATGTTTCCAGTTCCTCGTCACATCTTCTGGCATCAGAACCAAAGAGAACAGAGAAGGCAAAAAGATGTCAAATACAAGCAAGGTGTACTTTGTGAAGTGCCATGTGAGTGGATTCCTGTAGAGGGAAATAATAAACAACCAAAGAAAATAGACGTCTTGCTGTGAATCTCACAGAAAACAAACCAAAGAATGCTCAGTTTAAAGGACTTCATTTCTGTTCTGAAGACGTCTAGAGGAACAACACTCTCAGTTTTATTGCTCATCGACCTCCTTGGGTCTGATAATAGGAGTGGCCGGCACTACCTTTGTGTCATAAACTGAAGATATGTCCAGTGTTGACTGAATTGTTTGCTGCCCATAGTATCAACTCACACTGGTAGCGTCAAGCAAGTCCATTACCTTGATTGCCATTTGACAATCTGTCTTTATGACAGGCAACCACGGAGCTTTGCCATCGATGGAGGAGAAACACATCGATCCATCACCTTGTGACCTCCGGCGGCTTTCAAATCTAGCCCTGCGCACAGATGGACATGTTGAGTGCTCCTCGACAGAATCGGGTATTGATTGCGCGGAAGTCAATGGCAGAGTCATATTTTTCTTTGTGCATCTGACTCAACGCTCTTGTCACTTTTTTTCCTCTACTGGCTCTTATTGGGATTCATCAGTCCAGAGATAGAAACCTGTGTTGTGTTTGTTCTAAAAACCCTGCCAAATAGAAGTGATTCAACTAGCAATTCTTCAAACCTCAACTGATCTAAACATATGTCACAGCCACTGTTCTCCTTTCACAAGTTGTATTAAAATAAAATCAGCTGATGTAATAGACAGCACATCCAAAAACCAGTCTGACAAAGATTTTTTTATTTTATTTTGTCGTGCTTTGTATCTTTCCCCTATAAAGAAATAGTTAGCTATATATCAACAGTGACACATGGACTCAAAAATAAACGAGTGAAAAACAGGAGAAGAGACGACTAGGCACAAGAGACAAAGAGAGAGAGAAATACTTGGAAGAAAGAGAGAAAAAGTGAAAATGACAGTAATTTATCTACAGTAGAACCCAAAACAAACCATGAGAAGTGTACAGTTCTTTAACATTTACAATTATAATAATAACAACGGCAATAATAACAGTAACAACAATCATAATTGTTCAAATAATACCAATAATTATTTTTTAAAAAATCAATAAGACCTCTGGTTTCTCATAAAGACAATTTTAAAATTTTTGTATTTTTTGATTTATTTATTTTTAAAGATCACTGGACAGTAGTCTGTTCGGCTTCTATTGGCTAATATTCTGTGTTAGTATAGTTGGTGGGTAACGAGTTTCAATAGTAAACAGTTCTTTTTCATTTCTTAAAAGTTTAATTTAATTTATTACACAGTTCTTTTTTATACAAACAAAGAATTGAGAGATATGTATATTTGTTCTGTCAACTTGTTTACTGTATGTTTGTGTGCATGTAGCTGCATTTGTGGTCGCATTCAGAAAAATGTCCATCAGACTTGTCCTTTAGTTGCTGTCTCTCCATTTGCTTTTCTTAGAACTCTCAAACTTTTTGATCCTCCTAATGACATTCTAAAATAATTAAGCTAGTCTTTAATGTCTAAGCAAGTCATATTTCATTTCTTTCACAGGAACACGGCCCAACGCTAATCCTTTTATTATTAGGAGTCAATAAAAGACGGGGACAGAAAGACGGATGTAGGAGAGGATGGTAACAGCAGGTGTACAGAGAGGATGTTGAGAGCAGATTACAGCAGAAACCCTCGTACCTTTACTGGCGCAGACAGTCAAAAACATTAGCTTCTCTTTAAAGAAACTGGCAGGCCACCACGCAGAATGAAAGAAGCACAATTAGCTTGTTCATATAGTATGGATGTTTTCAGGGATTCTGACTTTAATTACAAGTGTATTTCTGGAATTATATTTGAGCTGGGCTCCGGGGACAAGATGCCTTGGCAATTTTTAGGAATATCAGCACTTTTCCATCAAGTTCATCGAAGTTCCTGCTCCACTTTGCCCGATCCTCGCCTCTTTTCGTCTTGCACAGCATTGCTATAGTCTCTTCCAGTTAAAGAGCTTAGTGAATTGGATTCTTCTCTTTTTCGGGCAGGGAATTACAGCAGTCATCTCCCTCTAATTCCCCTTTCATTTCGGCAGCTGCGCAGGCAAAGTGGCTCTTTTCGCTGTGTCGCCGTCTTCCTTCCCAATCAAAACAATTATGGCACCACTTGGGTTTTTCTATACATTCCCTTCCTTCTGTCTGCACTCTGTCACACTCATCCCCCTCTTTTTCCCCAGTGTCTTTGACTTACAATATATATATGGCACCATTGTTAATGTCTGGTGGGTCTACAGGCTCTCTTGTCTGTCTCCAGGGTTATGAGAGTGTGCATGTAGGGACACAGATTGAGATGGATCGTTTGTGTGCAGTGCTTGAATACAGTCACTTTCAGTAGGCTGCCCGTTATGACGCATTGTATAGACGTGTGTGTTTGAGTGTGTGCACATGTGTATATGGTGGGAGATGGGGGATAGGAAGGGCAGATGGTATGAGGTCAGAATGGACAGGATTAGGGAAGGGGAGGGGTTACAGTAGGTACTCCTTCTTTCCCTGGCTGGCATCGTTCCCATTGAGGAAGGCCTCCTGCACTTCGCCATGCTCATCTAACCCACTGGCCTCATGGGTAAGATAGGAACCTGGATGGAAAGATTGAGAAAGAGCAAAGAAGAGAGAAAGAGGGAGATAGTAGGGGCAAGGTTAGGTGGCAAAGCGTCATGATCATTGCAGCGCCATGCAGTTTTATCAACCATACAGTAATAATATTATTTTGCTCCACACCTATGACTGATTAATCCATTAGTTAACTGATTGTTAGGTCAATACCACGCAAGAATAGGCTCTCGTGTACGATATGAGCCTATCAGCAGAAATTAGATGTGGCAGATGGATGCATGAACATAAGATTCATAAGAGAAAGAAGTGATGGAGAGATGAGGGTAATTGAGAACAAAAGACAGAGCAGAATGAGTCATAGTACATTGTCGTTTGAAGGTAATGTCAGGTGCAGGAAAAAAATGGCAAGTTTACATCCTCCAGAAAAGCCTGTAAAACCTCTACCAGGTCCTATGGAGGTCAAGTCATCTTCCTGTTTGAGTGTGCCTTCAATCCAGGGCTGAACGACACTCAATCTCTTTACCACAGAGGCTGCCTGCCACAGTGACAGTCATGACAGAGCAAAGACAAAGCCTCAATGGCCCCAACTCAGCTCTGATTGGTTGTAAGGGTCCTGTCTGTGTTCTGCTATGTGGCCAAGCCATGCTGAATGCTGACTGATGGCTTATCTAGCCACAGGGTAAGTTAAGTAAGTTACAGTATGCTACACTATTTCGAGATGGCTCATTGGCAGCTGCGGTGTGTAGTGTGAGGCTGCCAATAAAAGGAGCACTTAGAAAGATAGGGAACGCAGAGAGGCTGCTTTGAGCCCTAATACAATGTAACATGCAGTCATAAAACCTTAAGACCACACCTACAGATCCCACTCCTCCCTTTCTCGTTGACTCTTCTGGCCAAGATCGTTTGTTATAGACAGGGGTTTGCCAGAGAGGAGTATCCAACTCTGCCTTTTTTCTGTTGACAATTTTACACCTTAGTTTAAAGGATTATTTATGAAGAATCTTAGTGCAACTGGCCTCCAATGACTTTTCTTTAACTGCAAATTACTCTGAAAGCAGTAGAAGTCAGAAACAAAGACGGGACAAATATAATAGTGTGCATTTTTAGTGTGTCTTTACATTACCTTTCTGCCGAACTGAGCACCAGATGGTGACGACAAGGACACAGATGACGGTGAAAACCAGGAGGGCCAAAACGACAGCAATCGCCTTATACGGTACTGCACTTTGAGAATCTACAATTGCACCAGGATCTGTGAGAACAAGGGGGTTAAACGGAGCGCATCAGCTGAAGGTTGGATCTTTGAAGAGAAATGTGGAGATAATGGGAGAGAAGGGTGTGGACAAAGACATTGAGCCCAAGAAACAGATGGATCAAAAATGAAAGCCGAAGAGATAACGGGGAAACAAAAGAGGCACATTAAAACAGCAGAAAGGGAGTGTGTACAGGGAGCAAGGCTTGGGAGAGGAGAATTCGATATCTTCCGCCCAACTTGCATTATCACCTTTCATCACCCTCCACTGAACAGAATGCCAGACAGTCTGAATGGGTGAGAAAAAGGTGGAAAAACGAGCGGAGTGGATAAAGAAATAAGGATGTCAACTTCTACAGACACTACTTCCAAGCACCTGGCAAGAGCACAATGCATTACGAATGAGGGAAACTTTGTGTGTTTACATCCTGCGTGGTGCAACACAGAAACACTTTACCATAGAAATGAAAACAGATAAAAAGCGATAGAAAAAGTAGGAGAAATTTTGTGACAATTTGCAGACAAAATTACAGAAGTAAGGAATAATTTGTGCCAAATTCCTCCTTGTAACAACTTCACACAGCTCTCTCAGGTTAGTGGTGAAAAATCCTTCCCATAAAGTCCTGTTATTTTTCCCACAGATATGATACAGAAAGATGCACTCTTTCTGGGTCTGATTCCACTTCAAAATGAAATGGTTAAAATCTAATCAAAAGGTTTAAAATTTGCTTTTGCTTTTATCCCGTTATCTTAATCTGTGGATATTTTCTCTACAAACTGAATGAGAAGTGATGCTGAAACCCAGTTAAAGCTTCCAGGTAAATGAAGGCATCAAGGATCTATCTGTGGAAAAGACAACAGTTGACAACATTCATGTAATGATCTCTAACATTCAATTAGTCCAAGGGAAGAAAAGAACTGGCCCTGAGATATTGTTAGTTTCTCCACTCAGCAGTAAAGAACCATCAAGTTAATTGTTAGTTGTATAGAAGCATGTGTGAAAGTTATATTTAGTGTAAGGGTTTGTGTAAATTCAAGTGTTGACTGTCACAAACACAGCAGCATAAAATTACCACCAGAAACTATGGGATGTTCAAGTATAGGTGATAGTAATGAGATATAATTTGAGGCAGAAGTATAAATGCAAATAAAGGAAGCAACAGGTTTGTTAGTGGAGTTTGAAATAAGAGCAAGCAATTTTAATAAAAGGCAAGGATATGGAGGTATTAATACAGATCTTGACAGGAAAGAATATAAGAATAAGTAATATGGAGAAAACATTAAAATATTAAGTAGAAAAAAATAATTTAACAAAATAAAATACTAATGTAATTACCCAAAATATAATGATAAAAAATATATGGAGGAAAGCAGGAGGGAGATAAAAGCTGCAGTTCACAAATGAAAACAAAACAGTTCATTTTTCTGAGTGCATGCCTTGGACAAACCGATTAAGATCACATATTGACATGTGTGAGTGTTATTAAAATTGATATGGGTGCATTGACAGTTACATAACTACTGGGATGTAAATGCATTAAGACAGAGCTGTTGGCCAAAGCAATATCTCCCAGGAGAAGCGCAAAGGAGCTCTACTTTTTTTTTCTTCATGTTGCCCTGTTTTTTTAATCTTTTGCAGCCCAGAGCTTTGTGCAAAAAGTGACTGACAGAATTAAAAACTGTGTTGTTTTTCTCTGAGGAGCCCTGTGGATAATGCATCAACTTTGACTAAACATCCACCAAAGGCTTCATGCATCACCCAGCAAGTGAACAACCTGTCACAGACGATGGCGGAGGCAACAGTCGAACAAGAAGGATGCTGTGCTCCCTTTGCCTCACTTCACCGTTTAAGAAACAGAAAAGACAGAAAAGCTGAAGGTGTAGAAACCAGGAGAAAATTACAATGAACAGGAGAGTAGATGAGATCAATTCAGGAGTTAAAAAGAGAGGAAAACTAGCAAAGAGAATGTGTAGTCACTCTTGATAACATGCAGGGTAGCAAAGTAACTTTTCCCATACCTGCGATGCAGCCCTGTTTTGGGACAATATATACAGACAGCTGCCTGAAAATCCCTGATCTTTCATTCTACCTTTGTCCTTCCGCCTATTTGTGAATTAATGTGTTTTCTGTAACGGCGCCTGGGCCCTCCAGAGGACAATGTCAGTCCATACTGTAAGCTCTTCATGCAGAATCAGTAGCAGTATCCACCAAGGAGCAGAACACCTAACCCAGCATGGAAACTCGCATGCACACACACTCATAGAAATGCCTACAGAGCAATGCTTTTGGCAGGGGTGGGTGCAGACTTCAAACGGCCAGTGATAAGACATGAGGAAGGTGGTTGCGCATGGTGCATATTCAAGATTCTGCAGCCGCATAGACTCATAAAGATGCATGGTCAAGAAGGGCTGCAGCAGGAAAACAGATGTGCGTGTGTGAGGGCAGCACCTTCCGGATCCATGAGCTCACTGCGTGGCTGGTGAGTTTTAGTTGCAGGATGAGAGATGATTAGCTGGGTGGTGTTAGGAGTGAGTGCAGCCGTGGTTGTGAGTGACACATTTTCTACAAACAGACAGAGCATGGGGCGGAAAAAAAAAGCACACACACATTGAAAACTATGATCTACGGCGAGCAGGAACAATTAAACATGAGCGTTGGCGGGTTTTATAGTAAATATGACACAGCACATAAAGCATGAAAGCATAAAGCATGGTGCTTTATGTGCGGTGAACTGGGTTAATGGAGGCTCTTTTGTCACTGGATGAGTTGGAAAGTTGGTGCTCAACCCAGACATGCCTTGATTGGGAGCCAAAACGGCAGAAAGCACAAAGTGGATGGAAGCCTGACACATAAATTATTCAGTTATCAGCCATAAAGTCTTATGCCACTCCTCAACACACACAGATTACCAAATATCATCCTTGAATAGGTGAGCCTTTAAATTTGAAGTGATTTTGACCCTTGGGATGTGATGAGAACACCAATAAATGATGAAGCACCTGAGAGCCATTTAAATAGTTAGGCACTGGAAAACATCAAATGTTAGGAGGGAAGGGTGAATGAGGTGGTGAAGGGGATGCAGGAATGTGATCACCAGGACAATGAGGGAAGCTCCGAGCACTTTGGCTGCAAAAAATACTTTGTTACTTTTAATATCTTTTGGCAGCAATGATTACAGAATAATAATGAATGCAGTCTTTTAAGAATTGCTGAATCCAATCAAACAAAACCTATTTATGCCTTCATTCCTGCTATCAAAATAATGTATTTTTCAAGAAAGAAATTCATTTTGTTTACCGTAAAAAAAGGACATGCTTTAAACTCATAAAGGAGTTCACTTAGCGAATCTTAATTATTTCTACTGCTTCAAATTTGAAAGCATCAAAAACGTGTGCTCACATGGGTTCTTAGATGTGACAGCAGACAAAGTACACAGTGCTTTCAGTTAATTAAACTTGTTTATTTCGGAATTAGAAGCGCAGCGCCGAGAGGATTCTCTGCAAAGACTTTTCATGATCATTCATTTCACTGTTTCGGTCTAGCACTGAATACCAACGTTGTCATTTAAAAAAAAGTTGTGGCGCAATACCATATGAACAAAGCAGGATCGTGTGAGATTTCACTTTAATCTTGAAGCCGTTGCCTCTATGTTGAGACTTTAAAATGACGGCACTTTGTTTTCATCCACTTTATCTGCACACAGTTGATTGGAAAACAACAGCATGCACGGACAATTAAACACAAACTTTTCAGGTTAACGTGGTAGAAAGACACCCCACATAAACATGACATGTGGTTTATGAGGGGTGAGCATGAACCAGGTTAATGAAGGCCCCTCTGCTGGATTATAGTTGAAAAGGCATCTCATGTAAGGCTTGATAAAGAGCCAAAACACAATTAAAAGACTCAGTCACTTGTCACCTCCTGCATTGATCCTTCGCTTTCAGAACATAGTCTGAGATGAGGTGAGGGCTAAAAAAACCCCAGAAAAAGTGTGTGTATGATTGTGTGTGTGTTACCTCTTTTCTTCGGGGGAAATGTGTCTGGCAGGGTTTGAGCGACAGGATGGGAGGTGATTGGTTGGGTGGCGTTAGGAGTGGGAGGGACCATGGTTGTGAGTGACACATTATCTACAGACAGAGGATGGGATAACACACACACACACACACACAGACACAGACAAATGCTATTATCTACAGCACGCTGGGACAATTAAACACAACGTTGGCGGGTTTTGCAGCAAAGTTAACAATGCACATAAAATATGACACATGCTTTACTACTGAACATGAATCTAGTTAATGGAAGCTCTTCTGTTGGTGGACAGAAGTCTGAAAGGCATTTTTACTCAGTTATGCACTACTAAATAGCTTGAAATGCAGAATGCCATGAAAGACAAGCGTCTTGTCTAGAGAACAAACATTCCTCCACATAATAAACTATTATCAAATATTTTTTAACGTGTTTTTTTTCCCGTTCAAATTAGAATTGATTTTTGACCACTGAGGTGGGATGTGGATGTCGATAAATGATGCTTTCAGGCTGACCGGCCTGAAGGAGATGTTTACAATGTTAAAGAAATGCTTAGAAGCAGAGGCTGACACAAATTATCCTGGCAGATTGACATTCATTCACAAAGCAGTAGTAATATCTTGGGACACGTTCTCTATTGCTGGAACATTTTCTATCGCACAATGGCAAGGGAGCGCGCCTGACAGACGCATTCCCTGTGGAAAAAGCACCATACGGGGATTGTTTCATTCAATCCCAAACAATAGTTTGGATCCTGACATTCTGCAAATCAATGGCAAAGACACAGATGGTGGGTAAAGAGGTAGAAAGTTCATATTGCTGTTTAAGACAAAAAGAATGGCTGAAAAGAAGTGGGGAGACGCTGGTGTAAATGCGTGCATGTGTGTGAGGATCAGCACTTTCTGAGTGAAAAATGACATTCCATCAAACAATCGCAAAACAGCTGCAACATGCAATTTAGAGTAGCTTTGCTAAAGCACACGCTTTTTTTTTTTTTGGTTTGGATATCTATGCAAATGGAGTCGCGTGCGCACGCAGACTTTCTCAAAACACACTGGTTCAACAGAAATGTCTACACGACGCACAAACACACACTGCCCTTTCTGCCCAGGAGTAATTTATTGGTAAGTATTCCTCTGTCTCTTCTCCCCCTTTCTCCCACTGGCCCTGAGATCATCAATCTCTTTTTGCACTCTTCTTATGTCAGCACTATAGTTCCCCCTCATGCTTTTTTTCTCACTTCAAGGCCAGCTTAGGTCTTTCTTCTCCCTGAAAGAAACGTACATGATGCATTTTCTGTTCCAGACAAAGAGTGATGAAAAACTAAAAGCGACAAAGAACCAAAGTCAGATCATGAAAAATATCTAAAATGATTCAATTGCATTTGTCCTTCGTGGGTTCTTACATTAGAAGCCTGCATGTCGTCTATGTAGTTGTCATTCTAGCCTCGTGGCTGAAGATTAATGGCAGAGCTGCATGCTCTAATTAACTGGATTATGATTAACTTCTAACTTGAAATTATTATGTTTTTTTCAACATTTTCACGGTTTTATACCTTCCTCCTGGAATCTTGGAATTTTTTTTTTCTTTGACTGCTAGAGTTGCCCCAGTCCCTCATTTGAAGCCCACACCTTCACTTCCCTTTCCTAGGCTGCCTCAATAGTTTCCTCTCCGACTGGACTCCCTCTCTTCTGCTTAATTAAGGAGAATGCCATACAGCTGTCGTTCTCTTGGCCGATATCATCCTTTTTTCCACATCATATTGTTATTCATTAACACTACACGCCTGCCAATCAGGCCCATGTTATTTCCAGGGATGGGTGAGGCGGCACTTGTGATAATGGCGTTTCTGCTTGTATCTCATTCTGCAGCACGCCTGAGGATACTGCTTCACCGCTTCAAATTCTTTTATGTTAAGTTTTGCTTTATTATAAGAGCCTGGCCCAAAGCGGCGGTTGTCTATCCAGTTGTTCATCAGTGTGCTCTGTGCAGAGCCACAAGGCATAAGGTCCACCGCCGAGGGTGTGAGGGTCAACCCAATTCATTTGAAGCCTCACTCAAAATTTACTTGGATCTCAAATTTATGATTACGAGAGAAGTAAAAGAGAACTGAAGACCAAACTAACTCCAGGTTATTGCAGTCTGTCTTGCACTGCCACCCCTCTCCGCACTCTTTATGGCGTAGCTCTGGTTCTATGCTTTAAAGTCTCACTTCATTAAGCAGAAGTCCGTGTTTTTCTTTCCAATCATCCCGACGGCTCATTACACCAGTCAAGGAGACACAGACTAATCCCTGGTCACGTAATAGCCCCTCTGTCTTTCTCTCTGCCCCTCGGCTTTGTTTTTAATCAATCTACAAATACAGTTAGCAGATCTCTGGATTTTTCCTCCTGTTCACTTCTGCAGGATGTTTGACAGAAATAGGCACACACATATTCACGTAGAGTGTCCTATACATGAAATTTGAGTCTCTTGATTTTCCTTTTCATGTTCTCTCAATTTCATCCCTCCGCAAGTCAACCCTAATGGCTATTATTTGCTTAGCAATTCATCTGAGTGCAGCAGCTCAGCTCAATTATGTAAAGGAGCATCTATACTTTCACCGCTCAGTCTGCAAAATTCTCCTTCCAGTCAGGTGTATGTGCAGCTTTAAATATGCAAGAAAATAAAATGCAACACGACAATAGTTGAAAAGCAATAAAAGGAAAAGGAAATGTTCATTTCTGCATTCTGCAAGTACTTCCTTTGCCGGGGTTAGTGTGTGTGTTTACGTCCCTGGCTACTTCAGCAAAGCAATGTTGCATTTTTTTCCATGTTTGAATACAGTTGAATGTTCCCAACAGGAAACATCCCTTTTAAATTCAAAAACAAAAGAAAAAAAACCCGAAATGCACAGACGTAGCAGTGGGTGGCAGATTTATGCATTTCACCGTTCTCAGGCTTCCAGCAGAGCTCCTGCTTTAGTGCTCTTCTTCACAACAATGTTTATCTACATTCATGAAGTTATAATTTGCAAGGCCAGAGAAACAAATAAGTACTGACTTTTGCTTAGTCTTTGCTTAGTGCACAAATGGACATTCAGGAGGGGCTGGTAAAAACTCAGTGGGACAAAGGTGGTAGTTTTTTTCTGCTGACTCATGTCATACATTCCAGAAACTTCGTCTTTCGGCTGCAATTCCTACAGCTACGCACTTTGGTATTCCCTGTGGGAGCCAACCGAATAGACATTTCATTTATCTGACAAGGCGTTGTACTATACTTTAACCTGCTCTCAACCTTCCACGTCCTTCCTTACTCTCTTTTCATTTATCCATTCCACCATCCTTGTCCACAACCCGAAGCCCTGACTAGCCCAATCAACCCCTTCTTGACTTCTCACTTCTTTCCAAGCGCTTGTTTTTGTCAAAACTTTTTCACACAAATACACTGAACTGCAGATGAACCTGGAGAAAAGCCAAATCCACGGCAAGGTGAAAGACTGCTGATATTAAAGAGTTGGGGTGGGGACAAAGACAGGCATCGAAGAAAAAAACAGGGAGAAACAGATGTCCGTAGCCTGAGCCTGTTGTTGGAAAGACAACCCTTAGGAAGGTTTGTGATGAGAAACATCTTCTTAATACATGATGTCTTTTTTTTTTTAATCGAGGAGTACCAGAAATCTCTTAATTGAAACTCTCTTCTGTTGATTGGTTCCAATCTATTCAAAACCCAGTGATTGCACCCTCCTAAAACGTAGGCGTGTGGAGATAATTCCAATCTGTTTCTCTTACAGATTACTTCTTACGCTCACGATTCAAGACTGGATGCAAAACTCCAAACTCCAGAGGGGATTAAGACCATATTCTGGCACAGTCCAGGTGTCTCAGGCACAAAATCAAGCTGCCCTCCAGACCCCTCCCAGCGAAGATGTTTTAGACATGTCTCACTGGGTGGATGCCTTAGGGCAGGCCAAGGACTTGCTTAAGAAACGTATCTTTTGGCTTATGTGAGAACGCCTCCATGTTCCCCAAGAACAGCTGGAGGATGTGGTGGCGGGAGGTCTAAGGATGTCTGCTCACACTGCCAGCACTTTGACCTAGTCCCAGCAGGAAATGGATGACCAGTTTGATGGATGGATAGAGAGATAGACAACAAACAATATGTGACAGAAGAGGCTGAAGGGGATAAAAAATAATAATTTTCCTGCAGAGGTGGAAATACAGAATTTAAGGCGTGTCTGACCTTTGAGATCAGACAGAAAGAAGGAGAAAAGGAAGGTTTTGGTTGAGAAAGTCATCATTGCTTTTGCCTTTGTCAAACATGGAAAGTGTGTATCTGTATGTAATTGGAGGACGATGTAAAGGAGAAAGGTGGGTGGAGAAGGGTTTAACGACGAATAAAGAGCATCAAAAATTAGCCAGATAATATTGAAGATCTCCACTCCTGTCAAACTGCTTCAGTTTTGATCGTCAGATCACGTCAAACCTGCCAAATAACAGCTGAGCTCATGCAATTAGGTCAAATCGAGAACATTCGCAGCTGTTTCTGCTGCTGCCCTCATCTCTTTGTTCAACAGTTTGCTCCCTCGTGTCTTGTGAAGATTGCACAACAATAAAAGACAACCTCATCTTCAGATGTGACTCAAACTGAAAGTTCGCCAATTTGTCACACTTTCTGAAAAAAACGGTGAGCCTTTTGTGTCATGCAGAAAGCAGCGCTTTCATCCACGATGAACTGTGGTGTTTGCATCTGGGTCAACCTTCATTAACAATCTATCCACCGCCAGTGAATCTTGGTACAACATCCTGGAAAAAATGGATTGATCTGGTTTATTTCAAGAATAAATTGTGGACAATACAAGATAAAAAAAAATGTCACGGGTTTATCAAAGTCATTACAGAAATAATGAAATGCAGTGATTAAGAAAACAAACAAAAACAAAGACTTACTTAAGTCAGATTTGATTCATCAAATCTAGTGATTATTACCTAAAGTCAGTTAGAGCTTGATTCATTGATTGAAATTGAGTGGGAAGAAGCAAATGTATGTAACCCCACCCCTACAGAGTTATTTGATTTGATAGATTTTCATAGTTTTCATAATTCGGTTCTCATCAGATCAAGTGCAGACTTTTTCAAGTGACAAAACTAAGGATCTGTTAATTTTTCTCAGAAAATATTTTTGAATGATTTCAATAGTAACATGAATCACACATCATGCAACAGATATGTAACACTCAAAGTAGAGGACAAAAGCCCCACCAACAGCTCTGCTCAGTTAAAAAACGGAAAAGCAGGCCCCCTTATGCAACAAATGTCGAATACTTTTTTCAGAATTCTGGTTTAAAACTACAATGGATCTTGAGTTTTTTTTTTTTTTTTTAGAGTTGAAGTAGATTCTTGACAGGCCTTTGCTGGGACTGAAAAAAAATCAGAAAATCCTAAGCACAGTTGTTAAATTATTACCTTTTTTTCCCCAGGAGGGGATGCAAAATGTTTTAAACTTCACACAGAAAAGATTCAACTGATCAGCAATTTATACCTAAAACCTTAGAAATACTGTAGCGCTACATGTAATATGCATTGATTAACTTTTACTAAATTCACTTTATTGTGACATCATTAGATAAAGGAATACAAGCTGGTTAGTTGTATAGAATAGACAAAAAGTGCTGTCTAATGATGTTTACTATGCATTTTTCTTAGCATGTTAAATCTCTGATGACTCCATGACACATGAACTCACCATACACCAACAGAGTGTATTGATCGGCAGCGCGTCCAAAGTTGTTCTGGGCTTGGCACAGGTACGTTCCGTTGTGTGATTGGCTGAGACGGGAAATCTGGAGAGTGGGCCCAGAGATCTCTGCCCTCTCAGGCAAGGTGTCATTAATCTTGGACCACTGAATATGTCTGGGCCTGTGAGGGAATATAGATACAGAATATAGTATGTGATGAGTCAGTGAACCATTCCTCAAATGACAGATTTTTCTTTTTTCAAAACCAATTATTTCATGAAAAATAAAAAAGAAGTAGTTCTGCTGCTTTTTTCTTTTGATATCAGCAAGCTCTAATACAATAACAAACCTCTACCTCTGATAGTAAAGTAATATCTTTAAACGAAAGAATACTGTCATATTAACATGATGCATTTAGAATTTTACGTTTATTTTAGGACTTGAGCAAAGTTGCAATTTGTTTCAGTCAGTCAGGCATAACATGTTAATTAAAATTGTTAAACTTTCATGAAGTTTTTAAACTTCTATTATACCTTGATGAAGGTGTTAAATTGCTGCCAATACGGTGGCCCTGAAGTTCAAATCACTCCAACAAATCACTCAATGCAAAAAATTACTAAAGATCACAACGACAATCAAAAAAGCAAAGCAAATAATAAAGAAAACTAAGAAAATAACATTACATTAAGAAGCAAAAGAAGATTTTGGAAAATGAAAGTAGTTTCCAGAAATCATAATGAAATGCAATAAAAATGAAACAAAAGAGGAAACTAGAAAAAGTAGGTACCATACGACATCGCTGATTGGATAATGACGTTTGTCCATCATTTCAAAGGAAAGTTATTTGGCATGAAGCGATCCTGGATATGCTCCATACTAATGATAAAACTTATTGGTAGACAGTTATTGAGACTCAAACCTCAAAACTAAAATGTCATCCAATCAGCAATGTTTCAGAGTATTCCGGTTTCTTGTTGCGTTTCATTTTTAACATTTAATTTCAGTTTCTGGAAAAAAAAAATTTTCCCAATATTTCGTTTTTTGTGAAATTTTTTTGGAATTCTGTTTTTGTTTTCTGGAACTTAATGTTTTAATTTCTAAAATGTAACGTTAATTTTATAATTTGCTTTGTTTCCTTAATTGTCTGTGTGATCTTTAAAATGTTTTTGCATTTGAGCGATTTGTTGGAGTGATTTGAACTTCTGGGCCACCGTAATAGTGACAAATTTTAGACGCTGCTGACCGTGAAAAATGTTTCCCATTGTCATTTCCACATGACAGCATTTTGGAGTTCTTTGCTCAACATCTGTCGTATAAAACTTTTGGTTTTTTACAGAACCATGTCAGAACTCCTTTTTGATAGTTTATTGTCCATATAAAGCCTTGTACTTGTTGGAGAAGACGGCTCTTTCACTTCCCAAACTTTATTAAAGATTATAAGTTGTGCAGGTTGTAAACATTGTTAATTCACAAAGTAATAATTCCGGAGTTATCTGAAAGATGGGGTACAGCATGTACTGTGCAATTAAATAAATCTGAAGGAAATTGCCTCTTAGATAGATTTTTGCCCCCAAACATGAATTGTTAATGCTAAAAATAAGTTTAAAAAAGTATGATGTCAAAGCACCGACTGCTGGAAGCGCTTTAAAACTAGAGGGGGGAAAAGAAGGGTAAAAGAGACCACAGGGTGAGGTTGACATGAGAAGACGGGGAAAAAAAGCTTGCAGAAGGAGCCAATGGCAACAGGGCGCTACCTCCTGAAAAATAATGAGGGGATGAATGGTCAGAGGGCAGGGATGGTGAGAAACAGTTGGCAGGAGGTAGAAAAGGGCAGATGAGAGAGGAATAGGTGTCAGATGTTAAGGGTAAGGTAAAAAAAGAAAGAAAGACAAAAGCAGGCAGAAAATAGAAAGAGGGAAAAAAAATGTCGAACTGTGTCAGAAAAGATGAAGGGAAGACGGAGGGGAGGATGGTGTGGAACAAGATGAAGGGATACAAAATGATTTGATCATGAAAGATGGGCAGGCAGTGCAGACAGAAGGTGTGGGGATTACAGAGACATCCTGGCGAGGAAAACTGTGCATGAGTGTCTTTGGCAGGGCGTCATCGCTGATGCTACTCTGGCCAGATTATAATCCTGACTCATCTGGCTTCTATTCCCATGGGATGTTTAATTAAACCACTTTTCTGCTTAGTTTCACACACACAGACACTCTTTAACCTTTCGTGAACTCACATGCTCGTTAAAGTCTTTCTCTTTGAAAGATACACATTTGTGAAGTTACTGAACAAACTAAAACAGAACTCACGTAAAAAGACGTGTCAACATGACAGCCAAACAATTGGTGCCACTTTTTTTCAGAACACCACTTTATCTTGGTCATTACTGCTTTATTGACCAGAATCAGTGCAAACAGAAGGTGACAAAAGAAATGTGTGTAATCCAGCATAAGATGAGGGTCCAAAGATGACTGCAGTCCTCTCCCTTTCTGTCCGTCAAACACATTCCCAAAACATCCATGCAGCGTTCCCAATCAGCCACTCAAAAGCCAAAACCCTTTGCAGCCAGTTCTCTCTGTGGATTTCATGAAAATCAACACACACACGACAGGACCGCTACAATTTGTGGCTCCATGACACTTTACTGAGGAGTTTTAGTGGACCAGATTTCTCACAGACAGATGGACAGACCATTCAGAAGGTGGTGGTTTATGAGCTTAGAACCCAATATCCTTTTGGAGAAATGTGCAATCAGCTCTGAGCATCCAAAGAACAAAAAAGATTGGATTCCAAATTGGTGAATATTGCTTGGTTTTACTATTCCTCAAAAGCAGAGTTGTGTACAAGCTTATGATACGTTCATATTCACACAGTTTCCTCTCTGAACAAGCTCTCAGCCAGTCTCAGGTGCTTTTTCTCTGTCCTGCATGCAATAAAATACAGATCGGCTGAGTTTCACCCATCTGTCAAACTAAATGTCAGCTGAAGCCACAGCTGCTGCAGCTTCACTGTTTTTGATGAAACTTACAGACACAACATGTCTTTGACGCATGTCGCCGCAGAGTATTCACCTGAATTTTAAACACAGCAGATGTTCGCATGTTTGCCATTAACAGGCCGCCGTCTGCACTGACTAATTTTTCCAGTTTTAAAGCTTTTCTACTGTTGACTGAGCATGACCCCAAATGGTAAAAAAAAACTAACCAGTTAGAGAAGACACGTATTTTAAAACTACAGATATCATTTTAAGGGAATTATTTAATAAATAAATGACTAATGAGTACATGTTCTGCTACCAACTAAAACAGCCTAAAATTAAGTCGATTTTTAAATACATTTGAAGTCGACAGTCGACAGTCAAATTTTTTGTGTGCAGTCTGACTTCAACTTTAGCTGTGATAGAGAACACTGTTGCTGTTATTGAATGTACATTTGAAGCCTGTATCTCCATCATATTTTTTTTTACTTTATTGCTCCAAAATGTTTTCAACTAAAACACGTTTCCTTGACAGAGTGTTCTTCCCGCCAGTAGAGGGTCTCAAAGAGCATTTTACCACAAAACACTTTGGTAATGTTTTCAGAATAGTTTCATTTTTTAAGTACAATTTATTTTTAATACGATTTATCCAAAACCAAACTTGCATTTTACATATGACTGCACTATTTAAACATTAAAATAGATGTTTGTACATTTCACATGATTGACTTTGCTGCTGCAGGTGAGAATCAGTTATTTTGCAGGTATGGAGATCTAAGAATTAAAAGAATATTTATTAGTTCCTGATTATTTCGGTGAGTCACCAAATACATTTTTAGAATACATTAACTAAGATCCACATTACTCACTGTCAAGCAGATGAAGTATAAAATAACCTGGAATCATTACGTGAAGAAAAATAATATTGGTAGAGTATCTGGTATGCAGAACAACCCTGAACACTATTTATGTAAATGTATGTCCTTGTGTCATTGAAAGATGCAACAACTGACATTTTTGTAAATCAAACTCAGCATTCTACACCTAACTACAAACATTTATTCATTTTTTTCTGTGTTTATATTTGTTTCAACTCGCTTTTCATTTCAAATATTTTTCAAATAAATGTTAACAGAATTTGGACAAAATTTGACCTAATGATGCTTAATTCTACAGATGAATCTAAAAAGCAATAAATGAATAAATAAATGAATAGAAACTTTTTTTCAAACTGTTTTAATTAGAAATAAGTCTACATTTACAAGTTTTTTCATTTAAAATGAATACAGTGAAATTAAACCAATTTGGTTGAGTGTCGTTTTGGCTAGAGCAGGGGTCTGCAAACTTTAACGCTAGAAGAGCCATTTTGGGTCTGTTTCTTATGGGCAAAAACCAGTGAGAGCCGCCAAGTCCCACTTTGCCATTTAGAAAATACTCTTTGTTAATGTTTTAGTGTGCCATTCATGTATGAAATGCAGCTTTATAAACATTTAGAATGATTAAATTCTAACAAAGTTATATTTTTATATGTATGACAATTTTAACTTCACAAACAAGTTCCTTTCAAAAAAAAAAATCACTCTGTGTCAAATAATGTGTGCTGCAGCAGACTGAATAAATGTAACATCATCTGATAGAGTTTGACTGTCAGTTGCTACCTCTATTATGAATCTGAACGAACTGAGTCAAAGTTTCACAATGCAAATCTGGCATAATGCCAGTATCAGACTTATTTTGCACAAATCCAAAGTCAGACTTACAGAGGATTACCAGTGACAGAGCACGTGAGGGTGAGGGAGTCGCCCTCACGTAAGATGCCCAGCGGAGAAAGGATTCGAACAGTGGGCGCAACTGCAAGAAAAAGAGAGAAAGATGAGTGTATTCCACCACAACATGTTGCTTTTCAACAGATTGTCTAAAATATGTATGAGGAAAAACATTTGTAAACATTTTATAAATTAAAGACAGTCTATGGACTGAGGCTGCGTTTTGTGTAGGAATGTGTTAGATGGCACCTTGAGAGAAAGGCATTTGGTTAAATATGCCTACATTACGTTAAGTAGGAAAGTGTAGACCGTACATTCAGCCTAAAAGCTATAATTAGAGTCTTGACTTAGATTCTGGCAGCCAGTAGAGTTCAACGAGGGGAGATTCTGGCTGCAACTGCGACTGAGAAGGGATTTTCCAAAATGTCGTTTTGCTTTGAGGTTCTTGAAGTGCGTTGCAGCCGTTTGCTCTTGTGTCAAAGATGTTTGCAGAATAAAACTGATCGCATATTGGAACCACTTTTCATTTTTATCACTTATAAGATTCTTTATTAGTTTATAGATGTCTTTATTGGAATTGGGCCTTCTTTTTATCAGATTTTTTTATTTATGACCCCTCCTGAGCCGTCAGGTGTAGATCATCTGGCGAGCCCCATGGCGAGGCCTCATCCACCACTGCAGGCCTCACCTGTAGAATGGCTGCCTGAGCAGGTGAGGGCTTCATCCACTGTTGAGGTTTTCAAGAAAAAACGCAAAACACGCCTTTTTAGCTTTGCTTTTATTGACATTTGCTCATGTTTCAATTTGATTCAAAGCACTGTTTTTCCCTGTTTGTTTTTTCTTAAAGTCACTGTTTTTACTATTATTTTTATGCATTTTATTTTTATTTCATATGGAGCACTTTAATGTATTTTGTAGCAGAAAAAGTGCTCAATTAATAAAGTTAAATAGAAAATTGAATGTAATTTTCTGCACATCAGAAAGTGAGAGACATTTGACATAAACCATGCCACTAAACTGTTTCTTATTAGAGACAAAAAAATGGGAACACTGTGTTTTCAAACGATGTCCAACAGTTGTGTGACCTTCTAGAGTTGCATAACTGTGCAAAATGAATGTGAATCTCAGACAATAAAAGATCAATTTTTTTACGTCATTCCTGTGACTTGTCCCAATGATCCGGATGGAATGTGTAAAAGAAATCTGAGTCACGCTTCCAACCCTCATTTTAATAACCATATAAGAATTGAAGAAGCAAAACCGGTTAACGGATCCCTGGTCAGGTTCAGCTTGGCAAACCTGTAACCGTAGCCTCTTTGAATGCAACTGGAAAAGTGCCAAAGGCAGAGGAAGCATTTATTACATGTCTGAATGCAGGTTCAACACGAGGAGAAAGTGCATGAACAAAGTAAGCAGGTTGGTTGTGAAGCTGTAACGAATAACAATGAGGCTGACTTGTTGCCAGCTTTATATAAATGAGGTCTATGGAGCGATATGAAGTCAAACCAATGAAACAGAGACAAGAATGCAACAAAGTTCCGACACACAAGATGAGCACAGGGTGGCCATGTTCAGGAGAGGAAGATCTGTCTGAGCTGTTCTGGTGGATGGCAACAATCATACAGGTATTTTCTGGAGCACACAATGGGGATCGAAAGTTTGGGCACCCCAGATAAAAAGTTATATTATTGTGCATAAAGAATCCAAGGAAAGATTAAAAAATCTTCTAAAGGCATTAGTTTACAGATGAGACATCCTTTTAATAAGTCAAAAAAATAGGCTTTATTTCCACAATTTACTCTAAAAAAACAGAAAACAAAATAATGGCATGTGCAAAAGTTTGGGCACCCTGCAGAATAGATAGTATGCACCACCCCCTTTGGAAAAGCTGAGACCTGACAGTGTCATGGATTGTTCACAATCATTGCTTGCAAAGACCAGGTGATTTCAATCTCAAAGATTTGAAATAAACATAGTTTAATCTAATCTTTAATCTTTGTTTAATGATCTTACCCCAACAATCAGCATCATGGGTTCATCCAAGCTGTTGTCGAGAACAATAAAACTGAAAATAGTTGATGCTCACAAAGCAGGAGAAGGTTATAAGAAGATAGAAGTGTTTTCAGATGCCAATATCCTCTGTTTGGAATGTCATTAAGAAATGAGAGTCAACAGGAACAGTGGGAGTTAAAGTAAAATCCGGAAGACCAAGAAAAATCTCAGACAGAGCAGCTCGCAGGATTGTGAGAAAAGTAAGTAAAAACCCACGTTGCACCATCCCTCCAGAAAGACCTGCAGACTCTGGAGTTGTGCTACACTGTTCTACTGTCAAGAGATACTTGTACAAATATGGTCTTTATGGAAGAGTCATCAGAAGAAAACCTTTTCTACATCCTCACCTCCAAACCCACGTTTGACTGCACCATCCCTCCAGAAAGACCTGCAGACTCTGTAGTTGTGCTACACTGTTCTACTGTCAAGAGATACTTGTACAAATATGGTTTTCATAGAAGAGTCATCAGAAGAAAACATCTTCTACATCCTCACCTCCAAATTCAACGTTTGAAGTTGGCAAATGAACATATAAACAAGCCTGATGCATTTTGGAAACAAATTCTGTGGACCAACAAGGTTAAAATGGAACTTTTTGGATTGCAATGAGCAAAGATACGTTTGGAGAAAAATGAGTACAGAGTTTAATGAAAAGAACCTCTGTCCAACTGTTAAGCATGGGGGTGGAGCAATCATGCTTTGGGCTTGTATTTCAGCCAACGGCGCAGGAAACATTTCACGAGTAAAAGGAAGAATGGATTCCACAACATTTCAGCAAATTTCTGACACTAACTTGATGCCATCTGTGAAAAAGTTGAAGCTGAAGAGAGGATGAGTTCTACAAATGGATAATGATCCTAAACACACCTCAAATCCACCCTGTCTTATATTAAGAGGCAGAAACTGAAGGTTCTGCAGTGTCTAAGTCTCGCAATCACCTGACCTCACCATCTTTGAAGATATATGGAAAGACCTGAAAAGAGCTGTGTTTAACAGACATCCCAGAAATCTCCAAGAACTGGAAGACTTTTGTAAAGAAGAATGGATGAAAAAACCTTAAACAATCATTGAGAGACTCTCTGCTATGTACAAAAAGTGTCTACCAGCTGTAATACTTGTCAAGGGGGGCAGTACAATGTACTAACTCTGCAGGGTGCCCAGATTTTTGCACACACCATGTTTTTGTTTTCTGTTATTTTGAAAGGTAAATGATGGAAATAAAGCCCAGTTTTTTGACATATTAAAAGGATGTCATCTGGAAACTGATGCCTTTAGGAGGTGTTTCAATCTTTCCTTGGGTTCTCTATGCACAGTAGTATATCATTTTACTTGGGGTGCCCAAACTTTTGATCCCTACTGTAATTAAAATAGGAAGTTCAGATAGTTTTTATCTTCACTTTCTGGTCTCTGTGTGAATTTAAAAGCTTTTTAGTATTGAAGGTCCAAGTAAATGATTGTGTAAAGAAGACAGTCAACAGAAAAATGCTTTTGAAATTCATTTGAAAACAGAAACGACCCAAGAACAGCGCTGTGGACAAAAGACTCTGGTGGATGATCGACTCCTCCAGAGTTCTGTTGTCGCAGATTTCAATTTTAAAAAAAAGGATGAACAAGACAGAAGAACAAAAAGAAGGAGCAAATCAAAAGTGAGTGACACAAGAAAGAATCTTTAACACCTGTTTCCAAGGCAACCAGCTGACAATCCTGCAGTTAAGACACCTGTTATCATAAGCTGCCTACAGCTCACAGTAGATATACAGCTCCAACTTCAGTGACAGAGCAATGGGATGCCAAATCCACTTTGGAGGTTGGCCATTGTTGCCATTTCTGTGGCTGGAGGAACCAGCAGCATGCAAATCATCCAACGTATGAATATTAATCGTTCTAATCTATCAACAAACATTTATGTACAAATTAACTGTACTCAAAGAGCGATACAGGAGTGCCTGCTGAATATGAATCAGATCTTCAACAGTAAATATTTATATATGCCTGTGGAGTGTTTGAACATCGAGAATTATAGACATATTGCAGGATAAGACTCATGCTGAACTGGCAGGGATGCCGATAGGAGAAAAGAACAAACTGATTAATCTAATATTGGTTTTGTGGATGCATCACAGTAACATTGTAGGTGAAATGCCTCTACCATCTGTCCCCGTGGAACATAAATATAGTATCAAAATTCTTCAACACTAGGCATCAAAACATTGTATTAATCCCGGATCCAAAAGAGAGCAGCAACTTTCTAGTAACAGCTTTGCAAGGAAAACATGAACAAGAATAGCATTATTAAAAATTAACTCGGCTGAAATGAGAGCAAACCATGGCAGTTTTCTCTCCCATGTCAAATAAAAAAGGCAGAAATATTAAACATAAGATATTAAAGCTGACAGAATTACACCCAAACAAGATAAATGAACCTTTCTGAGGCTTTCAAGTGTTTACAAAAGAATAGAGATTAAACATGTTTGACATTTTCGACATTAATACGATCAAAGCATCTAAATATAGAGCTTTTTTGTGCAATGCCTATAGCTTGATAAAATATTTAATATGAACCATTTTTGTAGCATGATGTATTTAAAATAGTCTTTCTGTTTGTATGTATTTTACTTTGATATAAAACGTTATTTTATTACTGCTCTAAGGCAATAAGCTAACAAATGCCGAGCTTTCCCTGAGCGTCAGATCACACACAGTGATCTAACAAGCTTTTTTTTTCAGCTGAAATTACTAAGCTGCTTAAACCCCAGGCCAGAACCTGAGTCTGACTGCAGGTCTATGCAGAACACCAGCCTGTGCATGAATTAGCCTGTAATGACAGCAGGTCTCACACTGGGCTGATCCACACATGACTTCGCACCACGTAAAGTGGCTTTGGAAGACCCAGATGAAGATAGGCGGGAGGTAGATGTGGCACAAATTTGCCAAAGTAGATGCAAACATAGGTGACCGGCAACTATCGATGATGTCATCAAGCGGTAGGAACGTTCGAATTTGAGGACAATGTTTTTTTCCATATCTCTCCACTTGGAGATATGTAAACGTATATCTAAATGTAGGGAGAAGCCGTAGGGAAGCAATTTGGATCCGGCCTCTGACTCAGCTTGACCTTTTTATTTCCCTGGTTTTTTTGGTCATCTTTTTCCAAAACAAATTTAATGCATTTTCAGAATTATTTCTTGCAATCTCTAGTCTGATGCAATTGGGTCTTAAACATAAACGTCTTATTTATGACACTTAAACTTTAGAAAAAAGTTTGTTTTCAATTACATTTTTTTTTGGGAAAAATCTAGTTGGTTAAACAGTGGGGGCTGCAAGGTGATGCAGTGATTAGTGCACTCGCCTCACAGCGAGGATCTTTTCTGTGTGGCCTTTGCATGTTTGCAGGTTGCCGGAGCAACCTTATGACCCCAAAAGGGATACAGTGGGTTCAGAAAATGAATGGATGGAATGGTTAAAGAATGATATGAAAATGTTTTTATGAAGCAGTTTAGAGGAAGCTTACAATACACATCTAGGCGATAATGTCGGATCTTCTTCTGGTCGTTCAGTGCCGGGTGGGTTGCTTCACAATTTAGTGCTGCTCCATTGTCCTTCCTTTCCACTGGAATGCGAATGGTGCTGAACACACTGAACGCCTTCCCATTCTCCTTCTGGGACACATCACCTGGAGGGAGGAAGTAAGAACAGAAGGAAGAGGTAATGTGATCAGCCAACATCCTATGTTTCCTTTTTTTTTTTTTTTTATTTCAGTTGAGATATCACACCTATGGAGCAAGGCAGGAATAAAGGCAGCGGGGAAGAGACTGTTAGCCAAGAACACAGAGGGGAACAGCAAAAAGTGCGCTGAAAGACAAGTTAGTGACAGTTGAATTAACCTTTTAGGTCTTCACTGGGCATCTTAGGAGGGGTAGACAGGCAGCAGAGAACAGAATAAAAGAAGGCAATTTGCATCCATGTTACACAGCAATTATGAGCAGCAGACAAGTTTGTTTTGAGATAGCAAATCAACTGTGTGTTTTGTGTTTGTGCTGGCAAAAGAAGAGGACGGCTTGAGAAGTGACTGAAGGATAAAAGAGTGAATATGCATAACTCAATTGAGATTTTAACTGAGGCAGACATGGGAGGGGCAGGATGTCACAGCAAGAGAATAAGGGGAAGGAGAAAGGGACTGGAGGGACTGAAAGATGCAACATATGAAGGATTTGATGTATGTTACGGAGTGGCTGTGTTTGAAGGGGAAACATAAAAGCAGATCATAATAGAGCAAAGCAAGATGAAAGTAAAAAAAAAAAAAGAAGTGGCTAGAGGAGAGGAGGAGGAAACACAGATTGAGGGAGGAGGACATACTGGGCAAAGCTAACCAGACTTGACACGGTCACGTACATGAGGTTTGTGCTTATTTAGGCAGAATACAATATTACTTATGTCACACTTAGTTTTCACTTACTTCCAACAAGCAAATGAAAGCGGACCTAATCTCAGAAAGAAAGTACGCGTACGGTGGGGAGATAGTGTCTTAATTAAAAAATGCTTCCCGTATCTGCTGGGATCTTCCTCTAACCTTCAGTGTCACAGTTCGTTTATTTCAGACCCAGAAGGGAGTGGAGGAGGGGTAAAGAAGCAGGAAGAAAGAGCAGTAAATGAAAGACAGTCGCAAAATGCAGAATATTCTTCTGAAGATTTCGGAAGCCTTTCTGCGACCGAAAACTGGGCTGATGAAGCACGTGTCTTTGTCAGCCGCGTTATTCCAAGACACAAGGAAAGAAACAGGGATCAAATAAAAGGTTGGAAGAAGTGATGGGGAGGACAGAATGATGAGACAGGTGTCTCCTGACAGGCAGAAAGAAAGACAAAAGGATGAAAGGGCACAGAACGTCAGACATCAAAATAAATGGAAGGAGGTGGAGATCAAGGCTGGAATGAGGTTTAATTAGCACAAAGTATTGGATCATGTCCCATAGAACTGATTTATGATTGCAATCTGATGAATAATTTCTCACATTTGGAGGTACAACATAATAAAACAAGTTTTCATTTGAAAGGTAGTCAAAAGTTTCAGTAAAAACAAAAAATCCTCATTCGTTTTTTCCTCCTTTTTGTTTGTTTTTGTCCTGCTTAGTCAATCAGAAAGGGCTTTGACTCAAACTCAAATACTTTAGAAAAACACAGATTTAAAAGAATAGTACTCAATTCATTTCTTTGGGTTAAACAGGCTGAAAGCTATGAGAAAACGGATCTCAGATCTATTATTGAGTGACGCTCCCCGTTAACTGAGAGAGACCAGAAGAGTCAGCGCGTTACAGACAGAATAGATCAAGGTAATGGACTGATGGACGGCTTATAGAATTATCAGAGCGAAACATGTAGGGAAAGATAGAAGATGAAATAATTAAGGGTTGAATTAAATAGCGCCAAGAAGACGTCAAGACAAATTCAGAGCAAATACATTGTCTGTAAGCCTTCATATTCTTCCAAAGTTGACAGTTAAGGTGAAAACAAGTTTTAAAAATAGTAGACAGTAGATCAGACACAAAAAAAAAGGACTTATTTGGATTTGACAAAAAAATAATGTAACATCTAACAGTGGTTTTCAGCTGTTTTCAGCTCATTTTTTCTTTTTTCTTTTTTTTAAGAAATAAAATTACTCCACAAATCACCATTAGTGAAACTTTATTTGAGAGAGATCGAAGGTTGCAAACAAAGAAACAAACAATTAAATAAATACAAATATAAATATAACAGCAGTAGATTATCTAGGTTGTAAAAAAGCCCCGTACTATTCATAAGTGTTTCAGTCCCACAATTGCAGGGTTGCAGAAGTGTAAAAATTGCTCTACGAGGGTTAGAAATGATTTAAAAATTTAAATTTAAAAATTTAATTAGATTGTTGTTGTAGATACACTGTAGACAAAAATAAATCATGAAAAGGAATCGTTTATTGTTAGAAATCTTGAAAGGAAAGTTTTATAGATAGATACTTTAGTTAAAGAATGCTCTCAGATTAGTGCATCACTCAGTCATGAAAGTCAAACATTTTTTTTGTTAAAATTAAAATGGTTCCACAATGTGGATTTTTGATTTTTTTTTTTTTTTTTTATTTCTTTGCTACTAAGTCCAGAACAAATTAGTTTATTTGGAAAATGGATTAAAATGTTTGTGAATATTTTTTTGTTTTAAACTATGAATTTTTTTAATGTATACAGCACAAAGTACACTCTGGAATGCCAGGAATTCCCACAGGGATTCAAAATTACCTACCTAAGGACAGTTAGTGTAGAGTGTTGTGTTTATTTGAAAACCCTCTAATGTAAATTGTATAAAAAGAGGATTTAAAAAAAAAACGGTTATTTCAATTCATTTTATTTTAACTGTGATAATTAAAATCTAGGTGAGAAAATCGAGCTGTAAGTGGGAATCTCTTAAATTTGTACACATTTTGTCTCTTACTAAAAAAGCGTTAAAGAATCAATGTGGTTTGCACAAACCCCACATTAGTTTGGAGAATAAAACTTTGAGACAATTAAAAAGAAACAGTTTTGTTCTAAGAGAGCAATAAAAGCTAAATAGGATTCATTTGTACTAGACTGACAGAAAGAAAAACAAACCTGGAAAAAGATTTACTGGAATGAAATCTGTAAAATCGAGAGCAAACAATTACCACAAAAAATTAAGCCTTGCAGCTTAACTTCCCAACTAGTTAATCAAGTTTATAAAAGTAAAGCAAACAATACAAAGGTTTGCATCAGAAGTGAACCCTGATTTACTGCAAATGCAGCAAATTCGTTGGTTTGCACAATCATTGTAAGCACAATCAATGTACAGTGTAAAAAGAGTCTTTTTACAGACTGTTTAAAGACAAGAGAATGCAGCATAATCTGAGTCAGTCACTCAGTTTCATCTTGATGAAGCAGCACTTTATTTGCTAAAATTAAAGACACAGAGAACAAACAACAGCTGCAATGAAGGCCTAACAAAGCAGCTTGGGGAATTCTTTTCTTTGATGACGTCCATGTAGTTAAAACCTCCTGCAGTCGATGCCAAGAAATGAATGATAGCAAATTATCCTTCATTATGATCATGTTAACTTGTCCAGTAACACTTAAGTCCTTCCTAGAGTCCTACTCTGATCATCTTTTGATCTTGTGTATAGGCGTTCCAAGTGGTCTTTTATTCATGAAAATGCGGTTTTAAGCCTAAATTGTTGTGGGTCGTCAGATGCCATGACAGCACCCACCTGTGCTCAATCAGCCACCAGGTATGGCCACCATGATTGCCTGCACCTGGGTCTCCAGCAGATGTATAAAGGATGGTGGAGATCCCAGTTCCGGCGCCAGACTGTTAGCTTGCCCAAGACGGTAACGTGCTGGCTCTCAAGACGTGTCATAGGACTCTACTCTCATGTCATAGATTTGCCGACTAACCAGTGTGTTTGCTTGCCAGTGGCTCACGCTTTCTCCACCACCCCTGCTGCTCCCCTGGGCTCATCCTACTCCGCTCCCGACGCAGACCACTCCATGCTGGACTTTCCCCAATCAACATTCATCGCCTTACCCTTACAATAAACCTCAGAACTCCAATTGTGTCCTGCGCTTGGATCCTCCCTTTCCTGCTCCCCGCCTAACATAAATTAATAAAAACTCTCGTTTTCTAGGACATAGTTTCTGCAGAGCGGCAGGAGTTCATTAGAAATTTGCCTCTGAGTTGTGGGTGGGACCGTTGGTGCAGAGTACGCCTGCCCCCATTTCCCATCATCCTTTTGTTTACACTCTCTCCTGCTAGCTTATAGTCCATCACAACCCCAAACTAACATTACCGGTGCTACTAAAATGGCGAACAATATTGGAGCTACCCAGTCGTACAGTTTTAATCCAGATGCCAGCTCGAATGAGGAAAATACAGACGTACATGGGCTAGCCGTCTGCAAGTGGATGCATCAGAATGGGACAGAGTAGAAAGCTTGTGGTTTGTCAATTGTAGCTTCTACATAACTAAAAAAAAAAAACAATTTTCATGTCTTCATCTGTTCCTAATCAACAACAATTTGAATAAAGAAATACTCAGAAATGCAATTTTAATCCTAATTTTCTTTATATATGCCCTCCATCTTAAGAAAAATGCCACAATAACATATTCAAAACACCAAAACACAGTTTTTATCTGAGTGGGTCTTAAAAGAATCTCTATTTGTAAACTAAGACTGTCCCTTCAATTTAAACCACTTTTATATAAATATATTCTGGCTGAGTGAAAAAAAAAGATAAATTGAGACATGCACTAATAAAATGAACACTAAAGTGGCACGCATCGTTAATGTTGAAAGAATGAGAAGACAGAACGTCTTGGTGTTCAGATCTCGCAGTAATCTCCATCACATGGATCAATGAACGAGATGGAGGAAAGAGGAGGAGCCATTTCTGCAGACCAATCACCCAGATCCGTATTCTCTCCACCCATTAATCCACCCAACCATTTATCTCTACCTGCACCCATCCATCTGCCATTCACTCTATCAACTCATCGATCACACAGCCATTTATTCCTTTATTCAGCACTCAATCTGTGGCATCACCCAACCATTCCACTTCGCTTCCCCTACATCATCCCATTAACTTTCCCATTTATCGCTCATAATCATCCAACCATCCATCCGTCCATCTGTCAGACGTGTCCTTGTACCTGGTATCTCTCGTCCATTACGCATCCAGCGCAGAGTGGCTGGTGGTTTGCTGCGCTGCGACACGCAGGTGAGCTCCGCCTGGCCGCCCTCCACCGCCTCCTGCTTCACCTCCACAGTGGGAGTCTCGGGTGGCACCAGAACTGAGAGTGTTGCCACATGGTGGTGCGTGGACTCGGTGTAGAGCTGGCAGTAGTAGCCCCCCTCATCAGACACGCTCACGTTGGTCAGCGAGATGCGCACCAAGTGTGGCGTGAAGAGCACCATCTGGAAGCGGTCCTCCTTCAGTGCTGCAGATGGATGAGGATAAAGAAGAAAAGGGATTGAACAGAGAGTTAAATCTGTGAAAGATTAAAAGAAGAATTACGAACAAGTGAGAGGATGCCAAGTTCAACAGTCCCCTTTTAAAATGAAAACTAGGAAAAAAAGGAAATAAAACTAATAAGAAATTCACAGATGCTCATGTTGAAAGAAACTGAATATCGTCATGTTTTCAAAAGCTTGCCTTAACATTATTTTTGTACGTTTGTGTTCAGATGGGAAGCACTCTTTGAGTTGGTTACAAACTCTGACTCAGCAGGATGCAAACTCTTCTCCAGCAGGAACAGCTGGAACTCTCTTTGTTCAAATTTAACCGGGGAGATTGTTAATATTTGACAATTACATTTTCCATTTATTGTTCAGAATGACATTGAGCACAAAAGTATTTTTTTGGCAGTAATTCAAACCTATTTTCAGTCAACATGTGGTATGTACTTGGAGCCACAAAGACGTGGATTCCCCTTCATCAGATAGCAACAACCTCAGAGTTTGTATGAATCGTGTCCAACTCTTTTATACAGTACTAACTGACTGCCAGTTCATTTGTGGTGTACAATGATAGTAGTATCTATATTCCTGGACTAGTTCCAAAGTAAACACAAGCACTTATCTGCAGTTTTTCTTTTCTTCTTTAACCACAGAAACAGACAGCAACCACAAAACCACACCTGTGATTTGGTCTGTAGGAAATCCAGTTCATTTGTCTGAAGCACCCCCAAACTTTATGTAGCATTGTCAAATAATGGCAGCAAGATCTGGAGGTACACTGGTGCGTATGATTACATAGCTGCTCTTGCCAAGTCTGTGAGTTGATGCAGCTGCACAGAGCATGGTCAAAAAACAGTGGCAAGAAACATGTCACATTGCTAAAACTGCTAACATAAATGTAGGCAACTAATGTTTTGCAAGTGTTTAATTATTAAAATAAGCACATGTTGTATTAAAGACCTACTCCAATCATCTTTTGATCCATTAGAGAAGCATACTCCGTGTTTTTTAATTATGATAGTGCCATTTTTGGACAAAGTCAAAAGACCTGTGTCATTTTCAAAAAGATAGTTTCTGCAGAGCGACAATAGTCTCTGAGATGTGGGTGGAGCTGTTGCCGCAAAGCAAGCCCCCCATTGCAGAGCCAAACAGAGGAGGGAGCTTGTAGCCTGCCCAGTGTATTCTCTATGTAACAAACAGTCTTTTTCAGTCTAAACTTTTTTGTCTACCCCTGATTCCCAACTGTTTGAATAATGAAATTCTCATAAATGCAATTTAAAGCTTAATCTTCTTTATATTTGTCCTCTAGCGTCAGAAAACTTCCACAATAACATGTTAAAAACACCAAAAAACCCAATTTTCATTGCAGTGGGTCAATAATAAAGTTGTGGTGTGGAGTTCAGGATCTGCTGTATACCCATCACTTCCTTCTTACACCAGGCTTACATCTTCATCAAAGTTTTGATGTCAGCCCCGTGAAGAGCTCTGCAAAAGAAAAGTGAGACAACTTGGGTATATTGAGTACCCCCAATAATTTGCTGCTCCAAATTTAAACTTTATTTGATTAAAGAAGTTTTACAGGATGTAAAGTCAGTTTGGATGAAGCAGCTCAAGGCTGAACGGTGAGGGAACAACGCAGATGCAATGGTCCTCTCGTCTCCTGGTGTTCAGTTTCCCATGATTTGATTTAAATACTCTAAAGCAGCTTTATTCATCCATTCTTTTATTTCATTTATTCTACAACCCTGTTTTAAATTAGGGTTTGGATTTTTATTGTTCCTTTTTTTTTTTTAAATCAGCTTCCTACTTTTTTCACTGTGAGGGCTACATAGGTTCTTTTGAGCCCACAACAGATTGTCTAAATACCATAGTTGTATATTTCTTTTCAGAGATTTCAAAATGCAGCAATTGTAGTCAATCTGGACCCCTAGTTTGAGCTGCAATTTAGCTTATCTCATTCGCACAATGAAGTACAATGGCTGAAGACTGAAAGGAAAAAATGAGCATGCTGCAATTTTACTTTTGTCACTAAAGAAATGTCATAATCAATGTGGAGAAAACTGCTGATAATAACAAATAATGCTAATAACAGTCTATGGTTCGATGTCAATAGATTCACACAAATACCTCTGAGGCTCCTTTTATATTGACTTGACCATGAAACCTCCCTCATTCTCCAGCTGTGTTTTGTTCTTCTAGCCTCTTTTTCCCTGTGATTCAGCTCACAGAGAAATAACTAAAAAACAAAAAAACAAGCTCTTTCCTGATGTAGCACCTGGCCACTCTAAATCGTCCTTATCAGTGTGAGTACATGTGTAAGTGTGTCCCAGAGAGAGTGCGGGTGAAGAGCAAATGAAAGAAATGGACTAATATTACTATATAATGCAGCAGGCGGGATCAAATAATAAGGACAGACAAAATCCAGGGGAACAGAAGAGAATAGTCTGAACAGATGGAGGAAGTCAACTCCTCCAGAGAGTACACCGCCACAGTGTTTCAACCTTACCTCTAATATTACCTTTGACCGAAAGGCAGGGAGAGCTTTGGAAGAGTGCTAATCTTTACAGACTGACAAGTATTTTGCACTTCTTTATATAGCAGAGCAAATGACACATTTGAGGCTCCTGCTCTTGTCTAAATTCAGCTTCACGACTCTTTTGCATGCTGATTAAAGTGGTGGGAGGACTGGAGGAAGGAACCACTGACAGTAAAACGGGTCCATTTGGTTAGCTCCTTGGCTCTGTTTGAGCAAATTGTCCCCATCGTCTCATAAAACACAACCCAGACCGGTTGTTTACTTGCAAAACCTTCAACCTAATTCCCAGCGCCTCCTTCAGCGGCCGTGTTTGGACAGCTAAGTGTGCACTGGTCGAGCAGAAAAAGGCCTAAATTTGTGATCTGGTTGGCGGATGGCCAGCAAGCGAGGACTGGAACAGGAAGATGGGAGGAGAGATGGAGACTAAAATGTAATTTATGCTCTAATAAAATGTCCATGATGAGGTATTTTGTTGCTTTATACGGAAATCTCAAATCTACAAAAAGTCTTAATAGTTCTGCCTGCAGTTTTCTTATTTTTTTAGTTTCAGTCTTTTCTAACTTTTCTCCTCCTCTTCTATAGTCTTCCTGATCTCCCCTTTCAATTCTTGGCTTCCCAAACCCTTTCCACACACCCGCTTCCTCCACGTTCTGATTAATCTCCGCCACGCTTTTCGAAGGGTGAAAGTCGATGCTTCATGGGGGAGAAGACAAGGGAGTTCTGCTTAAACACTTAATGGAACTTACAGTTGTGCTGATCTGATCAAATTTTGGAGGAGAGCCGAAAGTAAGATTTTCTTCTCTGAAAGCAACAATAGAAGAGACTGACAAATGAAGGAGAAAGTCTGTAGAGCAAAAGCATTTGCATACTCTTGTAAAAAAAAATGTAAATGGGAAGGGTTTTGTTGTGCTGGATTGCATGGATGGCATTTTATTCAAAACTATCAATAAAATATGAAGTTTCAAGCAATTCATTTTTACTTCTAAGATTTCTCATCCATGTTACAATGAACTATTCTTGATTTTAAAAAAGAGCCATAAGCATAAAAACCCCAGATATTTGGACGGATGATGAACTAATGTTCCTTTTTTTATGTCTTTTCAAAGGAGTGGGCATTGGACATTCTTGAATAGTGTAAGCACATGCTACCTTCAAGGAAGCTCATGATGAAAAATCCCTGCAACAACTTTCCTTTCATGTTTTCGTCATATTAAGGTTTAACTGGAATGCCAGTGAGAGTATTAGCCGTAATCTGCAACCTTGACACTAACACAAGCTTTTGCATACTTTACCTACAAATGAACTGACATTTCAAATGCTAGAAGGACGCTTTAATCTGCTTGAAAAAAGTAAGAAAAATGTAGGAAGACGCTCTCCCCCAGGTCATAGGTGATGAGTCTGGACCCCAAGTTCAAACCACATTTCTTCAGCTTGCATTAAACTGACAATTAAGCTCATTTCAACTGATTTTTTTATTTCCCTGAGCAACTGTTTCAAAATGTTACCTGAGAACCTGCAGGAGATTAAGGCTGAACAGGGTTTATGATAAATGAAGTTCTCTGACTGTTCTGGAAAAAAATGGGTCCATGTTTTTGTGCAGAAGTCATCAGACAATTAAAAACATCGAGTTTACAGAATAATCTGCTGTAAGGATGCAGGGGTGTAGTGCTTTCTCAGCGCCCACCAGTGAGAGATCACTTCTGTAAACGTTGTGCTCGATGATTTGTAAAAGCCCCATTAAAATGAAGTGCTACTTCTTTAGCAATGACACAGTTCAGTTACAGACATTTCTGTGGTTCATCAAATAAAGTTTGTGTAATTCTGACTTTACATTACTCAATTATTAAAAATACTAAAGGTTTCTATTAGAATATTTTTCCTTGCTACTGCAGTGATTATTCCCAAAAAACTACTGCAGCACTAAAAAGTTTCATTGTCTTGTTCTGCAGGATGCATTTCTTTATTTACTTGTTTATTTTTTTGGGTCCCGTCCAGAAAATGAACACACAGATTCCAGCTGAGATGAGAGGTGGGGAGACACAAAAGGAGGGAGTAAATGATAATTCAAGGTCATGGAATAAGGTGTCAAAACTAAAACTACATGCGTTGGTGCTCATACACACACTCACATGGTATCCACACAACTATTTAAGTATTAAGCACATCTACACAAATTTACAGTATTGATACAGGTTTGTTTATTAGTTTAATTTTTATCAATTTAACTTTAATTTATTTGCTCACTGTACATTTTTTCGTCCCATCGCTGTCCAATTTCTTAATACCCCCCACTTCATTTTCCCTTTAACTCCCCCACTCTGGCCCTCTAGTGAGGTGTTAGTTTAAAGATGGAAGATGGCCCATCAGAACCCTGTCCCTGTCCACCCTTCCTGACCAGGACGCATGTGGCAGAGGCACCATGGAACACACCAGCCCCTAGCTCCGGGCACCCGAGTCCAAATGGTCAGGGAGGAGCCAGGCTAGACACAACCCCCAGGGCGCAGAGCAAGAACCCCTGCCTAGAACAACCAGACCCCCAATGGGAGCCCTGGTCCTCAGACGACAAACCCCCAACACAACCAGAAAACCCCACTGACCACCAACAACCCTGCCCCATACATACAGACAAAATATCAACACAACACTTTTATGACAGCTAGACTGAATAGGAATGAGATTAATCAAACTGTATACAAAACAATCTTTAAAAAAATAAGACTTTTTGCTTTGTTCTGATGTTTTTCTTGCACTCTCTGCACAGCGCCTTGAGGCAACTTCAGTTGCAAATTGGTGCTTTATAAATAAACTCAACTAACTGTGTTATTGAGGCAAAATCTGTTTCCACATATAAAAATATAGCCTTGCATAATCTTCATTGTTCGCTTCGTTAGGATGCAGAAAGTAGCAGGTGGCACCTCCAGGAGCATCACTAATCCCTCTTGCCAACGAAATTCCCACACATCTGTACCAAACTCTGGTGAACTTTCATGAGTAACAAGATGCTAAGCACGCTGGAAAGAAAAATAGTTTTAAAAAGGTAGAAGCATGTTTTTCTTTTGTTCCACTGTTGTTTTTTTTTTTTTTACTTTTTTTATGAATTAATCAATTTTCATTAATTTTTCATGTTCATGATTGCATGAGGTTCCACTCAATCAAATATATTTTGATAGCCGTCTTCCACATATAGGTAACACTGAAAGATGACAAATCCCTCTTCTTTGACTATAAACAAAATGCTTGATTGCCTCAAGCACAAAGTAATATCTTATCATAATGCTTATTAAGTGAATAATCTACTGTGGAGCTATAAACCACAGAGCTATTTTTTGCTACAATTAAGCATCCACACAAGTTTCAAAGGCAAGCCCTTGATCCCTGTTCTTTCCCTCAAAGGTTTCCTAGCAGCGCTTACAGAGAATTTGACTAAGGTGGCATTCTGCTCTTGTTCTTAATTAGAAAATAATAAAAAAAAAAAAACATTGTAGTGTTTACCTGCTTCAAGGCACTAAATAAAATCTGCCTTCATTATATTTTTGGTTACAATGAAAGCTTTTATAAAGCTGCCCTTAAAAAAATATAGCTGAAAGTATACTTTAATGAGAACTATAATAAGTTCTGATCTCATCAATATGTTTATCAGTGGATTAGGCCGCAAGCTCCAAACACTGGCAGCAGCTGAACTGTAGGAGCAGACAGTAACTTGCTGGTTATCTGACTTTTGAATGTGTATCAGCTTCAAAGACAAAGTAGGGACATTTGTTTAATGAATTTTGTAAATGTGATGCTACACTTCCATCGAGCATGTGACGCACGTTCAAGTACTCGCTAAAACATGTTTTTGAGCATATGGGGTTCAGACTAGATTGTCGCTACCGGATACCAGTATATGTCTCCCACCTACAGTTGGAAGAAGCTTGGTGCGAAATGTTGAAGCAAATGTTTCGAAAGCGGAAGCATTTACATAGACCTTTTATTGGAGGTGGTCATTTGGTAAATGCCGTTTACTTATATAGTGCTTTTCTACCTTCACTGAAGGCCCAAAGCGCTTTACAGTCACGGTCCCATTCACTCATTCACACACTGATGGCGGTTCAGCAGTCGAACACTGGCGCCAACCTTCCATCAGAATCAATGTGGGGTTCAGTGTCTTGCCCAAGGACACTTCGACACATAGGTGGGCAAGGCAGGAACCGAACCTGCAATCCTTTGATCACAGACCGATGGCCCCTTTCCACTGGACCGCGGTCGCCCAACACAAACGTGCTTTGCAACGGGCAATGAGGTTTGCCGTTGGAGACAACTGTTAAAGCTACACACCTCGTGTGCCGTTGAAGAAGAGCGTCTGCCGACGGGGATTCTGGATCACCACAATGGAGCCATCGTAGTTCTGCAGGTGGCAGGAGATGTGGGCCGTGCCTCCCTCCAGGACAGTTACACTCTCTGCTTGCACTGCCTGACAACGGGCTGAAAAAGGAAAAAAGATGGCAGATTATTCAGTTATTCACAGGTTGGATGATAAAAATTACTGACAGAAGAGGACAGGTAAGAGACAGACATAAAGAAATAGATGAAGTGTCAGTTCCCTTAAGATACAATCATTCAAAATAGGCTACTTAACACATTCTTCATTTGCTTGCCATTCATCACATGAATGCAACAAAGGAATAAATGAAGAGGGGGAGGAAAAAGATAAAGGGAGACAAAGTGATAGAGATAAAAGACTGAAAACCCAAGAAATGACACTGAAGGACTCAACAAGTGAGAGAGGGTCCTTATGAGTGATGCTTTCTTATAATTATAATAGGGATGATTATAATTACTGCCAATCATGTATAACAGTACAGAAACCTTCGCATTCTAAAAGGCATGTTGCCTCTGGCGAGTCTAACAGAATGCATCGGCACACGTTTGAATACATAATGCATAATTAAATCTCTATGAAGCTCCAACGCAGCTTGGAGCCACACCGTCTCACACAAGCATACATACAATCACGGGCGCAACTGCAGATGATCACTGCACCGCAGCTCGTATGCTACCTGCTTGTGCTTTTTGCACTTGCATAGTATGCATTTGCAAAGTGCAGAGCTCTCAGACCTCATGAAGACCTTGAATGTGCATTCCACATTCCCAATCCCATTCATCATCCAAGCTAAAACAGCTGACTTAACTCCAAACTGGATTTCAGCTGCAGTAACCTTTTCCAGAAGCCAGAGTCCGTTTTGTTTCCTTGAGCCTCAAAACTGTTTCCAAAAGTTAAGGAAAATTTTAAACTTTAAAAATGGTCCTGTTATCCAGGTGGGGTTCATAGAGATGAACATTGCTGCTTAGTCAAGTCTCTACAGCATATTATTTCCACCTGTCATTTGAAGATTCATATTTTATTAAATCTGTTTAGTTGAAAGAGCCCCAAAAGAATTCTTACTACCATCTCTAAGCACTGCAGAGCTGATTTGTCATTCATGCAACTGCAATCAGATGAGAAGAAGCCGGCCTGGTGAGCTCCAGAGGGAATGAGGGGAGGAAATGTCGAGTAAATAAAAATATGTAGAAAAAAACATAAATATCTCTTTTTTAAAAGTCATGTTCTAAGATAGAATTAAAACACAAATAACAAAATAAATGTGTAAAATTACAGGGTGGTTCTTGATTTGGTCTTTTTCAGATGTGTAAAGAGATTAACAGTGGTCTGATTACAGGAATAATTGAAACGTAAGAAATAAAATGTTCTAAAATTGTTTTAATGGAGTGCAAAAAACCAAAAAATATCAGTAGTCTTTTAAAACTGCATATTATATATGGAAATTGATGAAAATGCCTGAAGCTCCTTTTCTATTTGATGAGCTTATTTACCATTTTTGACCTTCCATCAAAGCCTGTGAGAAAGGAGCAACACAGCAGACTTTGTTTGCTTAACCCACACTAACCTCAGTGAAAAAAATTAAATAAGATTCAACTCTTTGAAAAAAGTCCAAGGTTGATGTACTCTTTGTGCTTTTGGTCCAGAATGTGGCTTGCTGCTCTAGTGCAAGATCTCCAGAACTCCTACATCCTGCTGAATTAACTAACTTGGTCCATGAGCTAAATAATTTTAAGCAAGGGGGCTGTACAGCCAGAGTAAGAGCTTGGTGCACATTGCCGGGAGTAAGTTGACCCCTTCATAATTTTTTATGGACAGAAATTCTGGGCACAGCTATGGACCTGAGGGAGTTTGCTCTGAGAACAGCAGGATTTCCTTTCTGTTTTTTTTTTTGTAGAGGATTTTGCTATGCTGGCTGGAATGAGAACTAGATCCTCCAAGTCAGAGGCCATGATTCTCAAACAGAAAAAGATGGTCTGTCCTCTTCAGGATGGTGAAAAGCTTTTGCCTCAAGTGGTGGAGTTTAAGGATCTTGGGGTTCCGTTCAGGAGTGAGGGAAGGATGAAGCATGAGATTGACAGGTGGGTGGGTACAGCTTCTGCATTACTGTGGTCTCTCACTCGTCCGTTGTAGTGAAACTGCAACTGTGGCGAAAGGCGAAGCTTATGAACTTTGGGTCATGACCAAAAGTGTAAGATCGTGGATACAAGCAGTTAAATTGAGTTACCTCTGCAGGGTGGCTGGACATGCTCTTAGAGATAAGGTGAGGAGCTCAATCACATGTAAGGAGCTTGAGGTAGAGCTGCTGCTTCTTCACATCAAGAGACAACAGTTAAGATGGTTCACTTTTGGAACCCTCTTGGGGTATTAGTACACTTGGGGTATTAATACCTCCCTAGGGAGGTATTAGGGACATATCCCACAGGGAGAGGGCCTGTGTTTCGCAGCTGCTGGGAAGCTTCTGTGGAGAGGGAAGTCTGGACATCAACCTGGCTCCAGATAAGTCAAAGAAGATGGATGGAGAGGACTGAGAAACAGCAGGAGGGAAGTTTGATGTTTCCAAAAATCCGCAAGTTAGTAATTAGTAAGTAAATAATGCTTTGACTGTCGCAACCTCTGTGTTTTGTGGGGCAAGCTGTTGACACGACTGCTGACTCTCACCTTCCACTGTGCTCCATGGACATACAGCATCGTTGTTTGAATTTAAATGAACTGGAAAGCAATTATTCACATGGTTGCAGCCAGAAGTGGAATGTGATTGCCTTCAAGAGAGGATCAGCTTTCTGGCTTTTCCAAACTAGTATTTACCAATTTGCATCACCATTTACATTCCCCTCCCTCCCTGGCAAAGTGTTGGCCAAAGGGAGGATTTAGAGATAGAATAGCATCAATATTGAAATGTAGTGATAAAGCAGGCAACGAGAGGAGCCGATAAAAGCGATGGGACTATATATATTTCCCCGCTGAGTCTAATGGTGTCTGTGAGCTCTGTAAAACACCTTCAGAAGGCTGCAAACGCGCGACAAACAGATGGTGGCTGCTATGGCATAAGTTGCTGACTTGACTGCTTTGGGGCAAAATAAATGTCTATATCTGCAACTGTGGAGGTGTCTGAAGGGTGTGAGTATATCTGCACCATAGGTGGGCATATGCAGTGAATGCACAAATGCAGAGGTTAGCATGTTGCAATTAAAAGGCTTTGACATCATCCGATCCGGCTAACTTTCTACCAAACCCTTCCCCCCCTGATTTTAATATCTTTTAATTAAATACTGAAAGCTCACACTTTCATCCTGTCAAGAGAGCATAAAGACACACAGAGGATATTGGAAAATGGACAGAAGGAAACCAAGAGGGAATAAAGACAAAAGAGGGTCTAATACTCTGAGGAACTGAGAAAAAACTTGACAATTACCACTAATTGAAGTCATTATTACTCCCATTCTCCGCATCATTATTGTGATTGGTATCAAGGGCCATCAGGGTCTGCCATTGCCACCCTACATATTTTTCTAATGGCTGTTATTACTCAACACATATAGCATGTGACCAGGCTATACCTTTCATGCATGGCTAATTTAATAGCACTGCTATGCGTCATCTTTGCAGTGTGGAAATGACATCCAACAGGAAAAGAAGATTTTTAGTGGTGGGGCAACTATAATAATAGTAAAAAAAGTCAAAACTTTGAGGCTGGGGTGATGTCAGAAAAACTAATTAGTTCCAATTTCTCACGACAGCTGTCACCCCGAACTGTGACAGTCAAGCTCAAAGAAAAGTCAAATTAAAAGCAATAATGACGGTTTCAGCTGGGATGGCTGCAATGAGATGTTTCCTGCTGAAAAGCCCACCAGCTGCAGGTGCGTGATGGGGTTGGGGGAGGAGAAGGTAGAGGGACTACATCCAGGAAATGATAGGAGGGAGCAAGGAAGGCTCGCTTTGGGCATAATAATGCAGCTGGTGGGGGGCTGGACAAAATATACGAGAGATGACGCATATTCCCGCACTTCTGTTCATAACCCAGCTGGGTACAGCACTTTAGTTTGACTGTAAGTTTTATAGGCGTCTATTGGCTTCAAGGCCATAAGCCTCTGCCTCCGATCACCAGTGTACAATCCACTCAGGAGATGAGTGGGAGGGGGAGTGAAGTCAACTTCCGTGACAGAGGTATTAATCTCACCCCCATTAAAACCTGTGCCCATAATAAAATACTCCACAAGCGCAGACTCATATTAAGAGAAACTGCCTCCAGCAATCAATATTATGGTAGTGCATTGATGGCTATGATCAACTGATAAATAAAACTACAGGGGGGGAGGGAGCAAATGCAATGAGTACTCTCTTCAACCAAGCGGGGGCAGTATTTCACAGTAATGACCCAATGCCTCTAGGCCTTTGAGATGCCTCCAGCCCCAGAAAAAGAGAGTCTTTATTTATTACTTCAACAGACTTGTGTGAGAGGTCATCATTTCACAATACATAAACAAATAAATAAATAACAGGTGCACAAATTCATAAGACAAGGCTGTTCAGGGGCCGATCCTAATGGTCCCGCATTGGGAGTGAGTTATAAGCAAAGGGAAGCAGGGGATAGAAGGAATAAGTGGGGAGGGGTGATGTGAAGGGAGTTGAAAGAGAGGGATTTGGGAGGCAGCCATTTGGACGACTGGCTTGCCTTTGCTCACAGTAAATTCTAGAAAACTGCCTCATCGGTGCGGGTTTAGGTGGAATTACCTCCTTGCCGTGCACTTATTGCTCTCCGTCCCCTTCTGTGAGTTTGTAGACAGGTGAAGGCAGAACAAAAAGGCAAACAACGCAAGGAATGAACTGTCTCCATTTGCTCCAAACAAGCTCCCTTGTATCCTTGAATGAGTGCAATCACTGTCACCCTATTTATTATCTGTCATTATCTTTCAGCTGGAAGTGAGCCAAGAGCTTGTGTTTTCTTTGCATGCTGGCCATGGATTTACAAGAGAATCAATGCAGGAGGACTGCAGTGGCCAACCCTGCATGTTGTTGCTGCTTTAATTAAAACAATAACAGCGGTTCAGAGTTTCAAAACATTTAAGGTCGTCCGTTAATAACTTCTATCTCTTCCCATCTGGATACAAGTTTTTTTTTTTCTTCTTTTTTTCAAGGGATCCCCTAAGGATGCAAACTGAGCCTGCTTTGCACAGAATAGATGCAAATTGAGCTCACAGTGTTTATCATTGCCTATGTGTGTGCTCTTGTTTTTGTTCATATCGGGACTTTTTTTTTCACCAACATGCTCACCAATCTTGTCAGGACCAAAAGTCCTTGTGGGAACCAAAGGTCAGATCTAGTTTGATTTAACATGACTTCTCAGTCCTGGTTTGGTTTATTGCTGAACTGTGAGCAGAGCTTAGATTTATGCTACATTTATTTATAAAGTCTTGATGAGGAAGGTTCTATTCCTGATTTGTGTAAGCTTATATCAAAGATTGTTGTACCATTGAGTATGTGTGTTTGTGGTGTACTGACTATCAAATAGCTGACTTTATGGTTTTTCTCTTTCCCAGCTTCTTCTAAAGACCTACAACTCTCTTTCAATCCATCTCCCCCTCTATCTTTTTCCTGTCTAAAATTATCTCTCCATCTCTCTCAGGGAGCCAGAAGTCTGCCAATCAAAGAAAAATGCAGAGAGAAGATCTCCATCACTATAAATAATACATAATCCTTTACAAATCTTGCTGTCATCTCTGCAACTACCTTTGTTCTGTTGCTTTCTCTTGTCCTCCTGTTATTGGATCCCCCACACTTGGGTCTATCCTCCTTTTCTGGAGAATACCCCCCTCACCCCCATTAAGTTTCAAAACTCTCTTCTATTCACCTTTGCATCTAATCTCATTCTCACATCTGCCTCTTTCTCTTTTTATTTAAACCCACAATCTCTCCGTTCGTCTCCTCCCCACCTGGTGCCTGATCCAAACCTTGATTTCTCCTGCCTTCATTGTCTCCTTTCCTCTTCTTCCTGTCCTCTTCCTTCTCATTTCTCTTATCTTTTATTGCATCGTTCATTGTGCATTTTGCTCATTTAAGCTGTCCCAAAGATCTCTTTTCCTCTCTTTGTCTACAGACCTTAAGAAAAAGGTTGCAGCTCGTCCTTCTCCCATGTCATCTCTTGTTCTTTCCTTCTTCTTGGTGAAGATTTTCCTGCCCTCGCAAACATTTCTGTTCGGCCTGCAATGCGCTTTCATTCCTTTTTTCAATCTTTCTCCTTCTTTCTCTTTTTGTGACTCAGTGGGAATCCTTTCCTGCCTCTCTGCTGGTTCTATCTGCACACTCTTGCTAAAGTGATTTGTTCTGCAGCTCAAGTTTGCAGCATAATCGGCCTGTTTTTTTATAGTGAGCCGGAAGAGGGAATGAGAGGAAGCAGGGAAGAAAATGGAGGGAGGAAAATCAGAAGAGTGAATAAGACAAGAGCACAAAACAAATGAGTGGATCTAGAAAGTGAATGTCACAGTTTTTTCCTCCCACTTTCATCTTTCTCTGTACTTTGGTTTTCTCTAATTGCCTGCCATTTAGCTTAAACCTCGTCTCATTGCATGCCCTCTTTTTCCTCCTCTTCTCTTGTTTCAATTTCTGCAACACAAACTTCAAACCCGTCTTCCTTAATGCACCGGGACACTATTAGTTCTGCATTGGTAACAAATAAAAATATAAAATTATAACTTTTTACTCTTGAGTTCCCATTCAAGTCACTTACTTTTAACCTTTTATACTTGAAATTAGTTTGTTGTTATCAGACTTTGCTCCCTCAGTTCCACAGCTGTTTCGGTTGACATTGATATCTTCCTCTCATACCTTTGTTACACTTCCACTTCTGCATTTTCTCATTTGACCTTTGCATCTTTATGTGTCCTCTGTGCTTGGAGCAGTTCAATCACCTCTCCTGTCTCGTGCAAAATCCACCGCTTCCCTTTCCCACTGGCAGTTACCGTCCTCGCCTTTTTCACCCACCCATTCCTCCTTCTATTCTTTTTTCTGGGCTCTCCTTTGCCCCATCCTCTAATACCCAAAGCTGGTTATAGCTCTGTCTACTGTGCAGCGTTTCATGGAGAGGGTCTTTCACGGCTTCAACAACCATGTGACAATACCCACCACACAAGCTCAAACTGCGGCTTAATGGAAATTTACAGGGTTATTACACAGCTGCAGCCACACTGGAGTTTTAGCCTAGCCAAAAAACTGGTCTTAAAACCCTTTCACTCACCATGTACCCCCCTTACTGCCTTCCTTTTAAACTATCCATCTGGCTCACCTAAAATAATTGATGGCAACTGATGTTTAGGTAGAATAATTCTACAGCTGCTCCCTGTCAATCATAAAAAAGATCAAGTGATGAAAAATCTCTCCTAACCCCGTAAAGCCCGCCACATCAGATTAAAAAAATAATAGAATTAAGATGCGTTTTAATGTTTTCGTAAAATCTACAAAACATTTAGAACTATCATTTTTTTTACGAGATATGGACAATATGAACACGTTGGGTGACGTGGAAAGCTTTTGCTCATGAAAAATGTTAGTATAAGATTAATTTAATTTGATTTTAATCTCATTGATTCATTACTAGAGCTCTTTCCACCATCATCCAAGGAGGCTCAAAAGTGATGTACACAAGCTCAACCTATACAACAATACGAAAACAAAATAAAAAAATAAAAAATAAAATAATTGAAACACAAATTGAAAGCCATAAGGTTATCAAAGTAGAGGTATCACAATAGTGGAGGAACAGTTTGGCTTTAAAGCTCTCCAAGTCTGTGACCGCTAAAATAGCTCATGTTAAAAAAAATGACGGAAAAAAAAAAAAAAAAAAAACTTTTTAATATGATGCAACTATATTATAAATAATTCATTATGAACATATTTTGCATTCTTTCAATTCAGGAAGTAGTTATTTTGAAAAATCAACATCAAAAGATGAATTATTCTCCATATAAAGTTTTGAAAATTTGCAAAAAGTATTCAGCCAAAAGTGTTTTAAGATTTCATGGAATCAGCCATTTTGAAATGACATGGGGAGGTCATTCTTCTGCCTCTGTTGGATTAGTATTCCACTATTAGGCAGAAAATCTTATGGACCATGTTATACAATGGGTTTTTAAGGAAAGTTTAGCTCATGCTAATGAGATAGGGGTCTCAGAACTGCATGCATGAGATATAATATGAATAGTTATAGGGTTAAATCCACAGTGTATTGTGTAGGAGGTGTATAGACCACAAATGTGTTGTTTTTAAGGTAATCTTTGTGTTAATTGCTTTTATTTTATTTTGTGTCATTGCTCAGACCCATGGAACTACATTTGAGGCCTTGTCTCCTGTTGTATCTTGTACCACTCCCCTCCATCACTGTCTTCTTTTTCCATACACACAGGCTGCACTGTTCTCCATCTCTGTCGTTTTTTTTTCTCTTTTTCTGCTACAGCTGCTCTCTCCCCCCAGTACTATCTGGACAAATCCTTTCCTTGAGGTTTTCTCTTACTACATATTGGTCTCCTGCACTTCACTTTTCCACATAGCTCTCCTGTATTCAACAACCCCTCCACTTGGTTCACTATATCTCTCCCACTCAAGAGCCCAACTTTCTTTTATTAAGTTCTTCTGAGAATAGCTGAGAGCATGGTTTCAGCCACTCTTGTATCATTTGTTGGCCATTCCCTTAGAGTGCTTTGGTCCATCTATCTGTCCTCATCCTCTTTTTTTGTCTTCCTTTATCCTCTTGGGTAAATATTTTTCTTTTAATCCTATGTACTTTATCTTAATTATCAATTCTGCCTTAATTATAAGCATTTTGAACAATTGAGCTGCAACTTCCATTACACAATACCATCATTAGCTCTCCCCTCTTGGTCATGGGAAATGTACTCTATCTCATGCTTTATCCTTTAACACAGATTTGTTTTATATTCACAATGTTTCTTCATAGAATAGAAACATTGCATCACAGCATTTAGTAGTATATCTGCAGGGATTTTTAATTTAAATGAACAAAGAGCTGGTGCTTATACTAAAGTGCCAAATCCTGACAATAATATGAAACAAGTCTGTCTTTGCTCCTCTGATTTATTTGGTGAGCAAGTTCCCTTCTCAAATCAATACAATACATCTCTCTCCATCAGGGTGTATTTGCAGATGTTAGAGAGAAGATGTTAGCAGGACTTACGAGTGATGCAGAGCAGAGCCATGACCAGGCTGCACAAGGCCAGAGATGGGGAGAAGAGGGGGCGGCCGCAGAAGACGGCACTTCGTACAGGCCTCATTGTGCTTCCAAAAGTTGTGTGTGTTTGTGTGAGCCTGATCGTGTGTGAAGTTTTGCAGATTTAATCAAAGGCTCCTCTGTGGCTCTGTCCCCACTCTACAGACAAACTACTCAACGAACAGAAGTTCCCAGCTGCAGTGCTGCGGACACGTGCAGACTCTTCAGCTTTACTCAAGCACAGTAAGATAGAAGTTATTGTTTGAGAGAAAGAACTATTTCTAAGAGGAACTATCTCAACAGAGGCAATGAAACCGCTTCAGCTGCAAAGCTACACAAGACCGACTTATGGCAATAGCTTTAACGCAACACACAAAGGTTTGGTCAGAGCACAGTGTGATAACAAAGCTAGAAACTATATTACCAGGCGCTACAAGATGAGCTTAGAGAATCAGTATCTCCAGCTTGTGCCTCTTTAAAGGAGGTGATAATACATATTGTTGTAAATCCATTTAATGTGAAAGTGTGTTACTATAAAGCCATCCAGGAGCTCAATTCCATTTAATCAAAATGAAAGTATTATGACAGACACATATTTTTCAAATCAAAATGCTCAAAGCCTGCATCAGACCTCTAGATATCTGCTCCTTCTCAACAATAAGAATCCATACAACTGTCTGCAAGTATTGAAGTTGAGTTTTATTATTTTTGCAAACTATGTGATGTAGTTTCAAACTCTAAATTATGCAAACTCCGAGCCTGAGGAGCCCCAACGATAAGCCACAATTGTAACCACAGCAGTAAATAAGCCACTTGTCTCTGTCAGGTCAAACCACACAGCTCCAAGGAACAGCAAAGATCAATAAGTATGTTTCAGTCACACACAGCCAAAGAAAGTCTAATTCACCTGCTTGCATGTTAGCTGAATAACTTCTCAACACAAAGCTCCCATCAGTGTTTTGCCCCGAAGGATAGAAAAATCTGGGGCAACAATCTTGACTGTCAAACTTATTTTATCTAACCAAGTCAATACTTTTTTCACTTCTCACCCAACAATGAGCAGAGACAAAGTCAATATACCTTAAAGCTTCAACCACACCGACCAGAACTGTAGACACTCTCAGACACCATTGTGCTGCAACTCATTTGGACTTGGCTTTGCCTAAACAAAATCTATTGAGCTCGAGGGCTGTGCTATAAAGACAAAAGAAGTGAAATGGTTACCCTTTGTCAAACAGCCAACTTACAAAGGGCCATGAAAACTGCAGCGAGACACTCGAGTCTCAGAAATCTATTTTCTTACCAGAAGTATTCACAATTATTCGCTTGAATGATAGAACTTTGTCAATACGCTATCATCTGTGACTCAGATGGACAGCAATTCCTCATGGTAATATACATTTCTTCAGAATAACTACAGGTTATCAGACAGTATAATCACGCAGAATCGACCAGACCAACTCTTCCTATCCAACATGCTCTGCTGGGTACAGTCAGCACTAGAATGCAAGTCAGATATACACCTAGTCATATACACTTATCTGAAAACGAGCAATGATTTAGTCCAAAAGAAGTTCTGCTGATTGTCAAAAACAATACGACAGAATTCTGAGAATGTAGCTCAGTCTGGTGCTGTTGTTTGTAGTGTGTAAACTAAGTGTGACGAGCTCCAACACACACCTCACTAAGCACTATTTCAAAGAATAAAGTACATCACTGCTACATTACTATACACTTTGACTCTGCACCTCTGCACCCACAAACAGCTCAAAAGGTTACTGCCCTGACACCTGTGGTAAAGCCTAGAGTGGATCATCACACATCGTCTCCGCTGTGTTTACTTCATCGGTCAGCTGACTGATGCTGAGAAAATTACTCTGCCGTGGTGTTCAGCAAAAGCACAGACTTTTCAGGTCGGAGAATTCGCTGTAGATGAACAGACAAGAAAAGTGAAATCCCTCAGTCGACTAATAATTCCAAGTGGTGTATAGGTTTTCAGTCGTAGTCCTTCTCTTCTCTGAGTTATCTTCTGTCACTCCATCATTGGAATCACTTTTGTAGTTCAAACAAGTTAGTCACAATTTTGGCCTTCATTTTTGATCCACAAAATCCCTTATAATCCCAACGCCTGAACACCGATGATCACTTCCATCTGTCCCGTTTGCTGCCCTTTACTTGTTTATATACGCCGAATCCCCCTCCCCTAAGTTGGAACGTGTGTTGTGTGGGATCACTGTTTTGCATATTTTGCATCCTATTTTGTGAAGGTTAGAGATTGAGTGTCTGTGTCTGGAAAGAGTCACAATGGTCGCTTTTCAGGTCAAAAAACACTGGCAGAGTGTCCGTGCATGTGACTGTCCAGTGTTGACAGAAGCAGTTGTATATTTGGCTGAATGTTCAGCTCTTTCACCATCTACTACCCATTAATTTATCCATGCAGACACACAAAGAAGCATCACAGTGCCTCTTTATGCTAAATGGACAGTTTTATGTCCATGAGGATGCACATGTCTGCGTGTATTTCAAAGTGAATGTCAATATGACAACAACTTACATATGAGTTATGTTGGAACCTGGATCACTCCAATGTATCTGCTCTATGGTTTTAAAGTGACGAAACAGAAATCACTGCTTAACCACTAAACAAAGCTGTCAGCACATTCGGCATCAACGAGTCGTGCATAATCCAACTGCCTAGCTCAAGCTCATTTCCGTGTGTACTATCATTACTGCTATTGGCAATAAAAGTGGCAATACAAAATGCAGTAGCGGGAGCTAACTAAACACAACACTGAAACTGTGACTTTCATTATCCTGTAAATTTTGAAAGGCAACACAGTGTAGCTTTTATAGTAACACCTTTGCTTTTCTTCAATCAGCTAATCACAAAATACTAGCTCTAACTTGACCACAGCAGCATTTACAAACATCTTTATGCAATCCGGTTTAATTGAGCAGTTTTCTATTATCAAGTCAAATAAACTCACATTCATTTTTTAAGTACTTTTTACTAAATAGGGTCATCTCAAACTGTGATGAAGAGCAACTGAGTGCATGGTATGAAAAATGTAAAAAATAAATAAATAAAAACATGGCAAATCTTTCAGCTGGTGGCAAGGATGTGTGTGTTTGTCTGTCTAAAAAGTCCCTGTGTGAGCAACCCCCTGATGGGTATATTTGTTTTTGTCGCTCTATGTGCTGAAGGAAAGGAAGTAATGGCAAATTGTGTCCCCTATCCCCCTTCCTCTTTTTAGTCCCTTTCCCTTTCTCATCCAAATCAAAAAATTTAATGGGCTTCATTGGTGCCACCGTGGAATAAGTGTTGCCAAAGCACTTAAGGGGCTTAAGTCAGCGGCGTGCTGAAAATATTAAGCACTCAAACAGCCTTACAAGGATCCCTGCCTGCTTAAGTATGCCAAGAAGGTCGCGCCAGCATTTAATACCAATGGTATTAAAGCACTGTGACAAGAGAGTGGAACAGAAATATAGATACACATAGTACAATGTGTACCACAACTGGAATAGATGGAGGCTGAGGGGAAGAATGGAAAGAGGCTGAGAAGGCGTGAGGTGAACAAAGCATGGGGAAACAAGGGACAGTTCATGAGGCACAATGGGGGAACAAAAAGAGTGAAACTAATGAAAAAGGAGAGCATGGGGAAAGTGACAACAGTGAGAGTTTTTTAGGGAGGGAGAATAAAAGCTAAAAAAAAAAACAAGCAGCACAGCGGAGGCGAAATATAAGGGAATTGAGCCAAGGTGTGGGAGGTAAGGGTTGATGGGATAGCTGTGAAGATGCAGCACTGGGCTAATGCAGAGATTCTATCGAGAGGCTTAGCCAAGATTAAATTTCTCTTTGTCCTTAGGGCACTTCTTGGGTTAGCGGAAGTGTTAAATTTATTTCTTATGTCTCCCTTGAGGTTGTTCCGGGCAAAGGGGGTGGGGTGGGGGGTATGTCCCTGAGTAAGTATGAAGCGGTGTTAGTCATGATGGCTTCAAGGGCGGAGGGAGAGCATGTACATGTATATCTGTCTTAAAAAGGTGAGAATTCTGGGGGTTTATTAGCCAGCAAAGTGTGAAGGAGGGCATGAGTTCCTGAAAGGTAATGATCAAATAAAACGAAAATCTCCCATAAGATGAACATCATGTGTTGGGAAGGTTACATTCATGAGGAAAGGGAAAACTGTACACTTGTAAGTTTTTACGCTCACCTTGGGGGAATAAAGCCAAGTTCAACAGGACAAGAAGCAGCTATGTATTTTAATATATATATATATATATGTGTGTGTGTGTGTGTGTGTGTGTGTGTGGGTGGGTGTGTGTGTGTGTGTGTGCGTGTGTGTGTGGTTTATTGAAGATGACCATAAAAATGCTGTTTGACGAAGATTGTAGGTCTGACAAAATACCCACAACAACATGCTGCAAGCCAATGTACTTCTTCATTTTCCTCATCCAAGCTGGCATCTAGCTCAAAATTGGATAGCTCCAATATTGCTTAGAATTTTTGGTGCACTCATAATGTTAGGTTGAGGGTGAGACAAGCTCCAAGCTAGCGAGAGAGAGTTTAAACAAAGGAATGATGGGAAATGGGTGCAGGCTTGCTCTGCACCAATGGTTCTGCCCCTAACCCTTAGATAATTTATTAACAAAATACTGCTGCTCTGCAGAAATGATGTCCTAGAAAAGAACAGATTTTTAGATTTTGGCTAAAAACTGTATGATTATTATTAAAAGACCACTCAGAACGCTTTTACAAAAGACGATGAGAGACGTTAACAGCAAGAATAAGGTGATAAATGGATGCAAAAATGCTAGCGTTCATTGTTAAAATGCACTTAAGCCTTTAAAGAAATAGTACCCGACACGTCTAAAATGGAGGTGGACCTCATATTTAAGAAAAGTGACGGTTTATATTTTTAATGGATTTATTTTACATATGCGGTGCTAGAACACAAACTATTAACAACATATTACTACCAAAAAAAAACATAATCAAAGAAAAACCATATCTGACATGAAAGGATCATGCACTCCCTCCTTAGAATGCATGTTGATGATCTACAACATAAAACACTAAATAACTGCAGCTTGATTTACTGTAGAAGCCATCTCAATGTATAACTAAATTAATATTGGCAATTTCTATTGAAAAGCTTTGCGTGTTTAATAGTCTATAATTATAGCCAATTTCTGCATACTTCTATATGACGGTTGGCGTACACACTCAGCTTCTCCCAGACCCTCTACTCTCCTTCTCCCTTCATTTTTCTGATTTAGTATTTGTCTGGCTGACTTGGTCTTAATAGCTAGCCTGGAGCCATGCACTAGCAAATCCAACTCAGTCTTGAACTCTCTAATTAGAAAAAGCTACAGCTCCTCAATCTGTGGAGCTCGTCAGCGACTGCATTTTCTAAAGCCACGATTCCGGCTTATCCTGCCTCACGGTCTTGAGAAAAGGGATCAATGTGGGTCAATCTTCAGTGAAGCATGCAAGTGACACTACCTGTCTTAATTCCCACAATTCAAAGTTCTGAAGTTTTAACTTCCTTTGTTTTTTTTGTTTTTTGTCTTCTTGACACTAGGGTCCTGCAAATAAATACAAGTCAATATTGCTCTTGACATGACAGGCTAATAAGGATACAAAACAGATCAATAGCTTTGTGAAATGTCATGGATGGCTGGGAATGTACGTGTGAACAGTGTAATCTTTAATTTACAACCTTTTTTTCAATCTTGGTGTAAGAGGTCTGTGTATCTAGAGTAACTTGCAACTTTTCAAGGATTTTTTGATTAAAAGCCTCTTTTTTTTCCCCAAGACATATAGGGTGTAAGAAAAAGACCTAAAACCTCTTCGATAGATTTTTTAGACATTATGCTATTTATAGAACTCCATCATTTATTTTCTATATCTTTCTTATACATTTAAAGGGATATGTTACCTTCTTAACTAAGTTGAGAGAAAAGATTATACAATCCTTTAAGTTGGAAAAAAAACCTGGAAAAAAAATCTCTGAAGTCCATTAGTTTACAGAAAATAAAGTTTTATCCATTGCTTAATGCTCTAAAGGCAAGCTAACACGAATTGCTACAATCCTTCAACTACACTTTGCAAGAAAGCCAGGTTTTCTTTAATGGATTAAGGCTTTTGCTCTGAATCACTGTGCTCTAAACAAACAAAAAACTTCTGGAAAAAGTGAACCTACTTGCATGGATTGTAATTTTTCATAAATGGGGATTCTGAGAGGGTGGTAGCGTTTGCTTGTGCCGATATCATCTGTACCATCTGTAACTCTAGCTTTTAGGAAAGATCCAGCAGGACTCCAGGTAGTTGAAGGTTTTCCCATTTGCTCAGATAAAGAAAACTGCTGGATATAAGATGTTAGACTTTAGAGGCCATCAAGGCTGGAAGCCTTTTAACACAGAAACGACAGTTGATGCTCTGAGCTCTCGCTGTTTTCAAACCAGCGCTGATAAAAAGATCCACGGTTTAAGAGAATGCATGACAAGCATATTTAATGCATTCCAGTGCAAGTCCACCCCTACTGGGATGCAATAGAATGCTAAACTCAGGCATCCCTTATTCAGTAAGATAAATGCAAACAGCTTTACCTGCCAAGTTGAGAACCTACTGTCAGAGCTTCCTAACGAGTGTGTCTGTGTGCGCTGTAAGCCACATGCTACAGCTACCTGCTGGGAGTAACACTCATTATCCATGCAGCATCGCACCTCCCAGTGACAGGCTACGACTTTCTGTTCACTGTTTTCTCTATTGCTGTGAACGTGTCAATTTCTCTTCTTTGTTTTCCCTGTGCATGCCTAACATTCGTGTGTTACCAAAGAGCAATTTTCTGTAGTTCCGTGATGTGTGAGCGTGTCTGACAAATACTTGTCACTGTGTCTGAACTTGTGTGCTTCCAGCTCCTTTCTTGCTCTTAACCATTCCGTTATAAATGTGGAATGTGTTATTGATGTTCCCATCAGCCTGCCGAGGCCACAGCTTTGTGACAACTCATTTTTGGGTGCTCAGCTGGGGGTTGATAAGAACACCACAGTGTGTATGTGGAGTTGGGAGCCGGCTGCTGTTGTGGCATAAGGTGGGTGATTAGAATTGAGCAGCTATGGGCCACCTCGATGGAGGGAGCCCTGCCAACTGACTTGCCCTCATTCCGCCGGTTCACAAATGCCTAACAATGGGATAATTTCGCCCTTGCATGATATAATCTTTCCTTTCACCAAATGCCTGAATGGAACCCTTTATAGCTTTTAATCACATCTCTCTTTTCCTCCCTTCATTTCTCTCCGCCTGTCTCCCCTCGCTGGTTTTCCCTCCCTGCTCATGTGTCGCCCTTCTCGCTGGCTTTCTGCACATTTTCTGTCCACTCCCTCTGACCTTACCGAGACTCTTTGCACCAGAGACGCTCCCGTTACTCTTTCTCCTTTTGTCTCCTCTTTCTCTCTCTGGAGAAAAATCACACACTCATCAGTTTGCCGGCTCTGTTCCTGACGAGCAGGCTCGCAAGGAGAATATTAACGAAGCTCCTCAGCCAATTAACACCTAAAGCACATAACAACCTTTTATGCCAGCAGACGCAATCACGTGGACGGGAATACACAACATCACACACACACACCCACAAGCTGAAAAATAGACTTCTACACACAAGCTGGCTGCCACATAAAATTCAGCGTGAACAAGTGACAGCAAGAAGGCTAACACAAACATAAACCCATGTCTCCAACCTTAGACCCACATCACACTCTAGCTGCGAGTGCAGAGTGGCGGAACAAGAGCAGCAATGGGAGTTAGATAAAGATGCAAACAAAGTGATGGGAAACACAAAAGGCATAATAGAGGGTATAAACAAAGGCATTAAAGTCCCGGTACAATCATTTTGTTATGTATTTTAGAAGCGTCCCCAGTGGGGTTTTGATTATGATTTTGTAGTTTTTAGGCAAAATCCAAAAATCTCTGGCATTTTCTAGAACACAGTTTCTTCAGAGCTGCATCAGAAAATCACCTCTGAGTTGCGGGTGGGACTGCTGGCAAGTAGTAAGTCTGTCCTCATTTCCCATCATCCCTATGTTTACACTCTCTCCTGCTGGCTTATGGCCACTCACAACCCCAACCTAACATTACCGATGCAACAAAAATGGTAAGGAATATTGGAGTTATCCAGTTGTGCAGTTTCAAAATGAAATGGAGCAGGGAGTTTGTGGCACCTAAGTCACAGCTACAGCCTTTTTCCAACAGCTTTTTTAATCTGCTCCTGATTCACAGTGATTTAAATAAACAAATACTCTGAAATGCAAATTTAGGCTTAATTTTCTTTATGTCACCCATCATCAGCAAACTGCCATAAGAACATGTTTCAAACATTTTCAATGAAGTGGGTCTATAAAAAACGGAACACAAACAGTGATGGAAAGCTAACGCTGCTCCAAACATGGTTGATGCTAATTAGAAGGGTTTAATAGTTTGTGGGAGGGCACTGATGCACGCACTCATGGGACGCATGCTCGTCAACACAATGCATTAAACATAGTGTCAGAAAGGGCATTATCAGTGAACTTTCAACTTTTACACACACAAACACACACATTTCTGGACACAAGTAGGGCAGTATCCTCTTATGCATAAAACATGGTGAGAGACAGCAAGAGCAGGGGGCGTGAGGGAGATAGGAAGAACAAGTGCAAATGGACAAAAAGCATATGGTAATGACCCGGATAACGAAAGCCAGCCACAAGGGGTGGGAAGTCAAAGAGGGAGTAAGAGAGGGGTGAGTACGGGTGTGATAAAGCTGTGGAAGGAGGGAGAGGCGGAAAGTTTCCTTGCGGCCTGCTGCTTTTGGATCAAACGGCGTGCAAATGAAAAATGGAGATGAAATAATTAGACAGGCTGACTAGAAGCGCTCATTTAAATATGTAAATGCACTTAATTTTACTTTCATTTGCTCCACTGCTTCCCTATCACACCCCTATTTCCCATTCTTTCCCACTCACACATTTCCATTCTGCTCCCCTCTGATTTTCATGGCTCTTTCCTCTCAACCTTTCTGTCACCAACCTCCTCTCTTCTTCTGTCCCTCTTTCATCTGTTTTGTCTTTCTGCATATTAAAGCTGCAGCAGGTTACCACACTGAAGATACAGCACTCAATTATTCACAGTTTTATGGACTTGCAGCAGTGTCTGAGTAATAGAGAGTGTGTTTAATTAGCTCATTCATGCCTGTCTGCCTCTGTGATGGGAAGCACGTGTTGCACAGTCAACACACATGTATTCAGCCCATAATATTTGTGGTGCATGAAAAGCTGGGATTTTAGAAGTTAATATTAATCCAGTGCCATCATGCGTTAACTGCAAAGTCAGAGTTTTGCAGTTGTAAAGATTCTTCAGAGCTGTGAAAGTATTAAAGCGCTCTTATAGTTCCTGTAAATGTAATCATTCTCTTTTCTGATTTATTCTTCTAAGCATGTGTTTGCCTACCCAGGAGAAATCCTCTGTAATTGTGCCAATTTCCCTAAAGCTTCAATTGATTCTACATATGAACTTGTTCTAAGGTCAGAATAAAATAAAAAAATGTGCATATGCAGATGCAGATTTTGTCCCCTGTTACAGCCCCTTTTCTTTCAGGGGCCTGTTTGCTGTCACTGTGAGCCATGTTTAATTCAACATACCAGAAATAAACAACTTCTGCAGCAAGAACAGGGAATGTCTGTTTATCCATCTATTTATTAATGTGCTTGCTTAAACCATTTTAGCACACTGGGAGACTTGAGCTGAAATGCAACAATGTTTTAGAGATGCACAGTGGACCGATTATCACACAGACTAATGCTTTTACATGCATGTTTCTGGACTGTGACAGTATAAAAAATAAATACTTGCAGAAAATATATCCTTGAGCTTGGGGAAATATTAAAACCCCACAATAGGAAGAAAAAATGTACTTCTTGATTGAGGCTGATTTGACGACTAATCTAACAAGAGACAGACCTGCTTAGTATGAACCCTGCCAGGTGAATTGCTAAATCATTTCTCATTCACTCCATTATAAAACATCCCAACTGCACAACAGAAAAAGGTTGATTACAGCATGACTCAAACTTTTTGAATATTTCATTTTTTTAGTATCATTTTTGCATTAATTTATTTCAATTTATTCTTCTGACCTCGTGTGTGTTCCAACTACTGTCAGGAGTCTTTGTTCTGCCAATTTTACCCAATTTAAAAAAGCTTCAGGTTGGGGTAAATGGTCCTTGTCATTGTTTCATGGTTAAGTCTGGTCCTACGCTTCTGTTTGAACCTCTTCAATGGCCCAGCCAGCCATCACCTCAACTTTAGCACCTGGTTTGAGCTGGATTCAAGTTTTGCCTCCACTCCCCAGTTTGCTGTTGCTCAGTCTTCTCATTCCAGCAATTTTCTTATTGTTGACTTGTTTTTGACCTGACTACACCCTGGGCCCTCGGCCCTGGTTCAGTCCTGAACCAGTTAGATCCAAGGATCTTGAATCAAGCCAAGCTCTGAATCAGCAATGTCCCAGGCTCAAGTCACCAGGCCATAACTCCAGGATTATTTTATTGAGTCATATTAAACTTAACTCCTTCATCAGTTCTTTATTTTCTGGGTTGTCCATCCCCAACCTTAACAGTTAAATGTGTTTGGTATGAACACCTGTGAGAACTATGAAGTGAAAAAAAAAACGGCGACTGTCTGTCCCCATACACACCTACGCATGATGTCACCACACTCTGTCCATCTCCTATAAAGTCATTGGTTCGCACCCGAGGCATCTGCTGCAGCAATGCCGACCTACATTTCCCTCAGCAGCCCAGGGATGAGGAATAATTAATAAAAATTATAGCTTACTTAAAAATCAATAACAGTAGGATGTTCGGAAACAATTTCCTCCACCAGTTTAGTTTGTGACGCGACGGCTCTACAAGTAATTGAGAGGAAGCATGGGGGAATACTTGGATATTAACAAGTAAAAAATCCCTACCATATGGTAAATTTGCCACCAAAACTTTGATCAATAATTGGAGGCTAAACACATAAGTTTATTGTTATAGCACTTTGACCTTAGTGTTGTTAAATATTCATCTGTTATTGCATTCTTTTCTAAATGGGTAACACATTTTCTCTTTAGTCTGAATTGTCTGGGTCATGTTATCAATTCAGACCCTGATGGCACAAATGACAGTTTTTCTGTTACTAATGTTTGCAGAGGTTTACCTTAAAACCAAGATGTCAGCCGTGACAGTAGCTGCGGGCGTAAATGCAAAATGAAAATGTGGCTTTGTGTATCTGGTAGGTTCATTACATATTCCTGCGAGTCACCACAGACAAAGACGGCTTTCCTTCTTAAAGGTAATCTGTCACAGAGCTGCCCTAAGTGCTCCACCTCTTACATCAGTCTGTCGACTCTTTCTTCAGCTCTGTCCTCTTCTTTCAGTCCAGCTTGTACTAAGCATCCCTCACTGGGACACTCACTTACTGCTCCTACAAGGTGAACCTGACAGCAGGGCCTCTGATTTTAGCTTTCTTTTTTTCCCCTTTTCCTTTGCTTACAGGTGTCTCTTTAAAAGATTAGTGTTTTTTTTTCCTTTAGTATCTGTTAACAGTGCTGTGAAAACTGCCAGACTGGGCTTCTCTCTGCAGAGTATCTATTTTATGTGAAAATTTAATCATCAAAAAAAAAAAGAAGACAGAAATAGTTTTTGTAAAAATTTGACTCAACACTAAACTCAAGAGGCTATAAGAATTTTATTTTTAGTAGCTTTCTTTTTATTTTTTTATTATTTCTGGCTCGATGAGTTAAATTACTGTGTCAGAAAAATAGTGATCCGTGCAGAAAAACTGCCGCCTTACTAATTGTGACACACGCTGTGGCTACCACTGCTTGTTTGAGAGGCTGAGGTTGATAAATGGATCCTACTAATGACTGCTGATGAAGAAAGAAAGTGTGATTTATGGAGGTTGAACATGTCAGACTACATGAACTTTCTACAGTGTTGATATGATTTCAATCTTTAGTTAGACTCAATCTTGTTTAAGGTTTCTTTCATTCGTAATGAAATGTTTCAAAGCAACAGAGAAGGAAATATTTTTTAAAATATTGAACCAACATCAAATACCTAGAGAGCTACAAATGGTTATGGTCACCAAGTAAAAGACAGGAAAAAGTATGATGCATGGGATAAAAAATTGTATACTTTTTGACCTCAGATTTAAAGTTTTTTTTTCATCAAATATTCTGACTGTAATCTTAACATTATTTACTTTTTGACAGAAAATTCAAACTTAATATCTTATAAATATTTTTTGAAGGCTTATTTATTTTCAGATATCAGCATTTTATCTTGATTATTTTATTTCGTAAAATTCCAAACTTTACTTTAGATGAAAAAAAAGTGACATGTCCTTAAAGATTCATCCCCCCCCCCACATGAGCCCAAATCTCATTCAGTTCAATAGAAAATCACACAAACACTTTTTGTCTCACCATAATCAACAACCAGCTAGCATGTTCAAAAGCACCAACACCTCTGACCGAATACGGATGACCCAAACACAACACATATTTTCACACACCTCCCAGCACTACCAGCCTTCAGAGTCCATGCATTCAGCCAAAAATCACACAGCAGTCTGTAATTGAGTCAAACCCTTAAGGTGATGTACCTGCATTTTAATAATCTTTTTAATAAGTAGCCTAACCCCCTTTTTTTTTTTTTTATGAATCAACATTCTATCTCGATAGCCTCAAAGCATGTTTTTTCAAATAGAGTATTTTGGTCGCAAGAGAAAATCAAAAATATTTCTGACAAAGGCTGTCATCTTGGATTTATTTGCTAACAGCCAACATTTTCCACACTATGAGGCGCACTTAAAATCTTGGCTTTTTTCAAAAATCAGCAGCTTATCTTATTATCCAGAGCACTTTTTTAACTAATATTGAAGTAATTTTGAGAAGTAGGCTAAGCGGTGCTCTGTCAAAATGTCAGTCTACTTTTTTTTAGTTACAAACAATGTTGGGTCTTGTTATAAATACTCTAATGCATCTAACGTAGCAATTTTTTTCTATGTATTACTAACACATAGAAATGAGTCACATGTGTAACAAGGTTGGGAGTCAGCATAGTCACAGTAATGTTTGTTTGAGTGGTATCAGTGTTTTATCTTTTGCAAACAAGGTTTGGAGTTACAGGTAGACTATTGTGAATACGCTAGCAAGGCTAACGCTTCTAACTCGGCTAACATGTAGCAGTTCTTGTCTATCTATTACTAACAAGGTTGAGAGTCAGCTTAGTCACAGTAACATTTCTTTTAGCGATTTCAGTCAAAAACAAAATTGGGAGTTACACTTATTATGAATAAGCCAATGAGGCTAATGCTTCTAACCTGGCTAATGTGCAGCGTGGTACAAACAAGTTCTAGAGTTACTGTGAACACAGTTGCTACAGTTAAGCTAAAGTTCTGACTAACTTATTTTTGACTCTTTTGGCCCATTTAATGCTCCTTATAGTTCATTGTTTTACATATGAAGTACTTTAAGTTAAATATACCACTCATTAACGGTGTGCCCTATAATCCGGTTTGCTCTGTAGTGCAGAAGATACAATATTAGAAGAACAGTCTTTATTCCTCTTGCAAAAGGTTAAGAATAAAAAAACCAGATCAATTCATATACTTTCTTTTCCTCTTGTATTGTCTTACAGGCTGCTGGACTGTTTGCCTTAACAAGCAAATTCTTCTCAAACCATTTTAATGAGCCGATTTCACCTCTCAAAACACAGATGTTCCCCTCTTTGCTCCTGAATTACCCAAGGTTAGTGAGGAGTTCAGAAGAGTGCACGACACAAAATGTCAGTAGATACCTGGCACCAAAATCAACGAGTCCTGTAAGAAGGATCAGATCTTACCTTGGATGAGCAACACTTGTCGCTGTACTGCTGTCAGCCAGTGTTTTTTTATATCTAGACCTGGGTGCACCTGTTGATAATTCTAATGAAGAGAATAACACCCACAGCTGGTGACTAAATTTAGCTGCAGGAGTCACAAACATACCTAATGAGGCCTCTATGTGGGCCCTACACGCCAACACATAGATTCCAAACTGTGTGGAAGACTGATCCAGTTCTATTGCATGACCTTGGGAAAAGCTACGTGACATAAAACATTAAGATATTCTATATGTACTCCCATTCCAACACCCACGTGTATAGAGAATCATGCTGTTTAATAAGAGCCATGGTCATGACAGCAGCCCTCCTTTAATTTCCTTTCGGTACCTAAACTTAAGTGAGGCTCTCAGCCGGTATTGCAGTAGTGATGGTTATTGCATTGCTCTGCCTGCAGGAGCTCACATGCAAACACGTGTGCACCATTTTAGTGATACATGTTCAACAGCGCAGTGTCATCCTGAAGAGTGTTTAGGGTTAAATTGATGGGTAGGGAAGTGCAATCATGCATGCACTTACAAAAAATAAAGGAAACACACACTGACATCAAACAGAGAGACATTAATCGCAGCTGTTCCTGCCTATACAGACAGCTGCTCATGCTAGCAGCCATTGCCTAGCAACCACCTATCAGAAGGCCTGTTCACTCAGAGACCCAAGCAGCCACCCTCTGTAAGAAAGCCAATCAGGTGAGCTGATCCCCTGGGACAAACTAGTGTGATCAAGAGAGCAGGTTTGGGGTTAGTCTATGAGGTTTCAAGGTCTCCAGCATGAGCTTTTTATTTCTTCTTCTCTGTCAAGCTGTTTAGGTGCCCTTTTGATAAATTTATTGGTTTTGAAGAACTCAAACCTCATTCATGACAACTCCCAGCTTCTGTGAGTGAAGAAGGCTCTTCCTGACTCAGAAAACCATACAGCCTTTTTGAATAAACTAGATTAGAGAGATACAATTGTATATTTTTCGTGTTATTCTTGATATGGTTAAACAGTGATCAACTTTTGATCTGTTGTGTGATCTATGATGAAGATTGATCTATTAAGTTTTCCCTGTGTTTTTTTTTAATTATTAATTTTATGATTCTACTATTTTTAACATTACACACAAGTGCACACCAGTCCAACAGAAAGGGCTAGCTATCCAGCTGTACACAGTTTGGAGCCAGATGCCAGCCTGGCGAGGAAAACGTGCATAGATAGAGTCATCTGCAAGCAGAGCTTGTAGCTCAACGATTTTAAAAAAAAAAAGGCAAAAAAGCAATTTAAAGCTTTTTTTTTTTATATGTAATAATAAGAATAATAAGAACATGTTAAAAACACCATTTCCATCAAAGTGGGTCTTTAAAGATTGAAGACAGTGCATGCAGATGTGCAAACTCTACAGTGTGTGCAAGGCGGGGTTGGAATAGTTTGTAAATGAAGCATGGTGCACCTGAAGAAAAATTAACATCCAGAAATCCTTTGCAGTTTGTAAGTCTTTCGTTTTATCCAAACCACAATTGAGGTTTTATCAGCGGTTTCATGTTGTACCTTCAACACAAATCTCAAATAAATGCCTCAAATGAGGAGACATTGTGGCGATAACTTAGATAGTCAGAGTGTTTGCAGTATTTTTGGAGAGGGATTATGTCCCAGTAGCGTATTTTATTTCTTCTAGTAGCTGTCAGGAGATTGACAGTAAGCGGAGCACAATGCCGCATAGTGAAATGAAAGGATTCAAGCTGGGGACTACCTGGCACAAGGAGATAATAATAAAGCAGGGCTCCAACAGGACCAAATCAAAGCCTCGTTTTTACTGCGATGGATTTTCTGTCTTTGGTAATTTTCAAGTCGGAACAAGCGAGTTTTCATGTAGAATAATACTCACAGCAAACACTGGCTTCTTTGGATGCTCGAAAAATGCCTCAAGTTCAGTTTAAAGCAGTTTGCTTTGCTGTTTGAAAGAACTGAAGATCTCGGTAAACCACAGTGTCCTAATGGGACCTTTAAAGATGTTGGATTATGATTATTAGTGGATCTTCTCGAAGTCCTGAAGGTTCACAGAGTTAGATTCTTTAAACCCTGTCAGTCTCAACACCACACAAACCACGATGACCGCCGCTCCTGATTAAGCTTTTGATCCAACTGTACAGGTGGGCAAATCTGCTGCAAATCAGCCCGATAATCCTCTGGCGCGCCTTCATCCTTGCTCTATTGAACACACTTTTCTGGATCTTGCTGGTTTCACACTGCAGTTGCTTTTTTTCTGTTGAGTTTCCACAGCAGGTTTTCACTCTAAAATGGGTTTGGTTTTCTGATATTTCATCTCAATTTTTAATGTGCAAAAATGGAATCTTGAGAAAATAAAAAGACCCCTTGTTTCAAGAAAAATGTGTTATTGTCTGTATTGCAAGAAAAAAAATCTTATAAAGGTTTTTCAATGGTAAGATCATCTTAGTTTAAGAAAATATGTCTTAGTGTCATGTTTTAAGATAAGAGTGACTGGTAAGACAATTTTTCTTACCCCCATAACCACATTTGTTTGCTTATGTACACTTCTTTTTTACATGTTACATTGTTTTATTTATTTTTATGGGGTCTGCTTTTGCAGTGTACTTAGGTCTAAAAGTTTCTAGTTAATATTTCAGAGCGATTGCAAAAAGATGGAATGACTTAAAACCAATTCACTGAATCAAATCTGTCAGATCAGTTTTTGTCCTTTTAGAAAAAAAAGCTCACACACTCTTTTTCAGAAACCACATTTATCAGCTCTCATTAAACCTAAAACCTTCTTTTAGATGCTAATTGTTATTATCAGATAAAACAGGCTTTTATCTAAGAATCAGCGTGCTTGTGCTTCGGAAACAAACATGAAGACAGAAGCGTGTTGAGATCCGTTTTACAATCACAGACTCACAAATGTCGCCAGAGCTGGGTGCTGATCAGTTAGCTGTAGTTTTTCCTGGTCCTTTAAGCCTGCATCCATGCTAGAGTGACATTTAACCCCAGGAAAGGGACAGATATGGGAAGTCCCTTTGGGGAAAAAGCCTTTCCTAAATGTAAATGTAAGAAAATTAAAGTAAGGACCCTAATATAGATGAATAGTCACTTCTAATTTATTCATAATAAGGCACATTGGGGATGGTATTAAAGGGCAAGCAGCTTCTATCAATTTACAGGCTCCATTAACACTGTGGGTCTTAATGATACTAATAATGAAGGTGAGGAAATGTGTGAAACCTTGGCCACGAGGATCTGTCAAACATTAGATTATGCCATTACAACGCACTGTCATCATTTCTGGTGACGTAAATCACAGGAATTCTGCTTTTTGTCTTATTCCCTCCCTCCCCTTCGGCCTTTTCTCCATCACCCTGTCGCTGCTCCTTTGCCTACTCTACAGTGCGATACTTCCATCATTTCTATTTCTCCCTGGTGTGCTGTGCTTTTTCGCCTCATCGCTTCAACGGCACCACTTCCTCTCTGCCCCCCCTCCCTATATCTCCTTCTTGCTGTCTTGTACCTGACATTCCCCCCTCTGGCCCCCGCTACCTCCAGCATGCTGGCTCTCCTTGATTGTAACCTTTTTTTTTCTTCTCCATCCAGTCCTCCCCTGTTCCTTTTCATGTCACCCTGCATCATGCAAATTCATATCCGTTTGTCACGTTTCCTCTCTTGCTGGGCATTCATTATCCGTTATGCGATCTGCGTCCCTGTCTGCCTTTGTGTCCTGTGTTTCATCTTCTCTATATGACAGCTACCTGCCGTTCATAGCAGGCCTCACCTACCTGCATCCTTTACAGTTTGTGGTGATGCATCAAAGTGTACTTGGTCCTAAGATGACCCAGAATGAAAGTCTGGGGCACTTATGTAGTTCTAATTTTGAAAATAAATAAAATAAAAACTAAGGAAAAAAAATTAAGTAATAAATCTATTTGTAACAAATGTCATATAAAATTTATTTTTTAAATAGTTTTACCCCAGACAGGTTGAAGATGTTATCAACTGTTCTTTTTTAACTTTTACAAGCCCTTTTATCGCTTTTCCTAAAATTAGCTTTCACAAATTTCAACACATTGTTTATTTTTTGTTCCAAATATTTCTAGATTTTTAGTCTGGATCAGACTAAAACCACAACAGGGTAAAGTTACAACATATCTGACCGACATGTGGTGAACAAACAATGACTATATATAACTGGACCGAGTGAGCGTGAGGTCACTCAAAGAAAACGACTTACGTTCGGCTCCAACAAAATGAGGTCAATTTAGTCACCATTTTTTAGCGATACGGACACCGCTATGTTGGACTCAGAAAACGACAGTAAGCAATTGGTCCGAGTCAGTCTGAGTCAACATTTTTATGGCAACTACTCTCACCAATCAGGAGTTGGAAGAATAGCTTCCACTACAGAAAATTAATCCAATAAATTAGCAAGAACATAGTAAAGAAGAATGGTTCTTCTGACAAACAGAATGACTGAGTTATAGCTGTTTATTTCTCAAGAGAAGTCTGTCGTATTTTGACTTGCCTGAGCCAGTGGATTCTTCCCTTTGGGAAGTGAGGGGAATGGGGTCACTCAGTTAATTTCCATATACAGTCAGTGTGTACTAATAGGACCGACTTCCCAGTGAGCGTTAATGTGCCCCAACTTTACCCATGTTTCCATGTTGTAATATTTGAACTCTGCTACATTTCTGTTTTTAGAGCCTCCCTACCTTTGACTTTCTCATTTTAATGTTTTGACTGTTTTGAATGTTTTTCAAAAGCTTACCATCCCTGAAGCATTTTGAATTGCCTCAGTGTATAAAAAGGGCTGTGTAGTGCAGTGAAAAGCTGCCTCTGCTGCACCTTTAACCCATACCTCTGTACATGTGAAGTGTACGGCACTGGAACAGCTGAGTGCGTTTTCCCCTCTTCTGAAAAATCACTCTGATTGCTGGAGTCGTGGTGACAGAAGTAAAACAACTGCTGTGTGGAGGAACGAGGCCCGCACAGCAAAGTCCCTGCCCTTGAGACTACTGTTACTCAGCTGATCTCCGGTACTGCGATCCTGCGTATAATGCCGTGTTCACACTGAGCACAATTCGGACGTCAAATTTGCAATGGATGCCTCTCTTTCAACGTGCAATACTTCTGTCTCTCTGGGACTGAGTTTGACAACTTACTGACCAGCAAATGTCCAAATAGGGAAAAATACAAATAAGAATGAACTTAGACAATATTTTTATTGTCGTCTTGATAGAAAAAAATATGACCAAGTTCATAAGCAGAATGATCAGATTCTTCTCCATGTGGATCATGTCGTTAACACGTCACAAGCCAAAGCTGAGTCACTGATTGGTTGATGCGACGTATCTTCTTTGCTTCAGTTCAGATTTTTTAACTTAAGTGCTGCAACGGCCATTGCTCAAATCACGCTGCAGGACCTGTGATTGTGACTGTTCATTGACTTAGCGTTGAAACTGGACCCCTGACACGCTAATCAAGTTCACTGTGAACACAACTTAAGAACTCTAATGCAAAGCTTCTGCCTGACTGTGCAGCTTTTAAAAAGAATAAGAGCAGGAGCTTAGCAAAAATAATATTTTTGGAAAACATTTGGAGCATCAACCATGTGAAATTGCTTTTGATGGCTTTTGACCAACTTGAATGAGCTGTTTTTTGCTAATGTGACTATTATTTTTCTAAAATATGTACTATCAAAGGTCCAATTAAAGCAAAACATGTACAACAAAGCCTAATTAAAAATTACAAATGGAAATGGAAATTCTAGACAAAAAATTTCCAATTGAATTTTTACCTTTATATCTTCTATGAAAAGCACTTCTCGATTTTGTGATGAATAGGGACATCTTCTTTTGCAGGCAATCAAACGTCTTTGTCATTCCAGGTCGTTTCTTCCAAGTAGACTGGCTAGAGCCTGTATAACAGCATATTCTGAAGAAGCACTTGCTCTAACTGAAGAGTGTAGTAAACACTTCCTTCCGGGTTGCAGAGAATTCAGCGACCTTGTGGTGTGTGGGAGTGCATTACCTAAAAAACCCATTAACACCAAACCCATACTTTATTCAATTATGCTCAATAGAGATCATTTTAGAGCCAGGAGGAGGAAAAAAAAACAGTTAAAATGTGATATTATGTGTCTGTCTGTGTGTTTTCCAATATCCTGATTGGCCAGGTCCTAGTGTCCAGCACTTATTGCTTTAAACACTGGAGTAGAGTTCAAAGAAAGGACAGGAGAGGGCAAGAGATGGTGTAAACGGGGTGGCTGCATGTGCACACACACACACATAGGTGAACACTTCAAAATGATGACTCCAGTACATTATTGGACTGTAGAGATGCACACTGACAAACACAAGCCACACGGACAAAATGTAATGTAGAAGCAGGCAGTAATGAAAAGGAGGATGGGGACATGCATGCACCAGGAGAAGACAAAATGCAAATGAAAACAGGTAAAGTGCATGTGTGGCTTATCTCACGCACACATTTACACACACACATATAAATACGCAGGCTCACTGCAGAGTGGAGAGCACTTTGATAATGTCAAAGCCCTTAGGCCTAAATCTTCCCTAAAGGATCAGCCCCTGCCTGCTTTAAGTCAGCATCTTACAATTTGTGGGAGTGCATGTGAATGTGCGCGTGCTCCTCTAAGACCGATGATAAAAGCTGCCTGCGGCGACATGACAAGCTTCACTATGACACCAAATACCCCCCAGGGGACTGCAGACAGGCTGCTGCTCATACAGGAACGAAAGAGAGAATGATGGGATGAATGTAGAGGAAAAGGGAAAAAAAAAGGGAAACAGCTGATGGGAGATGGAGACAGAGGAAATAAGACGTGGAAACAGAGTGAGCGTTGTGCTGACAGGGGGAGACAGAGAAGTAGTAATCTGTGATGACAGAAGGAGAAACTGAAAATAAAGAGGCAGATTAGGAAAGGTGGAGAGGGAGGAAGAACAGAGATGTGCAACATGATGTAAGAAAAAATAAATAAAAACAGAAACAACAAAAGGATGAAAGGCATCACATGGAGCGATGAGGGAATCTTCATCAGAGGGTTCAAAGGTAGAAACAATGTTTATCCAAACCCTGGGGAGGTGGAAAAATGAACAAACACAAGGGAAAGCAAAAAAAGGAACAATAGGGCATAAACTGGCTTGTTTTTGTCCAAATTTTGTATTAATTCAGCCCACATTTAGTTCTCCATCTCCATGCGAAGAGCTTTGTCAACAATGGATTCCTCAAGCAAAGCGGAACAATACGAGTTTAAATCCAAGAATAGAAGTGAGGATGTAAAAAGGTTCAGAGGGAAAAGGAGGCAGAGAAAGTGTATTGTGGAAGGAGAGGTGGGGACAGGTTGGTGCACTCTCATTGTGCTGGGACCTATTCATCATGAATACACTCTGAAGGGAAGGGTGGAACGTCAAGTTTTATTGTCACAACCATGAGTTATTGTTTATTCACCGGAAGAGACAAAGGGAGTACAGGGGGAGCGCTTGCAAGTTTGGGACAGTGCAAGCATGTTGTACTTTTATGTGGGAACACAGTGTGTGCGTGTATGTGTGTGTATGGCAGGGAATAAAAAGAAAAGCGGAAAAGTTGCTTTTACTTTATTTGTACCCTATGGAATCTATGGAATGGCTAAGTCACATGCAGTGTGTACCCCGGTAGAGGTGCTGCGGGTTTTTGGGTTGTCCAGGCCACATCTTAAAGTCTTGCAGTTTCCTTGTGGCTCATGTGGCCACTTTGGAGCTGTCCGCCATGGGAGACCCTACCAGGGACAAAAGCTCTGGACAATTTAGATTCTGAGACCACTCAAGCTCTCAAACCCCTCCACCGTACTAAAGTGGCAGTGTCCAAACTGGCTCCTAACTGACGGGGTGTGCAGATGATCCCTATGTGCCGTAGGATGCCTGTAGAATACACACACAAGCTACACTCCGATTACACTCCGATACATTTTTAGGAGGCGACACATTTTTTGACAAAGTCAACTGACTGCATAAATGACTTTCAGCTCCTCCTCTCTCCTCCCCATCTTTTTCATTCTCCCTTCCCACACTTGTCTCCCTCTGCTGGGATTATTTATCATTTACAGTCCTATGTGGCATCATCTGTCACTTCTGTCTGCCCCCTATCTGTCTTGCCCTCCCCCCCATCTTGCTTGTCAAACACTGGGGTCATTGTGAGTTGTAAAGTAACAGCAGGCAGAGGAATTCGCAGCTTGTCTTGCATCCTCCGTGTCTTCTCCCCAGTTTTTGCGTGCTTGCATTGCCTGCTTAAACAATTTACTTGAAACCCAGAGCTTGGCAAGCCATCTCTTTTGTTTCACCTCTCGAAACAACCACAGCAGGCTGTGATAATGGAGCTCAGCTAATACCAATAAGCAGTGCAGTAAACACTCTGTAGAGGTGTTGGCCTTTATTTACACTGAGCATCTAAAAAGTCCCCATTTTAACCCCATGTGGTCCAATCGTTTTCCACACAAGCACAAGAAATCCAGTGTTGCGTTAGACTTACAGCACCTTCTTCCAAGAATCTGGATTTATTTTTAAGAAAAAGAGTGCTTTTTGAACCTCACTCACATTCATAGCTTGAAACCGCTTGCTTTTTGTGCAAACATTGTTGTTTACAGTTTACAGGGGCACAAAGAGTGCTGCAGTGATATATTTTGACAAGATGAACGACAATAAAATGCAAATAAGATGCTGATTATGCGGCAGATCTCTCTAAATTGAAGAGAGATTATGGGATAAAAACTCCCCCCCAGGGTTTACCTGCATGATTCTTTGGTCAAGTTGTTACACAGGTGTCATTATTTCCTTTTTTCTGCAGAGAGAATTGTGAAAGCACCCTTACCAAACTGCTATGCGTTCTGAACCAACGACGCCACCATCCCACAGAAAACCCAAAGGGACAAACGCACACCAACCCTTTGAAGGCTCAAAATTGGTTCTTTCTTTTCAAATCTTCAAAGAGAATGTTTGTCCCATTTTTTTTTTTTTTGTTTGTCAGAAATACTTTCTGCCATTTCATTCTGCTGTATGAAATCTTAATGTGACTTTACACAGAAGCTGGTTTTATTTTTAAACCATTTTCCCGAGGCTGTGACTTGCAGCCAAACTGGCTGCTATTCAAGTTACAGTGCAGGACGATAAACAAAAAAAAACAGTTGAAATTTATCATTTGGTCTTTGTAAAGATTGCATTTTCCCCATTTATATTCTTAAGCCATTAAAACTTAACATAATGAAGCTATAAGATGTCAAAGAAAAGTAGGAAACCAGAGGGAAAAGAGGAGATAAATAATGGATACAACTGCGGGTAAGGAATTACACAATTATGCCACCAACAACAGCATTATAACTAGGCTTTCTTTTTGTCGTTGGGTCTTTTTACATCAGCTTGTCATCAGTCTTTTGTTGACCGTTGCTCACAGAGACACTGCAAGTCTGTGTGACACAAACAGAATTGAGAAAACCCCAGAGACAAGCAGTTCATGAAAAGGCCCTCCTCCAGATGGCTCGTGTATTCAACCCAATTCCCCCAGTGGATCTGGCCTATATTGACGGAGCAGAATGGTGAAAGGCCATGTCAAAGTATGAGACGAAACTGTGTGACACAATTCTCACACTACCTCAATGACACACCCAGCAAAACAACATCACATCCCACACTAACTGTGCAAACGACCCCTGAGTGCTGGGGCCAAAAGATTATGGAGTTTCAACTTAATAAAAAGTGTCAACAATGTTTTTAAACTTGGAAACTTTTTTAGGTAAAAAAAGGAGAGGCAGTTTTTGAATGCCAGAATTTTATTAAAATACATTTGCTTTTTATGTGGTCCTGAAAAAAGGTTGGGATTTCTTCTCAGTCAATCTTTCAGCCTGAAGGCTTTTAAATGTTTTTTCCTCCCTTTTTTACTTTTGTTTTTTTTATTTGTTCTTTGGCATGTTCTAATGCCAACAGGCAGAAAGGATCAAACGGTTCAGTCAAAACAGAAAACTTTGCTAAGAGCTCACTTTCAGTATATTAAATGTTGCATGAGTGAAAAATTAGCAACACTTTCAGAGAGACTGCAGAATTAATGCTCAAAGATAGATTAAAAGCTCACAAGGGGAATTTGTCACTTCTTTTAATTTGTGCATAGTTTAAACCTCTTGCATTTATAATACTTTTCATTTTTGTATTCTTGTTCTGTTTTCTATGTTCATAAAACACTTTTATTCAAACATCTCAAACAGTAAAATTCACTCAATGTCTTCAAGTTGAATAAAAGTAGTCCTAATTATGATCAGAATTTATGAAAAAAAACATGTTCGTAATACCAAATATGCATAACTTTTTGAACTTTTTTTTTTACAATTAACCTTCATTCTTCCCACCTCATTTTTTCCTTCCTCTATCTCAACAAGCATTATTTTCTCAAACTTCCACTAGCCTGTTGCTTTATTAAGGATAACCTACTTTAAATTAATCATATGACGCATATTATAGTATATTTTAACACGTTTTTGATCATTTGTCTCTTTTTAATTCACAATTTTTATCCAGATTTAATTGCTTTTCTTGCTTCATTTTACTGATTCACATTTACTTTTATCATTAACTTCTTCTGACCGTTTCGATACAAAACATACATTATGCATGTTTGTTTTAAAGCATATATAAGAAGATCGATTGTTTTAAAACTTTGTGACCTGCTGGTGATTACGGTTTGATACACAGAACAATCTTGAAAATGTTTTGTTGGAATATTTGGTAAAAAGGTACAAATTTCAAAAGCTTCATTTGCTCTGCTTAAAGCCCTTAACTACTACATGTTGTTGGAAAACTGTCACAAGTCTGCATGAAGTCATTCGTTCAAGATATTCATTTGTCCAAACAACAATGACAAGTAGTTCAAAGCAGAAAATGATGGATTGTTTCATGGTAATGATGTTGAGGATATACAGCCACCTCACATGATGAATGACACGTGAGCTTCTGCAAATACCGCAGGTGGGACAAAAGAATGACACAAATCAGCATTTTGATGAGATCAACATGGTGGAGTCATGACTCAACTCGAGAGCTTCGTCTATGACGCTGCAGTTTTGAGGAAAACCCAACCTTTTACAAACTTCACATCCTTTTCTGTCCTTTTTTTCCAGGTTCATATAATTTTCCTTTGCTTAAAGTATAAATGGTCAAGCTAAAAGCCTCAAAGAATAGCTTTGCAATAATGTTATAAGGAATAATATGCTAAATGGTGCATACTAGCTCTTTTCTACCTTCCTTGAAGGCCCAAAGCTTTACAGTGTTTTACAGACTGGGACTGTAAAGCGGTTTGGGCCTTCAATGACAATCTCACACACTGATGGCTCTGCTGGCGCCAGCCTTTCACCAGAGGCAATTTGGGGTTCAGTGTCTTGCCTAAGGTAACTTGGACACATGGGTGGACAAGACGGGGATCAAACTTCAAATCTTTCAACCAAAAGCTGACCACTGCACCACGGCAGCCCACATTACAAACAGAAGACATTAAAAGTTCATTATGGATTATAAATATATATGTAAACAAATTAGCTTACGCTTTTATTACAAACATTAAACTACAGGAAGAAAACAGCATTTTGTAAATTTATGGTTTAGATTTTGGGAAAGGCAACTAACGATGCGAGATCAATCATTTAAATACAAAACAAAAACAAGGGAATTTGATACATCTTTAAATTTTCCCAACTGCTCCCCATGGTCAGAATGTTTAATGGTTAAAAAGAAAAAAAAGCAATAACAGGATTTTATACAAAGGTCACATCTAACGAAAGCACCAGACTTTAAATGTTATCTAGATGGCTCTGTTGGTTAAGTATGAGATTAGCACGTGGGAACTCAGGGTTTGATTCCCAGGGTGTGCAATGAGCTTCATCTCGTCAGTATCCTTGAGCAAGACCCTATATATTACTTTTATGACTCCTTTTACGCTACTGACTAACTATGTAACCACAAGGGAGCTTAAGTCTGGGACTAAAATGCTTGTTTGCTGTCTTTGTCAAACCACCAGCTCATATCAGTAAAATAGTTGAATTGCTGGCGATCCCTGAAAGGATAAGCTTAAAGGTTAACAACTAATTTCCAAGCATCTTTCAAGCATGGTGGGGAAAGAGTGGTAATTTGTGCCTATTCTGCTGCCACACAGCTACATTAAAGTGAAGGAGTCGGCTATGAACCTCTCTGTACAACAAAATATTCTAAATATGGTACATGTAAGGCTGTTTTTTGCGTAATCTGAAGCCGTCAGTTTCATTTTTAGTACCTTTATTTTAACAAAAGAAAAGTAGGTAGGCAGAGAAGTGGTTAGAAAAAAAAAGCTGCAAGACCTTTTTATAAAGTTTTGTTTTGCTGGGCTATGGAGCAACAAAACAAGGGCCAAGAGCCAAAAATGTCAGCGTTCACGAAATGAATAAATAGTATCCAAATTTAGCTCAACATAGTAAAAAAATAAATAAATGTAAGGCAGAGCAAATAAAAGCCCGTGTGTAAATAATGATGTTAATTATAAATGTGTGTTTTGTGGATAAAGTAAAAACTTTCAGTTTTTACACAAATGGCTTCAATGGTTAAATCTTAGACAAAATGAAATTAAAATTTGATTCGTTTTCATTTTCAAATTCGTTTTCACATAAGACACTTTAGAGTAATTAAATTAAAAATGACTGTTTTTATGAATTAAAAAGCATTTCATGTCATAAGATCTGGAATTATGAAGAGCAATCTGCATTAACAATTTTATTATACAGATGAATCATTCAAAGGAAGATAAATATATTCTCATAGTTAGAATTGTTACTTGTGGTGATGAATGACACAGTTCCCCCTTCAAGTCTATGGAAAAATGGTAATTTTAATCATGGGCAAAAGCAGGAATAATAGGGGATTTTCTAAATGTATATAAATTAGACACTTAAGAATTGACTGTTTCTCATTTATTTCTCATTTAAGGATGTAACCATTCTTGAAATGGTGAAAAAATCTCTAATTGCTCTGAGTGAGAGAGTCAAAATTGCTCAAGCTTTTGTCATGGACTGTCTCTAGATCAAAATCAAACATGATAATGCTCCTTCTGTTGCATTTTTTTTGTTTTTTGTTTTAAATGATAAAGTTTCATGTGTTAAAGCGATGTGGAAGACACTTCTGAAAAGTATGCAAGTGACCATATGGCATTTTTTCTCTTGGTGAAACCTCCTGGACGTGCGTTGGAGAGTACTTCATTCCAGCGCCTCATTAAAAAATCACTCCCACACATGTGAGAGTTAATTACACAGCTGTCAACAAGCCTGCAACTCGTGTGTGACAAAAGCAAAACACAGCCAACAACATGCAGTGTCTGGGCGATCTTCTTTCTTGTTGTATTTTCAGCTCTTGCATATTGTAATAGTCACACTGGACACACATGCACGGCCATGACTGTGTCTATTTCATAAATCCTGGCGCACAGAGTGACGGCTCTTTCATCCGATTGTTTTTCTAAAAAGAAGGGCAGCACTTATCTCACCAGTGGGTGGCTGAGTGTTCCTGCTTCAGCAGACTCCAACTTGCCAATTACAGCACTGGTCTGAGTTTAGTCTAAAATCAAAGCGGAGCAAGAAACTCCTAATTCATATTCTAGCTGGTTACTTGTTCTGTTTGAAGGGTCTGTTTGTGAAAGTTACTCTGGTTTCTTCAAAGAACCCAAACACGTCTGTGTTTAGTTCGGGCTTTACGATAGGAGCAAATGTAAAGGAAGGTTGCTGAATGTACCTGGATGAAGCAGATGCAGAAACATTATTCAGATTGAATTAACTTAGACTCATAAAACTCATAACTTTAACATTAAGCTGCCATGAGAACTCTATTTCTTTGTTAAGAAGATGAAAAAAGGTCACATTCTGGGGAAAATTTGGGGATTTTTTTGGGATATTTCACCTTCCTGGCAATAGCGACATATATTGAGAGAGGTAAAGTTTTTCTGTTGCGACTCCTGCCATCAAGCTGACAAGTTTACAAAACCAAAGTAGTGTAGCCTTCACTTCTCCAGTGTGAGTTGGTGAACTTTTACAAGTGTCCTGCAGGGTCTGGACGTGAATGACAAGTTGACAAACCCCATGGCTCCATTTGGCATTTCAAGTGAGTGTTGTGAGTAAAAGTTTGAGAAATGATGCAACACGGAACAGCCATTTTCCTGAATGGAATGACAGTAATGAAAATATGGCATCATCTGCCAATGGTGATGTAAAAAAAATGTGGAAACCTATCCTTCCCTCCATCCATCCATCCATCCATCCTTCCCTCCATCCATCCATCCATCCATCCATCTGCAGATAAGGCAGTGGTTTTTTGAAGTAGTTGAGTACATCTCTGCTGCAGGTCTGTAGTGGTTATATCGGCTCCTCCATTGGCTCATCTCAAACGGCAATTTGTAAAACATGGCCCTATGTTACCCCCCACCCCCTGCCCTCTCTCTTCACAGCCATTCCCTGCACGACTGCTCTTCTTCCTCATCTGTCCTCCCTCTCTTCTCTTTGCATCACTCGCTTCACTCCCGCATCCTCTTATTTCCATACCTCCTGTGCACTCGCCGGCTCCCTTCCCTCTGCCTGTTTATCTCCCTCCGTCATTCTGTTTCCCTCCACCTCTCTCATTTGCCCTTCCAGCTCTTGTGGCTTTTCCTCTTCATTATCCCGATCTCTCTTTATTCTATCTGCTCAGTGCTCACCGCAGTCTTTGTACTTTCTTTCCTTCCTCCATCTAATTGTCTATCCCTCATTTTAGGAATTACAAAAAGTTAATTGTTTATTATTTTAAGAAACTCCGTCTGCTTCCTCCATCTAATGCAATCAAGTTTCTGTTCCTACATTAGCATATTGACATTTAAATAAAGATGTAGTCATTATTGAATCTTGATGATAAATTGTTAGTCTTCAGGAAGCAATTGAAAACTATATAAGTTTGTTTTGTTGCTGTCACTTAATTCGATGCCATGTATCACATGGACTAGTGGGACTAAGTGAGTACACGTCTACGTGTTATCACTAAAGAGGATAAAAAGGCGGAGATTTCAGCCATAATCTGCAAGAATAAGAACTGCTTTTTTAGACGTCTTTGGCCCAAACACCCTAAACAGACAACCTTGCGCGCACCTATCACTTGAACAACATGAACGGGCCCCTTGCGCAGTGCACAGGGTTTTTTTGAAGATTGAAAATAGGAAAAGTTCAAGAGACGTTCCTGCGTCTCACCTACTTCACCCTTACTTATCCCGGTGTGTTTTATTTGTGTTCAGTGCAACCTGTCGTCCGGAGCATGGCCATAGACAAAAACGTGCACGAACATTCCACATTTTTGTTGTAGCAGCTGTGATATTTTCCTGCGGGCCTCTTGCGTGCCCCACACAGCTTTGCCCGTTTTTTGCATGCAGACAGCCGGTATCCATTTGTAAGGGGAAGTTGTGACTGAAGCCTAATAGATTTTATTAAGGCAAGTACACTATCTGCCTTTAAGCGGGGCCGCTGAGGATTTTAGTTTTTCCGTTAAGCTCCCACTAGACTATACTTCACAAAATCTGCTCTTCGGTAAAAAAAAGAAATTGGCTCTAGAAAATTGGCTCCAGAAATGTTCAGTCAGCGCCACAGCACTCACCTGCAAGAACTGCGCATATTAACAGATTTGCCGGCAGAAAATTAGGGTTCGGCTCCCATCTGTTCCTGTTGTCTGTGGCACATCCACAGTATGCTTATTTGATTGATATGAATGGTTAAAGCATCATCATGTGCCGTTGGAAGAAAGCAGATGCAGCAACCCTCTCCTGAGGAAACCTCTATCCGGATCCAAATGGGATGTACTTGTACTGCGGTTCTGTCAATTGATATCAACGTTTTAGGGAACAAGGAACAGAAAATGACTCACATCTGAGTTGTACAATGACATTACTTCAGCAGGCTGATGAGGCCATCAGTGTTTTGTTTCCTCTCATCCCGCATCTGATAAGAGCGCTATTTTACATCTATTTTTCAGAAGTGTTTAAATGGAGCTACAAGAAATAACCTTGAAAATATGGAAAATTTGGAGATAAGGTAAATGGAGTATAATGAGAGTAACTCGAAAGACAGAGAAGAGAAACAAGGATCAAGCTTTTTTCTTCCTTTTCTTGCAAACCAACTCTCTTTCCTTCGTCTATTATCCACTTCCCTTCCATTCCATTTGTCCCCCGATCCTTCTTTATTTTGCATTAATGGCTTTATGTAGTTTACTGTCTTGTCCTTAAAAGACTCCCATTACATGTCTAAGATAGTCATCCTCATTAACTTCCCTTTTACTATTTGTTTTTGCAGTTTTTACAGAGCCACGTCTTTATTTGTGTGTCATTGTACATTTCCATGACAGCTTTGACATCAAACCTACCTCCAACACCCCCCCAACACACACTTTTCACAGATTTGCATCTCATTTACATGGTTCTTAAGCAAGTGGGAGTATTTCTCAGTCCCTCTTGTCTCAGTCCCCCCCTAGTTGTCGCCCTTTTTCTTGTATTCTCATCTTTTAGTTCATGGCTATAATAGTTTCAGCTAAAGTGTGAGCTGCTGTTTTGAAAACAGATCTTTTTCACCAGTCAAAACTGTTCTTTTTGCATTCTTCTTTTCTGTTTTTCTCATTTGTAAACATTTTTCCCCCCAATTATTCTCCATCGCTTATATGAAAGAAGCTTCAGCTGCACGTCTTTCATTCCTTTCCATTCTGAAGCAAAACGTACATTTGGCGCTCTCTTTGCAAGTCGGACAAAGAGCTTTTCACCCATTTTCTTTTCCGAAAAACACAGCTGCTGGTAAACACTTGTGCAAACACACGGTGCATTGATCAACCCGTCCACATATTAACCGTTCGTCAAAAAACAACGATACTGGTGCAAACACACATGCACATGACCTGACTGAGAATCCACTGCAAACACATATGTATGGGGATTACTGCATAAGCAGTAAACAGGCATACAAACACGAGCAAACGCACAAGCAATGCCCTTTACGCAGCCTGAACATCCAAAGTCAGACAGAAATCCTCAATCGGCTGTGAAATTAAACTTCTTTTTCAGATCTGACATTTCATAAAACTCTTTTGAGTGTTTAACCAGACAAAGAAAAAAAAGAACATGTTTTGTCCCTTTTATTTTGTTTTGTTCCCTCATGTAGATTTCCAATTAAACTAATTCTCCATAACCGAGATTAGCATCACTAATTTGCCTCTTCCACTCTACAACAAATTACACTTCAGCATCAACAATATGGCAAAGTCACGTCCCTTTCCCTGTGCTCCGCTGGAGAGATGGCAAAGCTAAATTGATGTGAGAATATGACAGAACCTGTCCTCCGCCATGGAGAGTTTAAAAGCTGAGCTCAGGATGTCTGCTGTAATTGGCTGCTGAAGAGTAGAACCCTTCATAGGCTTCATTACGGGAAAGCCAACGTGTAGCATGTTAGCAGAATAAGAATTAGATGGCATCAACGATTTTAGTCAAAGCACTCTAAATGCATGTATATATTGAGTGTTTTGCTGTTCCTGCAGTACCCATCAGTATGACTGACCAAACGTGCAAGAAAGCACAAAAAGCGTGTGCATTAATCGCTGTGTTTCAGCGAAGAGGAACCCTTCTTTATAAATCCATCAGCAAGAGTGTGTGTTTTTGTGCATGTGTGTTGCCCATTTCTCTTACAATATTTGTGAAAGACATGGTGCACGTCAATGAGAAGGGGGAAGAGAAAAAAAAAATCATTGCTTTCTGGCTCCCTGTCTGACATTTAAAAACAGCAGCAGAGGACAGGCAAAGCGTTATGAAAAGAGACTAACTGTCCAACAGGGTTGTCAGGCAGAGAGACAGCCACAAACACAGAGGCAGACAGACAGATTGGAGGAGGGGGGTATTCAGAAGAGCAGAAAGAGAGGGAGGAAGCACAGCAGGAGGGTAAAGTTCAGTATTCAGAGTCATGGAGAGAGGAAGGGACTGTGCAGTTTCATTGATTTGAAGCAGTGGGAGTGGGGAAAGGGAGAGTGAGGGAGGGGGCTCAGAGACAGACTGGCTACTGTAAGAAAATGGCTTTATAATAGAGTTAAGGAAGGGGGCTGGAGTTTGACTGACATAGGACAAGAAAGGGACAGCAGTCAACATGAGTGCTGGACGGAGCAGCTGAAAACACAAACTAGTTTTTCCATTTTGAGTTACTTTCTTCACACAACGTCAATGTGAAGCACTTTGCAGCTTCTCAAACTCCACACCTCTTAATTATCACTGGAAACATTAATGGATCTTTACGCCGTTCACTCCGACCATCTTTTGATCTGTTCTGGAATCGTTCCCAGTGGGTTTTTTCTTTATCATTATGCAATGATAAAAAACGTGTTGTTTTCTAGGACATAGTTTCTGCAGAGTGGCAGTAGTTCATTAGAAATTTGCCTCAGAGTTTTGGGCAGAACCTGAAGTGCAGAGTAAGCCTGACCCCTTCCTCTCCCGATTGCAAGTGGAGCGGAACGGGAAGGCTTGTGGCGTGTTGTCTTTCACTAATAAGCACTTTTTTAAAAACAGTATTTTTTCGTCTGCTCCTGATTCACAACACTTTGAATAAATAAATATTCAGAAATGCAATTTTAAGCTTAAATGTCTTCATACATGTCCTCAATCTCAAGAACAATGCCACAAGAACATAATAAAACCACAATTTTCATCAGTTGGTCTTTAAACAAAGCTTTAAAATGACACATTAAAAGTTGAAAACTACTGAATTAAAAAAGAAGACATTGTTCACGGTTTAGTCTGTTTTCTTGCTTTATTATGGTGTGAGCTCCCGCTTTATTTCATCAAAACTGAATGATTTAGATAATGCATTTAGACTTGTACATTAGCGACGTGACAATTGCCCAATCCTTCCAATTTAGCCCCTTGGATTGATCTGAAGCAAGCTGAGGCACTCAGGAAAAGAAAAGTGGTGGCTGAAGAAAAGGAAACGGCTTACAAAATAAATTTGGAGAAAATCAATTCTGGGTAATTGCAATCTATTAATGCAATAAAAGGAACAATCAATTCACTTTGATTGTTTTAACATGTCCACATACAATTATACTTCTTTATTACACAAATATACAATTTAAAATTTAATATCCTTCAATAAGGGCTTCCGAGATGTAGAAATGTGTAATTTAAATTAAATTGGATGAAAGAAAGGTCATCAACAGCTATTTTCCCTGAGATGCTTCTTGATGCACAAAGAAACTTTTATTTTATGTCTTATTTTATTTTGCACTTTTAGAATGTTTTTTAGATAAAGATATGGAACTTTTTTGAGTGATGCATTTAAAGTTTAGCCAACTCTTAAATTTGTAGGATATAAAAATGTGTTGCTGTTTTTTAATCAAAGATTATAATGAATCACAGTCACATCCCAGATGTTGGAAAGTTTTACAGTTATGGCCGTTCTGTTTTCTTGTTCTTCTGGACTTTTGCATCAAACTCAAATAAAGTCATTTTCCCCACAATTTACCCCCCAAAAAAATGATCTAAACAAAGCTGATCGAGTTGTTTTCAGTAAGAGTCTTCTCTTGTGTGGATTGTGACCCTCAGAATAATTGGATGTCACTTTCCATGTAGAAGCACTTGGCAGCTGCTTAAGTTTCATTGACCTTTGACCTCGGGAAACGGCCAACATCTAGAATCCTCCACACTTTAAATAAAAAAATGTGTCCAGTCTGAATACACCCTTAAAATCCTCCAAATGATTTCAATCTATCACCTCCTAACTATTCATGCATCAACTCGTATAACAATTTCAAGGAAATCCAGAAGTTTACTTTTTCTGATTCTTCTAAAAGTCACATTGACCTGTTTGTCACCCCCTGGCAACCAAAACATAAAATGGTTGCTATGGAGATAAAACCAACAAGAAAGCAGAAATTTAGAGAAAAATGTCTTCTACTCATCAAGTTGTCATGTGCAACTCTGAATAGGGTGGCAGGGGCAGAGGGGAAGAATGACTAGTGTGTATTAGATGCTCAGCCTGTGTGAGCGAAAAGCGAGGGGGCCGCAAGGATGGGGAGAGCCTGCGGGTCATACGACACCGCTTTCAGTTTTTAACATCCACTTAACATTTAATATATTTGAATTCATTACTTTTAATGAGTGTTAGTTGCTCTAAAAATCTGAACTGAGATGCACCTGAAATCCTATTTTGAGCTTGAGCTGTTGTAAAGATTTTTTATGTTGATAAAGCGTCTTAAAATGACTCTAGCAGGGCTGAACCATATAAACGAGAGTTGAATTACACTTGCATTGATTACCTTGAAGTTGATGAACTCGCTTTAATGCAAAAAATTGACTGCTTCTCACTCAAATCGCCGTATGTAATCTTGTTCCATTCCCTTGCAAATCCAGATCACTTATGCGGCCTTACTGGCTTGCACAGTGTTTCCGATGAGATACAACATGTAGATGAAGCCAGGCAATCAGACGCTGAAGCACACTGACAGAGGTTTGAGGAGATGACACAGCGAACCATGGAGAGAAAGAGAGACACAGGGAGGGAGATGAACAGATAAGCCCAAAGCACAGAGGAGTAAACAAGCCCAAGCAGCAAGCTGTTGTAACCTGCAGTGACCCTGTGACAATGTGACTAATGGCCTTGAAACAAACAAGGACCAGGAGAGCAACCACTGATGGAAGCGAACAGCAACTCACACGGGTATGGAGCTGAGCGCAGGTCCAAGTCACTTCCAAAAGAAAGCCCAGATGAAAGCTCTGAGGTAAGTTAGACAGAGAAGATGAAAGCGCCGCATGGCTCCAAGTGAGATTTGTTTGCTCCTGCCACCCAGCAGGGAAAAAACGGGAATTGAAACCTATCTTTAACCCCACTTAACATGAGCTAAAGTTTGCTGTAATTTGAAGAAAGGAAGCAAAGCCTCCACCATATCATGAAATCCTTTTTAACTCTGCAGAACCAGGTTTGATTTTTCAAACCCATATTTTACTTCAAAAGGGAAATCTTCTTGAAAGTACATTGAAAAGAAGCATCTGTTTGCTCAATGCCAACTGAGAAAAAAGCTTTAAGCATTTGGCACTGAGGCAGATGGTGGATCATTGCATAGAGTTGCGCTGAATAACTCATAATTCACTTGTATTTTGTCAAATCCTATAACATGAAATTATTTCACACTTTAGTGGTGGTTGCAAAATACGATCATAGAAGGGAGAACACGAAAGCATCTGGACTCCAGAATCAAACTCAACACAATTACATTTAGAATAACCTGTGTTCAGCAGCTGCTATTTTCTTATTTCTTTCGCTTTTCAAACCATAAGCTATATTTATTTTACTCCCCGGTGGTGCACTGGGGCTAGGAGCTTATTATTGGCTGATGCTGGGCAAAAGGCAAGGTTCAGTCTGGACAGATGGCCACCACATTACAGCTCTGACACAAACCTACTTTTAGATCTGAGTAGATCCATCAGAGTCACAGGTTCACTTAAAGCCACTTTTGCAGTTTTCAAAAGAGGACCGTCTGTAATGCGTGCTAAGACCTCAACACACAACCTGCTAACAGTTTTTTTGAATGAAGGTGTGGAGAAATACTGAGGTACAGTACATGACCGTCACCCCTTGCTCTTTTTGTTTCTTTATCTCAGTTAATGACTGGCTGACATGAAAGGATGCACCTTCTGGGAAGAAGCATCCTTTGTTTAACAAGACAAGAAGGTTTTGTTTATTTCTTTTTGATCCTTTAAATGTGGGCAGTCCTAGCTGAAATACTGTGACATTATAGTCCTTTTATTGTGCACTTTGGGGAGTAAAGGCTCTTAATTTGACCACATACTTCCCTGTCTTTGAATTTTATTCATCTGATCCTTGTTGTTTTCTGTCTTTGCCCATCTGAGCAGCATGAGGCGGGAAGTTTCCCATCTTTTACCCCATACTATGGATTTGATTTATAAAGATCTTAAAATGTTGTTGCCTGCCTCCCGCGTCTGTGAGGATTTGGATTTTCCCGACAATGCTTGATCCATAAAAATGTTTGTTCTTTTTGGTTACAAGAGTCTCAGTTCTTTCTACTCTCCATTTATCATTTAAATGAAAAGAACTGCAAAAAATAATTTTGGAACCACAAAGGAGCCACAAATGATCAAAAAGCTTCTATTAAAGTCAAGAGTGATACTATAAACAATAAAGACTACCCTAAAAAAAGAAGAAAATTCACTATACAAATGACATTAGAAGTTAGGGAAAAATAGATATAGGAAAGTTGTCTACAAACAGAAAGATCGTTTTCTTTAAAAGCAGGTCTGAAAGAAATACGTCAAGTTGGTAAACTTGTGAACTTTTAAATATTAACACAATAAACACAAAAAAACTAGATTTTAAATATTTAGCGCACATCACAATGATCCTATCGTTTAATAAGGTAAAAACACAATTTTAGTGTTTTTATTTAAAAAAAACAAAAGAAAAATGTTCATCTTTTATGCCTGCTAGTGGAAGTAATCATTCATAAATGAATGAAAATGTTAGTAGTTCTGCTAAAATACATTAGAAATACCTCCCAAACCCATCACCACCATGATTTTACTCATCCAAGGACAAACAGAATCCTTTAGCTATAAAATGTAACAATAACTGACAAATTTCAAGGAGATGAACAATATTAAGCCTGTAAAAAAACAATATAATGCAAAATATACCATTTTCATGTTGACGTTTATGTGACAAGCAGCATACATCAATTGTAGTGGTGTCCTACAGCAAAACTGATCTAAAGTGTTCTGATGTCCTGCTAACAGTTTTCCACAGTAGAATGATGGGACTTTTTTATGCTGCAGAGTAAAAAGGACTTGAATTAGGAAACATAAAGCAGTACTGTTTGTTTTTTATTGGTTAGTTTCATTCGATTTCAAAGACGAAAATATAATAAAAAGAAGCAACATATCAAAGCAAAGGAATACGATGATGGGAAATGCAGCGTTTTTGGAATAGTGCAGCATCTACTCTCAGGGCTCGTTTCACACTGACCTGTTTGGTCCACACCAGAGTTTGTGTCCCTGGATGTCCTGCTTCGTTAGGCAGGTGAAAGCTCACCTAAACTCTGGTGCAGACTCATTTCCAGTTTGCCTGAAAATAAACCTATCGCTCCAGCTGCAAGTGAACCCTGGTGCAGCTCACTGCAGTGTCATGCAAACATGTATATCCTTGCATATAACCAAAGAGAATCTGCGACTTAAGACAGTGCATTTGAAAAGGAAAAAAAGACTTCCAAGGAGTTGGAAAGGCATCCTGGTCATCATGTTTAGTACTTGTTTTGGCCATACTGCCCCCAACTGAGCAGAAGTTCAACGTTTCCACGTATTCAGGACCACTATAGCTGATGTGCAACATGTTATTCAAATTTACAAATCTATTTTTCTATTAGGTTCATTTTAATATTTTCGGCCAAAAAATATTTTTAAAAATTTTACCGACAAAAGATCTGAGTTTGTTTGGTTCAAATCAGAAAAAATGAGGAAAAAAACTGTCATTCCAAGTCAAACAAAATGTGTTTTAGTTCAAGATTTGAAAAAAAAAATAGAAAAAATATTTAATAGACTTTAATAAACGGTAAATTGTTAACAGTAAATTGAACCAAGCTGGTAACTCGTGAATCAAAATTCAAATTCAAATTGGGTTCGATCGACTGAGTATTTTGGCAGTGATACCCAGTTCTTTGTTATGTATTAAAACTCAGGAAACATTTTCAATAGCCACACCAAAAACCTCCATTGTCATGATGAGACTTTGTTGTTGCAAATTTGCCAGGTTTTCAACAGCATTTCCTCCTTTCTCCTCTGTTTCTGCGTGTCTTTCAAAGCAACGCTCACTCACTCTCCCTGTCACTCAAACAAGAGTATTGTCAGTGTCTGGTAGGAATGTCACAGTTGCAGGGCATGCTTATAAAAACAGCATTAGCACAGTATGTTAGGACTGATGTGAGGTTGGTTACACACACGGACACACAAAGGTTAAATCCTGCAAACACACTGTTTCACTCACCACTAATAGTCACCTGTCACAATGTTTCAGACACCTACATATGCAGAACTGCAAGGAGCAAGATATTTCATGTCAAAACATACATTTTGAGTCTATTCAGACTGCCAGCAGATCTCCTCCTCCTTCTTCACTTTGTGCCTTTCTCTCCCTTGTTTGTGGTGTCTTTTCTTCCCTCCAGGCCTCCCTCTTCTCTCCCTTTGTCATCTACCTTTGCCCCTGGGAGGCAATTACTGTTTTCCCCTGGACTTAAACTAATTATCCTAAAAACTCCCACAAATAAATAAAGCATTTGCTGATTGTGTATTTGCCAGTGTGCGTACACATTACTTGTGTATCTACGCACTGATGCTTGTGTGTAAATGAGTGGAAAATGAAGCTGAACATATAAATATTAATATGGCACAGATTTGGGGAAAGGCTAACGCCTGTTAGAGTGAGCCTCCAAAGGAAGGGGAAAAAATGGCTCGGAAGTGAGTGTGGGAACATGCAACTCATAACAAACTTTCATGGCAGCGCTGTCACGATCAAAAGTATGCAAAGTGGTGACATGTACATTTCCACCAGCTTAATTTTGATCAAATATGAAATGGGAACTCACAGGCGCACACAGGGTAGCCTGGCTGACAGCTCGTTTTGCTCCGCTTGCAGGGCAGGTAAAATACAGCGCAAAGTGATGTCTGTAGTAGCAAGCAGCTGAGTCACAAAGACGTTTCTGCTTGTCACATTTAATGATTCATCGCCATAAACACTCTGCACTCAAGAGAAATGATCAAAATAAATTCCAATAAAAGAGCAATTGCAGATGGAAGGCATGGGTTGCTCTGTCCAAAAACAAAGCTAACATCACTCCTGGGGCTGTCTCTTCCGCCCATAAATTCAAACGCATCCTAGATTCACTCTAGTTTTCCGGGTTGAGGGATAAATTCACACGAAGAAAAATGTGCAATAAAAAAGAACAAGTTTACAACCTGGCAAAATGGGAAGACGGAAGATCAGATTTTTCTCTTACAGTTTCTCTTACAACTCATATCTCAGCAATACACAAATGAACACACACTGTAATGTACATTAAATACTTTTTACATTCCCATTCCAATCATCTTTTGTGAAACCGTTCCCAGTGGTCTTTTAATTAGGTTTATGCTATTTTTAGCCTAAATCTAAAGAGCTGTTTAATAGGACATATTTTCTGCAAAGCGCCCTTCACAATTCCAACTTAACATTACCGGCGCCAAAAAAATTATGAGCAACATTGGAGCAATCCAACAATAAAGTTTTGAGCCAGCCGGCATGTTAGACAAGAAAAAACAAAGACGTATATGGATCTAGTCGTCTGCGAGAGGGTGGAATGGAGCAGAGCAGGGAGCTTGTGACTTTCCATAGTTAGGGGACCTGGCTGCGGTCAGGATGTGCAGACACCTTTAGCCTGAAGTGGAAATTTCACACATTTTCTGAACTGTTGCACATTTAATTGAAACTTTTTAATGTGAATTAGCACCTTAGTGTGCAAGATCTTAAAATAGGGCAAACACAGTTATCGTTGGATCCCTTTAAATATTAACAAGAGTTCAGATTTATAAAGCCGTTAGCCCTTTTTACACCAGAGCTTGTAGCTCCGGTGTGTACCGTAACTTTTCAATCCTTAACGCGTTCAACGTTTCTATTAGTAATGTGTTGCTGCTTTTCTCTGCAAATCAGCTAATTCACGTTGATCACACAAGGAGTTACAGTTTTTCAAAGGCCATAGTGGGTTTTGACAGAAATCTCCAGAGTGAGAGGTTTAAAACATGAAAAGGGAAAAAAACAAAACCAGAGGTTTTTTTGACAAAAAAATTTAGTTTTTTGGACGGAAATGGGGTAGGGGGTGGAGGGTGGGGGGTTCCAATTGAGGACTTTTGGTCCCAGCTGATGATGTTCTTGTTCACAAAGATTAGAATCAAGGAATAGTCAGAAATACAATTTTAAGATGAATTTTCTTTGTGCGTGTTCTTCATTGTGAAAAAAGTGCAACACGAACATGTTTAAAACACCGAAAACATGATTTTCATCAGAGTGGGTCTTTAAAGATGGCTTCACATAGAGAGCCGCTCGCGCACACAGAGGAAGAGAATTCTCGATTCATTGATTCCTCCTGAGAAACGAAGGGTTACTCTTAGTAATAGCGCTGTCACACTGTAACCAAAATGAACATCAACACACCCATTTACACACAAAACACTCGGCATCCCAGTGGAGGAGACAGCATGTCCCATTTTTAATAACAAAAAAGCTCTAGGGAGCTGTGTGTTTTGATAGCTAAATGACACTTGCAGGTTGATGTGCCATGGATGTGGCTGGAAAAAAAAATACCACACTGCCAGGCACAAGGGGAGGAAGGCCAGGCTTACACAGGGAATTCATGCGGCATTGGAGAACTGATTAAAGTGCCTGACAGGAAACTGGTCGAGTTGGAACCAAACAGGGTAGATCAGGGCTAGCCAGGAAGTCTCAGTTTGTGGGGTAATATTACCGATCCCAGCAGGTACAGAGTTTGGAGCTTAAAGTCTTGTGTATCAACTGGGGCTCTTTTAACCTGAAGTGTTTTTCCACCAGGTTGCATTTAAAATTAGAAAAAAAAAAGTTCAACTTTCTGGCTGTGATCACTGAAAGCACAGCTTGTGCTGGAAAAACTACAGTTTTTCAGTAAAAAAAAAAAGTGTAGATGATATATAACATTTACAGGTAAAACCAGCGGTATAATACAAACACAAGCTCAAATAAGTTGTTGATTTTCACAGTAGCCAGCGATCTGTCAAGCTTGGATGTGTGACACGTGCTTTTACATCATCTTTAGAGGCAGCCTGTCATGAAACCAAAAAACTGTTTTTTGTTTTTTTTCCAGCTGGGAAACACTGTACCAAATATAAACCAATAATTCATTGCTTATGCAAAAAGCCCCCTAGGCAAAAAATACCACACCGAAGTATGGAGTTTAAAGATAGCCTGAGGATGACTTCAAATAAATTGAACTATAAGTGGAACTTCTTAAGTGGGAATGTCAATTTTCTCATTTAAAAAAGAACAAAAGATTTTCCAAAAACACTGAAATGAAGTACTATAAATTTTCCATAGTGCTTTAGAAATAACTGCCCTATTAAAACAGTAGAGTCTCTAGTGCATAAGAGACCCTGTTTGATTAAGACAGCTATTAAAGTCTATTAGTTTGGTAATTAGCGTTCTCTTGCTTCTGATATTTGCAATAAGCTCCATAACAAGATGAAATACTTCACTAGAACGTCGATGCTTTCAGAATTGTAACAGAGAACATGGAGTTTCTCCAGAGTATGTTGCCTACAGCACAGTAATCCGCACACATGGACACTGTGTCTAAATGTGTGTAAAACATATTGTGTATGTGTCCAGGCTGTTGAAACAATGAGGTAGATTGCCTTAACTCGGTTGAAACAATTTGTAATAGTCACATGTGGTTGTACAATGATGTTGTGGGGGTTATTGAAGTTGGGTGTGAAGTGAAGCAGGAAAATGATGGCAGAACACAACCAAGTTACAACTGCAATGTATATGCGTTACTGTCGGTTTGCGTGTTTAGCCCCTTCGCTCCCTTTTCATTCTCTCCCGCTCCCTCTTTCATATATACATCTCCATGGAGACTGCCGCCTGGCAACAGCTGGAGGAGAGGCAGTTGCTGCGGTGACACTAAAGCCCAACGGTAAGGAGCAGTGATGTCAGCGGACGCCCAGAATGCCCAGATTGTTGAGGGGCAAGCCAGAAGATTAGTGCTGGGAGAATCAAACCCTCCTCCTCTTCTCCTCTATCACCCTCCATCTATCAAGCAACACTCCACTCCAGTGACAGCTTCTCCCTCTTGTTCATCTTCATTAAAGGTGTTTTTGTTCTTTCTATGTTCATTTTTCTTGATCTACCTCTCATTCAGTGTCTTCCACTGTGCTTCTCTTTTATTCCCCTAATTTATCTTCCCATCTTGTTTTCTCCTACTGTATAATTCTGTCCTTCATGTAGTCCTTAAGTATTCTTTGACTATTTATTTATAAAATAACCCTGTTAATCTATCCGTTCATTTCCTACAATTTATCCAACAGTCTGAGAGTCGAGCTGCGGACATTCCAGCCCTCACCCAACTCCTGTGTTCTTTGAAAAGCACCTAAAGAATAGATGCAATTCTTTTAAGGTGTCCTAAAATCTCTGTAGTGGTGAAACTTTGTGCTCTAACCACCTTAACCAGTTCACGCTCCTTAAGAAAGAATTCTGCTGGAGGCCTTCACGGAAGAACCCAACTGTCTTTGGAGGTTTCTCTGCCAAACTTATAAATGACATTCTCACTCATCCCCCTCCACTTGCAGCAAACCACAAGTCAGGTTTGGGCCGTACATCAGCGAGAAGATTCCCAGCTTCGCCTGTCAACTCCTTATTTGCCCAAACAAAATTGTATATCAGCCATAATGATGCAAACATTACATGAATCCACTGCCAAACACCAGCTCTGTTGCCTTTTAAATGGCTTTCTGCTCTGACAGATTCGGTTTTAAAATAAAAGTCATTTTGATGTCTTTGAACCAAAATGTAATGCTCTTAAAAAAGGGTGAAGAAAGTACAAGGTTTAGGAAAAATTTAAATATTTTAGTGAAAATGCCCCCCCTAATAACACTTTAAAAATACACAAAAAAAACCATTAAAGTAAGACGGAACTTTGGACTTTAGCTGCACAGTTAGTTTAATTATAAAGTCTACAAAAACCTGATGTCTGCTTTGTGATGATACCAAAAGAATTCAGAAGTTGTCACATGGAGCACAAAATTTACTTGCCCTGTTTGGTAGCATGTGACAGCAGGTAGCAGACAGGCTGCTTGGATTGACAGGGTGTTTGTGAGGCTGTTAGGCAACACATAACACTAACAGCAAACTCACTGTGACAAACGAGAAAAAAAAAACAACCAAAAAACAGAGAAATTAAACTGATCAATTGCTTGTCATTTTGCTGTTTTTAATTATTGTTTCTTTGTTCGCTTTGCTTTTTCTTTACTTTTTGGGTGAAATAGTAAAAAACAGAAAACTAATTAAAATGGCCAGTTTTCTGTGTCCGATCAATATTTTAGGAAGACGTTAATCTTTCAAAAAAAAAACAAAACAATTCTGGTAGGCTATTGTCAATGCTTTCATGATTCTTTTTTAGCGAAAATGTCTCTCACAGCTGCCTATTAAGTAAAATGAACACGCTGACACCAAGGGGCAGCTATAAACGTTAAATTAGGTGCTTTAGACACTCCTGGACTCATGATGGGGCATCAACTTTGATTGTATATGAAAACTGGACTGACTAAACCCCTCCCCCTTCAAGTTCCAAGTGGGGAGTTCCCGACTGCTCCAAGAAGCCAAAATACCATAAATATTCTATTGAGAAACAAACTGCTATTACCAGTTCCAACAAAACTAGGTGACAAAACACTCACTGAAGTGTTTTCTGAAGGAGTTCACTGCCATGAGACTCTTGAACTTCTTTAGGTTTTAAAATGACCTATTCACATGCCATTGTCTCCCTCTATAGATGCGCCACTAAAACTTCACATTGCACAAAATCTCTTGAACAGTTGTATTGATTGTTTTTATTTATTATACACCTGCCACATCAACCAGTTCTTCACCTGGCATGGAATGGAAAATAAGGCTTGAGGCAGAAGTTGGAAAAACTGATAAACTTATAAACTGTTACAGTCAGTTGTGGTTGCAGAGAACTACAAATTGTGTAAGTGTTGAACAGTTGGTATGCACCAAACTTGGCTTTTTTGATGACGCCGTTATAGTTGGCCTATTTGCAGAATCGCAACACAACTGACTTCCTTCATCGGGGCTCTGTTTTAATAATGTGCAGATTAAAAAGAACTACAAAATATTATGGATAAGATATTTATGGTGTTATGTATCAGCTTTTCAGGGAAAATTCTCCATGCATTAATCTCATTTCTCATTATCAAATACCTGCTGTTATCAGATAAAGGACATCAGATTAACTCATCTACACGTCACTTGAAAAATCTGATATCTCAAGTAATCAGTTAGTGATCCAGTATTTGGTGTGCATGTGAATTAACTCTGTGAACCCTCACAAAGAATTATCTTATTTTCCTTTTTCTGACTCTAAAAGTCAGTTTGCTCTTGTCAAAGGCTTGAACGACCTTCTAATGTCACTGGTTACTGGGTTCACATGCAAATTAGCTAAAAAAAAAACACCCATCCCCCCATTTAATCAAAGTTTAACCTTCTACATGGAGCACATGGGCTGTTTGCCCTTACCTGCCAGGTATCACAGATGCCATTCCAATACCAAGCTATTTACTAAGTGTAAGTTGTTGACTAATACCAATTATGTCAATCTAAACTGCATGGTAATTATTAGCTCGAATTGGGGGAAATAAAGTTTAGAAGCAGACTAAAGACTGAAAATGTAAAAAAAAAAAAAAAAAAAACAAACACTAAAAACATGCAACACACAAACAAGGACAGCTCTTGTTGTCATGGTTGGCCGGTGACCCCAAGAGAAAACGAGCCAGGAAGGCAAGGAGTGAAAAAATTAAAGCTTAAGAAGAGAAAACAGGCATGTGATGAGGAAGGCAACAAGGCAAGAGGGAGCGGTCCTGCTTCAGTTCACCCACTAACGTGATCTGAAATGCTCCACGTTCAAAACACACTTAATTAATAAGCTCGTGCAGCGCCTATAGCTCTGCTAATGCTAAAAGTAATGACAAAATGAATGTGAAAGCTAATGCTAGGGGAAGTGCTGCAGACAGAAGAACCTAGTTACTTGGGTGGAAGAAATCAGTGCTAAATGGTTTGGCTTAGGTAATTTACTCTGGAGTAAGTAATAGCTCTGCGCAGCGATGGAGTTGCTGAGAGAACACAAAACCGCACATGCTTTATCACCTGTGTATCCTAATACAGGAGGAGTACGGGAAATATACAAACAGTACCTCATCATAAACATATTTATTAAGCTTCCCTCAAATTTAATTCAATCTAATACTTTGAACTTTTTTTTATCACAACACTGTCTAAATAGCAGGTCTGAAAAAGGTTGAAGTCTCACTCAAACTGTATTTATTTTAACTTGTAAAATTGTTCCTAAGGTGTTTTTAATTATGCAGTTTTTAGCCAAAATAAAAAAGGCTGTGTTGTTTTTTTAAGACATTTTTTTTCTGCAGAGCAGCAGGAGCTCATTAGAAATCCGCCTCTGGATTGTGGGTGGGACTGTTCCTAGGAAGAAAGCCTAGGATAACATTAGCCAAAAATAAAGTTCAGATGAGGCAAATGAAGACGTTAATGGAACTATTTGGGTGCAAGTGGGGCAGAGAGACTGGCTCAAACCGTGGCAGTTGTTGTCTCACAAACTTGAGCTTTTTCAAGCCAAGAGTATTCATCTGTTCCTGTTCCAACACCATTTGAATAAAGAAATAGTCGGGAAAGCAATTTTAATCGTAATTTACTTTAGAAATGTCCTTTATCATGATAAAAATGCAATAAGAACATTTTAAAAATACCAAAAACACGATTTCTATTGAAGTGGGTCTTTAAAACTCAAACTCTGCAGCCTTTTTCTGTAAGCTTAAGAAAACATTCCAGACATGTTCACTGATATGGTTGTGTGTTTTTGCTCAAAGTAAAGGTGTGTGCACGTGAGGAAACAGTGAGAGCAAACAACAACGCTGGTGTCTGGAAGATAAATAGATCCCAACACGTACATGCACCTCAAGAATCAACTACTGTGTGTGAACTACAGTTTGTGGTGGAAAATACTCAGAAACTGATTTCCACTTCACCAGCATGAGGGGAGGTCTTAAGGATTAAGCACTGACTTTGACTCTTGACCCCCCTCTTTTATCCCGTTTTCTTAGCTGATCTCCTGCAATTCATCTGATGGGCCTTTTTTTTTCCTCCATGACATGCATCTTGTTTTTCCTTCCACTCCATTTGTTTCCTGTCCTTCTTGGTAGCTTCTCCTGTTCATCTCTCTCCTTTTTCCCTTTCTCTCCCCTCTTTTCGCGGTGGTGTGAATGCAAATAGCCTGACACCAATTAATAAAAGAAGACCCACCCCCCTACTTCACCGCCAACACACTCCCTTTCAGAAGCTGTTTCTGCTCCTAATGGGATAGTTGGAGGATTGATTGCTTCCCATCACAAACACTGGTTACATGTAGATAAGCACACGCTTTAAGTGGCAAATGCACATAAACAAGATCCGACAGGTGCATTCTTTTCACTCATCATTAGACTTAGGATAGAAAAACTGGCAAATATACATTTTTTTTGCCGAGCATTTTGACTCTTGACAACAGCAAGAAAAACAGCAAGCATCTTCCTCCGTTTGGATCATGAAACAAGAACTGTTGATGCTTTATGCTTCCTTCTTTTCACGCTCACTTGTACTCTGCTTCAAAGCCCTTCTTTGTGAGCTGTGCTTGACATTTAAAGTAGGTGAACAGTGGGCACGTTTTTTCAAACTCCCTTCAACTCCCACTGATGCCCTGTCCACATGAAAACTTCTTTGGAATATGTTCACATTAGTGGCACTTCTAAAAGCTCATTTTTAAAGTGTTAGGCCAAAAGCGAAGGCGTTGGCAACCCCATGAGTGCAAAAGGTTGCAAAATAGAACTGAGCGGTCCTGAGGAGACCAAGACCAGACCGCCCCGGTCCAACACAGAGAAGTGAACATATTTTAATGACACAGCCTAACATTGGATTCAAGGCCAATTTAAGAAAAGATGACACTTCATCGGGGGTACAGGTTATGTGTATGCTGAGGAGCTTTGGTGTTAGTGTGGGTAATGTGTTTGTGTGTGGGTGAGAGTGAGGCCGCACAGCAGCGTGGGTTTTCATGCATTGTGTACGCGTGTGCACCTAATCTTTTAGCCTGTTAATGTATGAGATGAGCAAATGCACTTGGGAGAGCAAGCTTGTGTGTAGGCACTGCTTGAAGAGCTCATTACTGGGTTTGTGGGAATCCAACTGTCTCAAAAAGGATGTTTGACTCCTGTCTGCTTGAGAATTGGAGTGTGTGTGTCAAAGATGATGTGTGTCGGCGCTTCACTATTAATAGCAATAACACTGGTGAATATCTGTGTTATCATAAGTGTGGATGTGTGACTAATCTTTGCATCAAGTTTTTAATCTGAGAGGAGATTGGGAGATTTACTGCTGTGTGTAATGGTGTTTTTGTAGTTAGCAGAGAAAATAGCTTGAACCCATACAAATTAAGAAGACAGATCAACACTGATTATTGTAGAGCATACTGTAATCCTCACTCCAAACCTCACCTACAACCAGTAGCTGCCTAACCTTGACCATCACCTTGCACCCTAATCTCACTTATGCATGCAGGTATATGGATTTAAGCAATTAATTGACATCTACAGTATTTTTTACATTTAATAAGGGCAGAGGTTGATAGAATATTTTTTCAACATTTTTCTCCAACATTTTGATAACTACATAGTAAAAATAAGCATAAAAAGTTCTGTAAATGCAACACAAAGTCTGTCTCCAAAACAGAATCAGCAGTTCTCCAGTGGAAGCACAGTTGTGGGTTTCTTGAACAAGCTTAGCTCCTTTAGCGTTTGCAGCAAGATGATTCATGCATTTAATAAGTTCGTGGTGGAGAATGCATTTTTCCAGCCAGTTATCTGTTGTGGCAGCAGCATTAGAGCCAGTGACTTACAGAAACTGAAGGAACGGGAGATGAAATGCTTGATCTGTGAAGAGAACTGCTGTAGAAATCTTAAAGATGATTCTGCAAAAAGATCTGTGGCAGAAATTGCACACAATAATGCAAACACTTGGTGGAAATCGAGGGAATTTTTGTCAGTAAGAGGCTTGTTTTGGGGGTTGATAAAACAAGACAAAACAATAACTTTGCATAGGTAAAAGCTATAATGAATGTAGGTTAATATTTTTTTATTATTATTTTATGATTGTTCTCCTGTTTTGTTTTATTTTAATATGAAAGAAAATCCAATTAAGTGTAAAATAAAAATAAGAAAATTACATGAAATAGAGGAATTATATGCTGTTTTGTGCCAAACATTGCCCAAAAAAACCCTCACAAATGAGTTACAAGGATAATAGATATAGCTGGGTACCAGGCATTCATACCACTCATCCATTTTTAATGGCTTACAACATTGCATATCAAATATGCTGCATTTTCAAAGTATAAGTAGTCTTTTTTTGTTTCTTGTTGCATAGTTTGGCCAGGCGGGCGACTTCTATGTGATTTTTAAAAAGTACATTTTGGCTCATGTATTCGTTATCTTCGACAAACAACTAGTTCCCGTTTAGAGGTTGTTTCCCGGTCGATTGTTTCGCGCTGAAATCTGCAAGAGGGCGTTGTGGATGCGTGTATAGCACTTGCTACTGATCTTAACACGGAAGAAGAAGGAGCACTGTCCAAAACAAAGGTGAAGGAGAACCTGATTGTTCTTCACCTGAACTTTAGAATATTTTTCTTCTTTTTATTGAGACATCATTATTTTACCTTCCTCGGACTATTGCAGGACAGCCAATCCTCAAACTGGGTCACAGAGACACGGAAGTACCGCTGAAAGCACAAAATTCAGATGCAGCTTCTGCAGTAGAAGGTAAAGATCGTCATCAATAAAAAAGACCAAATGATCTCATGAACCCAGACACGGAGACGTGCTTACCAATGCTTTTGTCGATATTTTCAAAATAAATAAACTTCGGGTCTTTTGTGAAATGCAAATGAGATATTCACTAAATGCCCTCGTGTATTGAGGCTAAAAACATGGCGGTAGCTTCTCTCACACGTGACAAGAGCGTCTAGTTAATGAATATATTTTTGGATAAGCATGGATCATGGAATTTAACATCCATCAAAAAGAGGCAGCGGGCGGCGGATTTCATGAATCATGTTAGGTGTGAACGCAGCATTGAGCCGGGGTTGGCAGATTTTTTTAGAAGCATTGCACTTTTGTCCCAAAAACGACTTTTACTCCATTGCGACTTATACATGATCTTTTTCTTCTTTATTGTGCTTTTTTTGCTGCTGCAACTTATACTCTGGAGAGATTTATAGTCAGAATAAATATGTTACACAGTGGAGGCATAGATCCATTTAAGTTGATTTTGCCATGATGGTTTTCACAAGTTTATATTGAATCAAAAATTGCTGAACGAGGAAGTGAGGTTTAGAGACTAACATGATTTTTTTTTTCTTTTCAGATTTGTCCGTGTCGCATGCCGTGAGGTTTTAGGGTCAAAGGACAGAACATGCTAGGCAGTAAATACTGCATGCCTCAGCTTTTTCTGTTTTGATGTGTAAATTGAGGTGTAATACTGTACACAGCCAAAATGCAACCTATTTTCAAGTTTCAGAAAACTCTGCTAAGAGACATTAAGAAATATCCAAATTCTATAAAAGAGGAGAACAATGCTCTCCTATAAAGAGCCGTTGCTTTTGAGGTCACCTTCCATTCTCGTGCGCAGTTTGATGACATCCTGACAATTGTCCGAGGGCGTAATTAAAAGAACTCCATCGGCAAAGAAGAAAGCCTGTCACTGTTGCAGGTAATTTGAGTCTTTGCAGTGTGAAATTTCTGGCTTCATATCATCTTCCCTGGATGTTTAATTGCCCGAGCGGTAGCTTAAAACTCAGGTTAAGTGATTCCGAAGAAAAAGTCTTTTCCGCAGCTTCAATTAGCTCCCACAGATGTGACAGACACTGCAAATTGTGGTGTTTATGAGGGAGGGGATTTCGAAATCTCAAGTTCACATTTATTCTCTGTCGCAAACACAACTGCCATGTTTTTGCTCTAATCTGAGCTTTTTGTCCGTGTTCTCTTTGCTCTCTGATGGCGGTGACAGGTAGACTGACGGATACGCGGTGTCAGACAACACTCATGAATATTTCAAAGGCCTCACACAGAAAGTCACACAAAGGCAAACAAACAAAAATAAAAAAAAAGTCATGTGTGAAGGAAACACAAACTAACGTGATGAAAAAAAAGAGAAGATTGAGACGAGTTTCAAACCCTACATGCAATAAAAGAGATGCTTTTAGTATTGAAAGCAGTGTGGCCAGACTGAAAAAGCAGAACGAGCGTTGGTGTTTAGCCCAGAATGTGTGGGCTGATCGGAGTGTTAGAATGCAGCAGATTTCTAAATTGACCAACATGACTTGTTAAGAGGAAGCGAATGCTGACCGTCTGTGTGCTTTCACGAGTCTGTTCCTTGTGTTTGAGTCTGACGTCTAACACCACTTCTATTAAACACAAGACAGCCCACTGCAGCTGGTATTACCACAATCTAACACATTTCCATTACACCTCCAACTTTTATACTCCTCAGTGCAACATCAGAAAGCACATAAAAGCCTCGGGGGGACTGGAGTTCAGCGCATAACGTCCTGACAGTGTCAATATAGGTGTACATGCTCCACAAAAGCTGGTAATTTACACAGTCACTGCACAATAGATTCCTTCTATTTCAGCTTTTCCACTGGACTCATTCGACTGAAGCAGACCACTTCAAGTAAACTCTCAACACCGCGCCCCGGCACTCTGCAGTCTATAGCATAGCTTTATGTATCCACATTGGCCAGTCATCAATCACAATGACACATCAGAAGTCACTTTGTTTGCTGTTATGCTTTGTGCATTTGCTGTAGTAAGTGAATGTTACTTCTGGTTAAAATGCAAGACTCGTAGAACGTGTTACACAATAAATGTGCTTCAGCAAAAACAGAGGATTTTTATTCCACACGAAGCCTTGGTCTTTTTAGCAGCTGCTCAAGGAAAAGATTTGTGCTTAAATGAAAGTTGCTGTTGAGTCATAAAGAGCTGAACCCTGTCTAGGTTGGATGTAAATACATAAATAAATCCATATTTTAATTGTGATCGGCACTGCTGTTACTGTCACATATTTATCCTCACAAAAAAACATAGATCTGGGGGAGCTGATGAATTTTTAAATGTAATCACAGCAGCTCACAAAAACCCAGTCATCCCTGAAAGGTCTGTTATCTATACAGCATCAGTGAATACTAGACGAGAGAGCCAATCTCTCATATAAAATTTACAAGGACAGAATATAAATAAAGTACAAATGTCTGCTTTATCTTAAAAAAAACACAGACTTATCTTGCGAATGGATTATTCTGAAGAATTTTGTAGCAAAGTATTACCATTTCACTCTTATTGCTTACACATGCTTAAAATAGAAATCGGTGGAACTCATCACAGGCTGCTTACTCCAGTTTAAAGATCTGCTCGTTTAAAAAAAACAAAAATCTTTCAATTAAAACTTTACACGAGAAATGAAGCAGCTTAAATGTGGACATCAAAAAACTAACGGCACAGTTGAAAACCTAAAGATGTTTGAAACGTAGGAAACCGAATTTGCCGGTTCTACAGCTGAAGAAAATCCTTCAGTTAAAAAACAGGGGCTCTTCATTTTTTCTAACAAAATTATCAGTAGCCCCTTCCTAATCCAACAGTTCGGCCCAAAAACACACCAGGTGTCTTAGCTGCTATTTTTGCACAATTGTGTAGAAAGTCAGAGGCTACGAGTAAAAGCAAGTTAGACTTCAGCTTATTAGAATGGCTTTTGTTTGAAATATTGTATTTTTCAAAAGCAAAGTCTTCTTACAAAATGTCACTTGGAAATGACTCCAAAAAAACCCAACAACTTCACAATGTTCTGCTTTTTTAAGCTTAGACAGATTTAAACATGCAGGGTTCTTGCAAAAGTATTTTAAAGATGTAACTCCAACTCATCAATGAAAATGCTGTTTTTAACATGTAGTTTAACTCGTAACTTGTAGTTTTTTACTAAAGAAAGAGGTCATATTTTAAGAAAATTAAGCTCAAAATTGCATTTCTGAGTATTTATATATTTAAATTGTTGTAAATCATGAGCAAATGAAAACTGCAATTTGAAAAAAAAAAAATCACACTTGTTATGTAGGACATACCACAATTCCCTGCTCCGCTCTATTCTGATGAATCCCCTTTCGTCTGGGCTAGCATCTGTCTCAAAACTGTACAGCTGGATAATCCCAAGATTGCTCGCAATTTTTGTTGCACCACTAATTCTAGGTCGGGGTTAGGAGGAGTTGTAAGGTAGAGAGAGAGGGGGTAAACAAGGGATGATGGGAAATGGGGGAAGGCTTACTCTCCCCCAACAGTCCAACTCACAACTAGGGGGAAAATGCTGTTCTTCACAAACCATGTCTATGTGAATGACCCAGGTTTTTTTTATTTTTAATTTTGGCTGGGAACGCTTTTATAACAGATCAAAAGATGATTTTTTAAATTAAAAGAATAATAAAATAATTGGTTTTAATCAGCTACCACTGAACTAACGGCATTATTCTTCCTTTCGATGCACATCAACAACCTGAGTTTAAATAACAGTCTTTAACTCCACTTTGTTATGACAGTTGCCCACTGTGAGAATGTTGCAACGCTTCCTCCCTCCTGTATTTCATCTGATTCAGGCCTCATGAGCTTTGATCACACTGATGTGAGAATGTAACCGTAGGCTCCTGTACACAGGCATGTTGCACAACACCTCTGTTACACCGGCCACTGGCCTCCTTTGACATCAACCTGCCATATTTACTCTCATTAAAAATCTATCCGATCCTATATTGATCACTCTTTTTTGACGCTTCGATGAAACACTGTATAGTGTACCTGGCATTGCAGATTTTTATTTGTCCGCACTAAAACTCCCATTATCAATCAATAAAAACTAGCAGAGATGAAGACTATTATGGTCACAACCTCCTGAAATAGCTTCCTTCTTGATGTTTTTGGTCAGTTAATGAAAAAATGCCAAGAAGAAATATGTTTAGCTAATGAAAATACGTCACATGCCCGCGAGCGAGCAGCCAGAACCTGATAAATAATGATGCTCATGATGCCTAATCTGATATCAGCAGGTCAAAACGGAAACACGTAATAGGAAAACACCACACAGCTTCATTACTGCCACACTGATTGAAAGATTCCCTCGTCTGTGTGCAGCATGTAGTCAATTTAAGTGCAGAACAGCAATACCTGGCCTCCAAAGTTAATGCATTCAGCCAGATTACTATATCATCAGCAGCCCATGTTGTACTATGCAAAAAAAAAAAACTCATTTACTGTTCTACTTCAGGCTTGCTGGTCGTTATTGAGCAGCAAAGTAATTGATGAGGCAGTGCTGAGAGAATCCTCCAGGACACTGTCAGCTACAGCCATGCCCTGTGTGAAGCGGCGCACGAAAACCAAACTGCATTTACTTCACTTGATCAAATACTGGTGCCGCTATTACCAGCTATATCGGTTTTAAACAAATTTAAATTCCAGGAAAAATAATATTCAAAAATGATTTAAAAAAAGGGAATGCAAAGAAAGATTTTGTGAACTTTCTCAAAAGATGGAAAATGAAACTCTCAACAGTGTAATCACATTTTGCACATAGCTGGATTTACTTATGTAAAGGCAGAGCTGAATCATTTAAATTCTTCTTAGGAAGTGGATAATGGCTGTCAGCAACACAGGCCAGAGATAAGTACATATTGGCTTAGTCTGGATAATGAGAAGAACATGAGCTGCTCGCACATTCTCACTGTCCACGCTGTGATTCTCAGTGTGACTGCATAGAGCTGCATCAGTGAGCTGCTCCATGCTCCACGTGTCCTCAGAGAGCCACAATCACAGCACCGTCACTCACGCTCACCGGGATGCATATTGACATGAAAGGAGTACATGCAAGTCCGTGAACACTGGGGGCTGCAAACTCACAGCATATATCACCTGCAGCACATAGACTTGAATCTACATACATCCCTATTTTCTCCATTCAGACGGAGCAATACCTTGGTGGTGTCCAATTCCAATTTCCGCAGACTCTTTCGAAACTCCATCTCTCACTCATTCCCACATTTTCTCTATTTCTCAACCTTTTTCCCTTTGCCCTCTGTCACTATTCTAGTTCCCCCTGTTTTCTCGATTCAGTCTGTTAATTCATCCTTTGTAGCACGCCATCTTCTTATCTAAACACTTTTTTAAGGGACTAGTGGGACTGCCTACAGTTAACCACAAAAAGTAAATCACAATTAATCTTTCCACTAGCTCCCCTTCTCCACAGACAGTGAAAAGGACTGCAAAGAGGGGAGAAATGAATAAACAATTAATCTCAAAACACATCCTCTGCTATTTTCTTATTTTACACATAATGGACTCATCTAAGTGCCACCCATCTGCAGCTGCAGACTCATTTGTTTTATTCTCTTTCCTCTCTGAAAAATTCAGAATCTTCGAGTGGCGCCCCGTGATGTAGTGCAGCCTCTGCCTGCCAAATGGGTTTCAACGTGTCACAAACTCAGAGGGGATAATTAATCAAAGATTGATGCATAAAATATCAAGTTTGCATTTTAATATACACCAAGACTTCATTTTGACATTCACTGTTAAATACACTGGCAGCCAATCTATTTTGTTGAGCTTTTGGTAAAATGAAATATTCAAATATTAGAAATCCGAATTTGAAAAGCCGGTTTGTTGGTGCTGAGACAAAAGTGTGAGGATTAATGGAGGGTTCAACTCTTGGAAGAAACACAAGGTCCCCTCAGCTGTCGTTTTCTTTTCACAGTAACATTTACAGTGAGAAATATTTTATATATTTTATTATTATTATTATTTTCACAGTCAGGAAGGTTTTGTAATCAAGCTGATCTGGTTACAGATCTACATTGAAAAGCCAGCATCAAAGGATTGCACATGCTCTCGGTTTTTCTCATCATTAAAGAGTTATTTACAGGCTCAAATACTTGTTTGTTACGTGCATATAAATATGCTGAATTTTAATTAGCTGAACTGCATTACAGTTAAATTGAGCTTAATGAACTCAATGTCCTTTAAGCTGCACTTGTAAGGCGTTCAACCAAGTTGAGTGAGGTTTTTGTCTGCTTTAACATCCATCGTCAACAGGAATTTGTCAAATTTCTAAATAAAAATAAACGAGTATTACTGTAAAGCAACCTGTCAAACAGGTTTTGCGGCATGCTGAGCTGAACCGTGCCAAACTGAGCATAACCATCTTCCAGTGTCTTATAATTACACCGTTCAATTAGTGTTTATCCACTTAGACATATTGCTGAAGTGTTTTGCATTATTTGTCATACAAGTGAAACATGGCCTTTTCACATTAAGTCATTCTCTATGCTTGCCAGCAAAAAGAAGAGTAATTAAGGCTAATCCTAATTCATTTAATTGAATTTAAATGAAGAGGTAAAGTCGCAGCCAGAGGTTTGTATCATAAAGGAAAAGAAGAGGCAGAGAGGTGAGGCGGTAACATTCTTAGAAAGTGGGAAACAAAAGCTGTGTGGTTAAGAAAACAAGAGGATGGAGAAGGCAAATTATAAATGTGAAAAGAACAAAACAGTGGAAACAAAGAGTTTAACTTTTGGGAGGACAGAAGCAGGAACAGCGGAGGACTGACGGCAGGTGTGGATGGGCAGAGGGGATGAGACACGAGCGATAACAGAGCGAGGCAGTGTGCCATGCTGCAAGAGGTCACACTTCACCCTTATTGTCTGCGGAAGACAATCATGGCTCAGAGAGTCTGTGTGTGATGTCGTCATGCACACGCCTGTGCAGATCTGTGTGTTTGTTGACAGGCCATTTTCACTGCAACAAACTGTAAGAGCGAAGGAAAAGGCTGAGATACCACAATGACAGCAGGCAAGGACGAGAACAATGCGGTGCTGAGCGGCGGTCGCAAAAAAAGACAAAGATAAATTGTACAGAAAAAAACTGTGCAAGACTCTTCTTCTGACCGGCTTACCAAGAGTGCAACTACAACATACTGCCCAAATCTATTGTATGAGAGTACAATCCAATAAAGGTCTGGGTCAACCTTTGAATATAAATGAATATATATTTGGCAAAATCAGCAAACTCAAGGAAAAAAAGTCTCCAAATGATTTGGAATTGTATGAGTCTGTAAAAATGAGCTAGTCTCTGACTACAGTGTAAGTGGTTCCTTTTCTTTCAAACAACTGACATAATCTTGACAGCAGACGCTGCAACATCACTTGGATGATTCTGTTTAATGTTCTGACAAATTTTAAGAAGTCAAGAAACTCAGATCAAACTGTTGTTTTGGGTTTTTTTATTTACCTCAAAGTTCCTCAAACAGAAGGTGTTTTCTTTCTCCCTCTCAAGAAATGATCCAGCATGAGCACATCATCAGGTTCATCAAGAGTCACGCAGAGTTCACCCGAACCAAAAGCTTTGTAAACATCCAGGATCTCCTGTAAATCTGGACAGAATTTATTAAAGATGCCGTTTTCTCTTCTTCCTAGTCTTTCATCTGCTCCTCTTTAGAGGTCGTCGTAATGAATCATCAGCCTCATCTAACCCTATCCTGCTCATCATCCTCAGTCTTACCAACCACCCTCATCTTCTTAAAACATCCACAAGTCGCCTCTTTGGATTTCTTCAAGACCTCTTTCCTGGTGGCTCCAACCTCGGCATCCTTATACCAACATAATCACTGTTCTTCCTCTTAATGTGTCCAAACCATCTCAATCTGCTCCAATGCATTTATTTCCAAAACATCTAACATGAGCTGTTCCTCTGATAGATTCATTTCTGATCCTATCCTCCCAAGGAGAACGTCACATGTTCAGCTCTTCATTCTGTCTCTGTCTCCAGAGCCACTGTGTTTAAACCAAAACACATGGCTGCTGTTTCTAGAACCCACAGGATATCCACCTTTCTTCTTTCCATTTGTCGGCTAAACGTCATAGTTTCCTGACTTGTCTTTTTCTCTCCATCTTTAAACACACCTTCTTCTTCGACCAACAGTTGTCCAGTTTCCACCGGCACCCTGAAGGTCAACAGCAGCTGTGGTCAACCCGTACCAAGACGACCTGATTCAAAAGTTCTGTTCATGATTCACATATTTGATCCAATTCCATTTCATACTGTTATCTAAAAAAAAATCATATTGTAGTACTTTTTTCCCCAAAATTTTTATTAAAATGTATTGTTAAAGTAATGCAAATGAGAAATAAATTTCACTTTTTATATGATGCGGATATCCATTTATGACCAGGAATGTCTGTATGAGTTTCTTGTCAAATAAATATCCAGTGGACTCCAGCCGAAGAAACAAACATGAAACATAACAACCATCCCACTCCATCTCAGCTAAACCATCAGGAACAAAAAGAAAAAGGGAAATAACATTGTCAAAAATCAATAAAACAGACATTGTCAGGAACAGACTTAAATGCACAACATATCCAGATTTGAGAAATAATCAATAAATCTTTCCATTTGTTGTCAAATTTGACTGTGCATCCTCTTAAAGCATACTTAATTTTCTCCAACTTTAACAAGAACACTCAATCTCTAAACCACTGGAAATTGGAGGGAAGATTGGAAAATCTTCAGTGAGAGACTTCTTGCTATTAGCAACATGAAAACTATTATAGATCCACTCCAAAGAAAATCGTCTTTTTTTGTTGTTTTTAACAGGTTCTTGTAGCATTTTTCTCATAATAGAGGACCTACATAAAAACATGATGATTAAAACTGCATTTCTGAGTATTTCCTAATTCAAATAGTGTTGGATCAGAGAACTGGATGCTTGAAAAGAGCTGGGGCTGATGACGCAGTTACTGAAGTGGGTGTGCCAAAGTCTCTTAACGCTCACCAACCAGAACTGTATTTCTAATGCGCTGGGCGTAAAATTATTCTTCTTTTTGATTTTGGCTAAAAACTGCACAATCATATTTAAAAGACTACTGGGAACAATTTTACATAGGAAAAAAAGGACTGACGTTGGACTTTAAATCGTTTTGAGTGCGACTTACAGAAAGTGAGTGGTCAGGGATTCCAAATATCCCAATCGGCGGACAAGGCTGCAAATATATTGCAGTTCTTTGAAATAATTTTTTGAAGGACATTTTCATTGCAATTCATATAATCAAAAAAGCATTAATTCAAGGATCCCATTTATGGTTGGAAGTTGCAAAATGTGCATTGAAATGACAATGAGGTGTTCAAAACTGCCCTGCTGATCTGCAAACATCAAGGTAGAGAGGAGATGAAGGGACAGCTCACTGGGTGAGACCTGCGGGGGCAAAAGAAACTATAAAAGCTTGCAGGTTCACAAACATAAAAGTTTTTTTTTTAAATAATAAGTGATTTATTACACTCAGCTTTACTAATCAATCAGTCAATGTGGTCAGCAGCTGCAGTTGAAGCAGTAGCTCTGAATGCCTGTGGTAGTTCGAACTCCCACAGTGCGTCATTGCTATAATTTGCATCAACTTTGCATTTACTCCTAAAGTCATAAGTCAGTCACTTCTGGCCACAAAGGTATAAAACGCATAATTTTGCATTCAGCTCACACATGCTGCTTTTTATGCAGGCTTTCCACACAGTCAGAGTTTAAGAGCCCTGGTTTGCTTTATGTATATGTCTAATTGGTGAGAGGGGCCAGCCAGCAGGACCGTCCGCACTTTCCATCAGAGAAGGCAGCCGACAAATGAGAATTGGACACAAGAGACAACATTTGCTCCTATTTTATCCATGATGGAAGCACAAACCTGCAGCACATGTGGCTGTACACTCATTTGCTTTCTGGCCCCGAAATCAATCAATATATGTAATACTGCAAGGACTCGTGCGGCATGTCGCCACCCTAATAAAAGGCGCATTTCAGGAAAACTCATGGCCAGTCAGCGCAACATCAGAGATTTATATTTACCAAAGGAAAATACCAAGGATTCATATATAATTAAATCTTACATTCAAAGAAATTATATCATGAAAGACATTTTTTTAAAATAGAATGTATGGAACAAACACCTGTGTGTACATCTAATGCAAGTCCGTACAGGCCTCATAAAATATGGGAAAATAATGCTTTGGTGTTATTAGAGAAAAGATGAATTATAGAAAGGTTGAAAAGGTCATTATTCTTTTCAGCAGCCAAGTCAAAGACAAGACTGAGAGACACTGTCGGCAACAGCATGTGGGTTGATTAATTAAAGGTCTTTATCTTTCATTATACTGACAGAAAGAGAAAGAGGAGGCTGTACTTGAGAAAAGGCAACTGGAAAAAGGGAGAAAAAATAATAAGAAAGAGTAATAGGGAGCAAAAAGGAAGAGAGATGGTTGGTCCAAGGGATGTGAGGTGGAAAGATAGTGGCTAAAGAAATGTGGTGATGATGTGGAAGTGTGTGTGTGTGTGGGGGGCAGACATGAGTGGAAAGACAAGGAAATGAGGCAAGACGTTAAGATGAGGGAAGCCAAAAAGATGGGATGAAGGAGGGGCGGGAAGGGGGTGAGCCAGGGTGAGCGGGGTTTTATTGTGCAGTATTTTTACCTCTTTCTGATGATGGAGTGATGAGAGGTGGGAGGTGGGGAGGAGAGCGGAAGCTGTAATTAATGGAGGAGACAGTTGAAGCGGGTTGAGGGATTGCATCGCTAAAAAAAGGAATAGCAAGTGTACAAATCTTCATCCTCTCTTAATGGATTTGTAGGACGGGTGGTGCAGGTGGATTTAAAGCAATAACACCTCATGCAGCAGCTCTCGGGGTTGCATGCATTTGCATCACCACATGGCAAGAAGTAACAAATTAGCCTTATTTTGCACAGTGCTTTAGACGTTCATTATAATTCCGTTCTCTTTAAAGGAGTCGGTTGAAGAGCTTCATGGACACAGCTTATCATTTCAACAATTATCCCCTTCATTACACTGTGATGTAATTTGACTCTTTTGCTTTGTAGAGTAAGTGTATATTACAGAAACACCTGCTAATGGGCAGCTCCTCTTTCAGGCTCATAATACTCCAGCCTTTATCCACAGTTTACTTTTTTTCGTCTGCGGGGAGCAGAAGCAATGTGCTAATTGCACTTCTCACAATGCAAAAATACTCTCCAGTTCATATCAAAGCCAAGCAGTTACATTGCAAACTAAAAGGTAAAGTGTGTGTTTTTTCTTTTTTCCAGGTTGCTGCCAGTCCTGCTCAAGTGTGCGTTTTCAATATTCAGCGCACACCTCTTCCAGCGTCAGTCAGCACTTCTCGATTTTACACGTAGCAGCGCCTCAAACCCACGCACATACAATACAAGCATCAACACCACAAACCTCTGCGCTACTACAGGCTGACGGTGCCGGCTCACAAGAGCTCACTCAGCAGCTCAAACTAAATACAACTCGACCAGCAATCAGTGTCAAAACTGATGTTTGACCCTGCGGGCTTGAAAGAGCTCGCTCATCAGTTCAGAGATTTACAGCAACTCGGCAAACTGTAACATCTTTGCACAACAATCTCATCTTTCCTTTTTTTATGATAACTTGCAGCTACAGTAGCTTTTGCTATCCCCTGGTTTTCTTTTACCTTGGAGCGCTCGGCGTGCTTGTTAATGAATGACTTCAAGAGGTGGGTCCGTGTTTAATATGAGGTTTGAGGATTCAGGTCAACACCACTTGACCCATTCACACAGGCCAGCTTTACAACGATGTAATAAGACAGGAACCAGAACTGGAGAAAAATCATTAAACAAAAGTGCAAAATAAAATGTAAAAAAAGATGCTTTTGATGGCAGACAGTGAGGTTGCTCTGCTCTCACTTTCCTGTCACCCAGCTCCTCCTTCCTGATTCCCAAGTCACATTTTCTTCCACTTCAAGCATCGCTCGGCTCACTGGCAGCACTGTATCCCGGTCCCCCTTTTTTTCCCCTTTTCCGTCTCTCATTTCTTTGCTCTCCATGTTATCTCATTTACTCGAGCTCTGTTTGCGCCTTGACAAGATCAGTCGTTTAAACGACTTTTAATCTATATTTTCATCTTTCTTTTCTCATTCTGCAATGCATACGTCTCTGTCTGCTTCTCTCTCATTACACTTCTCTCTCATCATTTCATTTTCTCCTCGTCACTCTCAATCAGCTTCTTGCCTTCAGCCATTTTTTATCACATGCAACTGCCCTGCTGACTTCGTCTACCCTGCCCTCCCTCACTAACCCTCCTGGTCATTATGGATGATAATGATGATGAGAAACACTCAAAGACACAAGGGTAGTTATGGAAAATAATGAATTTTCCCCACTTGCTTTTACATCATCTTTATGAGTCTGTGCCAGTGTTTGCCGCACTTCAGGTATTTCAGGTCATTTTGAAACGTTGTGAGCAACAGCTCGTTCCAAGCTAACCTACAGTTTCGCTTCCTTTCTCGTGGTGCGACAGCAAAAAGATGACAGATGACAAACGAATGTGTGCCTGCTTTATAGACCCACTTGATAAAAATTGTGTTTTTAAAATGTTCTTGTAGCATTTTTTTCTCACAATGAAGGATATGTATAAATATAAAGAAAATTAAGATTCAAATTGTGCTTCTTCATTTAAATCATTGTGAATCAAGAGCAGATGAAAAAACGCTTGTAGTTGTGATGCAGAAGATACAATAGTCAGGTAACAAGTTTCCTGCTCAATTCCATTCTGATCCGTCCACTTGTAGACGACTACATCTATGTGCGTCTTTGTTTTCCTCTTCCGAGCTGATATCTGTACAACTGGATGGCTCTAAAATTGCTCACCATTTTTGTAGTGATAGGTTGATGTTGTGAAGGGCTGTAAGCTAGCAGAGTCTTCAAACAAAAGGATGATGGGAAATGAGCAGGGCTACTCTGCGCCGAATGTCCCGCCCACAACTCAGAGACACATTTTTAGTGAACTGCCGCTCTGCAGATGCTATGTCCTAAAAAAATCATACACGTTCTTAGATTTTGTCTAAATCTGGCGTCATCTTGATTAAAAGACAACTGGGAACGCTTTGAATTGATCAAAAGGTGTAGTGGGACTTTCCACATAGCCAACGGTACGATCTCTTTAGTTCAAGTGAGTCAGCACACAATCTATCACCACCACCTGGATAAACTGTCTTTGCGCTGCAACCAAGCTTACCTTTTCATCCAAAATGACTTCTCCAATCATCTCAGTGGAGAGAACCAAGGAAAATTTCTGGCTTACTGATCGTAGCCAAGGCCCGACCCAGCAAGCTCAGACAATGACCGATAACCAGCGATGTCATTTGGAAAACTTTGATTCAGCACTGCTGTTTCCTCTCTCCCAGCACTCTTACTCAGGCGACCAGCTCAGCCTGGAAGCCAGCCAGCAGCAAGGTCAGAGCTGCTGTAACACAGCTCCACCGCCGAACACAAACACACCCCATCGGTTCATTACCGCCAGTTAGCCCCTTCACATTTTTGGCCGCTCTTCAGTTTTACTGTAGGTCGACATCCTTTCCAACTTAATGTTGAGATTTACTGTCAAAGCCACAGCGTGAGGGAAGATTTAGAAATCTGTCACCAAATCAACTAGAGTTGATAAAAAATTGAGTGACAACAAAATCCATCATATTTAGGATTTTTAAATGTTGAATGAATGCAAAACAATAGTTCTTTAAGAAGGATTTGGAGCTCTCATAGGAACAAAAGGGCTATTTTTTTTTTTATAATCTGTTTCAGTGTTGCCGTCTGGCCAGTGTGGGAATGAGTTCACATGTTTGGTATATACATGTGAGAAAAGGCCTGAGGCGCTCACGTCAGACTTTTCAGACTTGAATGTAGCCTGGTCTTGGTTAGGCGAGGCTTCGGCTCTTTGAGCCTTTCTCCACTCAAGGACTGGGTGGCAGCTGATAAAGGCTGTCCTCTAGATGTCATCCTCACACACCCACTCACTCAAAAACCAAATGAGAACAGCATAAAGCTGCATAAAAGCATAGATTTTTCTCTCTGTGGACGAGAAACTAGAAAAATAGAGTTGGAGAAGGAGAGACAATAAAAACATCATTTTCCCAATGAGAGGCGGAGATGCCAAACAGCAAGGCTAAGCCACATTTCATACATCTGACATGAGCTCTACCAAAGAAATACAAAATGAAGATTCCGATTAATATTCTTTTATTTCATCAACATCCTAGGATATTTCATGTACTTCTCGATTAAATGTATTTATAAAGTGCCAGTTTACAAACGAGGTCGTCTCAAGGCGCAACAAAAGCCAAGAAAGTCAGAGTGAGCTCATCTTCATTTTTTATTTATTCTTATAACTTAATTACACATTTAAAAATTAAGCATTCATCTTATATGTCATCCATAGTCAGAATAATGCCACAGGAACATTTTACTGAACACCTAAAACCATCATTTTCATCGAAGCGGGTCTTTAAAGTGGACAATTCAGCCTTGAAGGTTGTGACATGCTCCTAGAGGTTTAAAATGAACAAAGATGTCCGTTTTTATTTAAATGTGTGGAGAATAATGGAGTGTGCTGGTGTAGACGAGGAGAAAAATGAAGACTGATAAACATAAAACCCAGACTGGCACTGTGAGAATGACTGAGAAAACACTTGACAGAATAGACAAAAACAGGTCAGAAAATAAGATCTTGCTAAAAACTCAGCTTTTATGTCATCTTTATAGATGTTTAGAGGTATAGATGTTTAGTTTAGGGCGCTTCCAGACCACATTTCTGTCTTCATTTTAGAACATTTTTTTCTGATTTGTAGAGAACAGACAAGATCTGTCAAAATCATCCATCACTGGTTACATGATGTGTTGAAGTCACACAAAAGTGCATGTTTCCATAGTTTATTTCTTCTTTTTTTCTCATTCCCCTGCATGATCTCCTTACCCATCCAACCTATTTTGGCGCATCCAATCTCCTAAAAGTTTGAGTAATTCAACAGACTCCCTCTATCTCCTCATCCAACCCTTTTTCCTGACTGACTTTCCACCCGGTTCTATACAGGAGTGCAAATGGAAATCAGTCGTACTAATGTGGAGTTAGGCCCCTCGTTGATCTGACAAAGTTACAACATTACACTTCTCATTTAGCCGGCCTCTGATCCGCTGCCTTACATACACACAGACTTGAAAAGGGCACACTTTATCTCAATTTTTCTCTTTCACACTCACAGAAAGGGTGTTTACACACATGTCCGCAGCTTTTCATGGCTTCTTTTCATGCACAAATGGCATTTCAACTCTTTTAACTAGTTGCCTATAGGGTATCCAATGCAGTTGTCAGCTGCGGTGTTCTTTAACAACCAGTTTTCAAAGCCAAAGCTGCCAGTTTGATGTCTTTCCTTTTTTTCAGAGTCTTGGATCAACTTTTCAAAGATTACACTAACCATTCAACGTGTTCATTTCAATTATGAACAGTTACTTTTTACACTTTTAAGACTGGCATATCAAACCATTGTGCTTTTAATGCAAAGAGAACTCTTCTTTTTTTCATAATCACGCTTTTATCTGGACCTGGATGCTCATGTAAGAGCTGCAGGAGCTGCATCCTGACCTTTGTGAGCCAAATCCACAGCCTTATAAAGCCAATACTTGAGGTCGTATATATTTTTAAAGAGGGATACCCTGCCTTTACTGTGGTGATGGATTAAGTACTCTCCAGCAGATCACCTGTAACCCAGGACAAAGAATTATTTCTCTACAGAAAGTGAGCAAAGGAGGGAAGAAAAGGGAAGCTGCAGGTTTAGTTTACAATGATACAATGTTAAGGAGAAAACTGTTACACTAAAGTTATTTTGAATAGGAAAATTATAAAGTACATTACGATGCACTGTTTGCAACTATTTACTAAATCCTGATCTATGTCCTTTTTTTATCTCACTATTTGAAAACACAAAGAAGAGGCATCCCCTTAAGACTTTTGCTCTTATATCTTCCATCAAGGTTGAAGTGTTTTGGTGGAACCTTGGCTTACAAAAAAATAATAATAGTTCTAACCTTGGAAAAACTTTTCTAATTCTTAGTGAAACTTTGCTAATTGAGCTCTGCTCATAAAGCAAAAGAAAATTACTAAAATGCACTGAAAGCTAATACATTCTGATGTAAATTTAATTAAGAAGAAGAAATGTAAGAAGTAAGCATTTCACTAGAATATTTTGGAGCAGACTAGACAAAACACAGCATCCTCATTTGTCAGGACTTTTTTAAAGACCCACTCTAATGAAAACAGCTTTTTTTTACATTTTTAGACAGTTTTTGTGGCATTTTTCTGATGATGAAGGACAGCTAAAGAAAAAATGTAGGACTGAAATTGCATTTCTGACTAATTCTTTATTCAAATAGTAGTAAATCATGAGCAGATGAAAAATGCTGTTCTCTGAACTGTTCCATTCTGATGCATCCACTTGTAGACGACTAGATCCATGTACGTCTTTGTTTTCCTTGTCTGAGCTGGAATCTAGATGAAAACTGTACGGCTGGATAGCTCCAATCATGCTCGCCGTTTTTGTTGCACCGGTAATGTTCGGTTGATGGGCTGTAAACTAGTGGGAGAGAGCGTAAGCAGCTGGCCCTCAGTAACGGAGATGGAAATTTGGAGCGGTGTTGATCTATGCAGTCCTGCCCACAACTTCAAAGCAAATTTCTAATTTCTAACGTCTTAGAAAACCACACTTTTTTTTATATTTATTTTAAAAATGGCACAAACTATCATATCCTTTTATATTTAAACCATCTTCAGTCTGACTGTTTACTTTACATAATCCTGTAAATATTTTATTCCATGATTTAATCTTTGGCCGTTTTGGTCAAACTGATTTATTTTTAGCATTGCTTTAACTAAAAACAGTTCTGTTCTTTGCCCAAGCAATAACATGAAGTCTTTAGCATATCATAAGACAACAAACCAACAAACACATCCACCAAGTCCAGCATATTAAAGGATTATTATTATGACTATTGTATTTCAATCAGCCAATTAAACTAGAACACAGCTGAACTGAACATTTGGCATTTGGCAATAGGGCAGAGACCTGCAGTGATAATTACTCTTTCAGACTGCACACACACATGCACACAATCACACAACTGCAGCAACAAATAACAAATTGGAGATATTGATGGCTGTGCAAAAAAATATATAAAAATTCTTATCCATACAAAAGCCAGGAACATGCAATGCAGATTGATAGCTGTTAAAGTTGGCAATATAATGTACAGTGGACAATATGACTTCAGAAAAATGCCGAAATGCATTAGAATGCTTCATCAGAATGAATGCTCTACACATTTAGGAATAAAGGCTGTGCAGCTCCCACATAAACCCGAACATGGTGTGCACAATTGAGACATTTTTTTTCCCTGAGACAGAGCGCCTCGGTTCTGAAATGTCAAGATAAAATGCCGTGACAGTACTGGAAGAAAACATGAGAGAAAGCTTGAAAGAGAGGGAAAACAGAAAGAGGGCGGGAGGGGGGGCTGCAAAAACCACTGTACAAGTGATCAAGAAGGAAAATGCAGGTAAAAGAAAAACGGAAAATATGGAAGGAAAAAGAACTCAACGTAAATTGGCAAAGCCGCCTCTAAAAGCATGCTCTGAAGAAGAGGGAGGGAAAGAAATTGGCTGAAAAGAAATGAGTGGTATAAAGCCTTAAAGAGAATTGCCTCAACCAGGACGGCTTGTTAGCTGGTAAATGACTGACATTTGCTTTAGAGAGATGAACGGATTTGACACCTCTGCATACTTCATTTCCTCTTTTGTCCCTGAGTTGTCAGGTTACGCTGAGTCAGAGAAGAAAGTTCCCTTTCCGAGTCGGTCTTTTTCTCTACAATCTTTAGATGTGTCTGCGTCTTGTTCATTTTTTTTTCTTCATCCACTCTGGTGCACAGCAAACCCAATTCTGGCAAATATGCAACATGTAAAATATAAGAAAAGGGAGAAAGAAACATCAATGAAGAGAACACTTGTGACACTGAAGCAGTTATCTCTTGCTTGCCTTGTAAAGTAATGAGATTAGGAAGAGAGCCAACAAAAATCAGATATAAAGTTTCTTCTCACACCTGGAAAAGGTGGGACTGTCCCTCCTGAGCATAAGAAAACATCTTGCATTTGGTCTGTTTTTAAACTGCCGTCTACCAAACTTTTCTGTTTGAACCAAAGCTGGTAGGCAAAAACTTGTGGCTGAAGTTCTCTTCAGTCATTGGCCAGGAATTTTGATGGCAGGGCAAAGCAAAGAGAGCAAGAATAATGGAAGTCTTGCGCTTTGCAAACCTTGTCGGGATAATTAACTTATTCACACTTTATATTTCGCTGACCAGTTTTGAACGTCTGTATCAAGGTCAGGTACAACATTTCCTACTGATGCTTTGGTACGGCGGCGGCATGCTGCAATGTTTACATCCCGTAATGCACAGCTACGGTGGCTGTTTGGCTCAGTAGCTCTGTTTGGACAGAATGTATTCAGACCGAGGAAACTCAAAGCAAACTGGAGCTCAGCCTGACTGGAAACTAACCGAGACCCCATTGAAAGATGGGTCAAAGAGCGGTTTGTGGTTCTGGTTCAGGGTCCGCTTGGGTACGTACACTCAGACTAAAAATTTGTTCCAGATTATCAGGGGAAATGAACTCTGGTTTAACTTTAAGCAAACTTTGTCTAGTCTAAATACACCCTTGTAAGTATAAGTTTATGTGATTTTATTTTTAGATTTATATAAACTAAAAATAAGCCAAATGCGCAGCACTACTAACACCGGAAGTAAATAAATCTTTAAAACAAAGTGTCGGTGAAGCTTCCTATTTTCAAAATAAATCTAGCGTGTCTTTTTGTAGTTGAAAAAAACGTCTATGAAGATTCATTTACCGACACTCAGAGAAAATGAATTTACTAGCAAGAGCTTTAGCTCCAGTGTTTACATTCTTTTGATTCTGGTAACTCTTCAACAGTTTACGTAATTAACGTATTTTTTCTGATGCTGAGTAAAGCAGCCTCACACTGATATGCAGCGCAGCACAGTGAAATGATTACGTAATCAATGTGAATCAGCTGATTCTGCCGTGGAGAAAAACGGCTTTTCATAACTTTGCACTGAAATGCAATGTTTTAGAGCATTATGTGTTGCAGAACTGTGAGGATAGAAAGACTGTGGAGAACATTTTCAGGATTTGTTGTTAAATGACAAAACAACAGTGATGTTTAGGTTTTGTTTACTGCTGAAGTTAACCAGAAAGGTGACCAAAAAAAAACCAACTTGTTAACAGTAACAAACACAATTTCTTGCTGTTTATCAGTTTTTTTGTTCTAAATAAAAATGTTCAATTTCAGCTTCTGTGAATGCACCATACACTGAGCAATACCAGTACCGTACATGAGCTTACATAAAGGGCTGTGGTGCAGCGGGAGGGTGGTTGTCCTCTGATCAGAAGATTGTAGGTTCGATTCCGTCCATGTATCAAAGTGTCCTTGGGTAAGACACTGAATCCCACATTGCCTCTGATGGAAGGTTGGCGCCAGTGTTCTGCAGCGGAACCGTGTGAATGTGTGTGAATGGGATCGTGGCTGTAAAGTGCTTTGGCCCTTCAACGAAGGTAGAAAAGCGCTGCATAAGTATACGCCATTTATCATTTACGTAAACAATAATCGTTGACTCATCGAAAAAATAATTGGTGACTACTAAAGTGATCGTTAGTGACAACCCTACTTTCAACACATAAAATGATGAAAAAATGTCAAAAAACAGAAAGTAAAACGTACAGAGTGCTCATTTCCATCATACCCACAAGCAGTAAGATGATATATAATTGGGAGAGCTAAACAAAAACAAGGAAAAAGAATAAATGGAGCCTATGATAGATAAGGGGAAAAAAACGCATGGGAAGGTAATTCAAAAACAGCAGGGTGAAAACATGCAGCGGCACATTCAATCTTTCAAATTAACGAAGGGGTAAAAAGATTGAATAAAATGGTCCGACTCTATTAGAGCTGCGCCGTATCTCTGACTTGTGTCTGTGATGAAGGAAGTTGTTCCGCTGTGATAGCACGGCCTCAGGAGAAAATGATGGGAAAAAGTAAACAATGTGAAAATTAGGCCATGCAAACACTCTACAGATGCACACACGTGGAAACTCTGGCACATTGGCTCCAAACGGCACGTTATCCAGTGGAGGAAGATTGCCAGATTTCACAGCAAGACCTCCCTTGTTGGCATATTCGTTAAAAAAAATTAAACAAACACAAAAACCACACATTTGCACGCCTGCTGTTTATGCAAGTAAAGGTAAAAATAAATACATTGTCTAATAAATGAAAAGAATTTTTAATCAGCAAGTCCATTTTAATTAGCTCTATGTTTCAGTAAATAGCTAATACAGCATGGTTCGAAATCTTCGTTTTCAACTTTGATTCATTGAATTTGCCTTTTTTTTAATCTTGGTTAAAAGCACATATATAAATCAAGAGCTGCTGCACTTTGGGTCCCCCTAGACTTGAAAATGTGGATATTTTTATTCCATCACTCATTCAGCTCAGACAAAAATGATCCAATCTCCATATCACTTTCTCCTCCTATACTCTACTTTCAAACACAAATTATACAGCTTTTAAGGTGGATTGGCAAAAGTTATAGCATATTTAAGAGGCTTTTTTTTGTATTTCGAATGACAGCAAATCTTTTTTGGCATTGATGTGAAATCTAAAATATTAGAAAATAGTTATTAAAAAAGCAGCACTTCGAAAAGTGAAATGAGATGAAATATGTGATGAAAATCAAAGAAAGAATTTCAGGATACTCTCTCATCTGTAGAATAACTTCTTCATGATTTGTGACACAAATGGACAAATAACTCAATAGACATCCATTGACGACATGAAAATATAGACCTGACATAAATTAAATGAAAATGAAACAGGAACTGAGATGAAGAACTACACTGTGCTGTTTATCACATGTTTTACAGCACAGCTACTTCCCACGTTTACCTAATTGAAACGGTATATGAGCTCTTGTTAACACTTGTAAACTCAGATGTTTGTCTAGAGCAAGCTAAGAAGCTCTTTGGCTGTAAACCAATTAGTTATAATGTTAGCAGAACATAAAATCCTACCATCTACCGTCAATGACGCAATTATAAACACATCTGAAGACACCAGCTCAGGCGAGGGCAAACTTTTTGTGGGTCACAAAGGAAAGGCTGGATCAGGAGCAGATGGAGAGTTTCATCTTATAAAAGAAAAAAAAAAACATGCAATCTGGACGAAAGCACGCTTTAATTTTGATTAACAATGAATATATTTATACTTTAAAAGAGAACATTTTAAAGTTCTTATTTCAAAACGGTGCCTTTTGTTCTTATTTTAGTGCCAATTACACCAATGGGTTGATGCCCCTCAGTGAAAAATGCGAACTTATGGAAATGATGCGTTCGTGTGTTTTTGGAATGATTGGAAAAATGATTGTCCAATTTGAAAACACAAATGAACATTGGAAAAACACATGAATGCAAAAAAGCTCTCTGCTCCTAAATTAAGGTCCAATTATTTGTAGTACGGGGAGACACCAGAATTACAGGGAAATGAAAACATCAAAGATAAGATAAAGATAAAATAGTTTACCAGTTTGCCACATATGGTCCCGGGCTGTAGATTGCCCACCCCTGCACAAGCTTCCTACTTGGGCTGGTAATTCTTCAGTGCTTTTGTTTTTTGACCTCAGACAACAGCATCTGTTTTAGGATTAATCTGATCTCATTCCAATTTCAGTCTAAACTCCTCATTACGCTTGATTTTGATACATTTGTTGTTTTAGCTTGAGAATTACTTTTCATTCCATACGAGTATTTTATGTTCAAAAATACATTTTGCTGCAAAGAAGAAAAAAAAGTTGAAAAACTCCCATTAAAGTAGGCGTGAATTAGCAGTGAAGTCCAACTTCTTGTCAATTTGGGGATCATGAATACAACAGACTAAGTGCCTTTAAAACAAGGGAATGAAAACCAACCATTAGATGAGAGAAATGCTGTAAAACTGGCAGATAGTGAGTGTTTTTCAGTTTGATATTTGGCCATCTGAGCTCAGTCCTGGTGTGTGCAGGTGCAAGCTCTCAGGCAGGTTTCAATAATCTCTCTCAAAAAGCCATAATATACCATAAGTGGGATTTAAATGTAGATTTGCATTCAAAGGGCAGGTTAAAGCTACGTGGAACTGATGACCAATAACTAGTGGAGTCAAGTGGCTCAACTCTCCGATATTGTCTCCTACAGCTGTAAAAAGAGGAACATTTAGAGCTGGGTAGAGAGATGAGAGGGGCAGTAAGTGTGGAAAAACAAGACAAAATAAATGCAAACACTAAACTATTGCAAAACTGATTGTTTCAGGTTTCAGGAAGAGAGGTGGAAAGTGAAAGGATGAGGAGAAAATCTTCAAACAATAAAACCATAATGGCAGAAAAGAGAGAAAGATTAGAAGAACAGAGTAGATGAGGATTAAAAGATGACGAGACACAAAGCTAAAGGAATGCGGGCACAGAGATGAGGCACAGAGCACTGCAGAGAGTCAGCTAAAAATCAAAGTAGCAGGTACAGGAGGGCGAAATGGAAAAAAAATAGACAGCCAGAGAGAGGAGTAATTCATAGTGAGATCAAAGGAGGTGTGGATAACAGACAGAAAACAGAGGTGGAGATGCTGCGCTGCAGATTAATCTGTGGAGAATGCTAAAGGATTTACATCCACATTCCGTGTCATGAAGACATACTGTGTAACGACAGGGTGAGACAGGGAAGATGGAGAAAGATGAAGATGTACCAGAGTTAGAGGAAACAAGAAAACAGAAGCCAGAGAGAGATGGGACAAAGGGAGGATGAAAAGCAACAACCAAAGCAAATAACATGAAAACGACAGCAGTGAGCGAGGGGATTTAATGGAGGTAAAATGAATATGAAAGAAAAGAAGGTAAAAAGAGATGTGTCTTTACTAAAATGCCAAAAAGAATATTTTAAAGACCCACTTCGATCTCCTTTTGATCTATTTTAAAGGTGTTGCCAGTGGTCTTTTAATTATGACTGTGTCATTTTACCAAAATCAATAAACCTTTTTAGGATATAGTTTCTGCAGAGCGGCAGTAGTTCATTAAAATACTCCTCTGATTTGTGGGCGGAATTGTTGGTGCAGGGTAAGCCTATCTCCATTTCCCATCATCCATCTGTTTACACGCTCTTCCACAACCCAAACATTATATTACTGGTAACAAACATGCTGAGCAATATCAGCTGTTCATTAAAAATTTGCCTCTGAGTTGTGGGTGGGACTGTTGGCGAGGAGCAATCCCAACCCCTTCCCCTCGCCGCCGGTGAGAGCCCAAAGCAAGAAGCCTGTGACCCAACCAACATTTTTCCCCATCACAAAAAAGCTATTCTTCAAACTGAATTTTTTTCGTCTGCACCTGATTCACTGATTTGAACAAATAAATACTCAGAAATGCAATTTTGAGGTTAATTTTCCTCCATAAAAGTCCTCCGTGTTAGACAAATGCCGCAAGAACGTGTTAAAAACACCAAAAACACGATGGGTCTTTAAAATAACTCATGGGAGCATACAAAATATGCATATGTATATAAACAAATGTACTGCTGAAAAGCCAGAAGGAGGGTTGGGAGAAGAAAAAGTCTTTTGAACAACAAAAATACAAAAGAAGCCAACGGGTTGCATTTTTGCATGAAAAAAAAATTGGACAAAATTGTTGGAAATGTAACACATATGTGTACTTGTGGATGTGTGGTGGGAGGGATTGGTGAATACAACAAAACCTATTACAGAATTTTAATATGATGAAAGCTCCAGGGGGTTTGGCACTGTGTCTCACAAATAAATCTTCTATTGCCTCAAGCATTTCTGGGGAGTGTACTGTGTTCTGTTCTGCCTCTGCTTTCATTTCTGAAAGGGACAAAAGTCTTTTTTGTGTCCCTGTGTGCCTTTGTGCGTGTTTAGGGGGATGGACTGACACATGAAAACATCTTGTCAGCTTTTTTTCAATATTTGGGCAGTTTTCTATTCATTCCCTAATTCTTTTAACTACCAAGTCGAACTTAAACACACATAAAACTTTTTTCCATCATCACAGCCTTCGCTCATATTAACCTAAACTGACTTCCTAAGAAAGACCAGATCCGCTTTTTTGGAAACAGTTGTTGAAAGCATGCTAATATAGAGATGGGCCGTCATTTTCGGATGCATTTACTGAACCTAAATGCAACTCAAAGCATATTGAGTACAGTCGGCCATTTGGGACTGCCAAGAATTAAATTCCAAGCCGCCTACAAAACCCCAGAGCATTTCTGGATATATTCAATTTACATATCCATCTAAACTGCCGCTGGCTTTATCCAATAGTTTTGGGCTGTATTTATAAAAAATTGTTTGTGTTTATGGGGTCAAACCAGCATCAGTTTAAAGTGAATAAAACACAGATTGTAAATTTGAAAAATAGACATGGTAAATTTGGAAGAAAAAAAAGAAAGAACTTGTGAGAACTGTTTTAAACTCTAGAGTTTGACAAGTTTAGAAAGTAGAAGGAAATGTTGAAAATTTGAAAAATAATACTTTAAATTAAAAAAATATATATGTTTAAAACTTTTAAAAAAATTAAAAATTAATCGTAACAACTGAAACTGTTATAAGAAAAACTGTTGATGCTGATACCAAACTTTGGGAGAGCATTATCACTATTGTACGCCACCTCAAAGGAGCGATGACACAGGCGACATCAAGAGCAAACACCACCATAACCTCTATCACCCAAAGTCAATCATATCCTAAAAGCCAATGGGCTCAAAGCCTCACCTCCATGTATAATTAGGGTCAACACCTAGAAGGAAAATTCTGAATTGAACCTGTAAGTTTAGGACTGACAGCAAGTGGCAGAGAATAAAAAAAAAAATTGGTAAATTGAAAATACGAAACAGCAGCTGTTATAAAAATTAAATCTAGTTTTCATTTGGTTACAATTTTAGGTTTATCGTTTTTTTTAATTTACAATCCTATATTTCAAAATTTAATACATATACATTATATATATATATATATATATATATATATATATATATATATATATATATATATATATATATATATATATATATATATATATATATATATATATTTTTTTTTTTTTTTATTCACAAATCGATCCTAATTTGACCCCATTTGTATATAAGTCACATAACATTTAAAAAGGTGTAAATGTGTGTCTTACTCTGACACCATCTAAATGTGTCTACGTATGAAGGAGGCAGGCCCTTTGAGCCCTAAACTAGAACTTTTTAAAACAACTTTCTAAGTGTAGAAAAATCTGTTCAGGAAAAAAATAAATAAAACTGAGACAGTGAGGCAAAACAGTAACACGGTCAAATAAAACTTTTCCACACCATGGATTTCGCAAGACAAAGGTTGTTTTTTCTTTCTTTTCATAGAACCAGAGCTGAATGTGGGAAACACTGTGAAATGTGAGCCGTTTTCGTTTTCCACTACATGGGCAGAAGCATACACAACAAGCATCGGTTGAAGAGAACACAATTTCTTTTTTTGTTATCTTTACAATTTCTCAACTCCATGAGGGCGACGAGCCTAAACTTGCTCAAAGTGTTGAAAGTGGGCTAGGATTGAAAAAAAAACAACACAACAATGTTTTGGTACTTCTGGTTTCTTTGGTTTTCTGGTTTTAACATTTGCCCCTGACCTTGTCCAAACTGCAAGAATCAATGCAAGGATTTATCTTCTGGCGTTTGACTAGAATACGTCTTTGTTCTAACATTTATACAAAACAGAAATCTAATTTCTTTTCGGAGACTGATGGCATTTGAAAATTCACCAGATAGTTCTTTAATGGCTGGTCTGGAGCTGTGTTATTGACTTCTTGAGATGGAGACCCGCTTCTTTGTAGAATGTGTACACACATCGGCGATGGTGGTGAAAAATTACATACTGTTTTATTAGGGAAACAGTATAATACATATTAGAAGAGTTGTAGATCTGTATGTGTCAAACAATAAGTTCCAAAACATATTAAAATGTTCTTGTTATCCCAGGCCGAATCAACCCCTCCGGCTTCTCCCTACCCTTTCAACTGAAGGGACATTTGAAGGAAGAGGGTTGTCCGAAAATGTGTTTTTCAGGGTAAAAGTATAGATAGGTCATAGTGAATAGATCGAGTAAAGGCTGATTCGATTAACAACTTGCATAAGGCAAATCGATTTGGTTCATAAATCAATTCATTGATTAAGTCGACTAATCGTTCCACCCCTAATGGCTTTACATGACTGTTTTCAGAAATAGAAAACATCCATTAATAGTACACAGGAAGCCATCGTGCCAAATTGCCAATGATAATCTCACTTACAAGAGCTAAAGTTCAGCACGGCTCTCGAGGGGCTTAAACCCCTCAGTGACAGAGGAGCGTGGCATTAGGCTTTTAAATCTGTCCCTCATCCACCATCTTTTCAGCCCTTTCCGCCGCTGCCTGAAGGAACAGGATAGACCGAAGCAGACAGAGAAAGGCTGGAGGTGAGACAGGGGTTAATTTAGTCCTTTGAACAAGACAACTGATTGGATTACCAACGCCGCAGACCAAGCAGCCACTCCAGGAATTAAAAAGGACACACCTCAAAAACACGGACAACCCGAATTAGTCTGCCACCCTCTCACATCCCATTTACTATTCAGCTCATGGCAAGCATTGGCAGTGGCGAGCGGGAAGGCCAAACTGGCTTTGCTTTGTTAAATCTAACCTCTCTACCTTAGGAAAATACCAATTGATTTTGGTTTTTTAGATTGGCTCCGATTGAGCTTCCCATAAAGAAAATCAGGGGAAGAATCATCGGCACACTCAGAAAACGCGTCACACAGCAATATGAAGGTAGGGTGGACAGAACCGAGGGGGTGATTGATTTTCATGGCACTCCACTGGATTCCTCTGAAGGGCAGGATAACAAGAGGGGAAAAACAGAGGCAGGAAGAACAGATGAACTGAGCAGAAAAACAAAAAGTTGTGTCCTATTTTTAGTTATAAACAAATGCTTTCCCTTTCTTTTTTTGAACTCATTTTATCTGCATTTTTTTTTCCTTTGCAGTTTTTGCCCTTTTTGAATCACAAAAGAAAATCCTTTCACTGAAATTCAAAAGAAAACTGAGCTCGCACTGAGAAGGAAAGAGGGAGGAAAAAGACTAACAGAGAGCGAAAGACAAATTTGAAAGTGTAATGAATGACTGCGTGGATGAGGTGAAAGAGAAGGAGTCGAAAGTGAGAGGAGTGCAGCAGAAAGTTGGAATCCAAAAAAACCACCGGCGAGATCCAGGCGAGGAGGGTGTTTGTGTGGAAGTGATTGGTTGCCTATCATTTTGACAACGTTCATGGTGGACTTCTTACCAGCGTGTGTGCCGGCGTGCACGAGGATACAGCTACAGAGGACGGGGGGGGGTAGGGAGGGGCAGACTGGGATAAAGGGCTTTGCAGCCATGAATGTCATACTAATAAATCCCAGCTGGATACTGAGGTTCAGCTTGCGAGGGGAGGAATGACAGAGAGAGACGATGAATAGGAAGAAGATAAAAATAACAGAAACAGACACAGAGAATGAAATAATGCCAACTAAAGGAGATTATTGGAGAGCCTTGAGAATGGCAGAAAAAACAGTCACAATAAATAAAACTTAGTTGAAAACAAAACACGGGCCTCCGAACAGGATCACAGAAAGGTGATCAAAAGAGGAAAGGTAGAAAAGGGAGAAGGAAAGCAAATGAAACATGGGTGGCCAATGGGTGCTAAAGAGTAGGATTAAAGTAGGGAGGGAGTGGGGATGGTGGAAGCAAAAGAGAAATGGGAGAAAGGCGGCAAAGTGTTTGTTGATATCCCATTTTCCACAGAAAAGATGAAAGAGAGAAAAGGGGGATTAGAAACGAGTGGGCAGAGAAGACGAATGAGCCGCAGATGCAGGAAAAAGGAGTGGGGGAGAGATCACGCAGAAGGAGCAACGGGTAGGGTTAGAAATGTAACCATAAGAGAGACAACAGGGTCGACCACACTAATCTACGATGTGGAAAATGTTAGTAATGTGGGAGTCGTCATTATTGTCGTCTAAAAATAACACCGGCATTGGGCGACAACAGCCCGGGAAATAGGGCAGAAGCAAAGAAAGAGGTAATTACAGCAGCGCTATTAGCATGCATGCTGCCCTCATCACATATTCACACAGGAAACTGACGAGTCATGTTTCCACGCAAGTGCCAGACAAATCCTAAAAGCTGGGCGGACATGGAGCGAGAGCAGCAAATGAGGAATCATTCCATCTTTTTTGTTTTTCCAATTCATCAGCTATAAATAAAAAAATACATCCAGGAAGGGAAGGAGGGCTTTTGATGACAACTGTCATATCTAAATCCCATCCCTGAAGAGAACATGAAATGAAGCTCTACATTAGCAGTATCAACAGAAAAACCCAAAGGAATTGTTGAGGAACATTAATTACAATCTGGTTAAGTAATTATCTCATGGTTTAATACTGTTCTAATATTTATTTGTTTATCCCGTTGAGTAAAAAGGGGGAAATAAAACCCTGCTGAGGCAGATAAGGTCTCCAAGCTGTGTTGAGGACATTCTCACTTGGATGATTTAGGAGATTTATAGTCTTTTAAACTCCACAGAGGCTCTCATCCAAGCAGTTACAAAAGCTACTGGCCAAGAAGGCGGACGGACAACCAGACGGAGAAGCAGTCTAATGAACAGCAGGGAGCCACGTGGCTCTGGGCCCGCTAAAACAGCCCAATGCACCAATGTACGGACTTACAAAGTTGGCACCGTGGCGGCACGCATGAATCCAACAAGTGTGGAACAGTCGGTGCACACGCACACGTTGAAATAGACAAACAGCAACAGATGGAAACAGAAACAGTGCTGTCACCAAGCATTTACCTCACACAACGACTAAAATTAACACGTGAATCAACAATGATGCTTGAAAACCACCTTTACTGGCATTTAAGGCCCTCTACTTAAGGTAAAAACACTCGATCACCCAGGGTGTCTGCAAACCTTTTGCTAATTCAGTGACGGTAATCTTAAGTGGCATTCTGACACAAATTCAGAGGGGCGTGAAAAAAAAAAAAACATACGTCCACAACAAATCTCGTACTCAACAAGCCACCACGAGTGCTGATGCAAGCAGACAGTCTGACACAGAGACACACATTAAAGTGTCTCTTTGACTCCTCAAGCAGTACAAGCAGACTGCGTAATGTGCAATCAACAAATGTACACAAGTGTCACGAGGTGCTTTAACACGTTTAAGGATTCATGCACACTGCAGGGACTCACTTCTTTTTTTGCAGGAAAAAGTTCTTCTCTCTAAAATTTTCTATTAAAGTTTGATAAATGAATCAATGACTGGTTAAGAAAACCTGTTGGTGTTTTCAGTCTCTTGCTTTCAAATCGTCTCAGAAAAACAGCTTCTGACAATGCTCTACTTCCACCACAGTTATAACCCCTACCACAGGTAGTACTGATAGTCTAAGTCCACAGTCCTTTGAGTTGTAACCTTTCTTTTCTCAGTTTCTTTCATTTGAATTTAAATACACTTCAAATGCAGGAACATGTACACGCTTACACAACTAAAATCTGACCTTTGTGAAGGAGCTGCCAGGAGAGAGGGTCATCAACCAGACAGAAAATTTTAAAAATTCAGTTTTGAGAACAAAAAAAGAGAGTTTGACTTCTCACAACAGAGCTGCTTTGACCTGTAGCAGTTTAAAAAGAAGCCCTGCCTGGAAGCAGCCAGGCATCCAGCATGTTTGTTCTAAATTTTAAAAAAGACACCCTGACATTTTTAAAGCAATGCTGGCTTTTCTCACCATGACAATCGAAGAAAGGGATAGAAATATGTCTCCTTTATCATTTAAACAGAATTATGTTTGCAACATAACTTCTTAAAGACACGATGAAAATTGTGTTTTTGGTGTTTTTAACATGTTCTTGAATAGCACTTTTCTGATAATGGAGGACATAAAGAACATTCAGCATAAAATTGCATTTCTGAGTATATCTTTATTCAAATTGTTGTAAATCAAGAGCAAAAAAAAAGTAATTTGAAAAAGATCTTTTTTTTTAATGTAGAAAATACACTGGGCAGTCCACAAGCTCCCTGCTCTGCTCCATTCTGATGTATTCACTTGCAGACAACTGGATCCATGTATCTTTGTTTTCCCTGCCTGAGCTGGCATGTGGATCAAGCTGTGGTGGGATAGCTCCAATGTTGCTCTCCTTTTTTTTTGTTCTGTGAAATTGTGTAAACAGAGAGCTCTCGGTTATGGGTGATGGGAAGTGCGGTCGGGGTTGCGCCATATCAACAGTCCCGCCCACAACTCAGAGACAAATTTCGAATAAACTGCTACCGCTGTGCAGAAACTATGTCCTAGAAAACAACAAGTTTTTTGGTTTTGGCTAAAATTGGCAAAATCATAGTAAAAAAAACAAAAAAAAAAAAAAAGAAAACACTGGGAACGTTTTAAAATGTTGAATTGAGTGGAAGTCATGTTTGTATAGACTTTGCAAGTTTAGACAAGCTGATGCTAATTTTGTCATTACTGTGTTCAGAGAATAAAAATGTATTATTAATGAGATACTGATCATGTGTGTGGGACTAATAGGCAAGTGCAACTGGTTTATCTTTTTTTTTTTCAAGAAAAAGTTTAAGCCTTACCTTTAAAAAATCTGGTAAGTGGAGAGTATGAGCGAATCCGTGCCAACAAGCTGTTTTGGTTTGTCTTATTTTTTCAAAAACGACATTGTTAATAGCATATTGTTGCCAGTGGCACACAGGCTGTACATCACGTGTTCTATATCCTCACCAACAAAGATTTTTCAGAGACAGTGAATGAATAGTAACGTCATGAAAAATGAAAAACGACTGGAAACATTGACACTCAACTGTCATCCATAGTTAACAAGTAAACCTGGCAGTGGCAGGAACATACTGTAAAGAGACAGGCCAACAGGAAACAGTGACAGAAAAGCAGGCACAGGAAGTCAATAACAGACAGGCTCCCATACTAAATTACCTTCAGCCACATCTTGGCACACACTCACAGCCAGCTTCCCGAAACTAACAAGTACAAACATGTCCTAGCCTTGTCCCCGCGAAAAAAGAAAAAAAAAAAAATCACACTAGTGAGCTGGCACACCATAAAACATCTCTGTGCCAACCACGGACACCCACACACAGCGTACCTGCAGCACAGAGACACGCACATGCAAATATGGGGCACCGGGAAATGGAGAGCACTGGTTGTGAATTAGCAATCAGTGACAACAGTCAAGAGTAGGGATTGTAAAAACTCCATCTGGCCTTTATTGCCAACAAACACTCGACTGCACACATGCGTACACCCAGGTCAGCCTTGAGAGCTCTCACACACGCCCTGTTGGTTTACCGCATTTAATGATTATACGTCTCCGAACATCTTTTTAATTTCCTTTTTAACCCTCAAGGACTCTCCTTGATCATAAAATGCTTCAACAAAGCTCCTCCAAAGCAAATTTGTTCATGTGCAAATTTTAAAGCTTCTTTGCTTTGATGCATTCGTGACTTTGTTTGACCAAAAAATAATAATAAAATCCTAACTTTGGTGATGCTGGGAGCCTAAAAATATGTCATTTTCTGCTGGAAAAACTAGTACCCCCATTTTAATTAAAAAGATAAATTTGAGGGTGGGGCAAAATATTGAAGATGGAGTCTAATTTTCAACTTTTTTTTAAGTGTACACATTCACAAGCACATGTAACACCACACCAAGTTGAAAGTGATTTGATGAGTAATGGTAAGAGGACAGTTCTTAAACTTTGCTTTTTATGCTTTAGATAACCACTACAAAAAACTTGTTGTTCTTTTGATTTAGTCCATTTTCTGAACCTTTTCAAAGAAAACGACACATTCCCTTTTGAATCCATTGGGTCACAATGTAATTAAACATTCAAGAACATTTCATGTAGAAAGCCAAGGATCAAAATGAACTTTCATTCAGGAAATTTTTTATTTTTTGAGCAGCTATTTAAGCAGAAAACAGAAAAAAAAAGAACCACGAATGAGAAATCTATTTTATACAAAAAAGCTTAATATAGACAATGTTTCAAAAGCTAAAATAATTATTCACAAATGTCTATTAATTTGACGATTGTTATTATTAACTTTAAGATGCTGCAAAGAATAAAAATCTTCATTTTTTATTACAAAAAAAGCTACAGTTTAGAAAGCTCATGGGTATGCACTTGATTGATTAAAAGGCAAAATTTCATATGCCTTATAATCACATGGGACCCATTTAAAACTGACAGTGAGGAATGTAAATAGAATACTTTATATACGCGAATGCATTGTTTTTGTTTGCTTTTTATTTTAAATACCACATTTGTTGAGCAATCTATGTGACCCTAGGAGCGGTGAGAAATTATGTTTTTTGAGATGTGCTGCATTAACATTTGATGTCGCTCCCCTTTGCTGTTTGTTTTAAGTGTTGTCTTTAAATGCAATGTATTTTTTTTTTCTTAGAGCTATGCAACTTTGAATATACTATGCTAAAGGTGGAGGAGTAGATATTTTTTCCTCAAAAAGGGGGTTATTTTTCCATTTTGATACAACTAAAAAAGTATTTGTCTTTGAGCACCCACAGCTTATACAACGTTTGGGTTTTCAACATTTATTTTTCGTTTAAAGGGGCTTTTTAAAACAGCTTTAATGGCAAAGCATGGGCATGAAAAGATATGAATGCAACCTGCATGAATAGAAAGAAAGAAAAGTGAAAGGACAAAAACAGGAACAAATGGAAAAAAAGGGGGAAAAAAAACAAACATGCTCACTTTACGGGAACAGAAATAAAGAACATCCTTCATTTTTCTTAACTGAATCATTAAAAAAAATGGTAGATCTCACTTTGTGTGGGTTTTTTCCAGTGACACTGCAGTGACAATTCTCAGGACAGCCCCTCTAACTGCCTCGACAAAGACTGACAGTATAACCACTGACAATGACTGCATAAATTTCCTTACACAAGAGCTCTACATGGATAACTGTGTGCTGCCTCAAACTGAGTGTTTGGCCCAATGAATTCAAGCCACAATACAAGGTTTTGTACTGTATGAATGTTTTTTCACCATTATTATGTTCGTGTTTACTTTCAGCATCAATCCTCCCTCCAGTGTCAGTCGAGACAAATCACACGAGCAGAGGTGATTCAATTTAAGAGGTGGCAAAGATCACTTCAAAAAATCTGCAAAGGAGGTGAGCAGCAAACAACAGAGGCACGCCTTAAAAAAATACCAATCTTTTAAGTTCATGAAACTCCTTGAGAAAAAGGGGGGAAAAATGTAGCTTTTCCCCCCAGTGGCTGTGGATGCATGCAATGGCTGACTGATGGTTTGGAAGGACAGTGTAATTGGGTTTAGCAAGACTCTCTGCACCGGGAAATGACTCGATCCTTGCTTGTGTGGTATTTGGGACATGGGAAAGAGTTGCCTGATAAAGAACAGCAGAATTTAAGATAAAAAGTTCTGCTGAAAAATACAGTTGTAATAGGGACCTTGTTGTTGAAATGTTATTGTTGCATGCAAGTTCAATGCTATTAGAATAAAATTATTTTCTTTATGACAGCTTTATGACTATATAGTAACAATAATTGTCCCAGTTTAGAATGGCGTTTCTACTGTGTTTTGTTCTGGACTGTGGGAATTTGATCTCACTTTTAAAGACTCCACTCTAATGAAAATGGTGTTCTTGCATGTTCTTGTGGCAATTTTCTTATAACGGAGGAAATATAGCAACAAAATTAAGCTCAAAATTTCATCTGAGTGTCTCTTTATTTCAAATCGTTGTGAATCCAGAGCAGACAAAAAAGTTTGAAAAAGATTGTATTTCTTAAGTGGAAAATACGTTGGGCGGGCCACAAGCTCCCTACTCCGCTTCATTCCAAAAGCATCAACTTGCTGACAAATGGATTCATATTGCATTTTTTTTGCCCTGAAAGTGATAGATTGGGGGTATGAGGGGCTCCAAGATACCATGAGAGCATGCCAATATAGAGCTCTCAGCAGCTGGAGGGGAAGAAGAGGTGGGATTGCTCTGCATCAACAGTACCACCCACAGCTCATATGCAAATTCATAATAAATTCCTGCCACTGCTGAAAAATATGTCCTTTTTGATTTTTTGATAATTGTAAATAAAAGACCACTGGGTTTGCTTCTACAATAGATCAAAAGATGATCGGAGTGGGACTTTAAGACCTTCATCCAAACACATTCAAGCGTAGATGGTCAATGTGGAAAAAAGTTCTCCAAAAAAAAGACTTTGAAACCTGAAGAATTCAAGTGAGTGAAGGTGAAAGTTCTAGATCTTGATAGCATTAAATATCTCCACTTGAATAAGAAAAGCACTCATCTAATTAACCAAAAGAATGGTTCAATTACCTTTTACTATCCAAGTAAATTGAAATGAACCAGGGAGTGCATCAGCTGAAATGCCCTTCAAATTGATTTTTTTTTTTTTTAAATCCATGTGTGCTTTGGATACTCACACATGTTAAAGCCTCTGCTGTGAGAGAGGTCATTCCATAATTCAGGGCAATCAGTATCTGATAAGTCAGGCCAGTAAATAAGTTGAAGACCTGGCAAGTGTGCTCTGGCAGCAGATACAAAAGTACTCCTTTGGGTTTATGATAGAGAAGCTGTGGACCAACAAAACTGCTCCTTAAGTGATTCGCAGCTGCATTCAGCCGCATCAGGAAGCCCTTGAGATGAATTCAAAATCCTACAATCAAACTCCATCTGGAACACATAAGTATATAAAAACACAGTGATGATTCCCAGGGAACAGTGTACTAAAAAAGGCAGAAATCATAAAAATTATCTCATTTATTTTAATTTATTCCAGGGTAGGTATAGAAATAAAGGTATCAAATTCTCAACACCGAAAATCCTTGAATACTTGTTGGTTTAACCTAGTTTTACACACGCCGTATGCTTATTAGTGACACCAATTCCCATTTCCTTCAAGAGAAAAAAAAACTTTAAAGATTAGGAATGTTGTAGCTGTCTCAGCAGAAGAAATCAAAACATGGAGGATGCAACAAGAAGCCTCGTGAATCAATTTACCTACTGCTCATTAGATAAAGGGTTATAAGCGACCCACGCTGGTGTAATGGCAAAACGCTTCAGTTGTCATCTAGTTATACAAAATGCATGGTTGTCGCCTTTTAACATTATTTTGATAAAGCCACGGGGCGTTGCAGTGGCCAGAGGCGTAGGCATAGCAAGGAAACCACACGGGAAGAGGGGAAAAAAAAAAGATAGAGAAAAATGGAGAGTATGAGAAGCCCCGAGATATAGAGAAGTGGTTGTGTTTGCAAGAGATAAGGCCAAGGAGCTAAATCACATAGTGAGCGAGGTGGTATGCTATTAAGCAGGACAAATATGCCTATTCAAACAGCAACTTTCACAGCCCAAACGAAAATATGTCAGGGCCTTATATGGAGGGACGGAAGAGGGAGACCGGGAGGGAGAAGCAGGGGGGAGAAACATGGGGGGCAGAAGACAGGGAAGGGTAAAGGGGCATCGAAGGAAGGGAGTCAGAGATGGATTACGCCCAAAAGAGGTAGAGCAAAGAGATAAAACAGGAAAGGCCCCATTTCATTTGTCTAATTATGTTTATCTATCTCTTCCTCGCAAACAAACACAAGAGACAAATGGCACAGAGTGAATAAACTAAAGCTGAGTAGGAACAAACAGACACCAAGAGACACAACGGCAAACACACATTTTAACTAAAGGCATGCAGCAGCAACAAGAAAAAAAAAAAATCCAAGGGAAAGGCGAAAGTGAGCAGAAATACGGGAAGAGGGAAAAGCGTAGAAGAAATGAGAAAAGCTGAGCGCGAACAAGATAGTAGGGCTAAGGGCACAAGCCAGATTGACACTGAAAAATTAATGCGCAATTGCAAAGAGGGAAGTGAACGGGACCAAGATGGAAAGAGAATGAGTGAGTGACACAAGGACACTGAAAGAGAATATTGGTCCCATAGCTGACAGATTTAGGGTTATGTACGATCTTTGCGCTCCCCCTCTCAGCCACACACCTTCAATTTCGCCCGCATGCTTTTGACTACCTTTTCCCTTCTAACCCTTCATTTCCCACATCCACTCCAAGCTCCATCTCCATCTCCGTCTGGCTATTAGTCCTAGGTGTGTCTTCATACACACTTGTGTACCCGCCAACGCCAGTTCATCCTTGTATATCTGATAGTGTCAATTTGTCTCAGTGTCACGCCACTTCGCAATTTACCATGTGTTTGACGGGATCTTATTGATTGGCCCGCGCACTTGTCATTCATCCAGAGTCTCACCTCCTGTCCAATCTCCACGGCTCCATTTGAGAATAGTTTTCGCGTACACTCCCTCTCCCGGAATCTTTACACCTTCATCTATCCCTGCTTCCATTCTTTCATTCTCACACCTCCCTTAACACAGATACATCTCCATCTCCCCACCTCTCTCAACCCCATTCCCACATCCCACTTCACTTTTTTTCCCTCTCATTTCCCTCCTCGGGCTTTATAGCACACACAAATCAGAGCTACGGGCTCTTATGCTGTGATCAGTTACCCAAATGGAAACACAGGCATAGTTGTGATTACCTGTCATAGTCCAGCTTTGCTTATGACTGCAATGCAGGGTCTATTGCCGACTTGAAACGGCAGACTAACAGTCTTAAGAGCCTCAATAATTCTGCCAGTCAGAAACCATGTTGAGGCTTGAATGCCCACCTGAAAACTTTGGAGTCACCTGGAAGTTTTATTTAAAGGATAAGAATGAATAAAAGAGAAAACAAATTTGTAAGCCAATCATTTTTTTGCCAATTTTTCTTACTGTGTTTGAAAACCCTTAAGCTATGTTCACACCACGCTTGGCAACGTGCGTTCAAGTGACCATTTCCAATGAAAAATGTATGTAAATATGTGTATATGTGCATTTTGGGCTTCCGCGTTCACAAGTAGCTAAGCAAAATTCTACCACTGTTTTTGGGCTCTACGTACAAACCGCTTGTCTATTAAATGCCCATTAAAAGTTAAACCAGGCGAACTTTGAACAATCAAGGACTCTGATTGTAATTATATGACAATAATTCTATCATATATTGGAAAAGAGCTGTGAAAAACAAATTTTGAAGCGAGATTTGCAAGATTTGCACCAAGCCTCTTCCAACCGTGAGTAGATGCGCTAGTATCGGGTAGCTACGATGCAGTGTGAACGCTGCATGCTAAAACTTGGCGGTTTTCATTGATTTGCCGGATTTCTATATTCACCAGGCTGGTCCACATAACAATGGTGTCAGAAGTGGAATGTTTGCAGTTCAAGAATGTCCGTTTAGCACATTCTTGAACAAGTGTCTGGTGTGAATGTAGCATTACAGTCATTCTGTGCAGAGCAGGTTTCAGTTTCGTTTTTTTAGCCTTACACTATGAGAAATGTGTTTTTACTTAACATTGTGTGATTTCAGGTCTCTGGGGAACACATTGGAATTGAAACTCCATCAAATCTCCCGCTGACAGTCAGTGTTGTCAGTGCGCAGCAGCAATCCATCAACGTAAATGCTGTCTATTTATTCAAAGGAAAACAGTTCCTTTTCCAATTGTATATTTCAGAAGACTCCTTTGATAACCAGGTCTGAGTTTTCAGATAACTTCTGTTTGAAACAATGCACTCAGCAGAAAATCTATGCACTCACTTCAAGTCAGACTGTTGCATGCATTTTTTTTTATGTATCAAATACCAACTTTTTCTTCTGCTTAAAATGAATAAATAACTAAAGCATGCAGCTGTTGGGGAAGCATCAGAACCAGGCGATGTTTAGACTCCACATTCGGTGTTGCAGTCCCTTTAGCTTCTAATGTGTTTAACAACTGTCACTTGTATTATTGATGACTTGTTTTCTTGCAGGAATCCATTCATTCATGAATATTGCATGAACAAATGTCTTATTGTTCACATTAAAGAGAAATGGGATACAGAAAGAGAGCTAAACACTGATGTGCCTCCCGCTTTTCTTGAAAAATTGAAAAATACCTCTGACATGTACATAATCACAGCTGTTTCCTTTAATTAGATTTCCTTTTCATTTGCTATTTTCATGACCTAATTCTGTGGCACTTTTGTCACGTGGCTGATTTTGTCTAACACTCCAAGAGTGAGCTGTTTTTATAATAAATAATCGTTTTTTTTAAGCCTGGTTACCTTTCTTTTCCACAGAAACGCTGTCTTCACAACCCTGTCTGCGTCTTGTGTTTGATGATAATTATTAAGAAAAAAAAATTATTGCGCATATCTCCTTTACTTCATTTCCAGGAATACTGACTTTCGCATGCCAAAAAATGTCCTGCCACGATCAAAGCCCGACTCTGGCAGCAGTTGCCTCAAAGCATGATGTAAGCGCAGAAATGTGCAGGATGGCACGTTGTCACGATCAGTCAGACACCGGTGAACACGTTTGGGATAAAACTGGTGAGCATGCTTGATCTTAGGTCAGCCATCTGGAGCAGTTTGCACTCTTTAAATGATCAGCTAACTGAAAATTAGTTTCCTCTTTATTTTTGAATTTTGTTTTGGCTGTAGACTAACTCTTCCTCGATTGAACTTCACAAATGTTTTCTGCATTCAACTTTTTAAAGATCATGTAAATATTGGTAGTTTTTTAAACAATTTTTGGTGCTTGTAAGGTTTTTTTTCTGGGAATCCACACAAAATTCACTTTATAAAGATACTTATTAGAAATCATTGTTTACCCACTTAGAAAACAGTTTGTGATTTGTACATATTTTGAAATTAAGACAAATATTGATCAGAAAGATTAAGAAAAAATAATGTTATTTGGATTTGGAATTGACGTTATTTCAAGCAATTAAAACAAAAAAAGAGTACAAAACAAGACAAACAGGAGAAATATAAATCTATTCATAAATAATACTTGACTTGATGATTGGTCATGATTTGGTTGTTAAATAAAACATGAAAAATAAATAAGAGACATCAGTATACATCTGGATACTATAATTGACACAGTGAATCCAAGAAATGTTAAGTTTGTTAAAAACGGTTTAATTATTTGCTTAAAAGGCAGTGGGAGGAAGACAATTTACATATTCCCACCCCTATTAGGTTTTACTTTACAGTTTTTTTTAGCACAAACATCATATGAAAGGCGATACATTTCTTTAGAAATCATTATACATATCTCAGGTCAAGTGATATGTATAATGTTTTCTGATTGCCATCAGAAAAGATTATTATAATATTCCAGAAACTATTAATACTTATCACTGTTCCAGTGTCAAAATGATGTGCTTGTAACAATTATCTCACACATTTTTGATTTGATAGTTTGAAAGGGAACCTAATCCTATTCTACAAATTAGATATTTTCTAAAGAACAATACAAACATTATTGTATTACTTTTTTGGTGAATACATGTATGTTGTCGCCATAACATTTTTATGTAAGAAAGAAAATGTAAAGAGTTTTACAGAAACAATAACAAAAACTTCTGAAAGGCAAAAAGAAGAGATAGGAAACTCCTTACATAGATGCAAGGAAAGAATTTCCTAACATGTACCGGAAGAGCGGAGAATTCCCCCTCAGAAGGTCAGAAACAACACAGAAATCATCAAAGAGGGTACAGACCTTTTTGTCCTTTCATCTAGAAAACAAGCATTTACCAAGTCTGGCATTACATTTTGTTCTTGAAGCTCTGACATGCTTTGTTTGTCCATCCTCTCCCCGTGAAACGAGGGATGATGCTGCAGTTTTAGAGGTGATGTTACTCATGTTCTTCTTTCTTTTAATGTGCAGCCATGTATTGACCAAGAACAGGTCACAGGGGGCAAAGGCTTGGACAAAACGCATCCTCTCTGAAGCATTTCCCTGGCTACTCAAGAACTATAATCTCTTCACCGAGTCCTGGATCTGCCAACAGGCTCAGCATAATAAAATCAAAGATGCATATCTGCAGATGCTCACTTGGACTGTTGATCAATACAAATGCCTCATCATTATATTCCTCCCCCTGAAAGTGTTATGTCTTTTTTCCCAGAACCTCCTATTTCACTTGTTTTGACTCAAAAGCCTCATTTGATTAGCTTTCGTTTAATTAAAACTCGGGTGTCTTTTCAGCATCAGTGGTGACCTTTAGGTTAATCTATACGTTTTTGAAAATAATGGAGGAATACTAGTTTTGGCAGACAGGGCAGAAGGCAGGTGGGCATCTCGATCTGTTTTTGGCAGCTGCATCGGATCATTTTTGAGTGCGAGGAGTGGAGTAGTTACCCATCCTTCTGTGAAATTGAAGTGTTGTCCAGAAAGAAAAAGGCTTGAAACATTCACCGGAGGTGTTTAGGTCACTGAAGAGAGGCATTAATATGAAAAAGGGGCAGCGTTGGGAAAGAGGCAGGGAAATAAAATATTAACTTCCTAATAAATCACACTTGTCCCTTACCATTAATAAGCTCTTCCCGCACTATTCAAGTGTCTCATTTCACAGGCTTTGTTGTGCATGAGCTTGTCTGCTTTTTGATCAAACCTTTTTCATTATGTTTCATGACCTGCTATATTTCATCATCACGTCTCATAAAAGTGAGAGCAAAAACTAAAAATAGCCTGACACATTAGGATTTTTTTATTTCCGTCATCTCGCAGGATCAACTGCAGTAACAGGAATTTCAAATCAAAGCCATCCTGCTGAGCGTGGATGCAAACACCAGGAAAAATCAAAGCCAACTCGCTCAACATGGAAACAACACCTGAAAATGTGACTTCAGCTGCAATGTTTGGGGGTTTTATAGGTTGTCTCACATTTAAGAGAAGTTATGAATGAAGAATTCAATCTACATTGCAAGTAGGTATCAGTATTTCCTCCATCAATCCTACATGTATTAAGATTCATCTTTTGCTAAGATGTTCACCTTATCAGTGTCGAAATCTGAAAATCCATTTTTACCTTGAAGGCATGGGAAGTAGCTGTTGCTGCTTCTTGTTCCTCAAAAGATAAACAGGGCTTGGCTTGGACAAAAATGGCTTTGAGCTGTTTGGGGGCAGATTTCATCTCCCCGTTAGTGCAGGGTATATTGCCCAGGGCTGGGCAGGTGATCGATATTATCAAGGCGCATCTTCCAATGAAATCAATCACATCTGACGGGTTTCCAATAGAAAGACAAAAATGAAATGTGCTCATCTCCGGTGATGAAGTGGTGAGAACCACAGTGGTCACTAATGTGGCTGGACCAGCAGCTTTCAGGTCACCTCTTTTGCTAAAATTCATTAGTTAACTGCTAGAGTGAGGTATCACGACCTTAATTTTGTTTAGCACAAGAACTTTTCCCCCTATTGTTTCTCCAACTTTCTTTATTAAGCACCTTGATGAGACCTTGCCTGCGATTTGGCACATTAAAAAGAAATTAAATTAGGTCGAATAGTGGGTGAACTTTCTCTAATTTTTTTCCCCTCAGGGTAAACAAAATTGCTGTTTTCAAGAGAAAAAATCCAAAAGGAATCCAAAACTTTTGAGTGCACAAAATTGGCTACAAAAATAAAAACTTCCTACCAATTTAAGTGGTAGACTTAGTCCTCACCAGAAATGTGACAGGAGATGTCAAAAAGGATTTTATTGTCATTATATTTAGAACAATCTGCTAGAAAAAAAATGGCACAAATTTCAGTCTGAGAAGTGTTTTTCTTTCAGGTTTTATTCTTCTTCAAGAAAGGTTGTTCTAGTTTCATTATAATCATTGATCAAAACTAAAAACATATAAAACCTGAACTTGGTGCCTACATGAAGGCATATTCATTGGTTTTGACCACTTTTACACCATATAATTTATCACACAGTCCTAGCTTTTTAGCAGTCCAACATTTTGAAATTTTTGTTTAAAAAAAAAATACACAAAAAGAAATATCATAGGATGTTACAGCACAGGTTTCCCCTACGTCAAGCAGGTAATCAAAACCGATGTGGGGCACTGGGTTCACCTGGAGTTCAATGACTGATGCTTGGAGTCATGGTAAAGTTCTAACTCATAAATGTGGATTTTTCTCATCATTGTGTTCTTCTGGTTATTGCTCTTTTGATGTGCATGGCATTTTGCCCTGAAAAGGAATACCTAAGAGCTTTGATTGCTGACTTTAATCAAGCTCAAGTTTTCTTCCTTACTGAGCAAATGCCACACCGGCGAGACTCTGATGAAACAACAGCCTTTCTAATTTGGCATTTCATGTGCCAGCATGTGGCAAATGAGCACAAAGCCTAGGATGGCAGCTTCAGCAGCTAGGCCGCCCACTTTAAAAACATGGCCATCCTTGATGTCGGCTGCCAAAGCCGTTGCTATTGACCTGCTGCATGTATGGACAAGCCAAGACCAACTAGCTCTTGATGGGAGCTTTGTTTGATAACAGCATCAGAACTAAACGAGTTCAGTTCCAAAATATGCCTTAACTGCTACCTTTATCATTAGCCAATCATCCTTGTCCCACTCATCTTACTCCTCACAAGGTGCTGCAGTGATGAGAAAAGAGCCCTACAAACAGAGAGAATCAAGCATGTCAGAGTTGTATTTTTCAGCATGTGTAGTTGAAGGCTTGCAGGTGTGCATTTGTGCAGACTGGTTCATCATGCCGCTTGGCTCTCAGGGCACTGCTGGAGACACAGGTTGTCTCAGAGGACATTGATTGGCTCAGTGGGAGACGATGAGCAAGAGGTAGATGATGTGGAAATGAACTAAACCTGGTCTGGCATACAAGTACACACAGTTGCTCTCACAAACGCACACATTGTTGTTTTCGCCACTCTCAATGCACTATGATCGCTCCCATAAACGCAAAAACAGATAAGCTTCTTGGTTATGCTTTGATACTGCTTCCTATTTACAGTTAAATTAGACGGAGAGACCTGCTTCATTAGGACTTGTATCCCGGAGCTTCATGACACCAAATAATGGCTCATCTCTTCCTTGTTTGTATTTTTCTTTGCCTTTTTGCTCTGCTGTTTAGATGCACATAACTTCTTTAATTTATTTATCCCACTGTGTACATGGACAAAAGGTTCTTCTTTCTGTCTTTTATTGATTTCACATCTTTTTTTTCTTCAATGTTTCATCTTCCTGTGCACAAGCATGTGCTGTATATACCAGTGTTTCTGAAAACTGTCAATATAAAACATTTCTGGTTATGGATGTGTGGGGCTGGGCTCTTTTCTGAAGTGTTATCTGATTTGAAAATATGGGTTATGCTCTTTTTAATAAATATCCTCTCTACAGTGTTCAGTATGTTGCACTTTATTGTGTGTGTTTGTGCCTTTCTAAAGGCCTCCAAGGTCTTATGATGGAGTACCTTTGCCTATCATGCAGTCAATATTTGTAAGAACAGAATATGTCTAGCTTTCTAAATCTGTCTGAAATGATCTCTCTATTTAATAAATGCAGTAGTGGGTAAAACTATTGATAGTTCATTGTGAAAAATGACACATTCTTTCACACAAAAATAATACTTTTTATAATTACTTCAAGTTTCCTAACCTTAATCATTTCAAGTATCAAAGAGATAGAACTTCAAATGACAACTAAACAGCTCTTTATTGTGAGGGAATCTGTTTACTTTTTGTAGTTGAAAAGAACATTTTGCGAAGAAGATTTGGTAGCCTTAGCCCGATCCTTAGCAATGAAAACATATTGCATGATAAATGCTTCAATTCAGGAGCCTAGAGACAGAAAAGATGCATCTATCTTTTCTTAATCCCACCAGCCTGTGGAGGTAGTATTATGATCTGGGTTAATCAATTGTGTTGTTTGTTTTCAAAGCAAATAACACAGAAAATTTAGGAATTTCATCCATATATTTTCTAAACTTGATTTATTCCCGGTTGGGATCACAGGGACCTTAGATTCAACCCCTTCACTGAAGGGTGAAGTCAGGGTACACCCTAGACAGGTCGGCAGTCCGTTGTGGGGCCACATTCAAACAAACAATCACACATACTCTTATTCATGCCAAAAGGACAAAGGGGTGTGGACATCCAACAAGCTCATTCCTGATTGGTGAGAGTGGTTGCCATAGAAATGTAGACTCAGACTACCTCGGATTGATCAATGCTTACTGACGTCGTCTCGCTCCAATGTGGGAGCGACCATATGACAAAAAAGAAAAAAAGATGACTGAATTGACTTCATTTTGTTGAAGCCGGATACAAGTCATTCTCTATGTGTGATGCCACACTCATTCAATCCAGTTCTCATATACAGTCAATGGATTAACAACAGGGCCTTCTCATCGTAAGGTGAGAGTGGGAACCACTACACCACGATGGCAGCCCTATGCAAGAAATCAAAGGACCAGCTCACCTGTCATTATTCAACATGAAACCTGAGCAGAAAATTCATGAAACACAGGATGAAAATAACTGTCAGAAAATGTCTTTGTTGCCTAAAACAATGTGCCAATGTGAGGCAATATTCTGAGCTAAAGCTGGTTCAATAGTATAATAATTAGAGGCCTTGTAGCATATTGGCTGGTGTGAAATACAATGACATGTTAGAATAGCAATGCTGTGTGATTAGACTATTTGAAAGTTTTAGCATTACTCCTAGTAAATGTCTGAATGGTTTCTGTCTGCAAAGAATAAAGACCGTCAGTGCTATTATACTGTCTCAGCATGAGCCCGCTTCACATTCTATAGTAATGATAAATCAGTAATAGCATATTACTTTGACAATGTGGTTATGAACTTTACAGATAAAGATTATTTTAGTCCTCTGAGTAATTCCTTATAATGAATGCAAAGTCAGAGTCTCAGTTAAATACTTTTTTCCAGCATGTGTGAATGTCTGGAGGGAACTTGTGCCGCGTCCCCTACGATTATTCCAACGGCTGACTAATTTTGTTTCCCCGTCGGCAGAGCAGGAAAACCTCAAGGCTATTCCGTCTGCTGTGATGCCCACAAGAAACCAAAGGAAATCTTAAACATTTGTGAATCTTTTGAAGGATTTCATCAACAAAAATCCATCTGCATGTCTTCATTTTGTGTGTCTGCAATAAGACTGTCTGTCTGAAGAGTCTCAGTCTTCCAGAATATGTTATAGCAGGATTCTGACTTAACAAGGTGGATCTAAAACAGGGATAGGCAACTCCAGCCCTGCATGTTTTCCAACATCCCAGGCTCTGGCATGTTCTAATTGGCTGGACACACCTGAACCAGGTAATCAGTCATGAGCAGGGAACATCTCATGCCTCAATCACATGAATGTGACTAAGGCTTTGGAGAAAGAGACCGTGAACTTTTTAAAAAGCTGTTTTAACTTTAGCTTTTGTTTAGCTAAAATGGACATGTAAATGAACTGACGACTTTTCAAAAGCATATCTTTCTCAGTGATTCAGGTTTGACTTGGCCTTTGACTACTGCATATAATCAAATGGTGAAACACTAACTCATCTATCCTTGCTCAGTGTAAGTGACAATCATGACACGGTGAAGTTATAATTCCGACTGACCCCTGAATGACACAGCAAGCTGATTCAGGCCAATCTCTACAACTGCATGTTGTTGCACTCATCCTGCCTTCCAGCGACATCAATTATGCCAATAAGACGTCTGCCAACATGCCGCATGAATTATGGAGTGTTGATTCATCAGTTTTCGCCCTATTGTGACTGTAGCAGGGGGTGCATTGCTCACTGAGCTAGGAGGAAGTAATGCGACAAATCCAGGCTCATGCAGATCTTTGAAATGAGATCAAGGTTCCCACATTCCCCTAGAACCGTGTTTTCCAGAAGAAAAAAACTTTTTTTCTTTGAGGGAAACTGCACTACACAAATCTCCCTCAGATCCTTCAAAAAATGTGACTTTTATAGTCAAAAAGGCACTTCAGTGTGTACTCAAAAGTTTACATTTATAATTTTTACATCACCAATTTTGCAATTAATTTGAAGAAACCCATCAATGTTATTACCGGACTATGACAATAGCTCTAAATTAGCTTTGAGTCAGTTTTTGGCAGCAAGGTGGCTGGGGCGATAAAGAATCTGTCCATCGTAGAAAGATTATCAGTCAGATATCTCGCTGCTACAAGTGAGAAAGATAAACTACTGGCGGCCACTGTCATCATCAATCCCAATGACCACCAGCCCCACACAGCCTGTCATTCCTTTAACACTGCTGGTCACAGCAAAACAACTGAGAAAGTGAGCAGAATTGGTGTTTAGATAAAGGTGAGGAGTCAGCTGAAGTAAAAGTTGGGCGACAAGTGAGTAAAAAAAAGCCACAAAAGTGTGAAACGTACTAATGTAAATCATTATTAAAGCCCGAGGACGGCAGAGAGATGGCGAGGAAGACAAACGGAGAAGCTGCACAGATGAAGAGTTGAAAAATGTTTAGTGGAGAGAACGATGCACATTCTGCGAGCTCAGAAAGGCAGAGAAGAGAGACGCCGTCAGGCACTGAAGGAGAGAGCAATTAGATTTATCTGCTCATTAACAGAAGGGATAATTGACTACAAGAGTCTGCAGCGATACACTAGGAGACAGGGGGAGAAGAAGAAAATGAGCCAGCGACAAAAATGAGAGCAGGTGGAAGGAGAAAAGACGAGGCAGGCGCAGAGGGATTGGGAGGAAAAGGGGAAAAGTCAGGGGGACCAGTGAAAAAGGAAAGATGCAGAGGAGGAAAAAATGATTTCACACAGATTGTTGGGAAATAAAGCAGATTAGTGAGAAGAGAAGGCACAGGAGGAGAAGAGAGTAAATGAGGGTAAATGCATATAATTGTGTTAGAGTTTATATGTGTCAAAATCAATCTTCTACACCTGAGTACGAGTTTGTATACAGAAATGTAAAAATGGAGGAAAACAACTATTAATTTACTTTTAGGGCCTTGAAAACAACATTTAATGTTTGTCATGATGTTCATAAAAGACATGGATCTATGTGTCTGCAAGTGGATACATCGGAATGGAGTGGAGCAGGGAACTTGTGGCCTGTAAGCTGTAGTTTGTACGCTCCAACTACAAGAGTTTTCAAAAACGGCAGTTTTTCATCTTCTCCTGATTCAAATCATTCACTAAACAACACTTTTTCTTAATATTTGCCCTCCATCGTAAGAACATTTTTACAAGATCATGTTAAAAACATTTTCATTGTAATGGTTCTATAATACTATTAACTAAAAGACGCTACTGTGGTTAACCAGGGGAGGCCATCACATGACAGTAACACATTCTGTAAGCAGCTTTTCAGACCCCAGAGCTTTTATTTATTTTTTTTTTTTTGGTTGAGGAAATGAACGGGATCCTGTAGATGCTGAATGAAAACAACACTATCAACACTAGCATCACAACTCTGTAAGGTTTATGTGGAGGTTTAGAGCAACACATGCTGCCTGCAAAACGACACCTTTCACGAGGATGTTAGTCCATCTTCACAAGACATGTGAAAAGAAAACACCTCAGAAACACAGCCGAGATTGCTGTCCTTTAAGAGATATGATGAGTAATAACTTTAATTTCAATCTAAATAAGCTATTTTACTCGTTATTTTGTAAGGTGTTGTTTAGAATGCTACATATATTCACACATATGCTATCCCTGCATGTATGGGTACTCTTTTCACAATAGATTAAGTGGTGACTATTATGGAGTCAGTTCAGGATCAGCTTAAAGTGAATGAAAATTAAAAAAAAGACAATCTTATATTTGAAAGAAATGTTGACATTTTTGACAAAAAAGTGTAAACTAAAATTTAAAACTGTTACCAAATGAAAAATAATGTTTTTTAAAAAAGCTGTTGTTCATTGTTTTCAACTTTTGTTTATTTCATTTTCAATTTCCCATTTCAATGTAGACCTTTCCATTTTAGTGCTGAGCCTTCTTTTTTTTTCCAAATTTACAATGTATATTTTTTACATTTACAATCTGATTTCACATCAACTCTAAGCTGCTCAAGATTTGACCTCACATTCTCTGTTAGGTGTGACTGAGAGTGTGTTTGTCTCTTTGAATAGACTATCCAGGGCCCAAGTACCGCCCAAGTAACTGTGATAGACGTCACCAACTCCCATAATCCTGAACAGGATAAAGCAGGATATATGATGGATGGATGAACAAATAAACAACAAAATACCTGTCTTTTTTTCTTGTTTTGCATGAAACTCACTCTCTGCCTTCTAGATGAACTTTTCTTCCAAAATGCAAGTTCAGACCTGTCCTTGCGTAAGATGATTGTGTCGATCTGGGCAGAACTGGTCTCACAGGATCTGCTTAAGCCAAGTTGGCCTCACCTTAAAGTGCTCAGTGAAAAAACATACATGCACAGATCACGACACAAAGAGACATTAACAAACCGAAGCATTAAATGCAAATCAAATCAAAGACGACAAATCACAGTTCACCTAAAAGCTGTTTTTTCAGCAACAATTGCAATCAAATCCTGACATATTTGTCAGAAATAGTGCAGTTCCCTGCAGTTCGGCATGTGTGTTAGAGCGTTAGTGCTTTGCAATCAGTTGCTCACATACACAGGTGTTAGTCACTGCAGTTTAAAGTGTTCATATGAGGACGGATAACAGCTTTAACACACAGCCCGGCAGGGTTTAGAAATGTTTCCTTACACATTAAAAGCACGCCGATTGAAATGTCCCAGCCGTTATTTGTGTTTGATCAGAAAGAAATATAGGTATTTGTCTATTCCAGTCACGCAGTCTTACTTTGAAAAAAAAATATTCAAATAATAGGCATTTTCTTTGCAAGAGTTGTTTTGAAGAATGTGTGATCACTGCACTGATTAAATTCAATGACATGTTTCAGGAGGTGTGATTTTGTTCTCGATAGGGCAAATGTTTGCAAAGTAAAGCCTTTCTATAAAAAAAAAAAAAACCTGCATTGATGTCCAAAAAACTTATTACCAAGTAAAAGCAAGTTATTAAATATGGTCACAAAGTATTGCAGTAAGTCCATCCCGTTTTTATACTATAGAGAAGGACGGTAATGAAAAAGATTATTTTCTGAATCTGATTATTAAGGATTACTGATTAGGGAGGAGATTTTTTTTTAATCTTTTTTGTTGCTCTGCACAGATTTTGCAGTAACTTTATTATCTATGCATGTCCATTTGTGCAAAAAAGGTAGAAAAGTCCTATTTAAGTACATGCTATTTACCATTTACCAAATATTTAGTAATTGCAAAAGGTTACATAGTAAAATGTAAAAATATGAGGTTATATATATATATAGTCAGTACCTCTGTTGAGGTTCCTGGGTGAAACAAAAGAAAAATGTCATGGTATGGTATGCTAAATATCATACATCTGATACACATTAGGCACAGTGACAGTCACAGGATTTTATTAGCACTAAAAAACCTGCAAAAGCTCTACTGCGTCCAATTACATCTGCATTAAAGCTGTGAGGTGCCCATGTTCAGTGTTTAACAGTTTATACCCCTCCTATGAGAACTTGACTGCAAAAATACTATTTTTATACCCTTCCAGACTGAAGCTGAAAAACACATTTGACAGAACTTTTTCTCTGTTATTTAAACCTATTTTTTAAGCAGTAAAACTATCTGTTAATTTCTTTGGTTGAAATGAAAAAGCTCCCGTTCAAGCATCCATCCTTCATATGGTTTGTGGTTCAAGGTCTGACGAGGTCGACTGCTGTCAGACTCAGACTACTTCTAGAAATTCTTGAGGTTTTTTGTAAAGTAACTTTAATGCAGCATTGCTCTTTTGGTTCTATAGGCACACTGGGTCAACACAAAGTAGGATGTATTTTTAGAGAAATAGAAGTAAATAGGGAAGGTAGACTGAGCAGAGTGGAAAGCCACCCAAAGTCACCTCACAAGCAGCTATTTTCTGCTGATGAGAGATTGAATCTCGAAGTAAAAGCAGCCATTACTTTCAGTTGCATCATGAATACGATGAAGATGAGAGATGTAAAAGATGTGGGCCATGGTAAAAGGAGGCACAAAAATCGAGACTCTTCAACAATCTTCAACTGGTTCAACACCAACTTCCTTTTTTTCTAAACTTCCTTTTTCCTCAGCAACTAAACTGTGTGGTTTGGCTCATCTGCAGACTGTTCAAACATTCGTTCAAAATTAAAAATGCAATGCATCAACTTTCCAAAAGAGAAAGGAAGCTTTACATTGGTGGAAATAAGTGAGAAGAACTTTTTACAGTCACAAAGAGATGTGGTGGTGTGCTGGGAACATTTTAAAAGCAATAAACCCTACTCATATGTAAAGTTTTCTTCATTTTCCCCTTAGAGTTAGTGTTTTAATTTTTCTCTTTTTTTTTATTTTAAATAGATTTTTGCAAACAGCAACAAAAATCAGACTAACGTAAGGTTCCCCTGCTGCCATCACTGATATGAAATGAAGTTGATTCTCCCATTTGCTCGGAAAACTACATTTCTGCTTTTCTATAGATTCATTTTTCATACACTTCCTAACAAAAAATAATGATGTTGTAACCAGAGTCTGGGGGAGGAAAACATTACCGTAAGAACAAAGGAGGCAAGAGCACGAAAGAGTACAGTAACTGGTGAGATTTTATTCTATGGAAGAAGCGCTCTCTCGTTCCTGGACATTTGCATGTCATTTAAATGCGGTAAGTGTAATCGGATGCCCAGAAGGTGTGTTCAGTTTTGGTATACACAGATTATATGACCTCCAACGAAAGGCAAACAATTCAATTACGGCTATATTTCTCTTTCTTTAGACTATTTATACATCAACAATGTCAAGTGTGTGCATTCGAGGCAAGATGCCACCAATTCTCTGTGGTACTTTGAAAGGACATAAAACACTGGAATTAGATGTAAATGTGTGCAGAATGATTAGGTGTGCAGGAGTGAGTCTTCAGCTGCCCGGTGATACGTTTATGGCCACAACGACTGAAAGGAGACAAAGTTTAAGCGAGTTAAGTCAGACAGGGATCACAGATGTGAACAAACTTAAGAGTCCAACACTATCAAAAGGAACCTTTTTTATAGCCCATTTTCAGAACACAATTAAATGGAGGGTGAAAAAAATAGCACTTTAAAGGATAAATCCTTGACCCTCTGAGAAGTAATTAGGAAATAATTGACCTGTTTTATAACATCTTCTTTTACTGTTGTGAGTCGAAAGTCTAAAAGTTAAAGTAAGATGTTGAAGCAGAACAGCTCTGGTCACTTTTCAAACCGGTCTTTAAAGTGTACAGTTCAAAAATACATCATTTCAAACCAAAAAACAAACCTAATTTTGGTGATTTTAAAAATCCACTCCAATTACAATGGTGTTTTTGATGTTTTTAACGTGTTCTTCTGGCATTTTTCTCATGATGGAAGACATACTGTATTCAGAAAATAAAGATTAAAATTTTTCTGCATTTCTGTGTTTTTCTTTATTCACATTGTTGTGAATCAGGAGCAGATGGATGAAATACTGGAAACAAGCTCCCTGCTCCGCTCCAAAATTGCTTCAAAATTGCTCACCATTTTTGTTGCACCGGTAATGTTTCGGTGGGGTTGTAAAGTCAGAGGCAAATTTTTTATTACTACCTGCAGAAACGTCTGTATGTCTGAGAAAACAACACAGGTTTTTTGATGTTGGCTATAAACTGCAAAATTATTTTAAAAAAAGATAACTGTGAAGGTTTTTTATGGAACATTGAATCTCTTTTTGTAAATCATAAAAGAACTTTGAAAATATCAGATATTGAAATTAGTAAACTGGAAAATCTTCAGACTTCTTTCATTTCAGGGGCCACTTCTTGTGGATTTATGCTCTAATTTTGCCTTTGATACCCTGTTTTTTTTTTTTTTTTACTTCTTTGATCACTGTTGTAGTTTGAGGGGTTTTCCAAGAAGTGTGCTTGTGAAAGTGGAAGTGATGGTGAGCTTCCAACAGTTGGCCTGCTCTCTGCTCATAAGACGGTAAAAGCTGCCTAACAAGGCAGCTCTCCGTCCAAACACAGAGACTTCTTCTGCACAGGTGTGCATGCACATCCACATGCAAGCGGAAACTGGAAGACCTCCATGCTTCACAGGCCAGGGAAATGGCTTTCCTCCATTTGGAGAGCCACAAACAAGAGGTGCTGCCGGCCCATTTTTGATAGGAGCCTGCTTAAAGATGCCTTCTGTCTATGAATATGGAGATGAGGATTTAGGAAAATGAGGGTGGAGGATGGGGGTGGGGGTGGGTTGAGGGAGAGAAAGATCAGAGACCAAAAAGAGCAAGATTTTGTGTGTCTCCGAGGTGCTTTTCTACCCTGCCCTGTGGACCTTGGCTGGATTTCTGCACTGGATTTAGAAGAGTGTCTGTCTGCATGTGTTTGCGTATGTGCGTGTGTGTGGTGCAAATGAGAAAGTCTATGTGGACACTGAGCCAATGGCAGCAGGTCAGAACACACGCAAACACATGCACAGTTATAGGGCACACGAACACACACACTTCCTTCCTAATCCATTTTCTTTTTCATACAATCCCCACTATCTTCTCCACTCCGTTAAACATAGCTGTGATCGCAAACTCACAGATCACATACACCTATGAATCAAGTGAGTGGCACTTTTCTAGCGCGCTCTCTCATCCCCGTGTTCATCTTTTCCCTCATTCACTCTCCAGCCACTATCTGTTGCACCCTAGATAAGCCTATGTGGCTTTCCTAGCCGCCTGCATTAATTCATATGCAGCTCTCGAGCAAAACAAACAGCCGTCCATTTGCAGCAGATTGCATCTCAGTATCACCATCCATCAGCCATTACAGACCACATGAATTATGGATTTTTGAAAGTGTGAGGAAGAGGGACCACAAAGGTCTCGAATCCCAAAAGATAAGAGCAAATGTAAAAGTTTTGCTCTTAATTACTACCTTTACCAGTTTATGGTAAAAACATAAAAAGGCCCACCTGTGTGAAAGGAGGCGACACAAAGGGGAACTAAATTACCCTGATAGGAGGATTTTAGTGTAAAAATCATTAACCTTTTTTTGCAGACTTCACCCACTAAAACCCATTTTTGTTATTTCACCATTTCACTAATTATTGCACCATGGGGATTATCGTCAGTGGGACTGTAAATAATAAATATTGCACAGACAGATTAATTGGATGAGAGAGCATACTTAGTCCTACTGTGCCATTTAAGAATAAATGTCCACTTATTTTCGTCTTAAATCACTGCTTGCATACTGTAATGATAATTGACAACATCGCAGCTTGCTCACAGTAAATACAGAAAAATAGTTCATTCTGAATTTGCATTGCAAGTGACAAGTAAAGATTCCCATTTTATGATAAGCAAAAGTCAGACCCAAAGTTAAGTCATAACAACTATCAGCCAACAGAGGTTTAAACTAGAGAGATCAATGGATTATTTCCCCAAATTTCCCTCCTCTTGATGTAAAAGTCTCTCTGCAGCACTCTGGTGGATTAGGGGTTTAAAGTGTTGACCATGAAGTGCAACATCCCTGATCTGAATATGGCCCATGAGCTTTTATTGCTTCTTCACATGTCTCAGATCCCACGTCTCCCTTGAAGGAGAAGAAGAAAAAAAAAGATACAACCCCAAAATAGCCTTTTTTGTGTTGCAATCCATGCACAACATCTCAGCAGGAAAAAAACTGTTCAGGGAAACAAAAAGAATACATTGGAGCTAATGTTACAGCTTGATTAACCACATATCAGTCCGATTCAGAAAGCTGAATACTCATTAGATTCATCTAAGATTTTATATTTATTTTAGCACGAAAATAGGAAAAATAGGTCCTTGTGGAGCGTCTTCCTTTTCTTTTGCTCTAATCTCATTAGAAACAGATCCACCGAATCCCAGCAAGCAGAGGACCAACAGCTAAATCAACCAATAAGATTTTCGACACACACTCGTATAGTTTTTAAGATTCAATTTATTAAGCGTCTATGTATTTATTTAAAAACTAGTCCCACATCATTTTTAAACTGAATGGTTTGATAAATGTTTGCGGATCACAGTTCAAGCAATTACATTTCACACTTTCTTCAATTAAGTGAATGTAAAAGTCTTTTTTTTCACTTATTTTCTCCTGCTATATTTGTATTTGTTGTTTGTTTTTCCTGCATTAAGTTTCAAAAGTCTAAATTTACGTATTCACATAATGACTAGTCCTGCAACTATCATGTGAATATACCTAATTAGAAAAGACTATTTTAGGTGACCTTAAAAGATTTTAATCTGGATTTGCCAAATAAAGTGTTTTTTAATGCAAATCCCAAAGTAAATATATATGACTCTTGTAGTGCTGTCAATCAACAAAAAAATCAATCAGATTAATCACAACTTGAATGTTGAACGAGGTCTGCCGGTTCACCGACGTATGGTGTTACCGTGACAACAGGCCACATTACGTATTAGATAGTCTTCCTTTTGTGAGAAAGTGATCTAAACCTAAAATATATCAAGAATAAAGTCCTAAAAATGGATTGAATATTTATTTCTTTTGTAAGTGACCATGTTATAAGTGGGATTGTGCCCGACAAAGTGTGCATTCAGAATTTGATGCATGCGGCGGAAGCCTGAACCAGTGGAAGACGGTTGCTTCACAGAGTGTAATTATTCAGCATTAATATATATTATCGCGTTCGTTTTTTTTTTTTTTTTATTAATCGCGTGCATTAACGTTGACAGCCCTAGTTTCTTGTCAAACTAATGAAATGTATTTTTGACAAATAACTAGATAACGTACTGTTTGGTCTGGACCAAAGTTAGTTTCTGTGAAAGTTCTGGTCTCTGGTCTAACTAAAAAAGGAAATTCTGGTCCACTTAAAAGCAAGTTGTCTCAATTTGCTTACTAACACTGGTGCTGTTGTCTGTCATGTGAACAACAGAAAAGACAGAAATGTAAAGAGAGCAGCTGCTGTGACTCAGTGGCATTATCCAAAGAGTTTGGTTCACTTCTAAAGGGCATTGCAAGAGCAACTAAACAAAGATTTGACCTTTTTCTGCATTTCATGCACAACTTAATCTGAAAACTAACTTAGAAAAAACATCCTCAATAAAATGGCATATAAATTCTAAATGACATATCCTTATATAGTGCTTTTCTTCCTTGCTTTAAGCTCCAAAGCACTTTATGTTCACTCACTGATGGCGGCTCTGCTGCCTAACACTGACGCCAGCCTGTAACCACCAGGAGCAATGTGGGGTTCAATGTTTTGCCCAAGGACACTTTAGCCTTGTTTCCACTGAGTGGTACGGTCCAATCCAGTACTTTGAGTGTTTCCATTATAAAATAGACCCATTAAGCCAGACCGAACTGTATTTTTGGGCCCCCATTGGTTGTATGTCCATAGAAAAATGGAACGCACCAGTTAGGGCGGAGCCACTGTTGAAACCTGTTGATTGGCGGAAGGTCATTACAACAAAATAAAAGTGCCAAGAATGTGTCTGTTTTCGTCTTTGCTGTCTGCAATCTTCTCTTAAACACCATTAAATGCTTTGTGTAAACAAAGTACCAAAAAAAAAGTACCATTCTAAACTGGACCAGACCATGCCGTAAAAACAACGTTTTTTACACATGAGCGAGCAAGGCAGAAACCGAACCTGCAATCTTCCGATCTACCTTTGCCACACATGTCCATGTTTTTTATTATGCATTCAAAAGGCTTAAATACATTCTTCATTGGTTGAGTTTTTATAATGACTGAAACATTTAAAGTAAATAAACAAATAACCCCCAAATTATTTAGATGAGCTATTCTGTTCATATAAATTATTGAAAAACCATGTGATTTTTTTTAAATTAGGTTTGAATGCTGAAGGGAAATTTGAATTAATTTAAAGACCACACAGACAAACTAAGATACATGATTATCGTGTAGAATTGCTAAAAAACATGTTTGGGATTCTGCTTAATTAGCAGAGCTGACGGCACGGCAAGGTTTCAACTTTGCTTTGCAACAGAGAAAAGCAGTTCATGTGTATTAGCAGCTACTACATGTCTATGTCACTGTGTAACTGCAGTCTGTAGCTCTCTATTTGTCACCTAATGCATGATGGGAATTCCTCCATTCTTGCTACCATCATGACCCTGGACAAAATATGCAGGTACAGATGCAGGATGGACGGATCATTAAAGAAACAGAGAGGACTAGTGGACATGACATTGTCATTGCATTTATCATCACCCTCATTAATGTAACCATAATTCTGGCAATCATAATCACCGTGACACGTGTTTCTTCCTCAGCATCATCATCATTATCCTCCCCAGAAGACCTTTACGAACATCATCCTCTCACTGCTGCCTGACGTCACCGCACTGGCTGCCTGCCGCTTCACTGCCCTCCGTGTTTTTACACATACCTTGTCAAGTCACATTTCCTCACAGCTGCAACAAGTAATGAGAGCCATCACCATTATTGTGCAAAGGTCTCCAATTCTAATCCTTTTCTTCACCAAATGACTTTCATTTGCTGACTCTCCTGCCATTTATATTTCCCATTCCCCTGCTCTAATTACTGCCTGTTTGTTTGGCCCCCTAGCTGCCCTGGGTGCAGAAGAGAGGGGTCATTAAAATGATTTACAAATGTGATCACCCCCATCATGTACCCACCACAAGGCACCCCTCAACTGTAACTCTGCCAAATATCACCACCTGCATTAGAAGCACTTTGAAGGGACTTTTACTTCGGTTTGCAGCCTTCTGTATCGTTTCCATTGACTGTATATAAGAACTGGACTGAATGACTCTCCTCTTGCATTCCAAATTCCGGTAGGAAGTACCCGCTGGTCCCAAAAGGCCAAAATCCCATAGACTTCTATTGAGAAACAAACAGCTATTACTCAGTCATTACATTTGTCTGAAAGACCATTCTTGCTCTGAAGAATCTTATTAACAAATTCTTGCTAATCCTATTTTTTTCATATTTTTGCTGTAGCAAAAGTTATTTAAGTAATCAATTGACCAATCAGATGTCTCATAAAAAGTAGGTGGCCTCGCATCAAACGTTTAAAGCATTTGACAGGTTCTCCTGAGCCCGCTTTCAGTGAAAGAGGTGTGGCCTTCTAATATGCACACTCTTGATTGGAAAGAGTGGTTGCCATAGAAATGTAGACTCAGACACTGTAGAACCACAGATTACTGAGGACATCTGGCTCAAACATGGCGACGAACAAATTGAGGAAAAATAGCGACTGATTTGACTTCATTCGGTTAGAACTGAAAGCAAGTCATTTTCTATGGGTGACATCACACTCACTCGCTCCAGATCTCATATACAGTGATTGATCATTTCACAGTTGATTCCTTTGTGTTTGTAAATTTGACCCTAAAGAACCCACAGGGTCAAAAAAGGCTGCTTTTTTATGTTTGTTTGCCTTAGTTTTATTTTATTTTTGATTGCTGTTAATTGCTTTAACCCAAGATGAACAAACACAAAATAATTGTCAAATGAACTTCAAAAGTCCAGAAGAAAGCTGTCTTTAGGTTCTCTAGAGTTACTTACTCCTTTATTTAGACTACAACATTATTTCTCCCTGTAATTATGTTATCTCACAAAACTAAAATCATTTCAGATGCCGGACTCAAGTTTCCTTGTTTTACTGCCAAACAGGAAGCGTGGTAGATACGTTCCTTCCTTTTGGCAAACTGTCACTACAGAACTGTCGGCTTTACATTACTCAGACTTTTCATTTGCCTTGCATGACCTCCTGAAAAAGGCAAACAAATAAACATGCTGCAGATTTCTTTAAAAAAAAACAACTATAAAGCCTATGCAACCAGCAAACATAAACCGCAGGATTAAAATCAGATTCAATTAATTCCTTATTCCCTGTGCCACCTACTCAGCAGTGCTCCTATTCTTGTACTTTCCACATCACTAACTTGCTCATTTTACTCTTCAACCTCTATCTTCTTGGGTTAAAATAGGTTTTAGAATGTGTGTGTCGGTGTGTTTGTGTGGGCAGGTAAATGCCCCCCCTCTGAGCTCTCATGTTATCTCTCTTACCTGATTTTCCCACACCCTTAGTCTCTGCTTTTAATTAACGTTCTTTATTTTGCAGCTCTCTGTGCTAATCTCTCCATCGGAGACCTATAGCACTAGAGGCTGAGCTCTCGCTCCCACCGTGGGCCCTTTGTGCTCCTTCAAAACAGAAATGGTAACAAACACAAGTGAAGCCCTGCACACACTAATAACCCACATCACCTCCTCACACACACACACACACACACACAAACACACCTCTTGAAAAGCATTAATACACTAAAATGAAAAAGCAAAAACACGTGACGCACAGGCAGAAATATCTCTCATCTCATTTATACGTACTCTCTGCTTCTGCCGTGTGCTTCAGGTGAAATGTGAGGCTGCTAGTGTACTAACAATTTACGAGGATAACTGATGCATTTTAGCTTCTGATTAAATGGATAATTTCCACACATCACAAATGGATCTCTTAACAAATGATATCTATACTGATTAGTAACAGTTTCACCAAGAAAAAGGAGAATTTCATTGTGGATTTTTGTTAATACGTCAAAACATTTCCAGGCACGTTTCTGAAACCATAGCTTTGGCATGTCATTCTGGGAGAAAGCATGTCACATTTTTAAAACTGAAAGTTTGTCATTGTTGCTTAGAGATTAGCAAAGCCACAAGCTGACAAAAGGTCAAGATGTTTGTCATAGCTAACAGTACTCGTCTGTGGAACCATCGATGATGCCTTCTGAGGCTGTGGGAGAGCTTTGTTGAAGACGTCTAAGAAAATTACCACTCCTGATGTCATGTTGATGTCATGGTAATCTTGGTGTACAAGTAGCCACTGTTACAAACTGGGATTAAAAGACACTTGAGTCGCTTTTCAGCGGCTCTGAATTTTAATAAAAAGCGTTTACAGCAAGACAAAAAAAAAAACAATGTCCCTGGTTTACATCGATAATTTATTTTATTGCAACATAACCAGTATGTGTGTCAGGGATGAAGATTATGAAGGACACACATAAAAGAGACCTGAGAAGGGCTTTTGAGAAACTTAACTCATAAAAAAACAAATGCACATAATAAAAAATAATTAAGAAGCTACTTAAGGTCAAATGTAATTAAACTAAAACAAACTGAAAAAAAACAATTCAGCGAACCTCCCTGCTCAGGTATCAGATCAGAACTTGATGCTTAAACTCTGCTCACAACACCCTCGGCAACTCGTGTTCAAGCAACAACTTTCAATGTAAAGACTTTTTAAACGCACGTAAATGCGCATTTTGGGTTTTCTCATTCAAAACTATCACATTCACTGGTAGCTATGCAAGTTTTTAAGATAATTTTCTGGCTTTACACACAAAACTCGCACTTACTGAATACACGTTGAATGTTATTTCAAAGTTTATTATTAAATCATAACAAAAAACGCCTGAAAACAGTTTAATGTTTTGGCTTATTGTCATTTTATATCATTATTGAAATTAAAGCTGCAGCTTTGAGGAGGCGGGAGGATTGAGCACATCTGACAGGTCCCAGTTTTCAGTGTAACACAGACTCTGTTATGCCACACAGACACTGCTAAAACAGTGGATTCAATTCTGTTATTATTTAAAAAATAATGTTTTTATGAATGTCATATGAATTTATCTTGTTGTATTTATCCGCCGCATCTTACTGGCCGGTGTGTGAAAATACTGTCCGACTTCAGGATATAGATAGTTATTGTATTATCACCCAGCCCCTAGCTGGAATAAACCAAACATAAGCAACAGCCTTCTATTCAGCCATGTATCTGTTATATTTACTTTGATTTGATACTTTGGTTTGTCCAAATCACAGGTAAAGAAACTGCAGGACTCTAAACCTGTTTTCTTTTCTAAAATGTCTAAATTTCTTTTCTACAAACTATCATTAGAAACAGTAATGCAACAGTTAATAACTCAGCAGAATAAAAATACACAACAAAAACATTCCCTGATCAGTAAAAATGTTTCTTCCACTGGCTTTTTCCTCCCGGAGACCCTTTGGGTGTGCTGGATTAGGCCTAATGCAACAGTTTTAACTCCTCCATCATCCCTGCAAGAATACAAGATCTTTGTGAAATAATAATGCAACTCAGTATGGAAACACACGCTATAACGTTGCATCATTTTCTATTTATATTTGTTTTTTCATTGCCAGGCAGTTTTTCAATAATGTTACAACACGAAGCAGCAGTTAAGCTAAAACAGCAGCCAACAAATGAACATGACCAATTCATGGTGGATTATTTCATCTGTCATGTTTAGCCTATAACACTACTGAAAGGGCTTCATGAGTCTTGACAATGACTCATGGAGTCTTGACAATGATTGTCTTAGGGGCGATATTTTTAAATTCTTTTCATGAAATCATTTTATTCATTTTGTTGGTTGTTTTTATTTATTTTTGATTGCAGGTCCTTTGATAAATCCATTATTTCTCATAGCATTCGGCTCTGCAACAAAATCCACATCAATAACTGTTTATCAAAGAGCGGTTAGTCAAACGTTAGAAGTGAGATTAAAAAGTCACCGCAATTAAATTGCATAGAAGAAAACTGCTTAGAAAAAGTGTGGGAGACGTGATATGATCACAGCCATCAAACACCACGCTGGAAGCTTTATTGTCAATGCATCTATCAACTTCATTGAAGCCCTTGTGTCAGAACTCCCATTGCTCCGTGTTTGCAAAGACCTTCATGAGCGCTGAGCTGATTGCAAAATTGCAATGTGGCAAAGAGGAAGATAACAAGAGAGAGCGCAGGCTTTGGGACACATTTTATTTGGAGCCTAATCTTTACAGCACGTAACACTGTCAGCGTTAACAGATCCTCAGCACAGCTCCACATAACAGTAATAGATGAGGGAATTAGCAATCATCTTTTAACACAATTATTTCATTCTGCGGTAAGTAGATGGGTTTACATACTGTATTATCATGAAAAGTATTTAGCACTGTGGGAATAATATGCATGATCACACGTGCCGTGGAGAGAAAGGCTTATGACAGATCAGTTTGTGATGCATGCAAATTATAACGATGGTTGCTGCAGAGCCGTCAAACAATACAGCCAGAATAGGGCCAGGAAATGTTTGGTTTCTGTCCAATTAGATCAAGCAGAGATTTGTTGACAGCACAATTACCAAAAAAACTGCATAAAGATGGACAACACTTGTTCTATTGTTAAGAAAAAAATCACTCTGATCTGAAAAAGAATAAAAAAAAAACAGTTAAGACAGTTTATGCAGTTATCATCTGTGGTGTCCATTTGCTCTTGAGTTGAGGTTGAATGGCTCCAGGAGACTCGGCTCTGTGATTACCCACGGGTAAACATCTGAGGGCTCAATGGATCATTGCTGGAGGTGCTGAACTGTCTTCTCACTGTGTTGGATCAGGGTTCAATAACTGATGTCAGATGAGGTTTAACTTTTGCTTACAAAAGACATTCATACTTAATGAGTTGTGTCAGTCATTGGTCAAGGCTACATTTTAAAATGATTCAGGGAACCATGGGACAGAATTTGAAAATATTTCCTTTTTGTATCTATATAAACGATGAATTTTTTGTTCCACAACTGCATAAGATCACCACTTATTAAAAGCTTACTTTTTAAGTCCTCATATTTTCAGTTCACCATTAAAACAATCAAATCAAAAATGTTCAACTTTTCTGTAATCTAAAGCATTGGATAAAAATATTTGTACACTTTGGCCTCTGTGTGAATTCAGATAATCATTTTAGGGCACTGGGCAAAACATTTGTATGTCATTGTGAGCCACATTGAGGTAAGATGATCACATAAAGCCTACGCAACATAATCGGTCTGTCCAAGTATGGCTCTCCGTGGGCTCAGTTGAGTCCAGCTGGCCTGTTATGTGGACAGGTGTTGGTCTTTATGTTTCTTCCTGAGGCTCTTCAAATCTACATGTTCTGATTCTTTGTTCCAATGATCATGGGAGGTAGTTCTCAGGAATAATTGTGACTCTTGATCCCACACATGAGCCCTTTTACTGCTGATTGCACTAATTGCTGCATCTCACAGTCCTCTTTCTGTGTTACACTTTTTTTTCCCAGTGTAAATTAATTTGTAATTGTTCCTCAAACCGAGCAAATGGAGTCCTTTTTGTCGAAGCTACTAAACCAGGTTAAGACAATAAAACAACTTAAACTTAGTTTGGGGGCAAAGTGTGGGCTCTCCTTGATAGTGTCTGAAACACAAGTCACAGATTTAAAAAAGGTAGACTTGTGTTTTAGGTCACAGTTGCCATCAAACTTGGGTGTTGCAGAAGTGCATTCTAGTTGTTTTTAAGGTGCAACATTTTGATGTGTTAGTATATCACGAAAGGTGACCCTGATATACCCCCCAAACCCGCTTGTATTGCTTCTTCAAGGTTCCTCTGAGTGGAGCTGAGAACACAAACAAATGTAACTAAATCAGAAGCTAATAAGCCAACTCAAGCTGAGGATGAGTCACTGGTTGACAGTCCTGTCCATCATTCTAACCTAAACAAATTCTTCAGCATCTTATGAATAGAAAGAACTGGGACATGTTGACAGTAGAGACAAAGAAAGAAAATATGCACAGAAAGATAACTTTGGGGAATTCTTCATACATATGGTGTTCTAATGTTTTGGTTTGCCATATTACAGCTTTGTAATCTTCGTTATTACACTTAAGCACACATTTACACAGGGGGGCATCACATTATACGTGTATTACATATGGATTCAGACTTTTATGCAATGTAAATATTATAATAGTATGGCATATCAGAAATGTAGCTTTTATGCATGTGCAGGAACACCTCTTTACATATATTCAGTCAGCAGCAATGTACCAATTTAAAGTCCATTTAATTTTCAAATCAAATCTGATGAGTTAAAAATTATGTTCTGTTACAGGGAATTTACGTGGCACAGAGGAACAAGCCCCTGTAAGAAGAAAATCTTTACTCCTGAGTTTAGAATACAAGACACACAATGACCCACACGTGTTTGCACTCATTTTATCATGACATTTTTTCTAACATCTTATGACCTTAACTTACACTTCAAACATAGAAGGTCAAACTGTACCAACATTCTTCCTTCACATCTCAGCGTTAGACATGCAGCAGAATGCAACTATAATTCAAACCTTTCCACAACTGGTCCCAGTAATGGTGGTGATTTTACCATGAGATGTCCAAACAAGGCCCAAAGACAAGTACGTGCACATATAAACACATCAATTTGCTTAATTTGCATGTACTATTTAGATAAAATAACTATACATTTTCAAATCAAATAATTTAAATTCCTATAAAGCAGTAACTTACAGAGTTGCTACATTCCATGCCCAGTGAACAAACCTCGTTTTCCCTTTTTAATGGTGTTTCAACTCATTGTCATTTTTGTCATGTTTCCTCAAATGGAAACAACTATGCATTTGACTGACCGAAAATATATTTACAGCTAAAAGCAGTAGATAGGTGTACCTAGTGAAGCAGACAGTCAGTGAGAATCATCAACCAAAATGCTGCACAAGAATTGAATGGCAATAAGCATAACAAATGAAAGCACAAATAATGACAGTAGCTATTCCTAGAGTTCCCCAGGTGATAAATAATGGCCAAGTTTCCTTTTTTTTATTTTATTTTTTTTTTATTATTATTTTTATCTTCAAGTTTATTGTTTTCAACCTCATTGGTTCCTCTTTATTTTTGGTTAAAAATGTTTCATCAGTTTGTACTTGTAGTTGAGAAACGAGTTTTCAATTTGCTGGTTGCTGTGTGCGTCCATTCTGGCCCATTAAATAACCCTCATTAAAGGGCAACAGCAACTAATAACAATGTCTGAGTCGCACCAAGCTTGTCCCTGCACTCTGCCCCTTCTCCCCTTATTTAATTTCCCTCTAAAGCTGCTTATTGATCCTCGCCTTTCTATCCTGTAACTATTTTTATTAATAACACAAGGCAATAACAAGAGTGTCACAACCTTAGGTTTTACACAAGCTATTAAGAAGATGAACCTGAGGCTGTTAAATGCAGATCCTGCAAGGTTTTCTCCTTTCTTAGTTGTACCTCAACCTCATTAGACATATGAAGTATTCTAAGCCTTCACATCTCCTTCAGACTTTGAATTTAACTTTGTACATGAAGAAAACTTAAGAAAGGCTGCGCAAGATGCAAGAAGAACAGAAAGAATTCGCAGCAAGTGTAAATGTATGTGATTTGATATCGGAACTGAGCAAAAGAGATTGTGTGGAAAAAGGGAGCCCGAGAGGATAAAAACAAAAAAAAAAGACAGCAGAAAAGGGGGGGAGAGCTGCAAAATGGATGAGGAACTGCCAAAAGGCAAGCCTTGGTGGTAAATTCAGACAAGGTGCGGAGAGGCTGGGATAGAGAGATGGAGGCAGAAGGAAAACAGATTTGCTGAAGGGAACACAAATGAATAAAATATGGAAGGAAACAGATAGGATAGATAGGTAGTGGAAGTGAATGAGAGAGAGCAGCTGGTGCCACATGTAGATTCTCCATAGGCAGTGTCTTACTCCTTTCATTTCTGCTCAAGACACAAAATTCACATTTATGTGATTCTGTTAAATAAAATAAAAGGTATGTTCTTTTTTTTGACTGGATTTGTTTGAAATACACGTGTGCAGCAGCAAAATACATGTGCTGATCAGAATTCCTGTATGTGGGCAAAGAAAAGTACAGCAGAAGTTTTTCAGAAGTGTGGGTGAACTACATAACATCACGAAATCTAAAATGTGTGAAAAGGCTGACAGCCAAAGATTGTGCTCTCTGTGGATAATACAGGCACTTTCTGAATACTTAACCAGAATGCAATGCAGCCAAATTACCATACCCATAGGATTTAAATATTTAAAGAGGTCATCTGCAGTCTTTGACACTCACTCAAATAGACAGCGTACAGATGAGATAGATTTTGTCGTGTGTGTAGATTTTATTTGAGTGTTGTGTTGTGTTGTCTAGTCTTTAACTGTCAATCTATTCTCAAGAAAGCAACATCCATAACGCTTTATGAGAAAGCTGAGAAAGGTGGATAATCGAACTGGGTATTTCCATTTATTTGTTGTTTTTTTTTAAATATACAGGTTTATTGCTGATGGTAAAACTGCTGTAACAATGGTATAAAAAAAGAAGCACAAGGTTTATATGTCAAAATAAATGCTGAGTAAAAATGCACCCCACTATACACTGCCAAAACTCATCTTCAAACTCTTTTTCATTCCTGGGGTTTTACTGACGCCAAGGACCCAATTTTGCTGTCGGGTGTTTTACTGCGGTTTTCTTTCTTTTTTTATTGTTAGATTTGTGTTTTATACCTTGACTTTATTGTAGAATGTTGTCTAAAAAAACAAAACAAAGCTGGGATTGGAACCAGGGCCTTCTTGCTTTAATGCTAAGTACACATGTGACTCGCATTCAAGAATGTGCTAAACAGGCATTCTTGAATGAGGTTGCATATGGTATTCACACTGGACTGTCACTACCCGATACTACTCACAGTTGGAAGAGGCTTGATGCAAAATGTAAAAGTTGTGCAAATCTTGTGACTCTTATTCCAGGCTTTTTCTTCCACAAATATGTTCACAAATATGAAAGACTTGGTGTCATATTATTCTTGTCTGGCACAAACCGCAATTTTTAATTTTTCCTCTTTCTCTACGTCACTCCTAAATCAAAGCTCCTGACTGATCAAAGTTCAACTTTCAATACGCGCTCATTGGCGTTGCACAGAGCCCAAAGACGGACTTAAAAATTTGAAGTGAAGTTGACCTGGAAAAAAAAAAAATCTTGTTTAAAGTGACAAACACCATTTCTTTCCATCTAAATCTTTTTATCTGTTTTGTTTATTCTGATCTCTTGTTCTAAATAAAAGGTATAAATGATGGTGATTTAATACATACAATTTTAATTTTCAAACATCCAGTAAAAAGACATACACATGGCAACAAACATAATATATTAAAAAGTAAGAAGTGGTTTGATCTGTGAATCGTTGAGCTAGATTCGTGAATCCAATCAGATCGCCACCTTAATACCGATCCATTCCCCTACTTTTCAATGAAAATGGTCGTTTGAACGCACAATGCAGAGCGTGGTGTGAACGTAGCCTAAGACGAGAATGCCAACCATCTTACAGCCCAGTTTTTTTATCCAGTTTATAGAAATTATTTAGAAAGGTCAAGATACAGGGGAATCGTATTAGAAAAAGATGGTAGCAACCGCAAATCAGGAAAATTATGGGAATTGGCTCTATAAAAACCATTGAGTTACATGGTCATAGAATTTTACTCACTTCTTTTATAACTATTGGAGATGATTCCTGACTTTACATACACAGCACTCTCTGAATCTCAAATTTGTTTTACTAATCCCAACACCATATCTGCATCTCAGTTTTTATTTCTCATGAAAACTGTAGCTTCCTTTAACCTTTCAACTTATTACAAGTGGTTATTTATGGGTTCACGGCTTTTTTTCTGTTTATCTGATGGTTGAAGGTTTCCATGTTGTCTATGAACACAATGCGCACAACCCACACACCAAAAACAATTTTTAAACTGACACTAATTTGACAGATGGTAACGCACAACCCAATTAAAGAGCTGCGAGAGCAGCACTGCTCTCTGCACAGACCTGAAGACCCGACGATGCAGTTTGAATTAGTTTGCTATTTAGCTGTTCTCTCCGGCGCCACTCCAAGCTCTCTTGGCCAGGACATGCAGCCGAGTGTGGCACTTCAAACATCCCGAAAAAACAAAAGGTGTGTGAGCAATATGAGCTCCTCGATGAACATGTGTGACAGGTAATTGCGGTCCAGCTCTGCCAATTATATACTTCTGCTGTGTTAATTTGCCGGTGCAAACAGATTGAGATCCAGCTCACTGCCAAACAACAGGTACATAAAGAAGCTATTTAAGCTGTGTGGATTCATTCTCGTCACTGCCACAACTGCAGCAGACATCTGTCCACACACAGGTAGGTTAAATATTTATGATCACATGGGCAACAGTTAATGCTTACCAAAAAAAAAAGGAAATCTGGACAGAAGAGACAAAGGTCAGTATTCTTATGTTGAAGCCTTTTAATGCTTTATCAGCACAAATGAGGGGAAGTTAGAAACCACAAAAGAAATGTGTAAAGCAGAAATATTCACTGTGCAATAAATAAACCTATAAAAGCTTTTCAATCAGAGTCGATTTCTAAGATTAAAACATTAAAACAACAGCAACAGAGTGAAAATTCATAGCTGCTATTTAATAAAATCTGACTTTTTGGTTAATGACAACAGAAAGCAGTCACATGGGCATGATGTATTCAACATCCACTGCATCAATAATGGCAGAAACAGCAGTTGCATCAGGCAAAGTGTTTGTTATCTCAGCGTCACACAAAACCCACGCACACAAGAGGGAAAGGACAACACTATTCATTCTGGGCAAAAGATGTATTGTTTTGTGTGATTATGTTGTTGTTCCTCTGGTGCAAGTGGGCAGATGAAATTATGTTGCACCGCCATGGTGCCAGCAGTGGTCAGGAGTGTGTGTCTGTGTGCATATGCACAGGACATAACTTTTTAAGCCTGCCTGTTTACAGAGGAAATGAGCGTGGCTGTTATCATTCCCCACTGCCTGCCTCAGTCCCCCCATCCCAGCTGCCCCTTTCCATCAATGGCAGGTCCAGGTAAGCAGTTTCCAGTCAAACAATTTTCAGGGGAAAAGGATGGAAACATCACCCTCCCTCCCCTTACTCTTTCGAATCCCCACTCCCCACCCTTCTCATAGCATGCCTCCATCCATCCACTACCTCTGACCATCCCCATCACTTTGCAGCCAGATGAGCAAAGCAGCAGCAGCAGCTACCTACCCGTCCCTGTGATTGACTGTGCCGCTGCAGAGCGCGCTTCACTGTATTCACACCATGTCTATCGCTTCCTTCCCCTTCGTTGTAATTGAGTCCCTTCACCATTCCAAATATGCACCATCAGAAGTGTCTGTGTGCACGTGTGTGTGCATGTGTGTGTGGAAGGGGAATCTGGCTGTGTGGAAGTTGATTGGCAGGCTACATAACTCAATTCAGCAATTTTGAAGGAGCCTGATGGCTTTTCCGGTGTGCTTGTGTGTGAGACTCTACTTATGTGTGTTTGAGCTTATGCAAACTTATATGAAGCCATCAGACAGGCGGCCTCGATGTTATGCTTTGTGTGGAAGCAGACTCGTGCGTGCAATCCATTATAACAGATGAGAACTTGACTTATCTTAAAAAGAAAAATGCAGAGGTTTGTGTACATAATTAGAGAAAGATCCCCAAACAACATCACACACATATATATTAGGTTCTTGTGGGTTCAGAGATGGTCTGGTTTGCAGACTGGTTTAGCCATTCTCCTCTGACCTCTGACATCAACAAGAGATCTACGCCCACAGAACTTCTGCTCACTGGATATCTTCTCTTTTTTGGACTGTTCTCAGTAAACCCTAAAGATGGTTGTGGGTGAAAATCCCAGTAGGTCAGCACTTTCTGAAATACTCAGACCTGCCCGTCTGGCACCAACAACCATGCCATGTTCAAAGACACTTAAATCACCTTTGATTTGTAGAAGATTTTCCTGAACATGTCTAAATGCCTGAAAGCATTGAGTTCCTGGCATGTGATTGGCTGATTAGAAATTTGCATTAACAGGCAGCTGGACAGACATGCCTAATAAAGTGGTAAGTGAGTGTATGTCTAAATACACATGCTTGCATAAGTGTGGTGGTGGGAGCCTAAAAGTGTGAACTAAAATAAATAAATAAATAAATAAGAAAGTACAGTACGCGAGCTGGAAGAGGCTGGTTAGTTCAAAACGGCAACTCCAGGCTACAGAGGTGAGAATGGGATGGTTGCTGAGCCCGCGTGGTTTCTGAGGGGCACATGAGCTGAAAATAAGTTTCTTTTGCCTAAATATTAAAGCAAAGAGTAAAACCCAGAGTTCAGCAAGCCCAGAGCAAAAGAGACGGTGAGAGAAGGTACGTCTGGTGGTTGACAGAAGAAAAAAAAAAAACACAGTAAAGGCAATTGACTATAAAAAAGAATAAGAAAAACTGCGAGAAAAGACAAGAGGTGGAAAAGCTTCTTCCTCTAAGGAACTGTAACAGCAGGGGGGAAATAAGAGGTAAATGATTCACACTTTAATACAGCCTTCTAAACCTTGTTAAAAGCACTTTATAGTGTTTCTTCTCAATGTGTCGCCTAATACAGGCATTACAGATACACACATGCTAGTAAAGTACTTCTTGTTATAGCTTTATAAGCGCCCCAAATACAGGTGGTGCAGGCTGTCCACTCAAGCAAGAAGAAAGGAAAAAAATCATAATAATATTGGAAATGAATTGCTGCACCATCAATAAATGAAAGCAGAATGAGGAAAAAAATGGAAAGTCAGATGAGAAGAAAACTATTTTGTCAATGCAAATGAGAAAGGAAAGGGAGAAACCCAGGCGTTCAAGCTGGCCACCTGGGCCCTGCCAGTTCTCTCTCCTTTCTCCTTCCTCTTCCCTTCATCTTACATCTTATCTATCCACACCTGTCCCTGCCATCTCTACAGCCTGCAGCGACAGTATGAGATGTAGATAGAAAAAAAAAGAGGAGGTAGAGATAGGCCACAAGCAGCAGGGGATGGATACTGCCAAATATCCCTCAGCAAGCGTTCCTGGCGATCAAAAGTCCCCACTCTCCTCCACCAAAACGGCCCCTTCCAAGTACCAGAGAGTCTCTTTCTGTGTCAAGTATCCAAATCGGTTACATGTGGACGCGTGCATCTGGGGCTCAGATATCAGTGGGTGTGTGTGGCCATTAAGCACCAACAAGATCAGCCAAAGAAAAAGAGGAGCACAGGGGAGAGGTTGGGAGGATGAAAAAACAAGCTGTAGCGTGATCTTGATGAGCACAAACCAAAAGACACAGTCACTGTTGAGGTCCATGAAAAGGCTTCACTCTGCAGGGGAGCCAGGAACAAAGGATCAGAGAAGGAGGCGATGTTGAGACAAAAAAGACAGACGGAAGAAAATGATAAGACACAAAAAAGGAGCAGTGGGGAAATGGGAGATATGTTCTTTTTTTAAGGCTTTAAAAGGAGAGCAAAGGAAGAAACATCCACACTGATAATTTGTGAATATGCTTTTTTGTCCCTTTGGACATCAATGACAGAGAATCTCTTGCCATTTTTCTACAACACAGGAGGTGAAGTACGCAAAAAGCAAGCCAGCAGGGGAAACACATTTAGAAAGCACAGAGCACTTACACTTTCACAATAAGAAAAGTTAAGAGCTCCAAAAGATCTTTGAAGTGTCCTCAGTGTGTTTTCTTGCACTTGTAAATCGGTGGGGTCGAGAGCCCCAAGGTAAAATTTGGAGAAACTTTCTTTTTTCCAGTCACCACATGGCTAAGATAAAGGCATTACAGGCAGAAAGTTCTTACACGTTTTTCATTGTAATATTTATTGTTTTTATGACCAACATTCCATCTTATATTCTTGAAACTGATTTCATGTCGTATGTTGCTAATTTTAATTACCATTAAATTCAGGACTCCACTTAATTTCGAATCACCTAGAACAGAAAAAAAAAACATTAAAAAATATTTGTCATATAATTGGACATAAAGCTAGGCATGAAAGGGTTAAACCAGAAATTCCTCAATGAAAAGTTCCTCTAAAGACCAGTGGAGATAGGTTTCAAAAGGGATCAATTATCCATTGGCTTCTATGTTGAATCCTCAATTTTTTTAACTAAAATTAAAATTAAAAGAGCTGTAACGAGTGTCAGCTACCAAAAATTCAAGTATGAATATTTGAGATGCTCAAGATTACTGATTTGCAAAATCAATAAAATAGTAAAAATATAATTCGGTAACAATGTATTTATTGCTCTGAAATGCAGCAAAATCCTGGATTTTAGGTTTATAAATCAAAACAAAGCCAGATGTGCAGCTCCACTGTCCCCGTAAGTAAACAAATCTTCAAAATAAAGTGTCAGTAAAGCTTCTTGTTTTCAAAGTAAAACTAGCGAGTGCTTTTCTTCCGTTCAAAAATTGAGACAGAAGTTCCGCCCACTGACATAAGTTCTAAAAAAAAAGAGAGCTTCAGCTCCAGTGTTTTTATCCTTTTGGTTATGGTAACTCTTCAACAGTTGACGCAATTAACGAAACTCCAGCAGATTCTGAAGCAAAGAAAATCAGCCGCGTGCTTATATCCAGCACTGCACACTAGTGAAGTACGAATGTTATCGACGTGAATCAGATGATTCTTTCGCAGAGAAAATCGATTTGAGGATAGAAAAACTGTGGAGAACATTTTCTGGTTTCATTGTTAAATTACAACAACAACAACAGTGATTTTTATGTTGTTCTAATGTAATGCTATGTTAACTGCTGAACTTAACCAGAAGGTTGATGGGGGGTTGGGGGGGAGGGGGGTAAAGTAACAAACACAGTTTCTTTCTATCTAAATCTTTGTGCTTTGTATTAATTTTGTTTATTCGGATTTTCCTGTTCTAAATAACGGTAGAAAAGATGGTGATTTAATATATATTACATACGCAGAGCATTAGCAGTACCATATAAGACGCAAACCTCCACAGACCAACACTGTCACCTTTTGTAAAAAAAAAACTAAAATAAAAAAAAAAAATTAAAAATCAGCTTATGTATCAATAATCGTTGAAGAATCGAAAAAATAATCCATGACCAATTGACTTCTAAAATAATCATTAGCGACAGCCCTAATGCAAAAATATTTGTTATTTAACTAGGTCAACTCTTGGGGAAGGGTGATTTAAAAATCACATTTTTATTTCATTATAACTCTAATTTGAGCGCATTTAGATTTTTTTTATAATATTGGAAAAAGTGTTGACAAATGAGTGAATCCAACAGAGCTTCAACCTTTTGAGTTGGCCCAAACAAACACCAGTTATCATGCCCATTCCACCTTGGGCACTATTTTTGTCGAGTTCAATGCATGACATCAGGACTGAAACTCTATTCTACGTATGTCTAGGGTGGAGACCAGAAACTTTGATTCCATGACTCAAAAGCCTTGAGAACCACTGCCAACCAGTGTCTGTGAGGTAAACATTCAAGGCAGTTTAAGTGACGCAGCCTGTGATTTATTTACACCAGTCATCATTCGGGAACAACCTGCTTTTTAATTGGCAGCAGTTTATGTTTGTTTTTAATTTTTTTCCCCGTAAGCTCGTAAATCGCTTTAAATTGCTTCCCTCACAAATCCATCTCCACGGTAAACATGCATCAGTTATAATTGCTTTTACAAGTAAGGCTGTCAGAAATGGAACACAACAAAAAACTACTTTGCACAGTTGACAGAATTAGATGATAAATATTTGTGGTGTATTGCAGAGAATTGTATTCATAGGAAATTTTCTTGAAAAATAATTGAATAAATAACAATTAAACAAAGTATAGCGCATAACAAAAGACAGCACAGAATACAGACAATATTCAACTCTACTCATACTTTCTACATTGAAGACCTCAAACATGTACAAAAAGTGTTACTAAACTATTACTTTGTTATAACACTCAACATGGTTTTGTTCCAACTGTATCTTCAAGGGTCCATTAGGTACTGAAATTCACTTCAAAAATATGTAAAAATCACAAAAATATGCAAAAATTCTGGCTTCTGTCAGTGTGTGGGCCTTCTTTTTCTGTTTCCTGGCATCATTAACGATTCAGACCATCACAACTACTGTAAATTATGTATTTTTTTACAGAATAACTTCCATTCTTATGATTATTGTTTTGAATATTGGCATCATGAATGCTAGTAAATAGATCTTTAAACAACACAAATAAGAGTGTGTTTTATGTCTTCTTTGGTCAGATGCAGAGCAAACTGGATTTCTGTTGCCTAAAACTGTAGGTAGAGCTGCTCTGATAAAATGAGGGAAACTGTTAGCTCTCATAGCCTGTGGGAAGGAGGAGAATAATCAAGAATGAAGGACCATTCCCCTACAGCTTTCTTTTATTAGTTTCTCTAGCAACAAAGTATGTTACTGTATATGCAGTCAGGAGGCGACGCTCTCCTGCTGTGTGTACTGTTTCCCTTTCCAGACTCTAGGATCTATATTGCAGACACAAAAACAATTTGCTGTCCATGGCACAAAGTTGACAAAAACTAAAAATTACTTTGGTGCCATCCACAGAACCCCACCGGCCTTCGCAAGCTGCTTCACAGCTCAATTCACCATTGGAGGCAAGCAGGAAGCAGCCACTGTGAACCACCATTTCTCTTCAAGTGCGCCCAGTGCCCGAAGGCCTCTGTCAGACTCACTCAGTATCACAGGCTGTTCACACGTTCCACTTCTGTGCAGCAGTGGTCAAAACGAAGAAACAGTCCTCCTGTGGTCGTTGAAAATATCCATAAAACAGATGGAAATGAACAAGGATACACAAATCTTCAGACTCGAGTCAAGCACCACTTTAATCGGCTAGCCATGGTTTATGGAAGGTGAGGGTAAGTGGGGGGCGTGCCTGTTAACAGTTGTAAGGTGAATCGGCAGCCGTGCACTTGAATACCCCTTCAGCCACTAGGCGGAAAATGAATCCCAAAAGAGAATCAGCTAAAGCTTTCCTCAAGGTCATTGTTGCTTGGGCACCTTTCAAGTGGCCTTGCCAAATGTAACAATGTGTGCAGAAACAACTACAGGAGATTTGGCCTGGTTTTCTTTTGCGCTCTCTTTCATTCACCGAGGTGGTTATATCACATCATTTTTGTATTGTTTTTTTTTTTTTTTTTTTTTTTCCCCAGAGCTGAAAGCAGAATAAGAATTGATGACCTTTTGCATTTGAAAGAGCTTGGAAAATCTTTGCTGTAAATCTTACACATGAAGCATGACCGCTAGCTTTGTTCCTCGCTGATGTTTTCTTTTACCATGTGCTTCCTAGTAGTTGCTTCCAATTATTGTTCAGAAATAAAGTGAATAAAAGTCTATAACCTCTACTTTTGGGCTGAAATGATGATCAAAAGGACGCGTATTTAAAAAAACTGTAAGAGTGCACCATTGAAGTGTAGAGTGATTCATTTTCTTCCATTTTTTTTCCCAAGTGTATGCATCAGCAACCCCATACCCTTTATCCAAAATGGGGCAGGAAAGCTTCAGCCACTGACATTCTCCTTTTTTAAATGTATAGAATTATGTAACTATTTTCTATAACAAATTTACCAACTTCTTTCACCAGCTATGAGGTTGTTTTTTTTAATTCGAAGGATTTGTTTTTAAACCAACGGATGGACAAGTCTAGTCCAAGTTATTTAAAATGGTTCATTTTTCAGCCTCTAAAACAAAGGCTGCAAAGCTGTTTGAGTGAAGCCATTATTGCAGCTGGCAGAACTGTGTCAGTCCGCAAGTCAAGCTGGCAGAAAATTGGCACGATAATGACACAAAGAATCCGTTCAATTTTCAAAATAAAACGCCACAAGCAGCCTTTAACTCGTTGTGCCGTTACTACATCAACATCACTCCAGACAAATTGGAAGCAGACCACAGCGAAACGACTCACTGAGTCTTGGATGTCATTTTTACACAACATAGAAGTCTGAGAACGTGTTTCTTTTGGACAGAACTACAGTTGAGTTTATTGTGATCAGTGCATATTCTGTTGTTAGTGCCTTGATTATTAAACTTTCAGTTATATTTGGGGGCTGCACAGTGACCTAGAGGTTAGAACTTGGCTCACAGCATGTGGGCCCTGGTTCAAATCCCACCATGGTCCTTTCTGTGTGGAGTTTGCATGCTCTCTTTGTGCTTGTGTGGGTTTTCTCCTGGAACTTTGACTTCCTCCTACACTCCAAAAGTGTGCATCATAGGTGAATTGGTGAATCCAAATTGTCCCTAGGTGTGAACATACACCTCCCCCAACAGTGACAAATATAGCATCCGCATGATCCCAAAAGGGATTTAGTCATTTGGACAATGACTTTATTTGCCACCAATACAGTAACACATAATACATGACATTTTGGGTTGAGCCTGGACAAACCAAATGGCAGCAAAGTTGTCCAGAAATGCAAAGTTCAAAGAAAATTGGAGAAAACTTCACTTCTTAAAAAAACTTCCAGTCTCTGTGGGTGTTAGCTTGACTCACCAACAACAATTACTCCTTGATTTATTGTAATCAAGAGTACTGTAAGAGCAGTCCAGCAAGTATGACCTCTCTGCACACAAAAGTACATGGATGTGTGTTTAACCTTTTGTGAAAATCTTTCCATGTAGTGCTTTCTGAATGTAGTGAAGATTCAAAAATATGATCAAAGTTTAACTATGTTTGATTTTAAAAAGTTGGGGGAAATTGTCACATGTGAGCATTTGTTGGAGCCACTTTATCTTTGCCAGGGATGGTAATGGTTTGACTGAATTTGCTGCACTTGTTAGAGAGACATTTTAAGAGTTTTTCCCAGATAGAAAGTCACTTGAGACCTCTTTGGCATTGTTGGGTCCGCGCTCTAAAAATCTCCATCTGATTTCCCAGCAGATTGTGCACTGCCTTGACTGGCAATTTCCAGTATCCGACAATCTCTTCAAAGCAAATCTATTAATGGTGATGATATGAAAAGGAAGTTTAAATGGCAGAGAGATGAACAGCCTGGTGTATGCGTGGGTGTTTAATTCTCAGCGTTGAAGGACTGCACGGCTTTTCTAAAAGTAGGAGTACTGGCCGTGAAAGGCAGTGGGAGACATTTCCAGACTTTTTTTTTGCCTGGGTCTAAGTTTGTGTGTGTGGGTGTGACAGTCCAAGTGTAAGCCTTGATACCATCAATCATGACATCTTGTCCCTCAGGTGTGGTCACCTACACAGTGCTTGCCCTTTTTCCATCTTTATCGTTGTATGCCACCATCCATCTCTCCAAGTCTGCTCTACCTCCTACTCGCCTCCATCCCCCTCACACTCAAACACCGTGTACTTTTCCGCTTTGGGCACAGCTTCCTAATGCCACTGCTCCATCTTTCCTCTCATTTTTTTTTGCCTTACAAACAAGTCAGTCACTTTCTACCACAAACATGGTCTTTCTCTTGTGTTTTTTCAGCACTTTTCCTTTTAAAGCTCAAATCCTGCAATCATCCACTTGTTTGCTGGACTCCTCTCCTCCTGACTTCCTCCTCTGCTCCACCGGTCTGTGACACATGCCCCTGGTGCTTTCCCTCTTTTCATTTTTTTTCTCTCTTTATTCTTTTATACAGTGTGCAGCCAGCCTTCTCACCCTCTGTCACCATGACGCTTTCACTTTCCTTCCGTGACCCCATCAGCCTCCCAGTGCCCCAGCTAAGCCTGGTCACTCTTCATCAACTAGCCTCCTCTGAGCACATGGACCACCCAGAGCAAGAGGGAAATGAGGTCTCAGTGGCAGCCCCAACCTCACAGTTTCACCAAACTCTTCAGTGACCCTTCTAACTTCTGAATGAGCCCATCATTAGCAGCCATCTTTCTCTCCTCTCGTATCTATATTAAGTCTTCCAGCTGGGATGTGCATTAGCCTCCGCGCTGGCAAAGCGCACAGCGTTCAGCTCCCGATTTTACTCCCCTGCCCTTTTCAGCTCATTCAGCTTCTCTAGTCCAATCACGGCCGGTGAGGGTGCCGCCGCACCACCTGAGTGGGGATAATCACCTTGGTTACTGGCGTAACCGGAGGCTGCTGTCTAACCATGTTAGTCCTGTGCCCTGCAGGAGCCGTGGAGACAGGTGTCACAGCATTTAGAGAGGGTGTTAAACAAGCCCACAGCCAAGCAGGAGGCAGAAATATTTACTCCTACTCATGGAAACTGTGTCACCAATAGCAAAGAATGTTCACCCCATAGCGTTCGCGCTTTTGAGCTTCTTTAGAATTCCTGTCCCCTCTCACCCCACCGCAATTCAGCATTGACTGGCTTTGACATGAGTACACTTTGTACCCTAGTAGAAGGAATAAATAGCAGCCGCCTTTGTGCCGTACCAAAAAGCTGTGCACTGATGTCAAAGTTTCATGGCAAATACAAATGTACAGTGTGGAGGGTCCGCAGCTGGAGAAAAGCTGCTGGCTCAGGGGATATGGGGTCACATGATGGAGAGCTGCACCCTGGCTGGCTACTTTTGCACTGATCTGATGTACTTAAGAGCACTGGATTGATTGGCAGCCTTCCGATGCCAGCAAATGGACAAGATGCCCTTGGCACAGCACTCAGCATTAAAAAACTTGAGTAGCAAGGTTGGTGAACCGCCAGTTGTTCACAGAGAGCGACACGTAAGGACGACATAGATCACCATTATGATAATCACAAGTAGCACTGTCTGGGGAATAGTAATGGCGAGGAGATGAGGTGGCAGCTATAAAGAGTATTTCTACATTAGCGCAAGGCTGATTAGATTGATAGAAAGTTTCACTAATGGAGAATTAATCAAATGGTCAAATGAGAAATAAGGATTCAATTGCCAATTGGTGTCTTTGTGTGACCCTTTCAATCACCATGCATCATATTTTACGTGAGCATGAATCTTTCCATGAGCACAAAGTGTGAACCAAAACAGCGCTGTAGATGGGATGGACTTAAATGGACTCGTTTTTTTTATTTTTTCTGATTGAATCAGAGAAACCAAAGACCCAGTTTTACAGATCTGAAAGATTTCCTCAAATATCTTTCACTTCCTACCAAGAAAGTAGAAGTACAAATCTAATTTGAGAAGTTAGATCAGCTCTGAGCCTCTTCCTGTTTGCAAAGGCGATGGACAGGCTGACAGATGAGGTTAGACAGGAATCACCGTGGTTTATGCTGTTTGACGATATTGTGATTTGTTGCGAGAGCGGGGAACAGGTGGAGGAGAAGTTAGAGGAGTCAAGAGGTTTTTGGATGCACAGAAAGAAGACATGAAGGTAGCTGGTGTTAGAGGATGCAGAAGACAGGTTTAGATGGAGGAGGCTGATTCGCTATGGCAATCCCTGAAGGGAAAAGCCGAAAGGAAAGAAGAAGAAGATCCCCACTTTTGTGAACATTAAGAAAAATATAGTTTGACTGTTAAAAGTTAGTGTGAAGTACATGTCACTTAAGGCTTAAATGATAAAACATATAGTTATAATATAGGCCAAAAGCATTTGTGTCAACATAAAAATAAGTTCCGCACTCTCGCCTCACTGTAGTGCTGAAGGAGGTTATTGAGATGCTCGAGACAGCAGAAGTTCAAAACGAAGACTGGGGGCAGATTAAGGTATAATCACTGTGAAACACATCAGTGGTACAAAAAGAAATTAAGAGCGACTTTCTCCTGCTGAGTAATGCATTCACCAAGCCTAGAGCAGAATGAAAACAGGCCACAAAAAGCCTCGTAACTCTTTCTGTTGTGACTCCCCCCCTGAAGCTCCACGATTTGTTTATAGAGCTTAAGCAGAGGCAGTTGCTCAGCTCAGATAGTGGGCCACCCTGTCAGGACCCTTTAGGACGGCATCAGTTGATCAAACAAGGTTGTGCACGACAGCAGCAGGGGGCGTAACGCAAAACAAAAGGCTAATTTCTCCTTATTATTTAGTTTACCTTTTGTCTACGGACTGGCAGGTCAGCACCGTCTGCCAACCTCAGAGTATCCGGATATTTAGACTTACAAAAGGCAGAGAACTCCAGGAAGAAAAATCTATATTATTGTGGCACTGGAATCTGATTGAGCTCATTTACACAGCGCACCAGCAGATGGCAGAGGAGACAGAAACATGGTTTTGTCTTAATTAAATTGGTGACGAGTTCATTTTATTTTGAAGAAGAATTACCCTCCAAAGTAAGGATCAAAGGATAAACCTTTGCTTCCAGTGCAGGCTTTTTGGATGCATCAGAGAAAAAAGGAAAGCTATAGAACAGCGAGCTTAGCAAAAACTGATGTGAATCAAACTCTTGTTTATTGTTTTCAGCTCTAAATCCCTGTAACCACCAGTTCTAACAAATATTTTAAGCGTAAACTTAAGTATACAAGCGTGTCTACATGTTTTTAGTTTGTGAACCGGCAGCGTTTCCTTTGATGTTTGTGTCGTCACGCCAAGACTCCGATCTGTGACTCACTGTGACATTGATTTATGCGCGGCCTCCCTGCGCGCGTGTGCGTGCACGTTCGCACCCATACACCAGCTATAATTGGTATTCAAATCTCCTCCCACAAGTACGCCCAATTGCTGCCATTTTTCAACCAAGAGAGCCAAAGCCAAGGTCTAAACAGCATGAAGGGGAACAAGCTCAAACGGGTGGCTCTCATTACACACATTCGAAATAAACAAATGGAGGTGATTTAAAGCACACGGTGAGAAGACAGGTGGTAATGGAGGCATTGGAGAGGCATCAGAATGAGGTGTAAGGAGAGGGTTGATGGAGGGGAGTGATTAAAGGTGGTCAAAGTGAGGTGGGGTTGACTGCATTTGTTACTTTACATGACAGGGAGGTTTGTCCCGCTGCTGCTGTGAATCTGCTACCTCCACAAAGCCTCTGAAAAGTCCCACTTAAAGTCACAAAAGTGTGATTAAAATCGCACTCGGATCATATTTTGAGCCATTTTAAAAGCATTCTCGATGGTCTTTTAGCCCAAAAAAAAGTGTTTTTTTTTAAGAAATTCACTTGAGTGTTGACACGGAGTAGGCCTGCCCCCATTTCCTATCATCCATTTGTTTGCACGCTCTCCCTCTAGTTTAAAGTCCCTTACAACCCCAACCTAACATTAGGGGTGGAACAAAAACGGCGAGCAGCAGGATTATCTGAGCTATCCAGCCGTACAGTTTTGAGCCAGATGACGAGGAGAACCAAGGACGTTAATAGATCCATTTGTCTAACAGTGGATGTATCAGAATGGAGCAGAGCAGGGAGCTGCTGTAGGAGTTTCTACGTCACACTTACAAACTTTTTCCACTGGAATTTTTGTGTCTGCTCCTGATTCACAAACTATCTGAATAAACAGAAATGAAATTTGAAAATTAATTTCCCTGATGCATGTCCTCCATTATGAGAAAGATGCCACGAGATCATGTTAAAAAACACATGATTTTCAACGGAGTAGGTCTTTAAGCACTGACTGTCCCTCAGGCCTGCCTGTCAAACACTGTGAAGTCCATCGGTCTTTCTTCCTCCTCTCTAGCCCTCTCTTCTTCGCCCTTTTCATTCTTTAAAAGATGGCAAAGTCTTCCAGGCTTGCAATTTTCACATGACCCTTTCATTCTGTTCATCCAATCCCTCTTTCCGTAGCTATCCTGGGATACTATCAAGCCCCAACCTCACTTCTCTCCTCCAACTCTTCCTTTACTCACAAACTGTAAAGAAAAATGACCAAAGGAGACCATACCTTCCGCGCTTTCTTCAGAAACATTTTCACAGAGCTTTCTCTGCCTCATTCCTGTGTCCACCTTGTGCATTTAACACCCCCATCCCCAGGCTGCTGTCTCTGGGCCCCTGTCAGAGCCTAGATTAATGGCAATGATCAGTGAGCAACCCCCAGCCGAGGGTGCCTGCAGCTTAGCCAAACCCCTGCACTGTACACACATGTGCTCATCAACGGACACCCAGACAAACACACACAAACAGCACACTATTTAGACTGCTATACTAACGCCTACAGCTCATGCATATAAATCAGAAAGCCACTGTCTTGAAGCAGACACACAAATGGAAAAAATGGAGAGAAAAGAACGCACAGGAAAAGGCTCTCCAAAAAAGAGAAAAGAAAAATCAATATACAAGCAAACGGTGAGGCAGCAAGGACCAGTCATCATCACATCCTGAGCAGATCTGGCTGTGGCAACATTCAGGACAACATTTAACCCTTTCCCTGGCCCGCACTGACGATGCACAGCGCAGCATCCACATGGCAGCATCACCCCTTCAGAGGATGCTCACTTTGACAGGTTTGTTTTTGCAAGCAAAGTTGCTCCACATCCCTGATTCCGACATCTGCTCTGAGCAGAATGAGGGAGCTGCGCAGGACCATCCCAGGCTGGGGTGCCCCAGAGAGCAGAGGGGATAAAAGCCGCCAGGGCTCTGCGGGAGCGATTACAAGGCTCTGTAACAGGATTGTTAAATGAAACTATCTGATAAAGGGACGTCTCAAAGGTCTTTTCCTGTCACTGCTGCAGAATAAAGAAGCAACAAACACTTCCCGCCGCTGGCTGTAGCGTCTGATACGCATCTGCTCCACTGCGGGCGTTTGTTCGGAGCTCTCGTGTGCGTGTCAGAGCTGCGCGCGCAGGGATTTCTGCACATGAGACTTTAGCCACAGTGCCCGTCCAGCCCTGCAGAGCAGCTCTGATGCACGGCTAATCCTGGGGGGGAAATAGCCTGATTAAAATGCTGTGACGCATGAGGGTCAGCGGAGCATGGGAAGACCCCGGTCCCACATGGTTTCTCCGTCCCACTAAGCGCGGCTTTCGCTTTTGTTTTTCCATCTCTTCTCGTTGATGCTGAGTTTTTAACCAGTTCTTCCTCCTTTTCCTCACGTGAACCCCGTGCGTTTCCCCAGCAGACTTGGGGAAACTTGCACATGGAGCGCGCACCCCACAGCTCTTTGGATTCCAATCACACTCACTCATTCATGCGCCCGAGCCTTCCTTACCAGTGTTCACCAAGCAGGCGACAAGGATGATGGAGACGGGGACGCAGTAGTTCCAGGCGGCCATTCTTGGTATTCCTTAGTCTTGTTGAGTATTCCTCTTCTTCGCAGAGTGTTCGGAGATCCCGCAGGTTCACTCTCCCGCAGACCTACAGCGACCGCGCACCTGTGTGTGAATGAGAGCGCGCCGTGCGCCAGCGAGTGCGCGTTTTTCCCCCCGCCAGCACTCAGAGCGTCAACATAGCAGGGCTGTTACTCACAAAACACACCCACTGCCTCTCCTTCCGTGGAGCCGAATATGACGGCCCGGCCGGTTTTTTTGGGGGGTTATTATACATTGTAATTGTATTTAAAGCTGGCCAATGGGGCGGGATTACGCGCCTGTCGGGCCAATGGCAGAGCAGGAGCGCGTGGCGGGGGGAGGAGGAGAGCAAACGGGGGGGGGGGGGGGGGGTTGAAGCCAAGTGAGGAAAATTGGAGAATTGAAGAGGGAATGAGGGCATAGTTAAATGAAATCTGGTCGCTCAGTTATTACTAATAAAACAATTTGATAAGGTTTTGATGAGTAAAGTGGGGGGAAAAATGAAACGTTTTCATGTCTGGATGAAAAGACGCTGCCAATTTGGCTTCAGAGTTGATTAGAAATGATTATTTAGACTGCAATATGACAATTACACTCATTTATCATTTTTATTAAATGCAACGGCCATATAAAAGTATTTCATAGAATTTCAGTGAGATTAGTGGACATGAGGAACTCATCTCCCCTCATAGAAATTGAATGTTTTACATGTAAACATGATTTGCTCACGGAGTGCTTTCCCAAAAGGTGTTTAAGATGTTATTGATTTTATTAGAATTTGTATTGGTTTATGTAGGGGTTTTTTTCTTCAGGAAACTTTATCGAACACAAAAATGGAATGAACTGAGGGCACAGATTGGTCAGTTCACACAAAAGCAGCCAATCCAGCTCACCTGCTGAGGTTTTTAGAGGGATCAAGTAAAAAGTAATGAGACAAGTTACAAGGAAAGTTTTCTAAAGACAAATGATTGTATATTTGTGCTATTTAAGTGGATAAAAGTTTGTAGCAATACTTCATGATAACACAACCATCACATGATTCATTTTTAAACTCTTTGGGGAACAATGAGAAGATTTTAGGGTAAAGTGAAGATGAAAAATTGGAATTTAGGTTCAATATTAGTTGATTTGGTGAATATTTTATAAACTTAAAATAAAGGCTCTTATTCATCTAGGATGGCTCAAAAGCAGAATCCATTTTTTTTTTTAAGTTTGCAAGTTTTCTAAATTAATTCCTATTTCAAATTAAGGTTCTGTTCCAAACAATGCTTTTGCATCCCGAAGCAGCACAGCAGTGAACTTACCCAAGTTAATTCAGCTCACAATGGTCTAAAATTAAAACATATGATGAGGACAGACTAGTATTCTCTACTCAGGTGCAGACAGAGCTATTAGGCCGTGCTTTAGGGTCTTTTTACCTTCATCCTCATGCCACGGCTGCAGATTTTCCATAATCGTGTTTCCAGTCAGAGAGCACTGCTCCATTATGAAAATTGTTTCTCTTTCCAGATCTCTTATTTTCCCTTTCCTAATCTTGTTTAACAGGCTACTGTGCAGGCTATGGCCAAGGCCCGAGTCCTCCTGTTTCAACTGTGTCTTTGATGCCCCCCTCAGGTTGCTGTGTGTATCTCACACCACGGCTCCCAGCCTTGCTCTGGCCTTTTATCTGCCACCAGACTTTTTTTGGTCTGTTTGATTAAAAAAAAATCTAGCAAGAGAAAACTTAAAAAGCAAAAAAACAGCATTGAAAAGTAAATGTCTTCTCTCATTGACTTTTATTGCTTCAAGCTTTCACGTTTGACCCTTTTTTATGGGTTAGAGAACATCTTTACCTCTTTAATTTCATTCTCCATCTTTGACCCAGTTGTTTTGGCAAGGATAATATTTGCCCCACCAATTCCCCAGTTGCCACCCTCTTCCGTTATTTATTTATTTATTTATTTTTGCTGTCAGCCTCTGTGAAGCATTGGCAAAGCGTCAGTGGCAGCAGCGCCCCCTCGCCAGATGGGGCATTGTCAGGGAGTAATGAGGAGAAAACACCTGCTTCTCCGTCAAACTCCACTCCTTCATTTTCAACTATTTGACACAATAACACACATACGCAGGAGGCTCATGCAAACACCATGACAAAAACAGAAGCAGGCAAGGACATGTACTAACAAATGTTTAGCAGCTCAGCACACCAGTCAGGGAGGTGTCATGTTTGGTACGAGTCACTTGATGTGCAGACTGAGAAAACTGCAGTTTACAGCTCATCAGCAGCTCCAGCTGCCAGGACCAGCTTTGTTTTTATCTTGAGGCTTCGTCTGGTGGTTGTAAACTTGTACTTTGTCCCTTCCAGCCTTTGGCCTCAAAGTCGGTGTCCTTTGTGTAAAATGTCTGAGTATTTTTGGCTGTCCAGCCTTTCAGAATCACAGAAAATAAGGAGCAGCCTCTACTTTTCACTCGTAATGAAGTCCAAGCCCAAAAGATTTACCATTTTCCTTTTGAATCCATCAGACGCTTTACTTTTTGTTTGTTTTCAAGGTTCAATGTTACTTTTTAGAATTAGAAAAGTAAAAATGTTTAACGCAGCCTCCAACAGCTGTACTGGGGGGCTTGAATAATCAGTTTAATAACGTTATCCGCGCTGTGTTCTGTGGCGCGTGCACCACTTAATGGAGTGTCATTGTTAAAGTGCCGTTTTGCCCATTATAACCAAGAGGCCCGTGGTCAACCACACACTAATAATAAAACCACATCAAATCCTGCATAACTTTAACAGACAGGCGTAATGAAATTCTCAGGGTTATGAGCATCGTTATGGTAACAAGCAATGGTGATGGTGCCAGTTTAAGGGTTGCAAGGCAACCAAGGAGAAAATTAAAAATATGAACTTGTATATGATGGTTATTTGGGCACGCGGGTGGAAAGGCTGTGGCAGAATTAATCCAGTCCAGCAGAGATGGAGGCGGCTATGTTACAAGAATTTATTGTTGTTTTTTTTAATTCAAAATGTGAACTCTAAGGCACATGCGGCATTAAAGATGACTCCTTTTAAAAACGACTCCCTCTGGATAATCTTTCATGCTGAAGAGGAACGTTAGATGCAAACCCAGGATAAAATCTTTTGTAGGTAACGTTTGGCGAGCCTTTCAACATCTTCTCCAATCTCTTTGTTCATATCAAAAAGAAGCAAAATCAATAACACATCAGACACGGGAGGGGGGTCATATTTTTTAAAAAGCAATGTAATTTCAAAGAAATTCAAAGAACAGTATAACAAAGTAAAGTCCTTAAGTGCTGCAAAAAACAAAGATTACAAAAACCTCGCTCAAGTGTTGGTGACTCTTTGAGCTGGTTATTATTTTAAGAAGAGCTGAGAAAGAACGAATCAACAAAATAAATCCTCGCCCCGTTCCTCAAATGCTTCATTTGTCATAAAAGCCTCAAACAATTCCATTTGTCACTGAAAAGGCAGAATTCCACGAGGAGTCTTACAAGTACACAAAGATTAATCATCATCCCCTCTGCTAAGAATGTAGCGAGCCAATTTCCACGCTGCGGAGTAAATGAAAAGAAAATTGCCCACCTTTTTGCCTCAGATGCACAACTGCAGTCTATACTCGCATGCAAAGCTGTTTCGGCATCTCTAAAGCAATCATTTGCCCTTCAGCGGTTTCTTTGTACCCAGCTAGTTAATGATTTTGAATTTACACTCCACTCAAGACTCCCAATATCACCTCCCTCCTCTTCTCTCCGTCTCCATCCCTGTCTGGCTGATCTTTCCCCACCAAAACTCCATCCTTCCCTCCGACTATGAAGTTACACCAGGGGTTGTTTGTCCAAGCAGGTGGAGGGAATGGATTCCACACTTGTTCGGTAGATTGGCTTCTTCTGAGAGTGGTCATCACTGGAGAGAAGGAAAAACAGAGCAACATCACTATATTGATCTCACAGCAGGCCCTCTGAAAGCATAAGTGGGGAAATGATAGTTTAGAACTGGAGGCACACCTGGTTGTCAATATGAAAGTCCATTATGTGTTATTTTGCGATATGTATCCCTCCGTACCGACTAGGAAAATCACTTTTCTCCGTTTTCGTATTCAGGCTAAAATATACACTTAATTCTCACAAGGCCGCAGCTCAAGAGTAAAGGAATAAGCAGTCAGTTATTCACGTTACTGAGAGTTCCCCTAATTTCCTTAATTTTGATTTCTTCCATACTTCACATAAAAAAACAGACTTTTCAAGAGTAGAACGTGTGGAAACACAAGGGAGAGCATTAAAGAGATCGAGGGTCAGGTCAAGACGGTCAGACCTGCTGAGATAAGGTTTGAATATTCATCTGGATAATGAAGTTTCAAAGACGGGTCTTTAAACTTTCCCAGATCAACGTTCAGACACTGAGGGAGAGGCAGCGCTTAAACACCTGAGCCTCTTTACAGTCCCACTCTGATCATCTTTTGATCCTTTGTAAAAGCGTTCCCTGTGGTCTGCTAAACAAGTTTATTCTGTTTTTAGGCAAAATAAAAAATCTAGGATGTAGTTTCAGCAGAGCGGCAAGAGTTCATTCAAAATTCGCCTCGGAGTTGTGGGTGGGACAGTTGGCATGGAGTAAGCCCGCCCCCCTTTCCGTCCTCGCTGCTGAGAGCCCTCTATTTAGACGCTCTCCTGCAAGCTTACAGCTCCTTACACCCCCATCCTAATGCTGCAATCACACCGGACTCAGAAATGCGCGTCTACCTTTCACTTCAAATGAAACCTCAATATAAACATACTGTACATGTATGTACGTTTCAGGCATCTGTGTGTAAAATTTCCAATCACACATCACTACACACATTTCTAAAGTCAGTTTTCAGGCTCTGCGTACAAAACGTGCAGCAACTGAGCCAAGTGCCAACAATTGAAAATTGATCATGTAGGAGAAATTAATAATTGCGGTTTGGGCCAGAATTATACGACACCAAGTTCTGCATATATCAGAATAGAGCTATAAAAGAAAAAGCCTGGAGCAAGATTTGCGAGATTTCCTCATCCAGCTGTGAGTACATGTGCTATCTGCTAGCATCAGGTAGTGACAGACCTGTGCGACAGCATATGCTAAAATCACGCTCAAAAACTCACTTTCTGCGCGTTCTAACACGCATGGCCGGCTTGTACGAAGCATAACGTTACCGGCACAAAAAACAAGTGGTGAGCAATATCAAAGCTATTCAGCTGTACAGTTTTGAGCCAGATACGAGGAATACCAAGACATACACATATCAAGCTGTCTACAAGTGGAAGCATCAGAATAGAGCACTTTTTCCCTTCTGCTCCTGATTTACAATAATTTGAAATATTCAGAAATGCAATTTTAAGCTTAATTTTCTTAATCTATGTCCATCATCATCAGAAAAATGCCACAAGAACATGTTAAAAAACCCTATTTTGTCTCAGTGCATCTTTAAGGGAAGTGGCCCTGGTTCTGTCGCACTGTAGAAACAGTTCGAAGTTCCAGATGAAGTGAAACTGCGGTCGCGGAGCGGGGAATGAGTTAAGGAAAACAGGAGGCTGAACGGGGTAAACAAACTCACGCGCTGAGTTGCACTCAAAGGTATATTATCCATCAGGTTTTGAACATGATTTAAGACATCATTAACCAAAGTGACTTCAAAGTGGTTGGCGAGTAAAAGGTGCTTATGAAGAGAAAGTAGGGGAGACTTTTGGTATGCAGACAGCAGCAGATGAATCCTGTTTATCTCGGCCTCTCTTTATATGATTAGAATCTAGCTCTTATTCCAGCGGATCAATCTGACAAATTTAATGTTCGGCTTGAGCAGCACTCGCTCTTGTTTTAATGCCTGTTGTAGAAACAAATGAAAAATAAACTCCACCCCAACAACAAAAAAACAAACACACACACACACAAACACTTGGGCAGTGTCGTCTTACATGGGCCCCTTGCTGGTCTTGATCTTCCTGGCTCTGCGGCACAGCAGCAAGCTCACCGAGACGATGCACACCATCAGGACCAGAGCCGCGGATGAGGTCATCAGCCAGAGACGGCCATTAGTAGTCGCGTACCAAGGGGCATCCTCTGCGGGACACACATGAAGAGAAATGTGCTTCACACGGAATCCAGAATCAGCTGAGCTGACCGCCTCCGGGCAAAGCATCTTTAGTCGACCTCATATTTGTTTGTATGAGCAAGAGTGTGTGGAGTCCAGACAAGCTGCAGTTCTTTATTCAGTCCTGACCTTCAGGAAGTCAGCCTGTTGATTTTTTAAAACTGGCTGATTATCCCCCTTTGTGTGCCAGAATTTACACATCATTTTTGGAAAAGAGGGGACTCTTTTCAAGCTGTTTTTGGTGCTGTGGATAAAGCATGCAACAACACTTAAAACACATGATTTAACTCTTAGTACTACAGAGCTTTCAGAGGATTTGGGGGCAGCTGGAGTTACACTAGACTTGTTTTTAAGTGTTTGGCCAGCAAAAACAGTGGAAAATTCAAAGCAGCAGCAGAGGTAAAAAGAAAGTCTTCTTTCAAATATACATTGTTTTCTTTTTTAATTAGAGAGGCTGCTGGAGAAACAACGGGGTGCAGTCTGGTGGTTCAACAGCTGCAGTTAAAAGAAACTGGGAGTTACCTGAGCTGTTAAAAAAATCAGAATGCAAATCTCTACATGTTTGAGTGATACAGATGATGATGGCAAATACATTTAGACTAAATTCAAAAAAACTAAAATGAATAAAGAAATTATTTAGAAAACAAAAGTAATTTCCAGAAATAAAATGAAACGCTAAAAAAATGTTCAACAAAATAAGAAACAGGAAAATGTAGGTATGATGGGACATCACTGTTTGGATGATGAGTAATTTATACAAAACATTTCTTGAATATTGCTATGTTTTTTTTCTGATGACAATATGCACTTATTTTTATATACTTGACCTGGATATCTTATAATGATTTCTGAAATAAAGTCTACTTACATACTTCATCTTTGTCACGTGATTTAGTGATATTTATAGAATTTTAATGTGTATCCAAGTCTCAAATGCGTGCAGGGAAAGGAAAAATTAAATATAAAACCCAAAAAATGTTCCTACCTTACTAATTTGGCATCCTTGGCATTACTTTTTAGGATAAAACCATTAAAGATCAGGTGAAACAACTGCATCTTCTAAATCCCTAAATTATTATTATTATTATTATTATTATTATTATTATTATATGGTTATAAGCTGTAATACAACTTTGCTGTTTATTGTGATGAGCATTATGCATCTTTCTTCAGGTGTAATTGCCGTACAAGCCTAACATTTTAGATCTAAGTTAATTTTTCACCTTTTCTACGAGTTTTTTTACAATACTAAATATCATTGTTCCTTTTTTTTCCCTCAATGTTTTTTATGCTACCATAAACTGCTGGCATTCAAGGTTGCGCTGCAACTTCTCATAACTCCTGCTTTATGATATTAGCGTGTCTGAACTTTACCCACTTCACATCTGGGAAAGTTTTTCCAAAATACCTGTCCTGTCTGAAAAACGGAAGTTGGCTTTACTGGAAACTCCACAACGTTTGCAAGCAAATCTGACGTACGAGAGACAGCTGGGACACATGGTGGGTGAAAAACTGGAACTTCAATCAATCATAGGATTTGCAGGACTCAACAACTAGGTGGCGTGGAGTTAGTAACATTTGTTTAAGCTTATTGCTTTGCTTCATGCTTTACGTCACAGCTTCCACCGAACTTCAGAGAAATGAAGCCTTTTTCAGAAAGAGGAAGGGGTCAGAACAGAGCAGAAAAGGTGTTATGAAAGCCATACCGGGCAGAACTGTGATGCTGATGGTGCGCTTCACATTTAGGGACTCCACTGATGGATTCTTGACTAGACATGTGTACTGTCCTTCATCCTGCGCGCTCGCCTTCGTCACCTTCAGCAGGGGTGATGGCAGGACCCAGTCGCTGCCCTGACAGACAGAACAAGGCAAGAAAGAGAGCAAAATGTTCACTTTCTCATGCTGTTTACCACACCAACTGAAAGAGTGATTTTAAAAAAAGAAATGTGGAAAAAGGAAGAAGTTTGAAATCCTACAGAAGGAGATTTTCTTTCTGAAAATCTCTGTAGGGACGGACATAACATTGAGAGAAACAAACAGCTGAATAGAGACAAAGAAGCAGAACTATCTCCTACTTTGCTGCCCTCATAGAGCAATCCCACAAGTCCCAAATGAGGTGTATTTACCTGTGAAGTAATCCCACCAAAAGAACACACATCGGCACAAGTCGCTAACCCAGATAACACCATTACCAGGGAAGAATGATGTTGCAACAACACACTGTTAACACAACACGTAATGAGAAGGCAGGGGAGCAGAATGAATTGTTGACACAGAAATAGCAGCACTATTATGAGATAGAGCCCAACATGGAAGGAAACAAATAATAAGCCAAACAGGAGGATTGGAAAACAAATGAAGGTGGCAGAAAAGAGGAGGGGTAAAAAAAAGGGAAAAAATAAAATAAAAAAAAAACACAACACAATGCAAATGATTTGGCTCTCGGGAGCTGCAGTTCCTGCCAAGAAAGTCCATTTCAATTTGAATAGATCTGAATTAAGAGGATTTCCCATAAAGGCCAGGTCTGGCCAAAGCGGCATTTTGTATGCAAATCTACTGGCTCCTAAGCAGTGGGCCGTTTCTGCCTCTGTCCTGCTGTTATTGCCAGAGGCCAAAGCGCTCCCGGCGGCTGTCTGTCAAATTGGGCCGACCCAGTGCCACCTTGCGCCCCACATCCCGTCCCATGACACGTGCAAAAACAAGCACACCGAGAGACAAGCAAACTCTTGTCAAGCTAGACTGTAAATTTTCAGTTTCTTCTCATCGTGTCAGTTAGATGAGAACTGGACCGAGTGAGTGTGACGAAACCCATAGAACACGGCATGTTCTGGCTCCAGTGAAAGAAAGTCAATTCACTCCTCTTTTTTTCACAATCCGGATGTCGCCATCGTCAGTAAGCAGTGTTTGTTCCAAGTCAGTCTGAGTCTTTGTTTCTTTGGCAACCATTCTCGCCAATCAGGAGGGAGCTTGTTGGAAGTCCACACCTCTACCACTTGACACACATTTCAAACATTCAACGTGAGACCACTTACTTTTACTGAAGCATCTGATTGGCCAGTTTATAACTTGAAATAAAAAATATATCATGAAAAATGCTAGTATTAGCAAAAACATGTTAAAACAGGTAGAGCAGTTGTTTTGACAAATATAATAACTGATAATAGCTGCTTATTTCTCAATAATAATAATAATTATTCAATCAAAAGGTCAAAAGGTCGACGGTTCGATCCCCGCTCCCCCCAGTCAGCTTGGGTAAGACACTTCACCCTCCCTGTCTTTAGTGTGGCTCCCCTGATGTGTGAAAGCGTATGAATGTCTTGGTGATGGTCAGAGGGGCTGTAGCCCATACTGGCAGCCATGTCTCTGTCAGTCTGCCCCAGGGCAGCTGCGATTACAGAATATCAGTAGCTCACCATCACCAGGTATGAATGAGGATTGAATGAATAATTGATACAATTGCATGCACTTTGAATGTCTGGAAAAGTGCAGAATAATCCAATCCCATTCATTACTATCACTATTATTTTTAAGTCCATTTTTGGGCTCCACATACACAAAGTGCAGCCCATGAATGCACGTTGAATGTTAAACCAGGTTAAATTTCGACCAATTAGGGACTCTGACTTCCTTTTTAATTAACAGAAGTGCCAACCGACTGAAAATGCATTATCAAGGACAAATTAATAATTGTTGTTTGTATCCAGCTGGAATTATATGACAATGTCTTTCATATATGGGAATTGAGCTGTGAAAGAAGCAATTTGGAGCAAGATTTGCACCACTTTGACCTTTTGCATCAAGCCTCTTCCAACTGTGTGTAACTGTTTGAGTAGTGACAGTCCACACGCTTTCAAAAATGCCCGTTAAGCTCGTTTTTGAATGTGCTTCACATGTCTGATGCATACGTCCTGTTTGGAACGCGATGGGAATGGGATTGCTCAGTCAATGATCTTCATTATTGATCTCTGATTTGAGTTAGAACTATAAATTCAGCCACGTACAGCTGCAGACCCGTCTGATCATCAGAAGCTTCCACTTTAAAAGTGACAACAAGCAATAACTGGAGCTCTCTGTGATCCTGGACAAACAATATTAACACCATGAATGATATTTGGACTCATAAGCCCAATTAAACGCCAGATTACCATGAACTCTTCAACAAACGTGTTAACTGTGCCAATTTACCAAAGGGAAAAAAAAGAAGGAACTGGAGAACAGCCTATTTCCTACCAGAACTGCATGATTAGACAACTTCATGGCTGGTTGGTGCTCTCAGGGAAGATAATGTCACATTCTCGCCACTAGGGCACAGTGTATCACCTGCCTAATCATCTTTTTCTTGTTCTACATGCCAGTTTTACTCTGAGAGATTTTAATTTCCTTTTGTTCTTTGCTCTTTGAAGAGCTTAGTTGAATAATTCAGTGCCAGTTAACCAAACACACACACACTAGATCATTGCAAATCTATCCATATAATTGTTTTCTGGTTGACTGGTTCTAGCCTAGACTTCATTAAACTATTAATCCTCTATAAGAGGCAAAGCTGTGGTCCCCTGTGAGAGGTGAGCCTAAGCCAGCCGGTCACTTAAACACAGAGCGCTCCTCTAGCAGAGGAGATGGAGAGACCATAGGCGAGGGGAAGAAAGAGGCTTGTGGAGATGGAAGAGGGGAGGCGAGACAATTATGCAAAGCCAAAAGGCCAAAAGAGAGTTGGAATTGGGAGGAAAAAATATATAAAGAGGTCACGTCGATGGAGTGACTGTGAGAGAGAAAATGACAGGTTTCCAAAAGCATAATGAGGACACTGCGGCTGGGTTCACAGCTGAGGCGCCCGCACCTCTTTTTGCCAGGAGTAGCTGGGCTCCTCTGACGAGCTGGCGGAGCACTTCACCACCACGTCGGCTCCGACTCGCACCTTCACCTCCTGTGGGGCCTCCATGAACCTTGAGTAGCCTTCCATAGTAAGAGACGGCCCTCGCAGGTCTACAGCACAGCAGGAACAGAAAAAAGAAAGGTCAACCGATCATTGTTAGAGTTTTTTTTAGGCTTTAGAGATGTGACTAAACATAGGTTTGCACAGGTAAGATCTGATCAAAACTCAGATCCTTTAAGTATACTTGAGCATGCAGGCTTAAATATGATGCAATTGGTGCAGTCTGTACAGAGAAATCAATAGTAATGATGATGGGCCTCATCTTATCGAAGTCTTTAGAGAAGCAATGTAGTGAATAATAGCTCATTTTCTCTTCCATCTCTGTAGATGGCCCACGTCCATCCAGCTCCTGGCTTCTCTACCCTTCTGCCTCCTTCTGTCCTATAGTTCATTCTAATCCCTTCTGCTTATTGATTCCTCCCATGAGGCTGAGGAGCTTATCAAAAAGCATTAGGGTCGATATGATGGCCACTGAGAAGGATGAAGACGGAGAATCTGACTGACCGTGCTGCAGATGACAATTCATGCAACTATTCAACAGGAATAGTTTTTGCTCGAAGCAGAGCTATTCCACGGGAGTAGAACTGAACCAGCTTTCCTGAGCATAGAATTAAATGTGATTTTTTTATTGTTGATTTTTGTCTACCATTCCATTACTTTGTCTAGTGGTGTAAATTATTAATGTGTGTTTTTCTTTCACTGAGGAAAAAGCTGTGCGCAAACAGTGAAATATTATATTTACTACGAGCTGGCTCCAAATATTAAAATATTCATTTTGAGTGTAAATTCAGAGATTTTTTATTTCTTTGTCAGAGGAACGACTGCTTTCAGTTTGACGCATGCTCCTTTATCAAATGCAAAACCCGGACGTGCTGAGTTTTATTTGCATCGCTTCTGCCTTTTGTTTAACTATGATAACATTTATAGCAGGACATTGGCTTCCTCCCACATTAACTCGGGACACTCACAGTGCACTTTGAAGGTTATCGATTCGGAGACGTGGTCCGGCTCGGTCCCATTCCCAGCGTCTGACACACAACGAAAGCGAACTCCTGAGAAACGCGTTGAGTAGAAAAGACGCAGATATGCCTTCTCGCCATCCTCTTCGACCTCTACTGCTCTGTCATAGTAGCAAAACGACCTGACACTTCTCCACCAGACTTGATGCCAAACCTGCATGTACTGTCAAAAGAAAGGAGTAGAGAAAAAAAAAAAAGGAGGGTGAGATTTTTATATAGCAGATCAGCTTTTATGAAAATTGGATTGTGATCCAAATCTCATAAAAATGTGGAACTACATCAATAACTCCCCAGACTTACCTCAGAGAAGTACTCAAAGTGAACCTTGCTGATGTTGAGGTCATTGTCTGTGTTAAGGCATTCCAGTGTGACCATATCTCCCTCCAGAACCGGCTCCGTTGGCCCTTTGATCATCAAAGCAGCTGCATGCGGACAGATATTACAGATACAGCTTATTGATCACCACATGAATGGGACAGGGGGAATGAAAGCATGTCGACATAAACTGAAGATCAGGCGGCTCTTTGGGCAGCAGCTTCAACGGGTACTCGACCTTGTTTTGGCATTTGGTGTCAGACTGCCAGCTAAAAGACATTTTTTTTAAAAATAATTGAATTTGTACTTAAGATGTATTCAGACTGGAAAAGTCTGTTTGTCCAGACAGAGTCATCTTAATTTGGTCTGAACCTTGTGAAATTCCCATTAAGCCTGACTACGGTGGCCCTTTTGGTCCAGTTGTTCCAAGCGTATTCAGACTGAGAAAAACTCTGAGCAAACCGAAGCTCAGTGAAATTGGAAACGAACTGAGACCAAATGTTCGAGAGAGGTTCCTGGTCCTGGACCAAGGTCCACTTGGGTTAATTCCGTCTGAAAATTTGTTCCAGACTATCGAAGGGAATCGAACCTTGGTTCACTTTAAGTTCATTTGAGTTCAAATGAGTCCAGTCTGAATACACCCTAAGAGTAGTTTATGTCCCATGACCATTTCTCGGAACACACAAAGGCACTTTTTCTTTCACTTTAACAGCACTTATCCCAACTAAGATCTGTTCTCACATTCTTAGATAAAATTTTGAGTTGGTTGTTACATGTAAAAGGCTTTCCTCCTGTCTTACAGCTAGTTTCTCAATGTTTCAAGGGATTTCCTGTTTTTGTCAGTGGTTTAATCACTACAGCAACAAGTTAGAGTGACAGCACCATGTAAGAAGACTAAAAACAAAATTCCTCTAAAGAAATGAGCTCACACCAAAGAATAATGTAAAAAAAAATGCACACATGTAGTAAAAATGTGGTAAATTCTTCAAAATATTACAAATACTTTATTAAAAGACAAAAAATGTATTTGAGACCATTATCAAATTTTCTATGAGAACAAAAAACATATTTACCATGACTGCTATGGATCAGAGCAACAACCGCAGCAAGAACAAGGGATCTCATTGTTGCAGAAAGAAAGAAAAACGTCAATATTTGAGGAAACGTCGAGAAGAATTCACGCAGCGACTAAAGTGAAATGAAGGCGTTCTCTGGTTTTATCTAACGCGCTGTAGGTGTGGCTTTCGTTTGCTCTCGAAACCCTGAACTTTTCTGTCAATTTCAGTTTAAAACCGAAAAGAAAGAAGCACACTTTTATTTAAGCGTTGCTGTTGTTTAAAGGTGTCATAACAGGGTTTTGCTGATGAGTGTTTTCATGGGAAAGATTGGGAACCATAAACACAACTGTCCACTCCGATCCAATCACCACGTTTGCTCCTGACGCGTCACGAGTCGCTTAGAGAACTAAACCACTTCTGTTTTACCTGGACTTCCTTAAGGGTGTGTGTTTCTTTTTGTCTTCCTCATGTTCAAAGCAATTTTTAAAATTGCTAACATCTCACAATTAATTTGATTTCACCGCTTGCTTATTAGAGTTTCCAAGTTTTTTGAAACTAAGACTTTCAGTTGATAAAAAAACAAAACAAACAAAAACACAGTCAACATTAAATACCTATCATTCGTGTACACAGCTCCAAATAAATGTATAATAAGAAAGCTTCTGTTGGTGAAAATATGAGATCACATCTGGTAGGAAGCCTACATGCTTAGAGGATCCATTATGAAGAGATTTATTTTCTTAGTATTTCAAATAAAACAAATATGAATGTGAAAATAAAAAATTGATAGTGTTGACAAATATAAATATCACAAATATTAAAAACCAGAGACCCAAACTATATTTGGGTTGAATTAACCATTAATCGATTTAATCAATTTATATGATCCAACCAGATTAATCTGTCTGAAGCAAACTGGTAATTTAATTGACCAATACCATTATAAAATTGCTTGATGGAACCAAAAAATGATCAAGCCATGATTGCAGTCCAATTTGTGGAACCACTGAGTTTTACAAAGACATGTACATTGTAGTAAAGTGTTCTGAAATTCTTCCTTGTATTATTTTGTTTTCTAGAAACAACAGTAAGCTGAACTTTACAAAACTAAAATGTGAATGGATATGACAGGTTTTTTTTAAACTTGTTTGTTTGTGTGCAGATTTAATGTAAATTTGATTATGTTGCAAGAAATACAAGTTATCGAAGAAACTTCACCTGCACTGTTCCATACACAGGTATTTATCTCTGTCACACTGGTCGAATTTTTGGCTAAAGCTTTCCTGAATCGATATTAGGTCAGTAAATTGGATCAAACTATATCATTCAAATTTAAACAATATCAACTTTGAATTATATCAGTAACCACAAATTATAATATGATTTTTTAATGAATTGTTACACCCCTAATAAATAGTATGTTGGATATCATGATTTTGTTATTTTTTAAAGCATTAGAAAATTACATAATCTTTTTAAAATAAATTAAACGATAGAGCATTCAATTAACAAGAGTTCTCTCTGTTTTTATTCTTATTTATTTCTTTTGCTTTCCTTGCATCGCTACAGAGACTGATCTTGTTCGCTTGTTGGTGAAGTTCCACACACAACCCAACAGGGGGCAGCGCAGTGTAGAAACTGTTCCACCGGAAACAGAATCGGCGAGAGCGGAAGTGCTGAATATTTCTCCCTGCTTTCTGGAGCGACAGTTCGTAGACAAATTTAGTGTCAACGACGCACTTTGTCCTCGAAGTAATGAAGAAAATGGACAGATAGTGCTAATTTAAAAAGGTGAGTCGTTAAATGGCTGCTACGTCTCAAAATATTGTTTGAGGAACGCTTAACCGACAAGTTAGCTGCTGAATTTAGCAAGGCTAACTTCAAAGCTTTTCAGCGGCTATTGTTTTTAGCACTAAGCAATCTGTTAACGTTGGATTCTTAGTGTACTAATAAATTGTTGTGATATTGTTGCCTCCTTGTGTTAATGTGTTTTATTTTATTACTCTTACGTCTGTAATAAGACTTTGAATAGTGTTTTAAGCGAAACCGCTTGTCTGCCAAGCGCGTTTTCTGCTTTCTTTACCGTCGTAGAAACATGGAATGCAGACATCATATTTACTAGTTTATCTAAAATTTGCTTGCATTCATGTGTTGAAAGCGAACGCTTTTTTTTCTTTTTTCTTGTGATTTTTTTTTTCGCTACGTGCTGTTCAACAAGTAAACTAAATTTGGAGGGAAATGTTTGGTAGTAATGGATCCTCCATATTTCACTAAATTCACTGACTATATTCACTTTTTAAAACTTCTGCTTTAAGGTCGTGGTTCCTTGAGAAAACGGTGTTTTGTGACCATCTTGGACTGCCACTCAAGACTCGGGAGACTCGGGCCACCAGAGGCTTCAAATCTAAAGAACTGCTGTGCACTTCCTCTTTGACCACTGAGAATGGCGAATAGCTCCCCAATAATAGTGAAGAGCCTTCCTGCGGGGCCTGCAGGTAGAAGCAGTCCAGAAGGATCTCAGGTTGGATATTTCTCAGTTTTCCTTTTTGTTTAACCATTTTTACATCCCAAGATTTTTTTGAATTTATATAATATAGGAAATGCATTCTGTTTGAGGAAATATTCACGTTTTATTCAATTAAATAAAAGAGTTACATCTCATTGTTTTCTTTTTTTTGCTCTTTTCTTATTTTTTTTCATAAGAATTACCAATGTATGTGCTATGCTTTTTTTTAACAATTAAAATATTTCTTTTGTGTGACTGCAGCTTACGGCTGTCTCGCAATTTTACACTCATAGTGACAACCGTTTCTCTTTATCTCAGGTTCTCTCTAAGAAAAAGCTGCAGGACTTGGTGAGAGAAATTGATCCAAATGAGCAACTGGATGAAGATGTTGAAGAGGTAAGATTAAATAACAATCTATTGTAATGACTAAACCAGATGATTGTTTTATTATTGATTATTAGATGCATGGATTATGATCCAAAAACTATTTTAAATTGTTTTATACATTTTAAATAAATAGATTTAAAAAATACTATTGTTTAAAGTGAAACTAAATACTAAACATTTTTCACTCTAACATTTTTGAAGAACACACAGACACGCCTGACCTAGCAGATTTCATCATCCAAGCAGGCCCAAGTTCGCTTAAAGCGGCTGTTTGGAAGCATTTTGGCTTTTGTGGTGTTAACGATCAATTTGGATAAAAGTCATGTACGTTCTGTCACACCAAAGTAAATATGTAGGGATCATAACAAATTTGCAAATTGCACAATCACATTGCACGGTTCCATCTGGACGAGGAGGGAAGAAACAGTTCAGGTGCTACTAGCTTGAGTGTGACTTCAACAAATTCTGCTGTGAGCACTTCCAATGGTCAAAAAAGTATATTGGATATCCTAAAGAAACGTCCACCGTTGTTGGAAAAGGCAGAACAAATAATGAAGTCAATTGGAGCTTTTATAGCAAAGGACTTGAGACTTTATTCTATGGTGGAGAACTATTTTAGGTTGTTGAGATCAGGGAAAAACTTTCCATTTTAAAGCTGTGAAAATGTTTTTATTACCAAATGAAATATTTTTTTATGTCAAAAATTATAATCTTCTTATTGAAAGTTAAACAAATATATAGATCTTTTCTTCACTTAAAAGGTGCACTTGGGTAGAAAAAGTAAGTAATATTAGTCTTGTGTATTATTGTAAAGAGAAAACATTTCTAAAAAATACAAAATCGGGATGCATTGATCATAATTGAATTGTGAGGTGTCTCAAGATTCCCGTCCCTTATTACAGGCCACCAAGCGCGAAAACTGAAATTTGTGTTGGCCACACGTAATATGTGCGGCCAATATGCACCTTCTATTCCTAAAATGTAAACTTTTATAATGCATAATTCACTTAGATCTTGTTCACATTTTCAATGCTAATGTTCATCCAGCATGTTAAAAATGTAGTTAACTGTAAAGTTATGTGGAAACAATTGCTGTTTGTTACATTCATAAATCAGAACAAATGATCTTTTTTTAAAGGTCTGTATAATATTTTGTTGGGTTCCTTTGAGGCCTTCATATAGGTTTTTCTTCTCAGATGCTTCTTCAAATCGCAGATGACTTCATAGAAAGCGTTGTGACAGCAGCCTGTCAGCTGGCACGCCATCGCAAATCAAACACATTGGAGGTTAAAGACGTTCAGTTACATCTAGGTATGTTTTTGTTTTTTTACGAGCCTAATGTACTATATTATTGTACAGCTGTGCATAGACTCTGTTCATTGATAATACAGGAATTATTCATTGTTTCTCCCAGTGTTTGAAAATAAATATTTAGTGGAAAATCAAAAATGTCAACTTAATTTTTTAGAGCGTCAGTGGAACATGTGGATTCCTGGATACGGCTCAGATGAAATTCGACCGTATAAGAAGGCTTGCACCACAGAAGCTCACAAACAGGTAAATAAAATACTTTCTGTGAGGTTAGATTTGAATTTTTTTTTTAAACATTGGTAGATATACTGTTAGCGCAGACAAAATATGGTAAGCTCAGCTCATTTATTTCATGTGCTGCACTGCCGGTATGGATATATTTTAGTTCACTTGTACTAAGGCTAACACTGCGCCTTCGTTTCCGTTTCAGAGAATGGCACTGATCCGCAAGACGACCAAAAAATAAAAGGGCAAGCCCTTAGGTTGTACCCAATTTGTATATTTTCAAATTTTTAAATTTTCGTTTATGCAATTGTTTTCATTTCCACTTGAGTTTGTCATTGTATTTTATTGACAATAGAAATGGTTTTGATGAGGTTGTGTTTCTTTGACATTAAATAACGCTCAGCTGTAACGTCTCCCTGAGTTTGGGTGTTTGGAGTCATCGCACAATGTTAGTACTTTGTGTTTTTGCTTTGTTTCCCACTAAACAGACTGGTAGAATTTCATAAGTTTTGTCAATAAACACTTGCTGGATGAATTCTTATGGATTGTGACTATTGCTGTCTCACTTTTCTTTGATAGTTTCAGCATAGTGATGAAAATTCTGCTAAATCGGGCTTGTCTGAAATGACATTTTGAAGAGTTATTTAGCAAATGTAACAAACTGCTTTGAAGATTTTCACTGTTTATACAAAAAGTTCAGTAGCAAGCGGCACATTGTTGCCAAAATAAATGTACTTGTGGTTTTAGAATAAGAAATGCACTTTAGTGCACATCGTCCTTAAAGTTCTTAACCAATATTTAAAAAATATGTTTTGATTCCTTCATAATACACTTTTTTTTTTAACTCGTTGAAGTTATAGATGCAAAAATGCATCAAACCAGTTTGACTCCAAAGGTATCTTGATTTAGCATTTACATGAAAACACAAACAGAAGTGAATTTTGTTTTATTGAGGCATCAAGGGGTGAAAGACCTAAAAATGACCAACTTGTAACATTGAAAGCATTCAAATTAGTGAACATTTTATTAATAATTTAGACACTTAAGAAGCTACAGATTAGATTGAGCCAAAAATACATTAAAGGTTTGGAAAGCATTAAATATCTATTGTAATTTTAAGTGAACTTATTAGACAGATTGCACCTGTTTTCAAAGAACTTTTTTTCCCTTATACTTGACTAGAATAAACTACTGTTATAACAAAAATGCTTCCATTTAATTTCAAAGAGCAATAATTTAATTTTAATATTGTTTGACATGGTAAAACACAATTTATGACCTCAAACCACAGAAGCAGAACAGACAGCATGAACAGTTTGAAGCTGTAAGATTATTTCCATTTTCTACATGAAATGTGGTTGCAATTTTCAGGAACAGTTGGTAAATAAAAAAAAAAAAACCAGAATTTTTAAAATCCTTTTCTAAAGAGCTCCTGCGTAATGACATCATCAGGACATTAGTTATGGTGCCCCAAACTGTTCATAATTAAATAAATATAATCTTATGATCAGATATTCAACCAATAAATATCTCAAATATATTAAAAGATCATTAAATTGTGAAAAATCTGCACATATATATTAAATTAGCCGTAAGATTATTAAACATATTTCATCAGCTTTAAAACCTGTTCATTATTTCATAACAGCATTTTAAAACATTCATTTTTTAATCATGTTGAATCTTACTGGCTTCTGAACAGTTTGGGACTCCATTATTAGTATGACTGGCTGTAAACCTTGCACAAATGCAAAAATGTATCAAATTCAAAACCAAAAGTCTGCTTTGCATGCAGATTTGAGAGGCGTTTAGACCAACTTTGAGCTTTGCCAACAGAAAGACAGTTTCAGCAGAGAGCTGATGGCAAAACTACTTATGCTGAAAAGATTAGGTCAAACATATGCCTTACAGAAATGAACGATCTCAAAAGACAAGCTGCCGTCATAAAATGTTTTATTTATTTTGGATCAGTTAGTCTCATGGTACCAGCTTACTTTCATACACAAGTACAAAAACAGCATTTTAGTGTACATCACAGCCAAACATTTCAACTCCTTTAATGAGGGTACTTGTCAGTCCAGCATTTACTCGCAACATTTCTTTTTCTTTGGAGCTGTGCTGGCTTGAGAAATGCTGGTCTTTTTGAACTGCAGTGCCTGTGGGGCAGCGCACTTAATGCCATCCCAGCCTTCCTGCAGCTCTACTTCCCCGCTCAGCAGACCCTGATAAACCCGTCGAGTGAGAAGCTCAAAGCATTCCCTGACGTTGTGGCCAGTCTTTGCCGAGGCCTCCACATAGGGCAGCCCAAGCTGTCCGGCCAGTTTCTCAGCCTCCTCTCGGCTCACCGCCCTCTGCCCGTCAGCATCCCTGTCGTTTTTCTGACCCACCAGGACGAACAGAACCTTGTGCGGCTGCACTTGTTCGCACACCTCATTGTGCCACTCTTTGATATGGTCAAAGGAGTCTCTGTTGGTCATGTCAAACACCAGCAGGCCTCCAACCGAGTTGCGGTAATAAGAGCGCGTCACTGACCTGAGGTGAGAGGGGGGAAAACAGGAGGGATTTAGGTTTCAACACATTTAAATCCTTCACAAAATCCAAACAGGAGTTCAGAGCTCAGACTTTGACAGAACCTTTTTGTCTTTTCTCCCCATACAGCTGCACTGCGTGAGCTCCATTCCTTTAGATAAGCAGATTAACAAAGAATCTTTGTCTTTAAGAGGCTGATAATGACCATGTTTAATCAAGACCCAGCCAACAAAGACAGTTGTGTCAGCAGACACTGACTGCTGTTTCTAGTGGGAGGTCCTCCTGTGGATGTAAACAAGCAGCTCCAGAACAATACTTTAGAACTAAAAACAAACTTAGCTGAGCTTTCAGCTGACTCCATGGAAAACGGAGCTGAGGTAAACACGAACAGTTTGCAGTTGGACACAGTTCATTCAGCTGAAAGAATGAATGTAGTGGGAGAATTATGTCTAAATTTAATATGCAAACGGCACAGGCAGCATTTATGAACCCTTGATCTTCAGAGGATGACGAAAATACCGTTGAAGCTGCAAGCAAAGTGATGAAGCAACAAAAAGGAGTTTATGGAGGCACACCTAAAGTTTGAGATGGTGTTACCATGTGAAAAGTGTGATGCGTTTAAATGTCTTTGTAAAAATTTAAGTTTGGGAAATTCCAGAACTTCCAACGGAGCAAAGATCTAAGGCAGACACCTTGGTAGAAGGGGCTCACCTGAACCTCTCCTGCCCAGCTGTGTCCCAGAACTGCAGTTTGACACGGACCCCCGGCTCCACCTCCAGGAAGCTGACATAGAAATCCACACCCACAGTTTGGTTGATGGACTCCAGGAACAGGTCCTCAGTGTAGCGCTTGAGCAGAGAAGACTTCCCTACGGTGGAGTCCCCCAGCATGATGATCCTGAACTGATACTGCCACAACGTCAGGTCCATTGTAGCTGGGGGGGGACATAAGAGTTTAAAAAAAAAGGAATTCTGAGATATAGAAACACCAGGAGAGGAAGACTGGGAAAGATCAAAGAGGAAGCTCATAAGATTGTTGGAACAGAAACGCTAGAAGGAGATGGACCATGTAAATAATCTGCTTCCCCATCACCTGACGCCTTACCTCTGATGCTGCAGATATTGTGAAACAACTTGCCAGCCACTCCCTATTAATTCTCCAGAGGTAGTCTGTGGTCAGAGCCATGTCAGAATGCTATGGATTCCACACAGAGGAGTGTGTTTCTCAGTCTCATCTCCCATGACTTATCAAGTCCTTCTTACAAGCAGGTGTGTGGAAAACGAAAAGTGTTCCCTGACTAGATTCCAGTTTTCCCACAGGTCCGCGTAGCTGATCATAAGTGCTACTGTAAGCATGTGTGGAAGTGCTGCTGTGCAGGGGCGTGGACTTGTTAAGTTTGCCTGTGGAGACTTGACAAAAGGAGGGGCCAGGACGCAAGGACAAAGGGAGGGCTGTTTTGGAAAGGGAGGGACTGATGTGGAAGGGAAGTTTTTGGAGGAAGCGGTTGAAATATCTAACAAAATATCAAGGCAAAGTACAGTTTCCTGCTGTCACTTAAAATTATAGCTAAACTTAGAAATGAACTCTGTCATAACTTTATGACCAACTGTGAAGTGGACATTGTTGCTAAAAAGGGAAGTTGATAAGAAATTGTCTTTGAATTCCCTGGGAAATACTCCGGATGTAAACATGCAAGTCTCCTTTGGGGGGCTTCATTTGTGTATTCTTATTTATTTTTAGAATATAAATAAGTCTCTATGCAGTATTGTTACAGGAAGTCCAAATATTAACTTTAAGCATGCTAAAATCTTAAGTGAATGTAACATTCAGCTTCTAGCAAAGTAAAAAGTCTTTGAGTGCTTTTGTGGAATTGTGAAAGGAGACTTAAAGAATGAAAATGCTGCTTGGATACTTGATAGCTTTTAAACATCAGGGATAATTGTTTCACTTTTGCAATATCAGTTTGCAGACGCCAAACTGTTTGCCCATCTGCCGCATTTGTTGACTCAACGGTCATTTCAAGTTGGCTGATTGTCAGATGACTTTGCATCACCACGGTTTTCTCAGGAGGGTCAGGGTGACAGCATTAAATGTCAAAGGATTACAACCGTTTACATGGAGCAATCCTGCTCCCCCTTCCCATCACACATAGCTGAGAGCTCTCTATTACAATCTCTCCTGCTAGGATCTAGCCCCTCACAGCCCTTACTGGACATTACTGGACATTACTAAATTGTCCATACCATTTTCTCATAGCAATTTTCAAATGTATTTATATTTTTGAATGTATATATATATAGCATTTTGCAACTCCTTTAGGTGTACCAAAGTGCTTCACAATAAAAGACCGAATAGAGTTTTAAACAAATGTATTTAAAATTTGACACTCTTTTAGTTCTAGATCCAAATTATTCTACAGTTTTACTCCACACACAGACAGAAAATCCTCTTGTTCGAACCATCAGGAAGTTAGAATTTTCCTGTTCCTCTTAATTTATGCGAACTGTCTCTTACTATGAAAAATGTCTGTATATCTTTTGGTAAATAATTATTATATCCTTTGTATAGTATTTGTAATGTTTAATAATAAACTTGGTCCTATAATTTTAGTATTTTTGATAAAAAACGTTGATTAGTATGCTCCAAATATCCTCCTTTGTAAATAATTCAGACTGTTCATTTTTGTCATATGTAAAATTGCTTTAATAATTATTTATATTTCATATTTCATTGCAGTAGTTATGTTAGGGAAACACCAAGCGTGAACTCTAACCAAGTAGTGTAAACAAAAGTCAACTGAATTAAGACAATGTTTTGCTTTATTTATTATTGAAAAGTTTTGAGATTTTCATTCTTATTTGTCTGATGTATTTTTTAGAGAAAGTTTAGCATCAATTATTAGTCCCAAAAGTGTATTCTCTTGAACTTTTTCAACTGATGTTCTATTTATGCTTAAATATTGCTCAAAATGTTCTCTACTATTACCAAAAAATATGTATTTTGTCTTATGTACATTTAATTTAATTTATAATTTATTGCTATCCAGCCATTTTTAAAATAATAGTTCATTATTGATAGTCCTACTAAGATTATTATAGTTATAATTACTTTAAAGTAAATTAGTGTCATCTGCAAATAACAAAAACTCGAATAAATAGGATATGTTATACTTTTAAATACGTATGTACACGTGAAACAAATTTGGTCTTAATATAGAGCCCTGAGGGACACCACAATTGATTTCCATATTAGTACATGCATACTGGCCAATGTTAACTTGTTTTCTTTCTATTCAATAACTTCTTATCTACTTCCATGTCACTCCTCTAATTCCACACTGTTCAAGTTAATTGACCAGAATTTTATGGTTTATCATATCAAATGCAAGTTAAATAAGTTTATGGTGAAGCATGACTGAAATGTTTCATATTTCCTATCCTTATTTAGTTCCATAAAATTCTGATCAGACTTTTTTGTGCATCACAAACGTCCATCCTGTGAAATCTGTGACTCACCTCTTTGGTACAGGTCTCTCTCCTCTCTCTCCCTGTCCATCTCTGTGCTGACTCTTTCAGATTCATAGGGATGAAGGACTGATAAGTATTTGTGCTTTAATTTTTTTTCCACCGATTAGAACATGCTTTAAGGAGCTCAACTCGACTTTTCAAAGTAAAAACAAGAGAAATGAACATTACAGTAACAATTGGTCTTAATGTGCTGGCCACGTTTGTATTTATCAAAATGAGGAGCACCTGGTTCATTATTTACATGGGACTTTCTGCTGTTAGCTGGAGCTAACTCCTTGTTGCTACCAGCAGTGATGAAGACTTACTTTCTTGAAAATCTTGCGTAAATCCATGTTGTGTAAGTTGTCTTGCTGTGAGTCCGCCGGTGTAGCTCGTAGACGTAAAAAAAATATGTCGATGCAGCGGAGTGTGAAGTAGAAGGGAAAACGTGGACTGGATTTTCAGTCATGTCGGTATCCTCTGGGAATAACTGGAACGGATTGGAGAACGATGCACTGACGCTTTCTTAACACTGTGGCGTAAATGGGACCAACAGCTTTATAATTATATACTGAGGAGTTTATATTACTATTTATTTGAACCTATTTATATTGAATGTTTCTGCAATGTTTGCATAGTGTTAATGTGCGTCGGATTTTTTTGTTTATCTATGTTTTGTATGATTGTGCTGACAGGCCTGTGAGGAAAATAGGTTGACAGAGAGGAAGGAGCTGAATGAGGCTAAAGGCAACATATCCAGAACCAAGTGATAGCAAAGAGAACACCATGAACAAGTTCATTATGTTGTTTTTGATCTATATATATATATATATATATATATATATATATATATTTTATGTATCATAATTTTCATTTCATTTCATTGTTTAAATATATTTAAAGTTGCTTAAAAATTTTCAAGCATAAAGTTTTCATTCCTTTTTTTCAGTCAACTTAACATCTAGTTTTAGTTAATTATAACACCCTTGGTGTCAAGTATGGCTAGAAAAAAAACAGATGAATGTCAAAGTAAAAGTGAATTTTGATCTCAGATGGACAGCAGAGGAAAGTGAAAGGTCAGGCAAGGTAGGAAGAGAAAAATATATAGTACCACTGCAACAATGAGACTAATGGAAACTGTGAGCCAGAAACTGAAGGAAACGAAGCAGAGATGCAGTTAAAGCCCACAGAAAGAAACAGCTAGTCAAGAAAAGGGGACAGAAACCAGTGAGGACACAGCTAAACTCAAACAAACCCAACTGACCCCACCTGTGCCCTGCAATTTCACATCAAATATGACAAATCTAACCATAGATGTGTCACACACTGAAGGAAGGTCCTCCCTGCTGTTAATCATTTCTTGAGGCAATTACACTGCAAGGTCCTCCAGACCATCAGCAGCTGATGCAATGACCATTCTCAAAGCATCAGATATGAACTGGTCCTCTGTTTGGAGATGACCCGTCCGATTTTAAAGGTGACTGCAACCACATCTGATGCATTAAAGGAGTAACATGCAGACGTAGGAGCTGCATTTAAAATTGTTGATGGGCTTTGCAGAGGCTGGCCCTTATCCGAACAGAAGAAGAGTTTATGGAAAGTGCAGCCAGGCTGAAGCTTGTGCAGCAACAACCATGCTTTGCCAAGATTAAGAGAAGTACTACAAATTTATATGAATATGGGTTGATATAGTACAGTGTGGTTTCTTGAAAGTTATAAAGGATTCAATTTGTGCTCCACCCACCCCTCCAAAGAACTCTGCACGTCACTCGTACAAGGTACTAACTGAACGATCCAAACTTTTGCACACACCATTATTTTGCTTTCTTTTATTCTGAAAGGGTAAATAATGGAAATAAAGTCTATTTTTCTGCATCTTTAAAGAATGTTTATCTGTAAACTGATGCCTTTAGAGGATTTTTCAATCTTTCCTTGAATTTATTATGCACAATTATATAAAATTTTACCTGGAGTGCCCAAACTTTTGATCCCCACTGTACATGTCCTCAGTCATCAGAAAAATGCCACAAGAACATGCTCAAAACACCACAATTATAATCGGAGTAGGTCTTTAAAGTAATCTTCTGCTTCATGATACATACATTATCTGCACCTTTTTCCAACAATTTCCATTTCAACTGTAAAAACACTGACACAGTTAGTGTAACCTTTTTATTAAGTGCGTGGAAGCCTAAAGTAGTACAAAAAATATAAAAACACAATTTACAATTTACTATGAAAAAAAGTATTTTTGAAATGCAGTTTTTAAAGTATGATTTGAAAGGAGTTTAACTTTAAAGTCCCACTCCAACTGCATTCTTTTCTATTGTAAAATAATTCCCAGATGTCTTCATTATTTTTCAGCAAACATAAAAAAACGTGTGTTGTTTTTAAGACATAGTTTCTGAAGAGCAACTGGAGCTCCTTAGAAATGTGATTCTGGTTTGTGGGCAGAAGTGGTGGCACAGAAGTTAGCTGAACTAATTTCCCAGCATTCATTTGTTTACACTCTCTCCTGCTAGCTTGCAGCACCATAGAAGCCCAAGCTAACATTAGCATAGCAAAAGAAAAAAGGCAAGCAATTTCAGAGCTTTCCAGCCATACAGCTGAGAGCTAGATGGCAGCTCAGACGAGGAAAATGAAGACGTGTGTATCTATTTGTCTGCAAGTGGATTATTTAGAAGTGGAAAAGAGACTTAGGCCACCCATGGCAGTTGCTGCTTCATAAACCCGAGCTTTCTCAAACTACAGGTTTTTATCTGCTCCTGATCCAACGTGATTTGAATTCAGAAATACTCAGCAATGCAGCTCTAATCTTAAAATAGTTTATAAATGTCCTCCATTATGGGAAAAAAATCTTAAAAGCACGATTTTCATTGGAGTGAGGCTTTAACTACAAAAGTGACGCCGTTACAAAGAGGGAAACTTTAACTCCAAAACGTCCATGTCAGGAGAGCTGCTGCTGCTGCTGCTGTGATTGCTGTAAGAGTCCCTGAAATTAGAAATAAATAAATCAAAGTAAGAATTTTAACAAAATATTAAGCAAATTAACCCAGAAACACCATTTGGCACACAGTGAATCTTCAACCAAAGAACATCATTTCTGTTTAAATTTAAGGGTTTTATTTTTTGCCTTTTTTTTCTTTTTCTACCACTGTGAAGTGTAAAAATCCACCACAGTAAGACATCCTTTCATCTGTTATGCTTCTGTATAGTTATGCTCATTAGATTATATAGTTGACTTTTTTATGGCTCAACCTCAAGATACTTTTTTTAAAATAACTTTTCACTTTTCCTGCTTAAGCAAACATCTGTTAATTCATTTGTGGATGCTAACTAATTGATTTCCAAATGTTTACCTTGGTGAAAGCTGACAACCTTTAGCCAAGTAGCTCCGGAGTTTCCCAGCAGCAGCCAGCAGAAGACCAAAATAAGGAGGAGAAGGCTTTATGGGCCTGGAGGTGAACTCTGGATGATACTGCACTCCAACAAAGTAACAGTGATCTGAAACAAACACAAAACAAACTCAATTTCCCTTAAAGCCACAGGTTATCAGATTTGTGTGCTGGTTTTAGAAGATCGCTGACCTTTCAGTTCTATGATCTCCATTCTCTCTCCTTCAATGTCTTGACCAACAAACTGGAGTCCTTTTTTCTCAAAGTGATGCTTCAGCTCGGGATTCACCTCAAACGAGAATAAAATTCAACTAAATAACTTAACTTACTAGATAAATCAGATCAAAGTTGCTGAAGACATCAGTCTAGAATTATTTTCACGTGATCCTTTTACTTTAAGATCTTTAACTATAAAATACATCGTGTTGTTTTCATAGCAATTTATTTACTTTCTAGGAAATTACTTTTTATTTAAAACCTTCTCTCTATATTTCCATCAACATATCACCAGACAATCTTACTTTGAGTAGAAAGATTTGTATCTTCAAGATTTCCATGATTTTTTTTCCCTGTATAGATTATAAGTTAAGGTTTTTTTTAATATAACAGTGATGCTTCTTTTTCTATGGATGCCGTTTTATTTTAGCAACTCTGTAACAAGCAGGGCTGTGTGTCACTGTCAAAATTATTAATTGATCTGATTTTAAATTTGTGAGCTCAAATGTCAATTTATTTTAAGAATTGAAATTCAAAACTGACATTTCTTGATTAGGCAAAACATTTCACATAACTGGTGGCAAAAACCACACAAAGGTGGAATTTTTTATATTTAAATCATTTTTTATAATAAAAAATAATAAATAGCAGTTTTTTTGTCTTAAAAATAATAACTTTAACTACTTTAGGGAAAATTGATGTTGATATTTGATAAATTCATATAACCTCTTTCTTAGTTATTTAAATAATCAATGTCTTACTAACATTATGTTTACACTGTCAAATATTTTTCTTTAATAATTCTTTGTAGTACTAGACCCAAAAATACCTCAAATCTGTGTCTGTGCCTTTCTTCAACATATTCAACATCTCCATAGAGCTGCCCTGCAACAGATCAGTCATGACAAACAGAAACTTAAATCAAGGTAAAGACGCCGCACTCCTTCCTCATTTCCATTACGTACTCAGTACACTGCCGCTGGACCTAAAAATGGTCCGCCTTTTCCCCAATCTCATAGTCCCGCCCATCTGCCCAGGGTTGTGCTCTGGCATGTCAATCACCTGTTTAAAAAAAGCATGGACGTCATGCTCCTCTGCTATTGTAAAACAATAAGAACATGGAAAACAAACACTAAACTTACCACAGGGTGTTTGGTTTCTGGGTTAAATTCTGTGGAGTTTGCATCTGCAAAACAAAAGAGAAAACTTGTGTCAACTTACATGGTAATGGCTTGGGACAATTTTATTTCGTTGGAAATACACAACGCTTTACTTGCCCTTCCATTCCAGAACGTTGCGGGCAAACTCACACACCGCCAGCTGCATGCCCAAACATACCCCTGCAGACAACAAGAACAGGGTTTGTGAAAAGATACGACACGAAGCACTTTCAGGACTAACACAACTGTATTTGCATAGTTACTGTCAAAAAAGCAACTTTCTCCTTGTATCAAAAAACAAAACTCTTAGCTGCTCAAAATTTTAAATAATCGCACCTCAGGGATGACTTAGTAAACCTCAAATTACTAATTTGTCAGAACTTATTTGTTGTCCAATATTAGCTTGGTTTAATTATTTGTTCTTTGACAGAATCTAGAAAAAAAGACTTTAGTCTCTTACCTAGGAATGGCTTGTTTTGCTTCCTGGCCCAGCTGATAGCCATAATCTTCCCTTCTGTCCCTCTGACACCAAACCCTCCAGGCACCAACACCCCACTTTTCCACACGAAGACACAGAATGTCAAAACACTGTCACATCTGGAGTGGAGCTTTGTTTCCTCATCAATATTTCATTAAAAATAATATAAACTGTGCCTGATCTATAAATGAAACATTTACTTACTGAGAACTACAGAGTTTTTGCCAGGCTTCGTGGTATTTAACTGGTTCATCCTGCAAAGTTGTGCTTTCCAAGTCTGCAGAGTCAACGTACTACAGTGACAAACAAGAAAGAGTGGAAGTGTCAACAGTCAAGTTTGATATTTTCTGTTACTAAAAGTTTTCACCTCTTTTTCTCTTGAAAAATAGATAAAGAAAAAAAAAGTTGAATACCTTGACTTCGAGCTTGTGGTTAATGGCGAGGGCTGAGTGCTCTAAGGCCTTAATAACGGATGTGTAGGAATCAGATAACTTTGTATATTTTCCCACCAGAGCTATGGAGACATGTTCCAAGAGGCGGTCAGATCTGAAAAAGAGTATTCGATAAATCATAGCACTGATGCAGTGGGATGCAGTGACAGAGAGACATTTCTTTTTGACACTTCAACAGTCTCTGGTTTGTACCAGCTGCCAGCGATGACAGAGATTGCACTAAGTGTCCTGTAACTGAGGTGTGTGTCAGCCCAATTTGAAAAGGAAACTGTCAGGACAAACATCCCCACCTGTCGGCCATCTCTTTCCATTTTGTGAGCATCTTTCTGGCTCTCCTTTCCACAGGCAGGTTCAGCCGCTGACACAAGTAATCTACAACACCCTGGGCCTCCAGCAGCAGAGGCACTTTATAAACTGAGGACACATCCTGGACACAGATGACCTGCAGGAAAAAAGGTCAATAGAGAAATGATCAATGATCAATAGAGAAATTACAACTTCATGATACCTGAAGTTTATTTGAAGATAAAAAAATGTTGCAAATTATAATATTATGTATATATTTATCATTATCATGTATATACAGCATTTAATTTTCAATTATTATAATAATTAATATTATTATCTTCAGCTGCACAACAGAGTCTTGTTGCTGTTCTGAGACAAAGCACTGGAACTATAAATAGCATTTAACATTATATGTATTTATATGTAGAACCACCAAAGTCATAATGAGGGAAAAATCTGCAGCAGGAAGGGAATCTCATTTGAAACAGGTTGTTTTATTTTGAAAGGGACTTACATGTGCTGCTGCCAAAGTAAACAAAGTTATTTTTTTTAAGTAAAAAAAGAAAACACTGTTACAATTTAAGTATTGTAACAATGTAATAGCTAGAAAGAAATGGCTTAATGCCACAAAAACAACACTAAAATGAGGTTGAACCTTTTAGCTCTTACTGGGTTTTAGTCAGGAAGAAACTCGATCAAATGGCTCTTTTAGCATTTAAGGTTGCAGACCTTTGTCATAAAGTATGTAATAATAATAAAAACTCAAAACTTCACCTGTGAGGGCTCCACATGACAAAACATGGAGATTTTCTCTTTGACGGATGAATCAAGGGCTGCAGAGCAACGGCACATAATCTGCAAAACAATTTTAATAATAACTAAAATTATTTCAAGGCATAGGTTTGATTTTTCTTTCTTTCCTAATACTCATTTTGCCCAATTTACTCTGCTTCACTGATTCATGACAGGGAATTACTAACTAATCGACACATCAATACAAGAAGTGCTCTGAGCTGCGCTTATCTTGAGAGCAGAAGGAAATTAAAGTTGGACAATCTGATGACTTATTTTAAACGCATTCATTTGATGTTGCATAATCTGACATACAAAATCCTTCTTTTCATATCCTTAGGTAAACATCTGCAAAATATGAAATATTATTACTGTTGGCAAATCGTTCTGCTCATCAAAAACCTGGGATGACTTGCAACACACACACACACACAAAAAAAAACATATTTTGTTTACACTAGTGTGCAAACAAGAGGCTCAGTGAAAGGTCAATAGCAGACAAACACCCTCAGTTTGGTTTCTTATCAATAACTGCTCTTATAAGGAAAGCAGACAAGCTTGTTATGTAAGCGCGCATCTATCTTAAAGTTTATTGGGTTTATTTAATAAGATTAAATCAATGTCACTGCAATTTATAATCCACCTTCTGGCATTGTGTTGTCTAAACTTTCTGCAACATCAAGAGCAGCAGTGGTCATTGTTTCTTTCTGTAGGAGTTTAGTTCCTTAAACCTTCATCAAAGACCTCTAAAGACTAAAGAAAATTGTGCTTTTCACATGTTCTTATGGCATTTTTCTGATGATGGAAGACATATAGAATGAATATTAAGCTTAAAAAAGAAAAAATTCGGAGTATTTCTTCATTCAAATTGTTGGGAAGCAAACAAAAAATTGCAGTAAAAAAAAAAAAAACATATTTATCACAAAGAAAATTTGCTGGGCGGGCCACAAGCTCCCTGCTTTGCGCCATTGGGATGCATCCAATTGTAGACAAATAGATCCATGGGTACGTTTGTTTTCCTCGTCTGAGCTGACATCTGGCTCAAAACTGTACAACTGGATAGCTCCAATGTTGCTCACCATCTTTGTTTCAATGGTAATGTTAGGCTGGGGATATGAGGAGCAAGCTAAGGGGACAGCGTGTAACAAGATAGTTCAGTTATGGGTGATGGGAAGGGGGGCGGGTGGGGTGCAGAGCTGTTCCGTGCCAATGGCCCCACCCACAACTCAGAGGCAAATTTCTAAAGGATCAGAGCGGGTCTTCAACGAAGCTTTGTTTCTGATCGTGTACTTTTCAATGCTAATGAGTTAAAAGTCGAGCAACAAAGATTCCTACTGAAAAATATAAGCAGACAAAACACAACACAAAAGTCTGAAAGACAGGAAGTTTTCCAGCAGCCATGTCAGCTCCAAGTCTGTTGTGACCCCAAATGATTGTGTTGTGATCCTGTGGGCAGATAACTATAGAGGTGATATCCCAAAGCAACATCCAACTGTCATCTGACTCACCAAATCTGGAGACAAGCCTAGACCCCTCAGCTCCCGAACGCTGTTCTGGGTGGGTTTGGTTTTATGCTCCCCTGTAGTATTGGGCTTCAAAAACACAACATGCACTTGTGTAAAACAAAAAATCCTCAATTTCAGGTGCTTTCTAAGTTTCTAGAAACAGTAAAGCGTGTGAAAAATAACACAGCGATAAGCAGTAGCGCCATTGTTGGTTAGTGAGAAAAGCCATACCTGTGGTATCAAGCTGACATGAATGTTGCAGAAGTTTTCCCTCTTCACCTTGAACTGGAACTGCCTGAAGGCCTCAATGAAAGGCATGCTCTCGATGTCCCCGACTGTTCCTCCCAGCTGTCAAAACAAAAACAGCAGCTCGGCCCAGGAGTGTTTCAAAGAACACACATCTTACAGATTGTGGCTCTTAGAAAGAGCACTGGGGCCATAAAGCCGTCATAGCTGGTTTGAAGTATACTGTATACAGAGAACTGCCAGAGGCTGTTATAATATAACAAGCTTTATGGGGACCCGATGCTTTTCACTGCAGTTTTTAAGACAAAACATTCAAACAGAGCATTCAAAAGAACAGTAGATATTTATATATAACAAAGATTTATTATTTTTTAACGACTAAATCCAGTGTGTTTGTTTCTTCACTCTGGCAGGAAACAAGCCTGAAGGAAGTAGTTTACAGATTCTCCTACTGTATAAAAATCTATGTGTACAGCACTCAATGTTATTTTATTTTCTCACATTTTATGTCATTCGTTCTTGTTCAGTAACTTCTGGTGCTGAATGCTGCAAATATTCTATATGCTTTAGGCAAAAAATATTGTTTTAATAGACATTTTATTTGAGAAAGTTGATTTATCTATATGCCTCAGCAAAATAAACAAGCTACAGCCAAATAATTAAAGAAAAAAAATGATGGGAACGTCTTACCTCTATAACACACACTTGGGGCTCCACACCATCCTCATCTACTGAAATCTTAGCTTGCTTCATAACCCAATCCTGGATAGCATCCGTAATGTGGGGTACCACTAAGAACAAAAAGAGTCAAGAAGATTAAAAAAAAAAAAAATCATAAAACATGTCTGACAATACTGTACTTGCAGTGATAATTTAAGTAACACTGATATTCCTTTTTTGTGACATGATGGAGATGTGTCTCTCCTCAGAGTCCTATGGATGGATAATATTAGGGATCCAAAGATTCGTTTGAACAAGGATTTGATTCATTTCGTGGTTGCTCATAGGATTCATAGTTGATATTGATGTATTTTGAACAATCTTATTTGATCTGATTCTTTGACCTAAAATCGATCCAGGACATCTTTAGACAAATATTCAACCAGTGTGACTCAGAGATAAGTACCAGGGTACAGAACAGTGTAGGTGAGGTTTTCCAGATTCCAGTGTAAAATAATTTTTTGTCCCAACAAGTAAACAAGAATTAATGGCAAATCCATTCACATTTTAGTTTCATAAAGTTGAACCAACTAGTTCCACATCACAGTAATGGAACATTCTACCACATTGTCTGGTCACGTCTTTGCAAAATGTAGTGTTTCTACACACTGGACAGTAATGATAGGTTGAACATCACACGTGTGATGAAATTCTGTGGTTTTTATGTTTCAGTAAAATAAACCCACTGTGCTTCAATCCAAATGGTATTTTCCCATTTCAATTATAATAGATTTATTTCATTTTGAAACTATGATGGCATAGGTTGAATCAATTCGATTAACAACTTGCCTCAGACACATTGATTCATCGATTGTGCTGAATTATCGGTACATCCCTCGTTAACAAAAACACAGCCAACAACTAACCTTGTACAGTTTTTCCCAGATAATCCCCTCTTCTTTCTTTGTTGATTACTGACTGGTAGATCTTCCCTGTGGTGAGGTTGTTATCCTTGATGAGGCAGATATCCAGGAAACGCTCATAGTTTCCTAAATCTAGGTCCACCTCCCCACCATCATCAAGAACAAACACTTCGCCTGAAAAGCAAAGCTATTACACTCATCCATTTCAAGGATCTGGGTGTCTTGTCTGTGGTCAGCTTACAAAATGATATACATGTGTAACGGTGTGAAAACATTCCTAAATGTAGCTGCTCTTCCTCACCGTGTTCATAAGGGGAGAACGTTCCTGCATCGATGTTGATGTACGGGTCGATTTTGATGGCTGTGACATGAAGGCCGCAGGACTTCAAGATTGTTCCCACACTGCTGGCAATAATGCCCTTACCAATCCCCGATATGACTCCACCAGTCACAAGAATGTACTTCATAGTGGGTAGTAGAGTGAGTACTACAAAACAGAAAGAAAGAATATAATAAAAACTCACAGGATTATTAATTTGAATGTATTAAAGCAATGCAATGTTTCAGTATTTTATTTAATTTTTAAAACTGCTTAATCTTGGAGATATAGTGTGTAAAATTCCCGGATGTATGCAAGTATGCATAACCCCCGTTGCTATAGTAACAGAGACCAGTTTGTTTGGTTCACTTGAAAGCCTAGCGTCCACAGGACAGGAAGTGAAGTGAAAAAGCGGGAGATCACGACTAGTCGATGGGTTTAACCTGCACTCGTACACGACCTGTAATTCCGGCTTTTCTCTTAACAAAGTCAACAATTTATCCGAGTTGCTATAAGATTGCTAAAGTATTACTTTGACAAAGTTATTGAGGTTACATGAGTTTACGTGACTTTCCCCTCAAGTATAATGTAGGAAGAAAAAAAAAACAAGAATGACTCTTTAAATTATGTTTAAAATTTAAAACGGTCATTTTCCTCATGACAATTAGAGTGATATTTGACTTTTTTGCTAGTTAAACAACCGTAGACCGTGAAGTACTAGCTAGTTTGTGTATATCTGTACCACTTACAACCATTAACTAAATCTGTCGATGCGTAAACTTCCAATAAACAAACGTGTATGTGTACCTTTTTAGTCTTACGAAGGTTGTCTTTGTTTTTTCTTAAAGCATTAACGTCCAAGTTGCTTCATCAAAACAAACACGTGTGAGCGGCTGATCCACTTATCCGGCTTTTCTTCCCTCTTCCGTTGAAGTTCGTCCCATCAAACCCTTAGCTTGCCTTCTCAGGCACAAAACACTGCCAGCCGCCGAGGTGTCTGGGCTGAAGGGATGTTTGCCTGCAAGTCAAAGCTTAGGGCATTTTAGCCGTTGTACGGATGACAAAACGCAAGGACAATTCAAACGCGTTCTCCTCAAATTTTAACAGTACAAAGCTTTAGCACAAGTATTTCACCTTGAGTCATTATACTTTTTATTAATAAATGTAGAATTTGTAGTAATCGTGCACACGATCAGTCTTATTTATGTAAATAAAAGCGCAAGTTTAGTAATCAGTAAATGTTGTTTATATAAACATACATTTGAGTATTATAATAACATTTGCTGACAAAATTTACTCACTGCATTGGGTCAGATTTATGAAAATACACATCTATGCCACTAGATGGCACGCACGTTCTAAATATTGTCATCCTATAGTGCATTCTCTTTCTTTGCATGTGCTTTTACCATTATGTGCAAAGAATACTCTCAAGATAAAGTGTTTAAAGTACAGTTCACACCCCCCCACGCATTTATGCAGCACCAATGTCTAAAAATAATAAAGTCGTTCATCTTGAATTCACTTTTGTGCTGCTCCACTTTTTTCTTGTGGGCCCAGAAAGTAATGCTTTCTATTCATTTCTGTCCATGATCTTGCTCTAATTAAAGGCTTCATCCCTGCCACCTCATTTTCATAAACTGTTCCCTTCAATTACATCTGACAAGTGAGCACAGACACACATTAACCTCCTGCATGAAGAGGTGCTGTGCCTCTTTTCATTTCTCTGCAATCTTAACACAACATCCAGGGCTATTCAAAGGTAATTCCATCTTTTTAAATGCTTTACAAAACCTATCTGAGGATGGCAGTGCATTTGTTGAGCACGCAGCAAGTATCTCTTTTTTTTGATGCAGACAAAGACACCCTGCAATGCCATGTTTTGCAATGTGGTGCGGTCTAAGAAAAGGCCCAATGTCAACTGTAACAGTTCAATTGTGTTAATGATTGTCTGCAGAGACACTTGTTTGTACCAATTACACACAACTACAAAATGTCCTTTTTCCAAGAAATTGAAATCACGGGTTGAAGTTGTTTTTTTTAAACTAATATGCAAACTCCCTTTCAAAGCTGTTCACATAAAAAGAAGTTTGAAAATAAGTAGAGAAGGCAAGAATGACAGTAAAAACCAATAATCCAGGATTATCCCAGGATAATCAATTCAACTCATCATTTTCAAAAGAACATCTCTTTGACGTACATAAACAATTACAGTTTTGGGATCCTTCAATAAAAATATATCTATATTTCTAAGTTTGTAAATAATGACTGAGTATAATAAAAGAAAGAGCTAAAAGTGAGGTGTGATTTTGTTCTTTAAATGTCTGATGCATCCAGAAATACATAGTTTTCTCATGAATTTATGCTAATAACATGAACTGATTTAAACCAGAGCGGCCAGATAGCCTCATTAGTGTGGCATAAATGAACCCTAACGTGATATGAGCCTGAATCATTCTGCCATAGTCAAGCATGAGTTTGGGCTGGATGTGTTTTCTTTGACTCCACCCTGGGAAGCGAGATAGCACCAGAGTCATATATCAGATGGCTGCTTTACTCTCCCAGATCTCCATGGGGCTAAAAGGTCTACATCTTGGCTCAAACAACCCCCCCATCCTGTATAAATCATTTATGAATAGGAGTGTGCATTTTCCTGTCCCCTTGTAGCTTTGAAGTGCGCAGATCAATTTAAGAAGAGATCGCAGATGGCTGTCAAGCCACAGCACAATACACAACCAGACACTCAGAGGAGAAAGGAGCTCTTGAGCAATTAGTATCATTATGGCTGCTCATGTGCTTGGTGGGTTGGATAAACAGTGGCTGTGGCGGGAAAGGGTTAGGAATGTGGGAAGAATGGATAATGATGGTAGGTGCTGCACTGCAGCAGGCCAAAGAACCTAGTGGGGATAGAAAGGACTTTTTGATTAAACTATAAAGACCTGTGATTATAAAGAGGAACTAGTACATCTGATACTAATACTTGACTGCTTCTTTATTGACTAAAACAATAAAATGCTCTTTTTGTGTTCCAATCAAATGAAAAACGTTTGAAAAAGCAACACATTTCAAAAATGAATAATCAAGCCATGTTTGTTTTTGAGGCTTTACCTAAAAATGTACATAATAATAATTTTAAATCAAAATAGTGTTTTTCTTTTCAGGCATTTCATTGCTTAAAATGAACATTTATCCATTGTTTCATGTTCCTTCCTGTTAGAGATGCATCTAACTGAAGATCTACACACCCAGTTAACTGTCTCTGATTTAAGATAAGTTCACAACTTTGCATGAACTTTGTTATACTCAGAAATGTCACAAACCCAAAACATAAGCCAATGAATTGGCACTTGTCACAGAAGAATATTAGTTACTCAGCAACAATGTCCTATCGTAGCTTTGTAACGTTTTCTTTTTTTTTTCAGAAAAGATCCAAATTACTGTGAAATATACAGCCCCGTGCTTTGACACAACTGCATTGACACACAAAGGCATATAAATAGCAATGACACACATGTGACAACAAGGTCAAGCTCAGTTGTAAACACGAGGCCAGAGGGGAACAATAATCTCTAAGAAACTCAGCTCATAAGCCTCACGGGAAACCCACACTGAGTTTGTTGTCGTTGTCCTAAACCTGTTTAATACGCTGTTTATGCAACGTGCATACACGTGTTTATGTGTGCTCATGCACCTTTGTGGGAGTGTAGCATCTACCCATCCCTCCACTAAGCCGCAAGTTATTGAGAAAACATGTCAGTGAAGGGGCGTAGTTTGAGGCGTCAGCACGGAAAGTTCTCCCCTTTTCTTAGTGCAAGTCTAATTTAGTAAAGAGCACAAGTGAATGAAAGGTTCAAACTTTATTAGGTAAAGTGGGCCAAACAACAGCAAGGGCCAGATGAGAGGTAGGGAAATATTGTGAAACAGAAACAGGAACTGAGAGTTTTAGGACCGAAGCACACTCCTATTGCAGCAGTCTCTGAACTGGTTTGCTGTTCCATTGTCTGCAAGAGCCACCTTTAGCTTATTCAAGTTTGAAAAGTACGAGAAACACAATAAGGCTCAGTTAGCTCTTCGTGATTTCCATTTTAGTCTTTCAATCAACAACAACAACCTTCCGTCAATATACTGATAAACTAATCTGCTGGTGTCATGCTTGAATGGGCATCCCATTTCTTTTCTGCGCACACGGGCCCCCACTATGGGGGGGGGTTACGAGTGTCATACCCCTCCGAGCCCCTAAAGTACATAGAAAGACATGTCATAATTTTATCAGTTCATCTGTTCATATATCTATGTCTTTTAAATGTAATCTTGAATGTCTTTCCTGACATTACTATCTGCATTTTCCGGGATTGGGACAGGCACAAGTAGGACACTGGTTTGTCCACTGTTTAGGCAGCATTTATTATTTCTTTTTTCTTTTATGTTTGTCTATTTGTTCATCTGTCTGTCCATCCACCCTTACATTTATTTTTTGTCTTTTGCATCCATCCATCTCATTCCTCTCATCTGGGACAGAGTTGTGAGGACAGCAGTTTAAGCAAAGATACCCAGACTTCACTCTCCCTGGCCACTTCCTCCAGCTCCTCTGGGTGGACCACGAGGCGTTCCCAAGCCAGCCGAGAGATGTGGCCTCTCCAGTGTGTCCTAGGTCTCCCTGGGGCTTTCGCCCAATGGGACGTGCCCTAAACACCTCCCCTAGGGAGGAGTCCAGGAAGAATCCGGACCAGATGCCAGAGCCACTTCAACTGGCTCCTCCACGAACAACCACTTTAACATGGTAGAGGAGTTGGAGACATTGAATGATTCCAGGAGCTAAGCTGTCTGGGGCTTTTGTCCCTGGTAGAGTCTCCCATGGCAGACAGGTCCTGGAAGACAAAGACAAAGAGTGGTTTAGAACCCCCTTTATGAGAAGTACGAACATAGATTCTGCTACATCGCCCGTATTTTCGACCAGGGTTGTTGGGAGCAGCCCTGGGTCACCAGGTGCTTTCCTGGTGACCCGGTTGGGTCCAGCCCAAAGGAATGAAGTGGGATCACTCTCCAGTGGGCTCACCACCAGTATGAAAATTTCGTTGTAGGAATACAATGACAATAAATAAATCTTTGAATCTTTGAATGACAGCTCAAAAGGCGCTGGTGCAATGTGGTTTGGGTGGCAGTTGAAGGCTGATGCCGAGGCGACCCAAACCCCATTCATGGAACTTGGCTTTTTTTGTCTTTTATTATTTTTATTTTTTGTTTGTTTAGTTTGTGGTTTATGTATTTATCTTTTGGTTGTTTGTTTGTGTGTTCTTCTTTCTTTTTTGCTGTTTTTGTGCATTTCTTTGGCTGCAATTTTTATCACCTTTGATAATTGTGGATTTTTGTGGGCCATCAAATGGGGTGTGTATGTGTGTGTGTGTGTGTGTGTATGTGTGTGTTAACAAAATGTAGGCCTTGTCTGTACACCAATCTGACAAAGTTTGATTAACGTCAAAGTCTGCAGTCACGCTAAAGGTTAAGACATGCACATCAGCAGTGGGCTACTTTGAAATTTGATCAGCTAAATCCACCAGATTATGTTATAAAATTAACAAACTGCATCTTTTCTCGTGCATGGTTTATGGGGAAGCACGGAAATCCTTCAAAAAGCATTTGAGCTGAAGCAGCCATCTGTCCAACATGTTTCATACAATCCAACATACTTGTGATCTTAATGTGACAATTTTAATTATGTGACTTTATTTATTTATTTTTTTTAACAAAAACAGATGAAGGATCATCTTGCAGACAAATAGATCCATGTACGTCTTCATTTTCCATGTCTGAACTGGCATCGGGCTCAAAACTGGTTTGCTCTGATGTTGCTCGTCTTGGGGATGAGAGGAGCAGTAGACTAACAGTGTAAACAAAGGAATGATGGGATTTTAACATGTTTACCTCCGTGCCAACAGTCCTTCCCAACAATCCTTTGGCAAATTTCTAATGAGCTACTGCCCATGTGCAAAAAATGACACAGACTTTTTATCTTTGGTTAAAAATCGCACAAAAATCACTGGGAAACATTTTACAATTTAAAAAATATATAGCTGGAGTGGGACTTTAAATGATTCTTAAAACAAATAAAATAAAGGAACTTATTATTTTGTGAATACATATTAAACAAATGAATCTTTACAAAATGGATACATAAATGAACTGAAACACAGAAAACAAAATGTGGTAAGCAGATCCAGCAGCTGAAACCTTACTCTTAAAATACTCACAAGAGACAATCGGCATACAGGAAGCAGCTGTGATGATCACCAACCCAAATAGGAATGATCAAACAAGAGAGGAAAATAAAGCAGATCAAAATAACTGGAACACAAACAGCAACTTAAGCCTACGTTTAAATAGAGTCCTAAATACTGACACAGGTTTCATTTTTCTTTTTCAGTTTTGTTAATGAAAGAGCTTTAAGCAAATATTTTCAGCTGCTCCATCCACTGCCCCTGTATGTTCCACTCCACTGAACGCTTGGCATGTGAACAGGAATTGGTCTGGTGATATGGGCTTGATGCTGTATGAAAACAGACTCTGCAAGGACTTTGTTTTTACACCTCTATGCCCAGAGTTATGAAACGGTCAAAGATTGCACAGTTGCTTTATTTCACTTTCACAGTCTGAAAAGTCTGGAGTCAACATTTTAATGCAAAAGAGACAAACGTGTGAAAGTCACTTTTTTTTATCCACCTTTCCACTTACTCATCACGCCTCCCTTCCTAATCTCTCTTTCTCCCTCTGTCTCTTTTTTGTCTCAAAGCCAGAGCACAGCTAGAAGCTGCGACTTAGCCACAGCCGTGAACACAGAAATGAGGGTTTGTTTTTTTTCCTCCCTCCTGTCACAGATGTCCCCACAGGAAAGATATGTCTGCCTAAAGAAGAATAGGAAAGAGAAAGTCAAATTCATCGTTAGAAATCCCTTTTTTCCCCTTTTAAGATGCTATGTCTGCTAAATAGACAGATGCAGATCAGTCATTTATTGAGGCTTATTTTTCATAGTAAACAAAATGTTTGAAAAAGGGCATACAGAGACCTTTAACCAGCACTGGTATTTGCTGAGTGAAGAGTTTTTTTTCTCAAAGGAAATACGTGACGAGGCCAAAATGTTAGGCCTTTGAAAAGATTTTTGATACTTAAATTGTTTAAAAATCAATTACATTTTCTGACTATCGCCAGTGTTGTTAACTTAAGTTAAACATGACTGCAAACCCAACGGAAATCAATTGTGTTGCTTTTGAGATCCCTAATGTGCTTCATCACTTGGTTCTCAGGACTGTTTCTCAAGCAGCATTACTTATTTTAAGTTGGAAATCCATTTTTAACATTAACTACCACAAGTTTGAATTAATGACTCACAATTTAGACAACCTAACTTGAGCACAACAATGAGCACAACTTTAAACTAGATTTTTTTCTTGGCTGCTACTTGAGTTGCTTGGGCAGGTAACTGACCACATTTTGCATCAGCCAAAAATAAGAAATAAAAAAGGAAAACAATTGATCTTATATGGATGAAAGAAGTTGGAATGTGAACACGCAAGTTTCTAAAGAAAACTTTTAGGCAAGTTTTGAGTTATATTGTTAACTTTTCTAGCTTAGTTTGTTAGCTTTTTTGGTTAGGTGTGCTATTAACAATTATTTTTTTTAAACTGTGCAATGAGGTACTGTACAGTACGGTTCGGTCCAGTCAAATGTTTTGTGTGTTTCCATTATAAAATTACCCATTAAGCAGGATCGAACTGTACCATTTTTTCACAATACGGACCTCAACGCCAAACGGTGTTAGAGGCAATGATTGATCTGAATCTGTGAGTCATCATTTCCTTGGCAACTACTCTGGCCAATCAGGAGTGAGCTTGTTGGAAGTCCACATTGAATTTGAAAGTGGGTCACACAAAATCTGTCAGTCAGGCATTTTGAATGTTTGACATTCAACTTTTATTGAGGCATGTAATTGGCCAGTTTATGACTTAAAAAAATACCATGATAAAAAAAATTGCATTAGAACTTCTTAAAAAAAAGGTTCTTCAGACAATTTTAATGACTGAGTATTAGCTGTTTATTTTTTGATTAAATCTACTGGATTTTGGCTTCTTAGAGCCAACAGGTACTTCCTATTTGGAACCAAAGGGGAAGGTGGGGGTGTCACTCAGTCCAGTTCATTTACAGTCAATGGTTTCCACTATTTGTTTCAAAATGGGGTCAAGTTAAATGGGTGCCACTAACAAGAATGAAATCACAAAACACGCTTGTATTGAATAATTAAAGATTCATTTGATTAACTTTCAAAAAACAAATATTGTGTGTTGCAAGGATGCTTGATGTTCGTTGACAATTTTAGAAAGTATGTCCAGCCATGGCTGATAAGAGTTATTTGTCTAAATGGTGCCACGCTACACGGTCACAATCTATTTGGAACTTTATACCCAGCAAAATATCAGCGGCGAGTCATGGCTTCCCTTCATGTAAAGGGTGCTGTCATAACCAAGTGTCGTAAGCCAGCTGAGCTGTCTTTAGCGCATTAAAAGGTTAAAATCAAAATGTAGTTAGTGATAAAAGGATGGTTTGTTCAGCTCAGCCAAACATCTGACTGGAGAATGACATGTGGTGCAGAAGTGCTAATGCACGTGGTTTTAAAGCGTCAGACCACATCTTATCCTTATTTTTGGTAGGATTTGCTGTCAGACTTAACACTTGTCATCAAGGGTAATCTAAATGTCACTATGCAGTTCATGCTGTGAACAGGATATATATTTAAGATGCACAAAAACCACGTTTTAACCCCGTCTGATTAAACAAAGAATTATTAAGGATCAGTTATTTTTTTCTAGATGCGTAATTGTAGATTCCAACACCTCTGAACTGGATGTTTATCCAGAATAGCTTTAAAAACCCAAGTTAATTCAAAACGGATCCTCAGTGCCGCTCCTCAGTTTAGTCGGAAAACAGAATGTGTATCAAAGGCCGAATATTCTGACATTTATTGTAAGAAGTTGATTAATACTCTGTCTGTCATGTTTTTATTCAAAAAGACCTGAGGATCAAAACTCATTTTGCTTTTATGTCTAAACAACTTGGAAATATTTCATAATCATTCAACCTTCCCCAAGGCCAGAGTGAGACTAATTACTGGCCTGGGAGTTCATATCAAAGACCAGCTTGAATTATTATTATTTTTTTTTTGTGTAATTTGAGCGTCGTTTCCAACTTTCCTGTACTTTGTCAGTAGTGTCTCTTTTTCCTGGAACATTGCTCGTGATTCTCTCATTGTCAGTGGGCAGGAGGCTTTCCTGTTGTCATTATTAACATCCTGTCCTCTAAGTAGCTAGATTTATGCTGTTACTCACAAGATTGTTGCAAATGCAGCACATTTGGCCTGACAGATAATGATGATAATATGATGATGATAATAGCTCAATTAATGTGTAATACCTCCATTTTGATTATGTTTTAATAGTAAAATTATAGCACAATTATTTATGTTGACCACAAAAGTTAGCCACAAATTCAACTTTTTGCTCCCTCATAACTAAAGTAATTTGTGCGTAGATTGTACTGTTTCAGTGGGTGGCATGCTGACATGGTGGAAACCACCGTTTAATCACAGAACAGAGGTCATAGTTTGAACTTTGACGTTGTCTTTGCACACTAAATACCCAAGCTAAGCATTTTAGTCACCTTTTGATCTATTTAAAAGTGTTCCCAGTGGTGCTTTGATGATGATTTTGACATTTTTAGCCCCAAACAAACCAAAGAAAAAACCTGTGTCATTTTCTTGGATGGTTTCTGCCATTGACTATGTAGAGAACTGGACCGGGTGGGTGTGACGTCACCCATAAAAAATGCCTTACCTTTGGCTCTAGCAAACTGAAGCCAATTCAGTCGCCATTTTTTCGTGAAACAGACCATCACCATGCTGGAGCCAGACAACAGTGATTGGTCATGACTGGTCAATGATTGAGCTGCTCATTTGCTCAATGGAAATCTTTGGGATTTTGGCTTCTTGGCGTCATCAGGTATGTCCTATTTGGAATGCAAGGGGGAGGGGTCACTCAGTCCAGTTCTTTATGTACAGTCAAAGCTTTGTGTAAAGCGGCAGAGATTAATCAGAAATTCTCCTCTGAGTTGTGGGAGAAACTCTTGGCACAAAGTAAGCCAACCCCACTTCCCATTATCCATCTGTTTACACGTTATCCTGCTGGCTTACAGAACCTTACACCCCTACCTTATCGTTCAAGGTGCAACAACACTGCAAGCAATATTGGAGTCATCCAGTTTTGAGTCAGATGCCGGCTAGTATGAGGAAAAAAAAAACATGGATAAAGTTTTGTGTGGCTGGATCAGAATGGAATGTTGTAGATTCTACATCACAACTACGACCTTTTTCCAACGGCATGTTTTTGTCTGCTTCTCATTCACAATGATTTAAATAAAGAAATACTGCAATTTTAAGCTTAATTTTATTTATATACAGTATATCCTCATTTATGAAAAAATGTCACAAGAACATGGTAAAAACACCCCCACAAAAGGCTTGGAGTGGGTCATTAAAGGTCCATGTTCTCAGAGTGTTCCATAATCTCCTGTTTTAGTCCTAATTTGAGTGGTATTATGTGTGTGGCTCTTTGATGGGACCCTGTGATGGACTGGCAAACTGTACCCCCTTTGTACCTCCACCTTTGCCCAACAGCAACTGGGTAGGCTCCAGCAACCCAGTGACCCTGAACAGGATTAAGTGAGTTTAGAAGATGAATGAAGGACAGATGGGCTAAAAACCACTCCATCAGGAGCTCTAGCTGGCAGGTGGGACAGGTTCCTGCAGATCCTCTTCTCAATGAAATTGATTAAGTGGGCTTAGAAAACAAATGAGGGAAAGTTTTTCAATTGTTTTTTTTTCCTTAGCAGTTATGATTAATAAATTCAGGATCCTCTTCCTGGGAAGTGCAATGAAATGATACAATTAAAAGCATTTCATAAAAGCATTTTCCCTTGCTCACTTTACACCAATGCATTAAATAGTTTAAAAATAAAAGACTTGAAACAATGCCAAAGATTATTAATTGGAAAACTTTGATTATTGTGTAACTTAACTCTCTTGATCTTTTTAGGCGTCATGAGATGTAATCGACCCATTTATTTTGTTCTCCTTGAAAATATAATTATGTCATTAGGCGTGTATCCAGCTTTTTAATATCAGATCTTTCCTTTTATTTTGTCCAAGTGATCTTTTACAGAGACACAGATTGTCACCTCAACACAACTGTACAAGGTAAAATATACATGCATGGATCAAAACGAGTGATGACTATTTATTTTTTTGATGTAATTTATTTTGTCTTTTGACCAAATAAACAGATCCTTTGTAAAGTAGTTCTCTGGTGAAGCTGCCATACCTGTCTGAGTGGCTCCTCAAGGTATGACCTTATTCCAGACATTTTAATTTCGCTACCAAATAAGCCAGCATCAGTCAAGAGGCCGTCTCCATTAATGTCCTGTACCTCATGCGGGCCTGCCTGCCATTGCCCACAAAGAAGCTTCAGTGTTGCACAAAGAAGTGTTCTATTTTGGTGCCTTTATCAATAGAGGATCTGTCTCTGTCAGTATTTCAGCCTCCTGCTTCGTCTGTGAGAAGTCCTCATGAAGGAGTGCAAGGACAATGGATGACTTGATTGGAGGTCATATCACTTTGGATCACATGTATTGAAGAATGCAGCAACATGACCCAGCCAGAACGAATGTGGCCGGGCCCTTGTGGATTGTGACCTGTTTAGTAACAGGCCTGGATGTAAACGCCGGCTTGGAACAGAGACCAAAGGTTCGAAACCCATACGCCATGAGACTACTTCAAAGAACTGTATAAAAAGACTGAATGCATCGTTTGTTTGTGGTACAGGAAGCATCAGAAAGTGAAGGGGGGAAAACTGTTGCTATTAAGCTCCCTTTAGCACACATAACTTTTGTTTTACCAGAACATTCAGGAGAAGATTCCAGTCTCCTGTGAGGCTTTATAGGCTAAACAAGATTTTACCCCCACACGCCACCTACTTACCTCATCGTCAGCGTTTATCGAGAAATCTTCAGTTCTCCTGCTGAGATGAAGGTTAAACCTGAAGAGATATAATCTGTTTAAGACTGTCGACTCGAAGGGATTGAGGCAGCGCAGCAGGTGCTTGTAAGTTTGGACCTGACTCATGACTTTTGCAGCTTACCTTCCTCTCTGCGCTGTTACCCCCTTTTCTCATTTTGGCCCATCAAGTGAAGCATGGCTGCCATAAAAATAATCATTAAGGAAAGATTATCTTCTTCTCACCTCTCTCTCGGTCTCCTTCCAACTCTCATTGAGTTTGGAATGCACCAGTGCCGTCTACCCCACTGAGAATAACACTCACATTGGGTAATTTTGTCTTACATAAGGGAGAATATTGCACACAACAAGACATGTAAAAACAACATCAGGCAAGGCCAGAGGGAGAGAATGCAATCCTCAGCTATTTGTAATGGAGAACTGGGGAGGGGCAGCGGGGTGGAAGATGGATGTTATTTCACATTAATTGTGTGGGTTCACACTAGTGTGCATGCGTGCACTCATGTGTGTGTGTCAACACAGGGTGGGAAGTGTTAGAGAAATTTCAGAGAACTATGCTGATTTTACAGGCGCAGCAGGCTTTTTGTGTGTGCACATGTAAGTCAGCGTGGATGCATGTGAGGCAACGTGCCCGTGTTTGTGTTGAGGACCATGTGATTCTGTGTGCGTTGAGCTCTGCAGAAGGTTGAGGGGTAGCAATCTTTTAAAGTGTGATGTTGAATTTTGCAGAGCATGAGCCAGAAACATGCTCGTGAGTTCTTCCATGAGTCAGCTGCTGTACTTCACTGTTTTTTATGAACAAAGAAGAGAGATGCAAACACACGTCTCACTTTATTCTCCCTATCTAAACAATGACTCACAGCCCACATGTACTGGAGGTGGCGGAAAAACTTTACAGTCTGTCAGTGTTCAAGTCCTACTTTATCTTATGGTCTCATTTGAACAAAAGGCAACAGTTATAAATAATAATTAAGTTGTCTAAACACTCAACTGATCAGGATTTATAGCTGCAGGTGCTATTTTAAACTTCTTGCACGAATGTCATGTACCTCCGCATCCTTTGTTGTTTTTTTTTTGCTATATTAAAAAAAATGTGCTGTTAGTTTGACAAAGTTAGGTAGAATAAAAAGAGTAAACAACTTCATGTGACTATGCGAACAGATTGTTGTCAATTACATATGTTTTTTTAATTTCTTGTCTAATTTTTGCTGCATCAATGTCAAGAAAAACATTCACGAGCAAAGGAGATGTTGCAGTCGACACCTAAACAACACACATCGTGATTCCTCATCCATTTACACACGATCAACGTGAACCAGCTGAGAAACAGGACTTTTTATATCGGCACAAAGTCCATTTTCTCCGTGATAGAATAACACGGTCATTGCATAAGCACTTCACCTTTTGTGTTGCACATTAGCACAAGGCTGCTTTTCTGCACTTCAGAATCCGCTGGAATCACAGTTATTCTCATAGAGTTACGGTAGTCAAAAAAATGTAAACATTCAAGCTAAATCAGGTATAAAAATGTTAATGAGTAACTTCCCTTTCGGGTGGAAATTGGCTGTCTGCTGGCAAAAACGTAAAAACTTTTAAACACAATATCAAGATCGTAGAGCAAAAATGTCAGAGCACATTTTTTCTGCCGGAATGCTTCCCGCAACAGGTCATAGTTAACACTTATAAATACACAAGGGTAAGTGAGGGTGAGGTCAATGACTGAGCTGTTTATTTTCCCTCCCCCGGGGGATGGATCAAATGCAAAGGACAGAATATCACAAACCTAGGTGAATGACAACAAATGGGGCTTTAAGTTTAGTGTGAAAGAATGACGCCATACAACATCATCACCTGTATTTATGTGCATACAATCATACAATTACCCTTACAATGATACACTTACCACACACACGACAATTGTACGTTCCATTATTGACAAGCTGCAAGGGAACTGCAAAAAAACTCTTCAGATGCGCCTTAAGATGACCCTCCATGGGCTCAGACAACCCAAAAACCTGCAGCACCCAGTCATTCATACAGGTGACTGTACCATAGTGTGCCTGACCAAAAAAGGACAAAATCTGCAACATCATTAAATTTAGTTGTCCTTCATATTTTTTAGAAAACTATCCCGTCACCCACTTGCATATTTTAGAAAGTTGTAGCACGTTTCTGTGCGACTAACTCACAAGGTTTGTCTAAAAGACATTTCACTGCTCCCCTGAGTAGCTTGTAGATTTTGAACTACTGGTGGCAAAAATCAGTGAAGCCTTTTTTTTTAATCAACCAAGTCCAGGTGCTCTGAAAAACAGCAATGCCTGGAAAACGTGCTCTAAATGACTGGGATAGAATAGTGACAATAGTATTTCTGCATACTGTATACTCAAGCGTGGCATGGTTCATGCTTTCCAGTTTTCTATTAGCATCATTAGTAGCACTTCAGAAAAAAATATATTTTAATTCAAATCATATCCACCTTCTGCCAACACAAAATCTCACCTTTACTTTCTGATTAAGTGCAGTAATCTTTAGCAGTTTGGGAAATATTTATTTATCTGAGCACAATATAATAGTTTGAAAGCTCAGGCGTAATCTGTTTTCTGCCCATTTTTAATGGAGTTTGTAGTCCCATGAGATAACTGCAACAACCTTTCAGTCCTGCTCCTCGAGAAATTATGAAAACCAATTACAAACGATGATTTCTTCATTTAGCTCTTCATGCTCTCTGTCTTTCTTCTTATCCATCTTTCCTTCAATTGCCTTGTTTAACACAGCAATTTCTCTTTTCTGCAAAGCAGATGTGGATCAAATACCCAGCCAAGCATTTAAAGCCTGAAAAGCACTGACCTGAACATCTCTTTATTTTATTTTTTCCTTCTTTGGATTGCTCTCTCTGTTTTTGCCCTGCAGCTGATCTTTTCTTTTGAGTGAAAGCAGCATAAAATGTATCACATTGTTGTTGCTTTTATCAGGAGGCTTTGTTTCTAATCACCATATTCACAGCTCTTCACCTGTTTATCAGGATCTCACTTTGTGACAGCACTTGTATGCAGGATGGGTGTTTCCAAGGTTACCACAGAAGCATTGGATAACTGTGCCAGCTGCGGCTGTGGAATCTGGTCCAGCAGAAGGATATTGCAACAGATATGCTGTGCAACGTTTTATTTTTCCGGTACTCTAAACAAACAAACTGCTGCTACGAATTAAATCAGGCAGAAGCTTGATTCCACAAACAATGCAGGGAAGGTGTAAATCCGGCATAATTTCTTTAAAGCCAGCCAGTGTTTAACCGTGCCAGCTCTTCTGCAAGGTTAGCAATGCATGCTTATGATTATTGGCACTACAAAGACACGAGTACATTAGACCGATTCACAGATAGGTTCAAGGAAGAGGAGCATGTCTGGATTGTAATCTCTACTAAAGTACGTCTGTGGCCATCTGTGCTGCAGTGCTGGTGTGTGCGTGTATTGGTCTGTGTGACGTCTGTTCTGTGCCCATGCGGCTGGTGCTGCATTGCATTCATCTTTCAGTCACCCAAAAGCAGATGTCACCAGGATGATGGGGAGCGGCAGATTGCCGTGGCGACTGTGCGGTGGCAGTATGAAGGTGTCTCCGCCCCGCAGTGCCCAGCAGATGGGAGCTGAGGTCATTAGCTCCTGTTCTGTTCACTGCCCCCCCCACACACACACACACCCTAACACACTACCAAGCCTTCTCTCCCCCTCCATCTCTGCAATAGTCCATCAGATCGGTTGCTGTGTGATTGCCATTAAATGTAAACACCTTAAGTCCTTTACATCAGGCAAACATATTAGGCATCTTAAGCTGTTTGTTCTGCTGACAGTTTAAACTCATTATCGCAGTGTCTCTTTAGAGTCTCAGGAACGCAACCTGATACGGGTAATGGAAAACATGCACAGGGACACGCAGCAGGCCAAAGTGTTCCCTGTCCTCAATTGCAGCGCCATCATTTCGTTTTATTAAAGAGTTGAAGGAAAAAGAAGAAGAAAAAAAAACCTCTGACAAGTTGCCTTTCAGGACAAATGAACCAAGTTAACCAAGAACTACAGCAGAAAGTAGGGCAACCTGGAAATGAGCCATGTACCCTGGCAGGCTGCAATTTCTAGTTTGTTATGCTGCTAATACTTCTGTAATATGCTGTGCATCCAATATGTAGGACATGTTTGAATCCAGATTTTTCATGTTTTGTGCTTTTTTTATGATGTATGCCATGTTTCAGACACTAGACAGTGTTTCCAGGCTTCCCTGGCCACTGCAGCATGGGATGGATGCCTCTCAAGCTTGGAGTGTCAGCAATTATGCCTCCAATTGCCACAGGCTACAGTATATTGAGAATATATCGCTTCCTGTGGGCCCTGGGCTCCTGCTGCTGAGCAGCTCCCTGTTGCCTCTCTCACCCTTAAATATGAGACAGACCAGCTCCAGATGTGTAACGCTGCTCATTATTAGGACCACAAAGCATTCTGTTTGTTTTAGTGGAAGGATTTTTGCACCTTTGGCGTCGGTCCAAATGTGCCAAGTTGCCCTTGTTTGTTTGCTCTTGTGGTTAAAGCAGCTTACCGGCCAGTTGCTGTTTAACTGCATATGGGTTAGCTTCTATCGGCTGGGGAGTGAGTGAGACGTGTCGGTCATTTTACAGCCTGCACACACGTGGCACACAGACGGGGAAAACAGCAGCAAATGGGGCTGTTATTGCCTTGATCAGAGTTTGCCTACTAAGCTCTTGACAGGATTGGGCCTGAGCAAATCAGATCCAGTGTAACATCGCTTTCATTTACATTAGTTTAAAAGAAAATAATAATTGAGTTTTTCAACGTGAGCGTCGTTTTTCTCACAGTGGAGGACATATATAAAGAAAATCTTGAAATCAATCAGGAGCAGACGAAAAAATGGAAAAAGCTTGCAGGTGTGACATAGAACCTGCAATGGCAAGCCTTAGTGCTTAATGCCCTTGTTTTCAAGAGATAGTTGGCTCATTGGAGGGAGCTGAATGTTTTGGGTCAGTTCATTTCTAGAGCTGTTCAAAAGTCTTGCTTATTTGGCCCTTTTTATATTTATTGACTTTTAAATAACCCGCTTGGACTTTTTTCATTTTATCCTGGAAATAATCACAGGGAGGATTGATGGGCTGAGATGTGGATCAGTATAATTCAAACTCAGATTTCCCACCAATAATTGAGTTTGAATCATTTTTCAAATATCAATTCATTTAAGATGTGTGGACAGGATGTTTAAATCTGAAATGGATTCATTGTTAATATTCCACTTCCATATCCCCTTGAGTTGATAAGGAGATCACTATTTACCATTTGTATAAAGAGTATGTATGTGTACTTTAAACTCTGTTATTAATGCAACAGATAAACCAGGGGTCTGCAAATTTTGATGCAAAAAGAACCATTTGGTCCAGTTTTACTGACAAAATTGAGTGAAAGCTGCAAAGTCTCACTACGCTGTTTATTTCACTACACTTTATTAATGTTTTTGTGCCAGTTAAGCCATTTATATCATGTAGCTTTTAAATATTTAACAAATTATAACTATCATAACTGTTAAATTAAATTATGTTATATTATATTTTTCAATAGGCTATATAACAATTTTTATTTATTTTACTCTGACAGCCACACGTACAAGTTCCTTTCAAAATAAAATTCTGCGTCAAAAAAGATCCTCCTGATGCAGTAGATGTACTTGCACTTATCATTATATTGCAATTCTGTGATTTAAGAACTTTGCTTCTGAACAGAAACTAGATACTGCTCTGCAGGAGAAGATAAGAGCAAGTGCTTTATACTTATTCCAATGATAAACAGTTGTGACAGTAGATTTAATTATCATTTTACTTACCGGTAGTCATCTGCCATGTGCATTTTGGAGAATTGATAAAGCACAAAAGGCCTCTTAATTTAGTGTAACAGCAGGAATGGTTAAAAACAAGTTTAGTATGGTGTTATAGGATCACATTATTTGTGAAAAAATACATAATTTAACAAACAAACTCGTCATTTATACACAATATAAAACAAGTCAGGCAACTTTTAGAAAGTTTCAACGTTTCAATATTTTTTTCTTGGCCGCATCAACCGGAGGGTTGAAGTTAGGGTTACGTTTAAGCCACCAAATGGCTACTGAGCGCAGATGTGTCTGCAGCTCACCCCTCCCCCAGGGGATGGGTCAACTGCAATGAACAAATTTTACACACCTATGTCCGTAACAGCTAATGGGACTTTTCCAGAAATGAGCACCTGCCTGGTAACAGGGATGTGATATGGCACCTGTCCCAAGACTTCAAAACAGGAAGTCAAATATGGCAGAGTACTTTAGATCGTCAGTTGTGCAAGAATAGATTGCAGTCTATGATCCCCAACCTAACTAAACAGGCTGTGAGATGACATGGATTACAGCAAAAAAAGTTATAAAGATGACAACAAAGGAGTCCACGACCTGAAGTTGAGAATTTATTGGCCAATAGACTCCAAACATGACTAGTTTCAGATTGGCGAAATAGGTGTGCGGTTTTTTTTCCATCTGGAGTTCTCATGTCTCAGGATTCGACAGTAGAAAAACATGCTTACTTCTTTTATGTGAAAACCTGAGTAGTCAAAAACCAGTCTGTTTTCTTCTCACACAGAGGGAGGATTTATTTTACAAAGGAAAATTTTTAGGTCAGACAGTGAGCAATCACCCTTGTCATATTTTCGGCACTGTTTTGCACAGATTGTGTGCTGTGAAGGGGCCCTCAGCATCCCAGCAGCAAATAAGAGTCAAAGAGCATTTGCCTTTTGCAATTTCAACACTTACAGAAACAGGGTCATATTTTGACAACTAAAAAAAAGCATGACTGAAAATGACATCATGGATCAGTTGAGCCTTTTATATGCCAGAAAACACCTTAAAATCAAACAAATGTAATCATTACATATCATTAAAATACAGTCTTCCTAGGATAATCATCATGCTGCAAAAAGCACTCTTCTTGGAGTATGTGTTCAATAAAATGACTAACACGTATGATTTTTCTCAATGGTTTGATATTTGCCAAAAGGGATGCTATTTTTATGAAAGATAGCATCTCAGATTAAAAAAGAAAAAGATGACGCCGGCGTATGTGGCTGCTCGTCTGTCACTCCTAATGTCTCTCTGTTATTGGTGTTCATGTATTAGCATCACACAATCCGAGTCTCTGCTGGTTTACAACTGTCAAGCCCTTTTAAAACTTCGACTGAACGCAAGATTTGCAATTTCATTTGGTCGCAATGGACAAAAACCTTTGCCACCTGTGCTATCGGAGATCCCAACTCACCTGCTTAGAGCGTCAGCTCTTGTTTCCTTGGGGAAATGTCGGCACGTTAAGCAGTGGTCAGTCGAGCAGGTTAAAGACCTCCACAGTGGAATAAATCCCGGCAACCTGTGGATACTGCTCCGTGCTTCAGGACTTGCGGAAGATCCTCAAGCTAAAATCCCTGCTGGTGAACGCCAGATCCCTGGCAAAAAAGACTTTTATCCTCTGGGATTTCTTCTTTTTAACTCTGCCAGTTCTCTGCTACCTTTGTCCACATCTGCCCTTTGCCTGGTCTGCAGAGAAACTCTATTCTTGGTTTCACTCATCTTGCCTGAACATTCTATACTCAGTGGCTCCTTTCAAGACCACGAAACCTAGGGTTCAAACCTGAGCCCTGGTTCAATGGGAGCACCCGTGCAGCAAGGAGGGAGTGTCGCAGAGCAGAACGTAAGTGGAAAAAGGACAAGCTGCAGGTTTCTTTCCAGATTCTAAAGGTCTCCTGGCATCACTATCAAATCACAATGAAAAATTTTGGTCTGAGTAGCTCCTGTGACCCCTCCTCAGTGGAGTTGGGTCCGTTGACTCCGCAGTCAAACAGTCTGTGAAAAACCTTCAAAAAAAAAAACCTGTCAAATCAGCTCATTGGAAAAATGTTGCTTCTTTGATTTGAGGCAGTTGGTGAAGGTGAAATAATTTTTACCAAAACGTCATTTAGAGACAGTAATCCATGCTTTTTATTACATCTCGGCTGGATTACTGTAACTTTGTTTATTTTGGAGTAGGCTAGTCATCCCTCTCATGTCTCCATTGTTTTATTGTTTTACTTTGCTTTTTTCTGGTATTTTTATGTCATTTATTTCTGTTTTTTTTTTTTTTTATCTTTAATTGTTTTAACATTTTAGCTGTTGTTTTTAATAGTGTTTGAGCTTGTTTGGCACCTTGTTTGACTTAGGTCATTTTAAGGCACCATATAAGAAAATAAAACTTTACTCAAAAACTGCAAGGATTTCCTTTACATGAAACAAATCCAATCCATCCAAGTGACTCACTGCATGATTGTAAGCAGGTTGAACATGATGCAACTATGCAACTCTCCAATGATACTGCTTAGCAGGATTGGATGGCTGTGTAATTTTCAACCCGTTAGGATTTTTTTTTTATTGATGTTGTATGAATAGAAACATGATATGTCAAACAATTACATCAAACCTAACCTTTGCCAACACAAACAGATTCTCGCCTTTGAAGCATCACTCGTGGAATGCCCAAGCTCCATTTGTAGATCTTTTTGTTTTGAACTTTTTAGAATCATTAAATTTCCTCATTATCCAAGGCAAACATATTTTTCGTTTCTATTAAACTGCTTTCACAGAGTTTTATAGAAGGTCTGGGAAAGTAATTCAATCATGACATTTTTATTCACCTAAGACCAGCAATGATTTAAGAGAGACAGACTCACATTTTTCAGAGGAAGAGAGCAAACACTGGATGTGTGCATGAACAAAGGTCAGCGCTTATGCAATCATTTAAACCTCAGAATATTTTTTCTTGGTATATTACTGCACTTGAATCCTCTTTTGATTCATACTGTAAATGCAATGTAATATTTAAAGACCCAATCAGATTAAAAATGTGTTTTAACATGTTCTTGTGCCTTTTCTGGGTATTTTATTCAAATTGATGTGAATCAGGAACAGACAAAAAAAAAGCCAATTTTACGTGACAGCTAAAAGCTTTTTCCATCCTGCAGCACACAAGACCCCTTCTCCACTCCATTTTGATGCATTCACTTGCAGACAAATAGATCTTTTGACGTCTTAATTTTCCTCGTACGAGCTGGCATCTGACAACAAACTGTACGGCTGGATCGCTCCAATATTGCACACCATTTTTGCTGTCCGGAAATGTTAGATTGAGGTGTGAGGGGGTGTAAGGTAGCGGGAGAGTGTGAACAAAGAGATGATGGGAAGTGTTGGGAGGCATAAACTGCTCCAACAGGCAGAGTCATGCCGCTCTGCAGAAACTGTCCTAGAAAACAACACGACAGCGTAATCATAATTAAAAGACTTTGGGAACACTTTTAAAAAACTCAAATTTAATCAAATGGAAACTATTTTGGCAAAAAAAACACAAATAGGCTTAGATTGAATAAATAATGTGCTTATGGTACTAAATATGAATAACAGTGAAGTTTTTCTTTTCTGTCTTTCTTATTTCATTTTTTCCTCAGACAATGAAATGTGATAAGTGAGCAAAGCTGACTCAGTAAATCGAGTTTCTTACACACTCTCCCATCAGCCTTTAGCATTACATGCTTGCTGTAGTTGAATTCTGGTAGCTGCCCACATACTGACTTCCCACATCATCCATAAATAATTCTATTAGGGTGAGGACTGCTTGGTGCCCAGACGGAAGCTGAGTCATTATCATAATTCCAGGCAGTGAGGCACACTTCATTCTGCATAGGTGCCTGGGTCCCTCTCTCACACATCCAGTGGTACAAGTCAGAGAACCATTTTCAGCCCCTTCTAGCATTTCAGTGAGTAATCGAAGGGCTTTGGAGGTCTCAGTGCTCCATTTACATGTGAAAACCTCCCCAGGCTCTGGCTGTAAAGGACCCAATTTAGAATGACAAAGCTCAACCAGAGACAGCTGATCCACAAAGGAGGACTGGTTAAGTTCTTCCTCTCAGTCACCAGCTGCTCCACTGACCTGTGGTACCTCCATTCAGCACAGGCAGAGAATGCTGCCACGTGCACTCGAATTCAGCTGCAAAGAAACATGACTTTTTATATTTGCTTGTAAGTGACTATTGTTTTTTCTTAAAGCAAATTTTCCTGTATGCGGTAATAACTTATTCTATACAGTTTTGTGCATTTTTTTGTGAAAAGCACCCCTGAAGAATCCTGCTCTATGTGACAGATGATACAAAGTCAATCCATCGCTCCATCATCAATTCCCGTTTAGTCCTGCGCAGTCACGAGGCATGCTGGAGCCTATCCCAGCTACCTCAGGGGCAAAGGCGTGGTACACCCTTGACAGGTGGAGACGATACAAAATGGTATAGGGATTTGTCGCCTCCCTTCCTGAACTGGAAACTGGAATGACAGGATTCTGGCATGAATTTATATGTCACACCCTGCATGTTTTTTCAAGGAATTTCATTTTCACTCTCATAAAAAAGGTGTTGATGCTGCAACCTGTGCACATGACCACAGGACCAAAGGCTTGAGTAGACAGGTATGATAGAAAGAGACAATGCAGAATTAGGTCGAGATGTGAGGATATCACAGGTTGCTTTAGCTTCAAGGGGGGGGATTACATAAATAGATTTAAACCAGCGAAAATGGGGACGTGTTTCATTAGCGTCACTTGTGCCAGATCTATATTTGGAGCATGAGCCCACAGAAACAGACAGCGATGAAAATAGCCTTTAACGGCCCCGTTTGGGAGCTTTATTCTATTTCCCTCTCCTGCCACTTGCACTGTGACAGACAGAGCACACTTTGCAGAGAGCATCTCAGTTCACCCAACCACAGCGTTCCCTTGGGCAAGGCAAAAAAAAAAGTGTGGGAAAAAGGAAAGAAGAATCAGGTTGGATGCAGGCAAGTTGTGACAACAAGAACTGTGAGTTATTAGGTAAGAAATTTAGGAAATTCATAGAAGCAGCACATGCCTCTTGGTTGTTTTACACTACACACATTTCTGCCAATTTCAGAATTTTCTTTTTTCTTTTTAACATACCACATGTTGAACTTTATTCATAGTCCCAGACCATACTGTTTGCACATTTATCCTTTTGTAATCACATAAAACATTACTGACGTTACATTCACACGTTGAAACTTGCATGTTCATCAGTGAGCTTGCCTTGCTTGAGCACTCAGAAAACTGGCAAATAAAGAGCAATAATATTTTAATGACTTTTCCACTATCTTCTAGCTCTTATAGCTCTATTGTGCTTGCTTGAGGTTTTTGAGACAAACAACTTCAAGTTATGTGGCTAATTTATCTAACAATAATAATGTTCTTCCCGACGCAGGTTTCAGTGCAAAAGTTCACATAGAATTTAAACTACTTTTTGACTCACTAATCAGACTGGGTATGTGTTTGTTGTTCAACAGATGCGTTGCCAAATTAGCTTTTTTCCCCTCCCAGTAGTTTTTTTTTATAGAACATTGCTTTTTGAAGATTGATCAAAAAATGTTTTTTATGGAGATCCTGTCAGGAAATGGTGATGAACTGGTGATGTAGGGCCTAATATTTTTAGCATGTTCTTATGGCATTTTTCTGATGGAGGAAATAAAGAAAATTAAGCTAAAATTTGCTTTTCTGAGTATTTCTTTGTTCAAATCATTGTAAATAAAGATCAGTGTTTGAAAAACTTTACTTGTTACGTAGAAAATAGTCTGGGGAAGCCACAAGCTCCCTGCTTTGCTCCTGATGCGTCCACTTGAAGACAAATAGAGTCATGTAGGTCGTCATTTTTCTCGTCCGAGCTTAAATCTGGCTTTAAAAATTAAGAAAGAAACTTTGACGTGACAAAACCAAGGGAGGACCAAAAAGGTTGACAAAGCAGAAAGAACTAGAAAACAGATACTTAAATACACTGAAGATCATGAACCTAAATCTAGACAGCTGTGGATGATTGACAACATAAACCTGGTGGGACTGACAGAGGGAAAGCAGCAAACAGAACATGACCAAAACCAAGAACCCAACTAAAAACTAAACTAAAGCGCTCATTCCTCACAGATCCACTCATAAATCGTATGTAGCCCCTTAAAAAAACTAAAACAGTGTTTCACAAACTAAATCTGCGAGGGCGTCTCTGCACTTATGAAGTAAACAATTAAATATGTTCTGAGAAATATGACAGGTCCTCAAATCAAATCAAAAGTCAATGTTAAGCTAATAATAAAATTTATAAGAATATTTTAAAAGATGAATTATTTGAATCTCAAAATGAAATGGTCCTGCTGCTGCTTTTAAATTTGGTTTCAGGGCTGGAGTCAGATTATAATAAAGCGGCGGTTTAACACTCATTTGTCATGTTTAATATTATAAAAAGACCCAAACAAATTGTGTCAATGATTCCATGGATAAAAAAAAAAACTCTGTTGGGTGTGCTTTAGGGGGTTGCAACAAAGCTGGACGTGGAAACTCAATACCCTCATATTGGGTGCTCATTGCCCCCAGAGAAAAAAGCAAGAAACAAGAGGCCCAGCTGTCCTAAACAATGGAGCTGCCCCTCACCAAGCAGGACTCACAAGGCTCCTTTTAGTCCACAGCCTCCCCAAGGACTGCTTCCACAGACCTGCCAGGACATGCTCACGTTCAGAGCAGACATGTTCTTTCCTGCTTGTGTTTATCAACACATGTATGTGCTGTGAGTCTGCAGACTGGGTAAGCTTCATGCAACAGATGCTGCTTTAAATGAATTTTAAGTATAGTCCAAGCTGCCTTGAGTTGCGTACTTTATCTTCATGTAGAAACATTTATCTGCATGGTTCTTCTTGAATAAATAAACAGTTTTTTTTTCCAAACCCGCTTTTCCTCAAGCTGCCTTATCTACTCTGACCTAGTTAATGATTTCCGTCATGTAACATTTCTCAGAATGTGGTCCTGAGGCTGTGCCTGGAACCACAGTTGGGAGAGGGGGCACAGCATTTTTCAATTGCATTGTGAGAGATACTGGAAAACAAAGTAATAAATACACAATTTTTTAAACTCATTTAACATCTTTGGGTTGAAGCGTTGCGGTTTTCCTTATGGACTGTGATAAAGATCCATTATGTGGGATTTTAATGAGCATTTGTTCCCCTTTGACTGCATTAGCACGTCTGTTTTTTTCCAGACGCATACTACAGCATCACGCCTTTTCTTTGCAGAGGACCCAATCAATAGCTTTTTCTCACTGACTTTTAATAAGCTGATTTGTTTGCTCACAAGGACACAGGAAAAAAACAAAGCAGACATTGGTCTGCCAGAAATGTTCAAGGATGATCCATCAGTATCGGATAGCTAACTGCCATCTTTAATCTAAGCCAATTTTCAATTCTATTGAGAAGCCTAAACAGTAAATAAACTAGTTTTTAAATTTAACATGTTGATCTATGTACATATTTTAACCTTTATTTATATTGTTATCAACAGATAATGTAATACTTTTAAGGAAAAAAGTGGAGCATTTCTTTGACTTTGGTTCAGAGTACTTTTTCTGATTTCTGCCAGGAATATTCTAAAAGGTAGAGTGCCAAAAATGTTTTTAAAACCTTAAAATAAACCTGACATTTTTGGATTTCTCTAATGAGGCTATAGTAGCCTTTTCCTTTCCAACTGTCAATGGCGGAGACATGCGCTACTAAACAGAAAAAAAGAAAAAGAAGCCCCTCCCTCCTGTTTACTAAAAGCACTCATGAAACTGCGTATACTGCGTTCTTGGATGTGCAACACATGCCCATTGTGAACGTATGTTTAGATTCTAAGTAAACTTTACTTTGGAAGTCGAGGATCCAAAAAACCATGAAAAGAGTAAAGTTTTTGTGCAATTTTGATCGTCTGGTGCAAGTTAAACATTGATTCTTTTCAGGTGTATGGCTGTTCCTGTTATCATGTGGCTGTTAGACGTTAACTTACTGTTTTCTGTAACATTTTAACTCATCAGATCACATTCACAGTGTAGTTAGTTTGAATAATGCATAAGCCTGTCATGTGGTATTCCTTTCCATTTTAAATCACTGTAAATGGGTCCCTGTACTAAAGTATTATGGCAGTGTGATATTATCAAAGACGAGATGCATGTTACAACATCATGGCAAGTGACCTGGTTTGCATAAACTGGTCTGAAGTAGTTTTGGATGAAAAGTCGTTTTTCTTACAGGGTAAATTGGCTTGTGAGTGTCAGTCAACGCAATCCAATAAACATGAAAAAAGGCTTTTGGTAAACATAAAACAAACAAATAATATTTGTGATCTTGATGCAAGAAAGAGATGCACTAACAGGAGTATTTACAGGAAATATTGCTGTTTAGATATCTGTATTTTCTAGAGTTGTCTCTTGAACCAGCTCGATGGTCCTAAGCAGTATTCGGTCTAAATCAAACTACATTAAAGTTCATTCAGCGGCAAATTTTTTTTGGCAAAGGGTTAAACTCGAGAAAGACGTTAAAAACTGAATCCAAACATGCTGTGGCATAATCAGACGTCTGCTCTTGATCTGTTTCTCATGATCGTCTGCAGGAGCAGCCAGTTTCTGTCATCCTCTAATTGTTGATGCGGAGTATATGCATGGGAGTATTTCAGCAGATACATTTGGGAGATGGACACGTGGGTGTAAAAACAGTACTAATTGAGATTGTCCTTACTGTGAAGGTGATGATCTCCCAGAGCATGCCAGCTTTTTGGGATTTTTCCACAAAAAAGCCAGCAGTCGGCAGGGTAAAAAGCCCCAGTCATTCAATTCTGGAGCATAAGCGAAGGCTTCCCCTCCCCCATCGCCAAGATGATCCCCACACACACACGGAATCACAGACGATATGCTGACAGGCTTATGGGAGAATGCTCTCTAACACACATCAAGAGCAGAGCTGGTCTCTCCCTTCACAATCTTACTTGATCTTTGTGTTTTAATGGTGTTTCAAGTGCTGATTTCATCCTATTCAGCCTCATATGTACGGTGGCCCTGAAGTGCAAATCACTTAACGCAAAAACATGTTTAAGATCACAATTTAAAAAAAGCAAAAACAAATCATAAAAAACAACGGTGCAATTTAGAAATCAAAACAAAATTTCCAACATGTAATATCATTTTTTATTATTAGTTTTTTAAAATAATTTTTTATTTGTTGGTGTAATTTGCACTTCAGGGCCACCGTACTTACTTTACCAAACAAACGTTTTCCTTTTTCATTGCACTTGAACTTGTGCTCTTTTGGCCTTACGTCTAAAGTGATCAAATGAGTCAAACATTTTACAAAATTATAAACTTAAAAAAGAGCTTATTGCCTTAATATTGCATCAGCAAGATTTTGCCCTGTTTTCACTGGCTTGATTATAAACTTAAAAAGATGTGATGTAAGACAAGCAAGAGGAATAATCACATGTTCCTTGGGAAATAGTTTGAATTCAATTGCAGAAGCACAGGGTTCTACATAGGCAGCAATGGTCACACATTACAGACTCAAAGACTTGGAGAGCATGGCAAAATATAATTTGATAAACAGCAGACAAATGCAGCAATCTGTGTGAAATGTGATTTATCAATTGTGCCCCAGTGTTCACGGTTATGTGCTGATCCTGTAATTACATGTTTCCCACTGCTCGGTTTCAGAAATAATTTCTCAAGGCTAAAAATAATCTCAATTATGCTTCACCTGCTAAGGTATATTTTTTCCCTGTGACAAGAAGAGCAATAAAGTCAGGGATTCAGGTCCTAGTGTGATATAGATCTCTTACTGGTTTGATTTCTTTGAGTTCTCTGCAGCAGCTAAGGCTCTTCCCTCCATGTTGTCTTTGCCACATTTACAAATCACAGGTAATTTACTATTGCAAATAAAATGACACCAAAATGCTCCTTTGTGACAAGTTTTATCTCAACTCCATGGTTTGACAAAGAGCTTGATGATTCACAATGATCATGCCCTTGCTGCTTCTTATGACAACTCTTTTATTTCTTTGCTTGCTGTCTTGTTCAAGTACTTCTGCTTCTTCACACAGCACTTCATCTAATCACTTCCCACTTTAAGCAAACCTGCGAATGATCCTCTGTAAATGTAAAGGAATTGTACCAAAATTGACTGTAATAAAGCTAAAGGCTCTGAAGTGCATTTCTTGTTTCAATGGGCAACCGATGAGCCTATTGCTTTTTCTTACTAACAGGAGTATTAAGTAAATTGGCCATAATAGCACATAATAAATACAGTAGCCACAGTTACTGTTTATGATGACAGAGGGTCACTTTTCTGTTTGCTTTTCAGCTCTGCTATTTCTGTTTTTCCTGCTTCCTTTCTGTGTTGTTAATCTGCACCATTTTTGTTGTGAATATTGAACGCGCACATCGAACAAAACTGAAAGTGTGTTATCAAGCCTTTGAAAAATATAGTGGTCGAACATTTCCTGTGACACACAATAACAGGAAGTGGTTAACAAGGTCCCAGACAAGCAAACCCAGCACTGAATGTAAGCAGAGTTGGTCTTTTTTTTTTCTGACAAAGGCACTACTTTTTTTAAGAGTCAAACTGATTAGATAAATAAAAGACATTCAGTTTCTAAAATTTGTTTTCAAAAGCCTCATGGCCAATCCATGGTTTTAATTTCTATTACAGGAACATTATTTTTCATCTGTATCTTTGTTTCGGTACAGGTTTGTTGAAAACATGTTTGATGAGTAGGTTTAACTCCAAAAACATTTCCAAAGTAGTTTGAATTGCTGAAATGTCAATTCTTGAAACATTTCTGTGGGAAGTGGTGTATTAAAGTCCAATTTGATGCATATAATGCACATCTTTAAAGCCTGGAATAAAACGCATTGTTGCTTGTGTGATTACGTTTTTTTGCAATGATAATTGTATGAGGTGAAATCACCACATCTTGAATAAGTCTGAAGTCATCTGGGGCATTCCAGCAGCTACTGTGCTTGCTTGTTCCCACTGTTTGCCCATTTTTGAAAAGGTCAAGGTTTTTTCTATCATTTCTGGCCAAGACGATAATTTTTTGCATAAATATCTTTTTTAGGTTTTTGCTGTTTTCACATTTTAGGGGCTGACACAGGGAAGTAAACCCCTTTGAGTCTCACTCTTACTATGTATTTTTCTTTCTTTCTTTATATATATATATATATATATATATATATATATATATATATATATATATATATATATAAAAAACTGTGTATTTTGTATACTATTACTATGTTACTATACATTAACTGTATTTTTTCAAGTGGTCTTTTAATTATGAATATGGAGATTTTAGCCAAAGTCAAAAAATCTATGATGTTTTTTAAGACATATTTTCTGCAGTGCGGCAGAAGTTCATCAAAATGCTCATCTGGCTTGCGGGCGAGACTGTCAGCGTGAAAGTTAGCTGAGCTAATTTTCCCATCAGCCCTTTGTGTACACTCTCTCCTGCTATCTCATTGCACCTCACAAGCACAAGCTAGCCTTAAAAAAATCGGAGGCGAGCAATTTCAGAACTATCCAGCCGTGCAGTTTTGAGCCAGACGGCAGCTCAGATGAAGTCAAATGAAGATGTTAATGGATCATCATCCGAATCTTAGTGGAGAAGGGAGAATTTGGTCCACCCACATCAGTCACTGCGTCATAAACCCGAGCTTTTTCAAAACGCCCGTTTTTTATCTGATCCTGATTCAACACGATTTATATAAGGAAAATACTGAGAAATGCAGTTTTAATCCTAACTTATTATATCCTAAAAAACATCTAAAAACACTATTTTCCTTGGAGTGTGTCCTCACCTAAATAACACACGCTCTTTGAGCATTTACGCAATAAACGTGAATCGGCTGATTCTGATGTTTGATATGAAAAGCCTCTTTTCTCTGCAACAGAATCAGCCGATTCATGTTGATTGCAAAGGTTGATTCGTAAAGGCTGCTGTTTTCCACTTCAGAATCCTCTGGAATAACATTCATTGCGTCAAAGGTTAGAGTTAGAGCAAAAGCTCTGGTGTTAAAGGGTTAATTCCCAGACTGCCTTCAGGTCACTTCAGTCCAAACCACAAGGTCACATGGCCTCTACCACTATGTAATAACACATCATTACAGTAAGAAATAATAATAAAAAAGTTGTTTGAAAATTTTGACCATATCAGTAAAACGTGGAATTTGTGTTTGGATAGTTAAAAAAAGTTAACAAAATGACACTCGTCTTCATTCACAAGAAAGAAGAAAGAAGTGAATAAACACAAGAAAACTACGATTCAGTCTTCATCGCTGTTTTCTCTCTACGTCTGATTTTTAGCTTCACTGCTAAATCAAGCTTTTAATCTCATTTTGAAAATTAGGAGTAGGAAACAAAACTGCTTTAGAGAAAGATAAATGCTTGAGAAAACAGTAGATTAGTACCACTCAGGACCAATCATTTTAGTGCAACTCAACCCTAACCCTTAGACTTAGTGTTTTTAACTGGTAAAAAGTCAAAAAAAATCTAAAAGAACAAGAGAAAACAAAATGAAATAAGAAAATAATATGCCTGTAGAAAAAGTAAAAATATTCACATTGATATTTAAAATGTAATGTCTAAAAACAAGTCATTTTATCCAAGTAATATGAGACAAGCTAAGTCTTTGTGTTTTGTATCTAATATAACAGTTCAAGGTAGATAAATAACAGGACAAATATAGTTCGGGTTTTTCATTGATGAAGAAAAATAAAAAATGTTTGCTCTGAAGAAAACGTTGACAGATTTCAGAACATGGATAAGCGTTTGATACTCTAGCCCCGTTTTTGCATCAGTCCATCTATATTATCTGCTTTTGTTGTAAGTTTTCATTTTGATAGTCTAGTGTGCATTTTCAGTTGTGATGTAGCGGGAATAAAGGAACTAGATCATCACGTCGATATGGTTTGTTTGCTCTCCTAAAAGCTACCTTAGAACTAAAACACATAATCGCCGGTGCAAGGTTGGCTCAGAAAAAAAGAAAAACTGCCTAATGTTCTAAAATGATGGCATCTGTTTTAATGCGCCCTCTGATAACTGTAATGTCTGATTTGGAGGCTGAGAGAGTAAACCATTTCAAGCTGAACCTGTCATAGAAGACTAAACTAAACAGAGAAATCTGAATTCCTCTTCCATATGTTTTTAGGACCCAGTGCCACACTGGTGTCAAAATACACAAGTTATTGGCTGTTTAGAGAGGGAGCCTTTGTCAACGCCTTTTTTTGTGACAAACAACCAAAACATCGAGTCTGTCCTTAGAGGTAAAGCCACAGAAATGTCAGCTCCATACTTTGAAGCAAAGCAGCCAGAATGTCAGCACTGTACTTAGAGGCAAAGCAACAGAAATAAAAGCCAAATAGAAGCCAAAGCCACAGGATACAGCTGCCACATCAACAGGGCCACTGTCACGACCAAGCAGAATGGGAGTGAAAGCCAACATGATCATTTCCACAAGAATCAGAGCCACTAATTTTCTGCTTTCGCAACCCTAAATACGAACGAGGCTTAATAATGTTTACAAGAGCCTCAATATTAGGTCGTTGTGTCGCTTTGGTTTTTATATTAGATCCTTTCTCACACTGTTCAGTCATAACTGCCTTAGAGAGGCAGAGAATTGTGTTTTCTAATTACTGAAGCTGAGAAGCTGCAGGGTCAGGCGAGCAGGTGTCTTTGTTGATGCTGCCTAACAGATGTTGAGGTTCCCAGCTGCAGATGTGTGATTGTTCTTACCATTTGTTCTTTTTTTTCCCCATTTTCTCTACTGGACATCCACCTTTAGGCCTTAGCTTTAACTGCTCTGTAGAGGAGTAAAAATGTAATTTAATCAACCGTTAATTAGTATTATTCAAAACTGAAAATATGTGTTTCCTTAAGTTAAAAAAAAGATGTGCTTTCCAGAAGATGAAGTTCCCAACATGACTCCTACAGTGGCGTTGTAGGTTAATTAAATTGAAATGATGATGGAAATAAATAACTTTTCAAGTAAAACTAACTTAATAAAATGAGACTATGATAAAATACAAATTTACTTTAGATAGATTTTATTTCCTTTTAATAAACATCATATTTTAAGGATGTTAAAGGTAAAATTGACTTGGAAAAAATAATCTGTGTATAGAAAATGTCACACGATTCTAAAATGTATCATTTCACTCGACATTTTTGCATCAAGGTTTATTTTTTCCAGTCGGGCAATTTTTTAAATCAATTGCAGCTAAATAATTGTGTGTTTTGAACCTCCTTAAATGAACTAAAAAGAAACCCTAAATGTATACAAGAGAGTCTATCGCAAAAAGCCCTCTTAATAAGCATTCAAATGAGCAGCAACCAGTAAAGCCACACTACTTTTTTCTCTCTCATTCTGTAATTAATGTTCTTTGGAGGCTGTGTAAATATAGTTGCTCAGTCTTTTAGCCAATTATGCAGAACAAAGACAGCGTATGTCAGCAGAATCCTCTGCGCTCTGGGAGCTCCCAGCACAACCGGGCCTGACCTTCAGGCTTTCATTTCTTTAGTGCTCCTTATCAGCCCACAATACTTTGTTATTGTCATCCAGACTCTCAGCAGCAATTCAAGGACAGTTCAGGGTGTGAATCATGCAAGAGGCTCATTTAACTTTTTCAGCATGATTACCTCACCAAATAAAGTCTACGACCTATCGCATTAAGAAGACTGTGTGTCTTTCCACCTTTGTGTGCTTATAGTCACTGAGACACATCTGTACTTAAAAGATACACAAATCCACTTCTCTTTTCTTTCCGCACACTTTCCAGTTTGTCTGTTCTTGTCATCCCAGATTTCTTTCAGGCTCTGCTAAACAAACAAAGCAGGGTACACAAACAGCACTGAAGATTCTCCCTGTAAATGATGGTCCCTGCTCCACTGGGTCTTATTAGTGTATGAAACACTAAACCCCAGTGCTTTATTAATAACTATCATTTACTTCAGGTTTTCCTAGAACAGATAAAAAAAAATGATAAAATTGGCTAATGGGTTGTATTGAATTTTTGACCTTTGCAGATTAGAAACTGACTTGAGCCATTTTAGTGCAGCAGTATTTGAGTCATTTCAAAAGAACAAGAAGAATTCCTCTTAACTTTCCCCTTATCTGCTGTCTTGGTGACCAACTTGTTTGCTCTTAAATGTTTGCAATGTCTGTGTCATTAAGTAGATGTGTTATCAGGATAATGAAGGCTTTCCTTTTCATTGCAGTTTTTACGAGTTCATGTAATGCAATGGTTGTAGATTTTTTAAGCATTAAAATCTATATTAAAATAACTCATTACTTAAAGACCCACTTTTATCGCATTTTAATCTACTGTAATAATGTTCCCTTGTAATTTTTACATTTTGATTATGCCATTTTTATGCAGAGCAGCAGTAATTCATTAGAAATTTTCCTTGGAATTTTGGGCGGACATTTGGTGAGGAGCAACCCCATCCCCCTTTCCCCTCCCTGTTGCTGAGAGCTTTGAGCAGGGAGCTTGTGACCCACCCAGCTTACTTTCTACGTCACAAATAAGCTCTTTTTCAAACTGTATTTCTTCGTCTGCTCCTGATTCACAATGAACTGAAGAAAGGACTACTCAGAAATACAACTTTGAGCTTAATTTTCTATTTGTTTGTCCTCTATCATCAGAAAAATGCCACACAAATGCCATTTTCATTGGAATGGGTCTTTAGTGAACACAATGCTGATAGAAAACACTTACTTCTTTCCATTGAATATTATTAAGTTTCTAATTGAGGGCACTTTCACAATGAGCTGTTTGGTCCACACCAGAGTTGTTTGGCTTTAATCTGGATTATTATTACGAGCATGACTTTTTGGGGATAAGTGTAAAAGCTCATTTAACTCTTCTGAAGATTGAACAATAAACTCTGGTTGATCTGAGATCAGAGCAAAACTCATGAGCTTGCATGTGAACCCTGGTCAGATTTAGCAACGATGTGCATACACACTTGCTACTCAGAATTCCAAAGAGCAAATGTAAACTAAACAGGGCAATAGTGCATTTGAGATGAAAAAACAAAAACATATGTTTGAAAGAGCATGAATTGAAATAGTGTTCCCTCATTTTTGGCTGGGGTCATGTTCTAAAAATAACCTGGGAGAGGTATTATCCACAAAGTAGGATTACAGATGTTTTAGTAGGATTACAGATATTTTGAGGCTGTAAATCCTTAACTACACACGATATACATACCAACATTATAGAATGAAAACAAAGATCTGCTCTTTATCAAAAACTGCTTTTTAAAATTTGCAAAGCAGGGCGATCTTGAGAGGTGAACCGCGATAAAACGAGTATCACTTTCCGTATATTTTGTGTACAATTGTAGTATTGTGGAAAAGCGAAGGCTTTCAATAAGATATTCAGAAAAAGAGCAGCTGGTTTCATTCTTCACACCTTCTTCTCCACTCCTTCTCAATGCTACTCTGGAGCAAACTCGTACCAACACAAAATAGTCAACTTTTGTACCGGCATGTTTTTCCAAATATTTGGTTCATCTCAGCCTTTGGTCTCTTTTTGAACCTTCAGCCTGTCGACCAAATGAAAGTGTGGCTTCTTTTGGTACTCCTCACCCAATAAGACCAGGTCTGCTGAAAAAGCACCTACACCACAATACTAACTATCCAGCTAAATTAACTTGAGTTAAAAAAAATATCTTGTCTTTAAAAAAAAAACATGTTCATCTCATAGAACAACCATTCTAATCTGTGTCTGTAACCCACTGAATACATACACACGTTGGAAAAGTGACTCATGATGTATGAGGGCCCAGGAGGACAGCTCTGTGGTATGAACATAGCTCTTAGATCAAGAATCGGAATTGAACAAAAAAGAAATGTCTTTTTGACTATTTGATCAGATCGTCTCCTGGGTTAATCTCACTGTTTTGCTCCACGCAGCTCAGCGGTGTGTAAGAGGCAAACGCACTGTTGCCCATTGGTGTCTATCTTCAGTAAACTTCAAATAAAAGTCTCTCAGCTGAACTGACAGTGGATTATTTTATTTTTCTCTTCACATTAGTCTGACAGTTTGGCCTCTCCACATATTTTACACATACCATTTGATTTACTGCACAAAAAAGAATAAAATTAAAATTAATGTTAATGGAACACGTTTGTCCTTTTGCAAAAGATTGAACCAACAGTGGATGCAGCCAAAAAGAGTTTCTCATTGTGTGTTTGTTGCATAAAATACAATCAGTACATGTGTTTACTGATTTCATAGAACCAAATATAAGTTTATAGTGAGAAGTGAGAAGTTTCTTCTTGCACGCAGGTTAGCAAAAACAAGAACAGTAGACTTCTTGGTCAGGTCGGTTTCATACTGCAGCTCATCTCACCATTCTGAACCTTTTCACAACAAAAGAGGAAAAACAACAATACAACAACAGCACAGCTGCAGTTAGAGGAATGCTATTTGCTAAAGCGAACTGAAGAGGAACAAAGCTATATGTGAAGCAGAGGAGAAGAAAGATTTGCATTTTCTTGTGTTCAGCCTGCACCTTCATATAGCACTGTTTTTCTGAAAATCCACATGTTTCAAATGTCTAGTCAGTTCCACAAAATAGTTGCAACAAAAGTGCGACTAGGTTTAAGAAGAAGCTACATAAACTCATTTGGATGTAAAGTTGAATGTCTGGCTTCTTACTGAGCATGAAGTTGAGGAGCTTTTAGTCTTAAAGTTGAGCATCTGGACTTCTGGTCTTCTGTTCTTGAAACATTTTGCAATTTTAAGAAAAGATGAAAAAGTACAGATGCCGTGACTCCACTTGAAAGCATCATCTGATTGAATGGGAATCTGCATTGACATATTGCTGCACAATTTGGAAGAGCCCCTGGTGGTGACCACGTCTTCTCATCCTGACAAAGCTCAAGCCACCACACAACCCTGTGTATATATAGCATTAGGAGTAAAAAAAGCAAATCCCCAGTGGAAATAACTGAAAGTGTCTTGGTGAGATTTTTTTAAAACGTTTTGATATCATACCCTTTTAATTCAAAATGTAATTTTGAAATGAGCTATAATCACTCACATTTAGGTATATTCATATGTTAATTGGAAATATTATATGTTAAAATAAGCATGTTTATTCTTCATCTTCGCTGAGTGTAATTAATCAGCGTTAATATATATTAACGCGTCTTTTTTAATTAATCAGGTGGGCTAATGCGTTAATGTTGATAGCCCTAATATTTATGATTGGCTTTTTGCATTGAATCCCAGTTACTAGACACAGAAATTTATAGAAGTAGCCTTTTTGGTTTCTATTCGCCTAATCTTCTGTGTTCAACTTTTTAATTCAATCCTAAAACTGACCTCCTGGGTTTGCTTGTTGTCCATCTTCAAATTGCTCCATAATTAACAGGTATGCAGGTCTTTCTTAAATCAAATTTCAATCAGTCTGAGCACATCCCAAGAGTGAAAGCCATAAGCAAGTGGTGAAGAGAAGCAATTGTTGCAATGTGTCAGTTTGAAAGGACTATAGAAATGTCCAAACAATACAGATTTTAATATTCTAAAGTGGGAGAAATATGTAAAAGCAGAAGCTTTTTAAGGCAGTGTCAGTCTTTGTAAAATGACTTTTGTTCCAGTGTCAGTCAATTCTAAGCTCAAGGAAATTTTAAAAAAACCCAAAAGCCCACGGACAAACAGAACCGTAAATGCTGTTTTTTTGGAAGGACTGTCAAGATAAAGCCTCCTTTGTCTAAAAAGAACACAACATTGTGACTGAACTTTAAAAAAAATTGCATCAGAACAAAACAAGACATGTGGAAAAATGTCCTGTAAACAGCTGAAACCAAAGTGCAGTTGGCTGACCTTAAAAAAACCAAACAGCACTTAACCACCTCATACCCACTGTCAGGCCATGCAAAGGCGGATGATGATCTACGTTTGTTTTGTAGCTATAGGACATCTTGCAGTCATTAACTTGATGATAAATTACTCTGTATGTCAGAGAATTAAAGAGATAAACTTGAAGCCATCTGTCTGACAGCTTGGGTAGAAGTGAGTCATTCAACATGACAAACATCCAAAGCACAGCAGCAAATATGCCCAAGCCTGACTAAAAAAAAAAAAAAAATCTTGGACTGAGGTTCAGGAGTTACTTGTCTTGTGGAAAGGCCTCAATCTAACTGAAATGCAATTTCCTGGTCATTTCAGACCCTTATAGACTTACAAATTCAGAAATGATAAAGCAACGCTGCTAAAAATTCACATGTATGTTTTCAAGTCTTCATTTTTCGACTTCTATTTGTATAACTTATCATTTGCACAAAACTGTGGAGACGCTGCTTTAAAAGCAGAACTGTACCCTTCTATATTTACATTTTGGTCAAAGATTACTGATCTGACAGTTACTGGCGTTTTCTTCCATCACAAAATACTACACCAATTACATCAAATGAGTGTAATGATTAATTCCTATGGCTCACAAAACTGACTTCAGTGTCTTTACTTTCACAACTTACTCATGGATCTATTTCTTCATTTTCTTCAAGATGATCTTATTACATTTTCAGAGTTAATGAGCGCTGCTTCAGAATTACTCCACAGCGCCCATAAAAAAGTGCTGTAACCTGTAATGAAAAATCAGACAAAGCCGCCAAAGATGTGGCTCTGTGCCTTCAAGATATATTAAAAAGTGGGTCATGTTGGAGGACTGAACCTTGTATCTAAATCAAAGAACATTCATAAAATCACTGGTTGTCAAATATGGACATAATTGTGAATCTCTTGGTGCTGACTTGACTGCATTTGGGGCAGGGAGCTTTGATTGTCTTGTTTAATTGGGTCTAGTCTTTGTTGCGACCAATGTGGGGGGTTGGGGGAACAGGCAGTGCAAACAAAGTAGACATTCATCACTGCTGCTAATCACACCAAACATGATTAAGTTAAACACCCTGCGGCTGCAGTGCTGGAGTTAGCGTTGCACCAGTCGCCCAGGCAAACACAACCGCACAGCTTAGACAGGAACAAAGGTCAAAAGGTGCGAGACTCTGCTTTTACAAAAAAAAAAAAAAAAAACCCAAAGAGGTCACATGGATATGTAAGGTTTACACTGGTTGAAGGCTGATAAAATGTTGTTCATTTTGAAAAGTTGTGTATTTTTTGAAGTATGGCGTAAATGGTGAAAATGGCGTGTACCTATATAGTGCTTTTCTACCTTCACTGAAGGCCTAAAGCGCTTTACAGTCACGGTCCCATTTACCCATTCACACATTCCGTATGTATGTAGCATACATAGCATGTAGCATGTTGACATCGGTCACTGGTCGCCCAGACCCATTTTGAGGTCACACGGTGGCAGTCCAGTGACAGGCGGTGATGACACCATTTTAAAATCGGGCGACAGCTGGGCGGCCACAGGGCGCCGGTCGACAGCAGCTCTGACTACACGCTACGACCCGGTTGCATTCTGCACTCCCGACGGCCACCATCTACATTCATGACCATGTCAATGATTTAAAAAAATATTGGGCGGTGGCTGTTGTATTTGTGACCGTAACATTAGTGCAAAAAAATGCGGTAATTGTCCCTTAATTAGCTCTGATTTAATTTAGGTTAGATTGACAAATTTCTGACTGAGATGTACCTACAATGTTAAAATAAAAACACTTTTTTTTCTTTTAATCACTGCTGTATTTGCTACTACATTGAGATGATCCTATGTGACACAAGGCGTCTTTTTTTATTTTGCAAGAAGGTCATGTGAACTTCTGTCAAAAGTTATAACTACTAGGTTTTAAAAGTATTTTATTTTGAAAAAATATTCTTTCATGATTATGTTTTATTTAAGCAAAAAAACAATAGTTCATTTATATTTATCATAATAGCTGTATTAACATAAATGCAAATCGGTGTCTTATTTTTTAAGACTTTGTGGCTCCAATTGGGTTGTGGTCAGTGAGAAATTGACCTGAATGGCTCTTTAAATGCTGAAGTTTGCAGACTCCTACCTCTACTTGATTGAAATCTAAATCTAAGAATGAGAGTAACACTAACTAGCTCACACCAGGAGGAAACACAGCAATGACATTCAGATGACATTTATTATGAAAAATTGTGGCTGGATGAAAACAAGGAGAACGAATGGGATTAAACTAACATAAAACTGGACTTACTGGTATAATCTGGTTTGACAAGTTTAAATTTAGATCAAGACTACACAGCTCTGCACAATATATAGTGGACTCATCCCAATCCCAGCAACCTGAACATTTACGCAAGGTGAAAATAAGGATACAGACAAGTTAAGAGAGTAAAAAGACCAGTCAGGATGAAACTACAAAAGATCCACATAGTTAGTTAAAAAATGAGTTTAATGAGCACTTCGGGTAAAAAAAATAAAGGGATAGTAAAAGGGAAATGGATGAATTATCTTGGTAGGACAAGCCTCTGCATGGCAGGGAATACAAGAAGTGGCCAATATAAGAAAACCATACAACTGTCTAAACTAAAGGACAACACAGAGACATTAATCATGGCCTCACAGAAACAGCCCCTATGAACAATAAAGGCTGGGATCTACCACATCAGAAAAGATCTAGGCCACCAGTTTATAAGTTTCCATATTTAGGTCCTATAGAGAATATTGAGGCTGTGCCAAATATATACCTTTTCAATAAGCTCTCTACACTAAAATAAAAGAATATTAAACAAAAGGTAAAATAAAACTTGTTCTTGTTGACAGTTTCTCTGATCAAATGAACCTCTTTCAGGGTTCATTTTTAGACATATTCATGACCTGACCAGTGTTAATTATAGTTTGACATTAGTAAATCATTTGAAAAAATTTGAAAACATGCCTTCAGCTGTATTTAAATTATATAAGAAAAGGCATTGTCCTGTAAAACAAGTGGAACTTTGTTTTGTGAGTTGAAAAAAACAAGACGTTTGGTAAGTTCCTTAATTCTTACTTCCAGTGACCACTGAAGCCTATTTTAAAAGAGGGGAATTTACCATTCACTCACATCAAAAGTCCAAGATTACATAAAAATGATGCATTAATAATAGCCTGTTTTGAAAACTTTTTCGGTTATTACTTCATTTTCTGTTCATAGCAACTGGGGGAAAGGTGAAATTTAGCTGTTCTGATTTTAATAGAGCAATAATTTGTTAGAAGCATGCTTTTCTTCAGATGAAATAAAACATAATTCTGTTCCTGACTTTCTCACCTTGCATTTAAATTATTTAAAACCCTCAAAGCCTTTCATCAAATGTCTTAACCCCCTGTATCCCTTTCAGGGTCATATGGTTGCTGGGGCCTATCCCAGCTACTGTAGGGTGAAGGTGGGGTACACCCTAGACAGAACACGTAACTGACTGACTGCACAGAGTTCAGGCTAACATAAAATGTCCAAGAACATCTGTGTTGAGGATAGCTACAAAATCTAGGAATCAAGGTTAAAGGCTTCCCCAAAAGTGGAGAAAAATGATAAAGTTATAGTCCTGTTGGGTTTTCAGGAACCAAATGGTGATGGCTACCAACCAGACATCCTGGTGATGGACGAACATCAGTGGACAGTCATGGAGATCGATGTTAGCAATGCTAAATGAAAGCAGCATCCAGAAAAAGGAGTATGTGGAGGTAGAAATTTCAAAGGCTGATAGAGACATTGAAAAAAGAAATAGTGAAAGATCCTGGCAAAAAACTGTTCCTGAGGTAGTTGAAGCAGATTGAGTGACTCAATCATTTTTTTTTTACAGTCTAATTGATAGTAAACAGGAAGTGTGAGACATTTTTAAAGAGGCAAACTTTAATGAAAGGATGAAAAACATTTCTTTTCATTTTATTTTTTCAACGATTAAGATAGTGAGGAATCTAACAATATCTCTATTGGAACTGAAACTTCCCTTAAAACCTTGACAGGATTTGGCACTCCTGAGTGTTTAAAAAAAGTGGATAAAAGAGGAAGACAGAATCACAGTGTGGAACATTTACTCCCTAATCAGTCCGTCATGTGATTTTGACACAGCAGCTACTTGAACCAAAGTCCTCTGCAACTGATTTTCATGGTTATAGCCTCCAGCTAATGAAAGCCTAAAAAAACTGCATCTCAGATAAATTGATTATCACATCAAAACAATCAAAAAAGGATTTTTTTCTGCACAAATGCCAACCTTCTGAAAGCCATACTAACTTTGATGCATTCAATAGTTAGTTGGACCTCGTCTTGCATTATTTATTGCGTCAATAATTTTGCATGGAGGCAATCGGCCGACGTAGGAGTAACGGAAGCCCAGGTTGCTTTGACAGATGCCTTCAGGTCACTTGCATTGTTGAGTCTCTCACCTTCCTCTTGTGAGCAGAGCAGAGATTTTTTTATCAAGTTCAGATCAGGTGAGTTTGCTGGCCAATCGAGCATATCATAAACAGCCTTTTAAGCAGCTTTTGGTACCTTGTGTAGTGCGGGAAGACACAAAATCCTGCTGGGAAAAAAAAATCTGACTCACCTTAGAGCTTGTCATCAAGAATATGATCCCGGATACAAGGAACTTGATTGTGTTTTCTCCTCAGGATGGTTGGGCTCAGAGTGGGCTCCACATCAACAGAAGCTAGTTGAGGTAGCTTGGTCATCTGGAAGAGATGCCTCTGTGATCTTCCTGAGGAGGTAATCCATATAACCATATCTCATGAGGAGGCCTCGGGGAAGACCCAGGATGCGCTGGTATCCCCACAAACCAGCTCCTGGAAAGCATGAGAAGACGGATGGATGGATAGATAGGGGGATGGATGGTTTCTTCCTTATGGTTTCTTCCAATGGATTTCCAATTATGATTTTTTTCAGAATTTTCCAATTTTCTGACAGAATACATTTGGGATTTTGATTACCTGTGAGCCATAACCCTTTACCACCAGAGCTGTTGCTGGTGATACCTAAATAACACACTGACTTGGACTACCATAACTCTCAAACTATTAATACAACCAGCGTGAATTAGCTGATTTTGAGAAAAGCAGCGTTGCACCAGCACAAAGCTGTTTTTCTCACCCCGTGACAGAATCGACTGATTTACATTTGTTGTACAAGTACATCACTACTTACCGGGAACTGTTGCATGTCAGCGCAAGGCAGCTTTTTTCCACTTCCAAACTTTAATTGCATTCATTACGTGAACAGCGGAAGAGTTGCGGTAGTCGAATGAGCTCTGGCGTTAAAAAATTAATCATCGAAAATTACAATAAGTACATGCTTGTAATACTTTCCAAAAGATATAAGTTTATCACCAAATAGAAAACTTTTATTATGATCTGATTTTTTTAAGATGTATCTATATGAGTGTGATTATCGACCCTGTTTGTTGTCATTCTGTTTCTTCCGCTTTGCTGTACTGTCTGAATGGCACAGTTCCAGTGTAGTGTAACCTGTCTCTAACATCTGATATGCCTCCAAATGCTTACATGTAACACAATGCATGACCATGTAAACTCACAAAAAGCAACACCATTGTTTAGATTGTTGTGATGAAATGGTACACTTCGCAGGCCAGATCAAACCGTCTTAAGAAAGAAGAAAAGTCAAAGAACTGACAGATTGCACTGGCTTTTTTCTTTTTTACAATCCCCACATTCAGGGCACTTTGACAGTAATATAGTTCAGTGGATTTAGTTCAATTGCGCACAATTTGGACTGGTTTACTTTCACAGACTGCACTCTCAAGAGTATACTAAGGACCTAAATGGATCAAATCACCTGGAAACACACAGTTGTAATGCCAAAACACCAACCAGGAAATATTTCAAGACAAGAGGTTTCCAAACATTTCTGAAAATCTCTCTTTTGAATTGGTGCGGCAGCTTTTTTTTCCCCGACTTCGTGTCTGCAGTGCATGCGCCTGTCAACCGCCTGACAACTGAAGTTTGGCTGAAACTGGGTCATACTACATGAAAGTGATTTTAAGCACACCAACAAACTTATAGGAAACTAGAAAAGGGCAAAACTCAGAGTGTGGCAATAGTTTCAGAAGTCTCCAAAAAAGCCTCACCCCAAATGAAATGATGTTGGAAAATAGCAACAGAAGTCCAAAAACTAAGCAAAGTAAACATGTGTGTCAATACTGATAAATACAATAGTTTGTGTAAAAAGTGGTCCTGGAGAGAAGTCACAGTTTGCAAACCCACCTTGACCTTAAGGTGTCCAACTTGTTGGCAGGTGTTTAATGATCAGCAGGGCACATTATGCTCGGAAAAAAGAAAATCAAGGCTGCCAGCCACTCATCACTGGGCAAACACACACCATGCAAATTTTATGACCACAGCATGTTTCTGCTGCCATTTTTTTTCTTTTTGTTTTTTTGCTTTGAGTCAGAATCAGTGTACACCCACAAAAGCCTAGGGCATTTATCTTTTATCATGCTGTTTTTGTCTCTATTTGACACACCCAATAAAATATTTAGAGGCATTCTTAATCCTATGGGCCTTGTCAGGTAGACACTGCAACGGCTGCTGCTGTGGTGATGAAACCGGCAGTCGAGTGATGAAGCGAGGGAGTGTGCAGACTGACAAGCAGACAGACAACCGTGGCTCCTAATGTTGCAGAGAGGGCGGTGCTGATGGCCTGTTGCCAAGGTGACATGGGCCAGCCAGGTTCTGTCTCATTTACAGATGCAAACGAAACATAGCAGCTCTTAAGGGCGCGTGCTAAGCCTCCTCTGGAGACACAAACCAGGATGTTTCCTCCCTGGAGAAAAGCTCCTGGACACACCTGATTGCGGAGGAGAGGGAATGCGCAACAATTTATTTGCCTTTCACGGTTGCTTGTGATGTGCCTCGTTTGTGCCATGTCTGCTCCTTTTGGGAAAGAAGGATTGCATCCAGTTTCCTGGTGTCTGACAACCCCCACAATGACATCTTCCCTTTTTGTGTCCTCTCGCGTTTCCATTGATTCCCCGTGTTGAATTGGCCTTTTCAGTGAGGGGGATGGATGGCAGTCTGCACTGTTGAATAACAGCCCTCGTCCAACGCACACTCCACCCCAGCGACAACAAAAAGGCAGACTCCTTTGTTTGGCTGGAAGTAAACAGCTGGGAACAGATGATGCTGGCCGGGGTGATTTACATGGCCACATCCACAGTTGTGACGGGGTTTTGTTGTGATAGGGACAAACAGACGAAGGAAGGGGGAGGGAGAGTGAAATTCAAAGATAGAATGATATACGTCAAGAAAAAAAAAAAAAAAGAGTGGTTTGGATGTTTGTTTTTATGGGTTTTATGTTGCACACGATAAAAATACACCTGAAAATAAACTTCCAAGCCACAGATTGAAGGCTGGGTCAAATAAAAGCACAATTCAAACTTGTTGCTCATTAAAGCACATGATATTTATATTGTTTTGCATATTTTTAAATTAATGAAACAATTTATTTTTAAGCAATAACAGAAAGACATCATCGGGTAAAACCAAATAAGTGTTTTTAATTATTTTGAGGTGCAAGACACAGAGAAAAACATTTGCAGGACTAAAGAAGCCATTAACAAGTGCGGCTGACACACTCTTATGAGAAACGCCACATATGCCGCAGAGCAAATCCTGAATGGTTAAATGGTCATGAATAATTAGGGCATTCTCTCACTGAGCAGATGTCTCTTTCTGTCGAGTGCTTCTTCTCTCAAGAATGAACGGCAGGAAAAGATAAGCCTGGCTAGGAAACAACCTGGACTTCACGGGACAGAAAACATTAAGGGAGGTTAGACGCTTTAATGCAACATAACGGGAGCACCCAGTCACACACATGCAAATATAGCACTAGTTCTCAATGCCTGGAGCCCTCTGACCCTCCCCCAAAACATATAAACACCCTACACCAACATTATTTATGAGCATTCTCACATGAAACCCTCAGGTCTGGAGAGGCTATACTGGCGAGTCTTATATCAAAGTGTCAGTGAAGGCAAAATTACTGAGGAGAAAAAAATAACAGGTTAGTCTAGTCTGCCACATGCAGGTGGTACACATTGGTTTTACTTTATTGGGAACTGAAATCACAGACAGTCACCCTCCGTTTTGCACAGGATGTTTCTGAACGGACCCCACAAATAGTTCCCTGCATTTGTGTTTGTTCTTATTCTTCATCTAATGAACTTCTAGAGGTGTAGCGACTAATTGAGTCATTGATGAATCTATTTATATTCTTACGATCCAACCAGATCAATCTGTCTGAGGCAAGTTGTTAACAGAATTGACCTATATCATTATAAAATCGTTTCAATATTAAATACATCGATTATAACCAAAATGGGAAAGTACTTTTTGATTTCACTGTAGTGTAAAAACAACCATTACAGCAGACAACACACATGTGATAGCAGTAAAAAAAATGATCAACCATCATTACAGTCCAATTTGTGGAAACACTGTGAATTTAGCAAAGACATGTGACCATACAGTGCAGTAGTATGTTCTAATTATATTCTGTTTCTATTATTTTGATGTGAAAAACAACAGTGGGCTGATTTTTATCAAACTAAAATGTGAATGGATTTACCATTCATTTGTGTGTACTTGTTCATTCGAACACATTTAGTTTACACTTGAACAATTGCAAACACCACAAGGAATCTGGAAAACTTCACCTGCACTGTTCAGTGCTCAGGTGTTTATCTTTGAGTAATACTGGTTGAATTTTTGACTAAAGATGTCCTGGATCAATTTTAGGTCAGTGAATCGGATCAAATTGGATCGTTCAACCAATAAGGCCAATGAATCATATCAATCAATCATATCGCCAAACATATTATGATATGAATCGAATTATTCTTAAACTGCTACACCCCTGTGAACTTCACAAAAAATTAAATCAATAATAAAGTAATGTCAAACTCTCCCAAATAAGCAGAGTAACATTTTAATTAATGGAATTGGTTAAAGTTCAGTTTGTGGAGCCGTTTATTATGGTTACTGTCACATCCATCTTTCTCCCTCTACCTCATTCATGTTGGTGGCTTGAGACCAACTTTTGCTGCTCTTTGATTTATCTCTCCTAATAAACTGTCGGATCTATTTTAGTGGTCAGCTGAACTCAATGACTTTGTTCCTTCCACATGTAATCTGTCTTGATGTTTCCCATCTCCTGTTCCACCTTAAAGCAAAATAATACCAACAAGTCTGATAAATGTAACGATTCTCCACACGTCCGGTTTGTTTTGGAAAGAAGTCCTAAAAGAGTGGCGGCAACTGAACAAAAAACAGGATTTTGTGAAATTAAAAAAATGTTCATACGTACATAAAAAGCAACTTCTCCCAAACATGGTGATGGAAGGACAATGATTTGAACTCATTTGGTGGGCTTGGGAACTTTGGAGACGTATAACCGGAATATCTCATGTCAGGGTTCATATCAAATGGCCAACATTTGGTCAAACTTTGGCCATTCAGCACAACTGTCCAACAGAGTGGCCATAAAAATAACGACAGATTTATCCTGTTCATGTGCAGACTTTGATGCGAAATTAAATGTTTTGGCAAGATCTTGAGTGTCTTGAAGTGCGTGTTGTGAGGAAATAGAAATCCCAGCTCTCCCACAATAGCAGTGTGTCCATGAGCAAAATGTCTTCAATGTGACCAAAGTTTGGATAAGAATTGAACTGTGTACATTGCCCTGAAAAACTTCAATTATAACAAATGTTAGTTCTGCGCATCTCAAAATGAATTATCTAAAATTCCTGTTGTTGTGAACAGACATGGCTGCAGCTAACTCATAGTGAGATGATCTTCTGAGCGTGCATTTATTATTATTTTCTTTAAGAGACATTCATTTAAATGTGTGCAGCAAGTGGTGAACGTTAATTAAGTCGCACTGACCCATAAAAAAAAAAAAAAAAAAAAAAAAAAAAAGAAGCTTGCTTACGTAGAGCAGCCGGCCAGACTGCGCTTCAAATCCTCCTTCGGAGCTTACACCGTAACAAAGCACCCTCCCTTGCTTGCAGACACAAACTGACTGAAATGCTCTAACCAGGATGAGAACATTATAATGGGGACTAGAAAAAGATGTATTTAAAACAAGTTCAAATTCATAAATCAAAATACTGGTTGTAAAAACATTGAAACGGGGTCATTTTCGCCAAGAAAATTAGACTAATTCACCTCAAAAAAGTACAATGATGGAACAGTTTGTAAAAATTAATTATCCGGTCAAAGAAACAAGTAAAAACTGTAATTTAGGCAGAATCATGCTGTTGCTCCAGCTTTTCAATCAACAAATATCCAACCTCAGGTGATGTTTCTCCACAGGAACTCAATGGCTATGAACAAAAAGTAAGGGTAATCCAAAACAGAAGAGGCAAAACCTGGGGAAAAAAAAAAAAATCTAAGAGATTAGTGGCCTCCCAACTTTTTTCAGGCCACTGACCCAGACTGGCCTGTACGAGGCTGTGAAGTGGACATCCAGTTCTTCCATAGGTTAACTCCTGAAGCTATAGTTTATCTTCATCTTCTGTAAAATTTCTGCAAAAGATTTGAACTTTTTTCCCTACTCCAGATTTCCATTCAAATGTGATATTGATTTTCTCTTAACCCCAAACTGTCAAACTGGAAGCTTAAAAAAAAAAAAATCGGGAGCCAACTTCAACCCTTTTTTTAAGTGTAATGGATAAATAGAAAAAAAATGTTTTAATAGTACCTGGTATTTTCAAAATATAATAATAAACAGGAATCCTATCTTTTGTCTATTAAATACAGCTTTCTTTTTACTTTGAGGTCGAAGGCTCTTCATCTGCTTCCTTGACTTTCCACAGTAGGCCCATGTTTTTGTTTTGTTTTTTTTTTGCTTGGGGATTTCAATGAAGCAGCTGACGCAGCCACTTTAAGAAAGTAACGGACATATCTTTGACACGATTGTGCGACTAGTCAAGAATGAGTTGGATGTGGACAAAAGGGAATATGCCGAAAGGTGAAAAACATACTTCAGGATGTTGCAACTCATCAAATGACCACTGGGGGCAGGTTCTAAAAGGGAGCAATTTCCCATTAGAAGGTTCAATTTCACAGTCCAGCTGAGGCAAAAAATAAAATTTTGTTTTTCCAATGTTTTTGAAACTGTGTTTAACATTTTCTTCTACTCTACGACTTCTTCTCTCAAATTTGTGCAGCATTTGCCATTTAATATTTTTACAGTCAAGAACCACCTTTTCTTAATCACACATAAATACATTCGTGGTTTCTACAAGGCTATTGGTTTGTGTTTTAGCCACTGAAAGCTGGAATTGTGGTTGTGATATCCATCAAACATTGATCCCATTCTTTTTGAGGAATCGCTTAAACCACTCCTCCCAAACCACGTTTTTAACTCACACCTGTAAAGGTCTGCCGAGAAAACAAGTGAGGCATCAATGAATAGATTTCTCTCTATGTAAATCAAGTTCAGGCTGGAAGGACGGAAACTGTGGGATTTGCAGCAGGGGAGACAATAATTGTTTTTTATAAGGTGGATTGAATTACCGAGATATAGATTATACACAATCAATGCCTAGCAAACAATTTAGCGCTTGAAGTCTATTGATTTCCCCAGCTTCCTTTGCATGCTGAAGGGGGTTTGAGAAACATTGATGTTTCTAAATGTAAAGCTGTTTTGTGGCAAAAAACAAAACAAAGAACTTGTGCTCTGATGAAAAAACAAAAACATCTCCTTTTGCTGTGTTCACTTAAATTCAGAAATTTGCCGTCTGCTAGAAAAACCTCCAACAGAAAGTGAATCAACTGCCTGCTTTAAAGATTAAACGCTTTGACAGTGAGGAAGCTTTGTGTCAAAGATGTGCTTGTCACCAAAGAGCTGTTTGTGACTACATAAAGGAAAAGGTTTTGCAGTCACAAGATATATTTTGTTTTCTGTCAAACGCTTTCTTAGCATCTACTGAAAGTTGTCACTTCATGAGTTACATAAGGCTTGATGTCTGAACAAGAGAACAGCTCACACCCTCGCTCAGTTCCCTTTACAAATGACTCACAGGCAGCCAAATCAAGCAGACACATTCTTGACTGTCTTTCTGATTCACATGGGTTATATGCATCGTGTGATCACCTTGATATCTCGTGGCTAAAGTCTGGGTGAAGCAGAGAACATCATCAGTACCCAAAAAAGGGCAACAGTATTTAGTCAGGTTTTATGTCTGAGGAAATGTGTGTTCAAGTCACCACGCTGACAGGAAATCCTGACAGGAGGCAGCTTGTGAAACTTCACTGATAACACCATCATTGTCCTTTTAGTAAAAGCTGAAAATTAACTGTCCTTTGCTCTGATGAGCCGCTGACATTGTCAAACAAGGGAATTTTTGACACAAAGGGAGCACCAGAAGAACTCAAAGTGCAGGGGATCAGGAGAAACTAGGATGGAAATGTTATTTTTTTAAATCAAGAAAAAAAAACCTAAAAACAACAACAAAAAAAGGACTACATGTACTAAAGTTCTAAAAAGTACTAAAATTAGGGAAAAACAGGAAATATCACATTGGCAGTGACTTATTACAATTTGGGAACAAAAAGAAAAAAAAGAAAAAAAAGAAAAAAAAAACCCAAGTATGGAAATAATACAGCTAAGATCGAGCAGGAAGCAACAGAAAGTAAGCGGGATGTGTATATATAGATGCTCAGAGAGAACTAATGAGCAACAAGCAACAGCTGTACTGATTAAAACTGAAACCAGGTGTGAACAACTGACAGCACAGGGGGACTTTAACTGAAACATGACAACATATTACAAAAAACAAGACAAAAAAATCCCAATAAAAAAAACTCTTAATCTAAAAACTCAGAGAAAAATCTGTTTATAACTGGTTTTGTATATTTTAAAATCTTGGATTGACGTTTTGGTTTTATCAATCAATTAAACTCTTTCTATTTCTCCAACTTCCGTTGTAAATGAACCCTTCAATAAAAAAAGTTAGCTGTTGCTGATGTAAATACTTCTTTTTAATTTAGTAATCTCCAAGAAAAGTGATAAATTAAATAAGTAATTAACCTTGTGTAAATTAAGCTACAGCCAGGACTTACATGATCTTATTTGTTTAAAAATATAGAAAATTGGCATTTAATGAAAAAACAGTTTTTCTTTTTAAAGGAATTGCAAATTTTTGTTACTAAATGTCTCAATGATTTAACATACAAACCAAACAAATTCTGCAGTTAAATGTAAATTAATACAAGTACTTGTGACGATTCACTTCCTCAATTATAACTTCCTATTTTATTAAACCTATTTTGATTCATCCAAAACATAATTTTATTCTGAAAAACATGAATGTTCATTGCTTGTCTTTACAACATAAACATGTCAGATGTGTCTTTTCAGTCTCTTACAAGTTGTTTGTTGAGAGTAGTGTATTGGTGACGCTTTCCAGCAGCTATCAGTCCTACTTGTTGCTGCCCCGTGTTATTTTTTCCCCTGAACTAACACCCTGCACCAGGGTGGAGGTCATCGCAGAAGGAGCAGATAAGAGAGACAAAGAAGAAGAGGGACGATGGAGGAAGGAGAAGAGGGTGTACTCCCAAACCACCGTGCATAATGCCTTATCTTTCCACTCGCCCTCCCTGCTGTTATCTGTTGCACGTAGTCATGTAGACTTCACACAAGAGAAACTGCAAGAAGCATGTAACACTACTTTAATAATACTAAGTATAAACTGCTCCTTTGAATAAATAATAAGCTTTGCTTTGTCATTAATTACTCAGATAAATTGAAAGGCTGTTGTCATGGCTAACATTGTGATGTACTTTACCACCAAAGCAACTTCTTGAAGATTGTTCTAGTTTTTTTCAAGCAACAAGTTAGTCTTTGTTTATTAACTTTTTTCTAAAAGACCTTTTGAAACTTTTTGCTTCAACTAGATTGGTAGAAACCAAGTGCAAATCAGTTCCACTTTTGTTAAAGCCACTTTTTGATCACTTTCATTTCCATTTGTAAAGTGGGTATCAGTGTCTACAAAGGGCCCAACAATAGTTTACATTTCAAATAGCCCTGCTTACAAGCACACAAAATGTACAACCAATGACTGTTTTCTCAAGTTCTTGGATGTAGACAGGATACTTTGGTGTATTCCATGACAGCAGGTATTCAATAAAGAGAACTAGGATCAACACATGTAGATGTACCCCCCCGGCACATATCCAAGTTTGTCTACTTTTTGAAGCTTTGGCTCAATTTCAAATAAGGAAGCTCTCTCTTCATGTTGTTACTTCATCTACACACCACCCTTTATTACGCCTTCTTTCTTAACCAATGGTTAAATGGTTTCTTCTCAGCCAATCACAATTGTATTTTTACCTTTAAATTCATGGATGTTTATATTCCCAGACGGTTTCGCCACTCAGTTCTCCACCCCATTCTCCACCAGGAGTCATGCTTTATGGTCTGGCTCTTACCCACCATTGGCGTCTGAGTTATGCAAGACATCACAGCCCAGAGCCTAACTGCCAAAGAGTCATGGATTTATTTGTTTTTGCACATCTTTCTGGATCATAAATAAACACTTGCTTATACTCCTAAGATCTCCCCTTAATGAAATTTCTGCTTTACATCTGTGAATGTGTCAACGAAATGCGGAAGATGGGAGAGCCTGGATAGGGTTGCCTGTCTGAGCCAAGCAACATTTTCTCCTTTGCCGAGCAGAGACTGTAGACAATGTGTTTGCAATCATAAAAGTTTATATGTTAGCAATGTTAAACTCGAGACTGTCCGTGCATTAATTAGCAAGAAAAAAAGTGCAAATATTTTTTTAAAGAAACAAAAATTGTAAAATTCACAACTGCACGTGTTCTCCAAAATAAATCAGAAACAGAGTAAAACATCTAGGCTGGAACTTATTGCTTTTCTGGACACAATTTGATGAAATGATTACTCCCAGTTGTCCTATTTTTGGGGGCATGTAAACTACCTCATTTTCCACCTTCCTCCCATCATTCTCCTGGTGATTTTGCAAGAACAGAGAATAGATAAGTGCCCTACTCCAAAAAGGTAGTTGTTGCAGAAAAATGTGACTGGGAAACAGCTGACCAAGCTTTTGCATGAGATAAGTTGGCAGTGAGAATATTTTGGGAGAGATCCAAAGATAAAGAGATTCTGCTGGGGCAAGTGAAAGTGGGCAAATTAAGATAGGCTACTCACTGTTCAAAGACCGTTTTTTTTTTTATGCTAAATCGATGTTAGGATACCAGTGTGTGGCACACTCATTCTTTCTTGAGGGTTAAACAGGATAGCAAAAATAAATCAAATTACCATCATCCTTTTTTTTGTTGAAACTCTCTTAAAGGTCATCGCTGACAAGATGACCTTAAACTGGCCAAGGACAAAAATTCAAGGGAACTAAATTTGAAAATCTAAAGCATCGTGTTAATTTAAAAATCAATCCATCTTAGTGCATCCAGCAAAATTAAATTAGGTCTCTGCTTTTGTGCACAATATCTCCTCTAAGGCATAAATCAGATCTACATTAGACATAAACAGCTTTTTTTAAAATAGCCTTATTAGCAAAATCTTTGGCAGTGGATGGACAATATTGTGGGTTTACTGCAGTGGCATTTTGGGTTTTATTCTGTATCTTTTGTCCTTGATTCATGGTTTTAAACGGCAATATCCAGGGATGAGCCTAGATCTTGGATAAGCCTCTAGCCCTTGGCTTAGGTCCCCGCCCCCCACCTCACCAGTGCTTATTCTCCTTCTCTTTCAAACACACACATGCAGGGACTCCAAAAGCACTACAGATACTCTTTGCCAATTTAATAAAGAGAGACTTTGTCATGCGTATCTCTCCCACGGCTTCCTGGCCAGAGTGACAACAGTGTGGGTGAGTGGAAAAACAGGAAGTGGACAGGCGGACTACAGGCAGCTTTAGTGGGCAGTAGATATTCCTGTTGTGTGTGCATGTGATGTCAGTGTACAGCATATGTGCAAGCCCACTAGGATGTGTGCTCACTAGGAGATTACTCAAAGGCAGTGGTGGTGAAACATAGACAGGCTTCTCGTCAGAAAAGAGAACTTCTTGTTTCCTGATGGGCATGTCTAGCTGTCAGCGTCTGTGTAGGAGGGGGATATGGCTCTACCATTAACCGACCTCATGATGGGAGGACCAATGGACAAAGGTCATAGGGAGAGCTGCAGCTCAGCATGCAGCTTTTGAGTAAATTCAATAATGCATGGTTTGTGTTTTCTTGTTAGTACAGCGTTATTCCTGTATGTGCCTCTGGAGAAAAAACATTTCAGAAATTGTTCACATCCAAGAACTAAAAGACTGTACAACTAATAGAACATCAAATCCACCCCAGATAGTAAAGGAAGTACATATTAGTTCAGAAATGTATTTTCTATCCTGTGTGCCTCTTAATCTTGTTGCTGCTGTCAGAGATACTGTAACTATTTGAATAGTAGCCGTGTGTTCAAACAGATTTATTCTGCAAGTGAGTCATTTAGTAAATATAGGTAATGACAGCACTGACTTTCATTTTGGGCTCAGCTGCTTAGCACCGTAGCTGGAACACACAAACGTCTGAACACCAGGACAAGCGTACACAATCGTGAGTAACTGTTGCTGTTGCTGTTTTGGAGGTTCCCAGAAGACATCAGAATTCTGAGGTACACACCAAAAGAAGATGGAATTGCATCAAGCTAACATGGTGTGACATAAAACCACTGCTTGAAAATAGGTCATTTCACAGGTTGCGTGGCGCCTGAACGGCCTCAAGTGTTATTGCACCGATGCATCAGTAGATGAGACCTGTATCTGCTTGACAGCTAGGGATGTTGTGCAGATTGTAAAGAGAAAAAATTTGATTACGCTTAGAACAATCAGGATTCATGCCTTCCAGGAAGGCTGGTAGAACACAGTTTTTGTGTGAGGGTCAATGTATCATTTTCACAAAAATATTTTTTGAGAAGAGATTAAAGCAATTCTCTTGAACGACATATATTGTTGGTATGATATTTGACAAAAAATGTTTCTTGAAAAATATTCCAAAAATGTTAGACCAAGATAGAAGTTGAGTGACCTTCATGCTTGTGTGTTTTACAAATTCTCTTTTAACAATTTTCCAATCTCTTTCTGGAAAGCTGTTTTTTCTTAGACGTTAAAATAGAAAAAAAACACAAAAACTTTTTCTAAATGCGCAATTGGAAATATCACACAAAGCAGCAGCGGTAGTGTGGAAAAACCGCACTATCATGGTGTGGAGAAATCACACTATCGTGGTGTGGAGAAATCACACTTTTGACTTTATGAACAAAATGATTGACAGCGATGGGGTGGAGAACCCACTTGGCAAAGAGTTACAAATTTTCAAAATTACTGCTTGGTATTACACAAATTTACTGCCATCAATGCTGACATGGAAAATCTGTAGGACAATCTAAAATACAGTAGATCTTCTGCACTTGTGCTGGAAACAATTTTAGCATTCTTTTATATTGGAACAGCAAAGTTTAAATGACTTTTTCCCTGAAGTATCTGTGCTCTCACCACCTGTACCTGAACATGCTGGCATATGCACAGTCTTGTGAACATTTTAGTTAAGGGTGCTAATTTTGTTCCGGTTAGGGAAAAGTGCAAATGGGGGCATTGGTCACACCAATCCACCCAACTCTTCTTGACATCTGTGAGTCAATTAGTTGACTGAAGAGAAAACATCCCTGCCCCCTCTCTCTCTCCGCCTCGCCTTCTTCCAACAACACATCCTCAACCAACCAGGGAGTGAGGCAGCCAGCCAGTTAGGTAACACAGCAGCTCCTGTCTGCCCTGGTGAGAAGTGCTGGGGGAGGGGTGCTAGTCAGGGTAGGGGGTGGGTGGGGAGTGGGGTTGATGAGGTTGGATGTCAAGAATGCGGCTCACGGTCTGCTCTTTTGTGTGCTTTGTGGAAGATGAATTGCAGGTTGGGTGCAAGCTGGATACATATCTCCATTGACTTGTATGTTAAAAAAGACTGAAGGTCTTAGCCTAGTCTGCTCAACAACTTCAACAAGTATTGTAAAAAGATATAACTGTTTTTGCTAACTCTTGTCTGGACATTGAATACAGCGTAATACTTTGTCCTCTGCTTTTTCTGTCTGCATTTCTGCCTCAAAGAGCTCTCTATCTGGATAGTTATTGTTTGCTAAGCTGGAATGGGGGCCAGTCTTTTTTCTGTTTGGAGGATCCCTTATTCCCCTTGCCAGTCATCCAAAATGCCCTCTATTTCCTCAGGCTATGTCAATGGAAATATGCTATAGTCAAACTGCTAATTATTTAAGAGTCATCACCTCATTAACAGCAAAGCGAGATAATGAAAGATTAATGGGTCACTCTTCACTTTATCTCAGTGTTCTCCCATTCTTTCTTCCAGAGTGATGCATTTGACAGGTTGTGACAGTTGTTGGTGTCCACTTTGTTTATGCATCCCCACCTAGTGCTTCTGTAATGCATAGGTACGTACAGCTATAACTCCAGGGCTGTGTAGCAGGAAATGCAGTAAGTGGTTCTTAAAAGCAAAGATCTCTCAGGCAACTAAATACTTTACACTCATGTTGGCTGGAAATCCAAACACCAGGCATGTGGTGTTGCTTGTAAATGACCATTGATATAGAACAATGGACAAATGGAGGTGTGACATCACCCATAGAAAATCCCTTACCCTCAGCTCTTGCGAAATGAGGCCAAATTTGTCACTATTGCTTCCTGATACATGCGCCACCATTTTAAAACCAGTCGACCGCGATTGGTCCAAGTCGGTCTGAGTCCCGATTTTAGGGGAACTAGACGCAAATCATGAGTGAGCTTGTTCAAAGTCCACACCCCTTCCACTGAAAGCGAGCTCAGGGGAAGCTGTCAATCAAATGTTCGAGGAGGGGCCAGCGAGCAGCACATGCTTTTACTGGGGCATCTGATTGGTCAGTTTATAAGTTAAATGATTTGCGATACAGAAGAAAAAATCTTTACAAAATTAGGTTTAGAAAGAAGATGTTAAGAAAATGTATTAGAGGAAGAATGGTCATAACTGTCTATTTCTTGATAGAAGTCTATGGGATTTTGACTTTTTGAAACCAGCAGGTACTTCCTATTTGGGAACACGAGAGGGGAGGGGTTGAGCTGTTCATTGTTTTTACGTTCTATTTAAATGACAAACTTTTCTTGTTCCCAAGACAAGATTTAAAACTTTAAATGGGAGTGAAGTTCTATTATAGCTTGTGTTGAGGGATTCTTGGATATTAAGTTGTCCTGATTCTGTTGAGCTTCGAATTTTCCTTCAAAGCGGCAGTTTTTCTGTCTCTAGACATTGTTAAATCATCTCCCCAATGTCACAAAAACTGTGCGCAATTCAACACAAATTCTCTGACTTTTCATCTGACTATAACTATTACAGAAGTTTTAAAACTACCTCATCAATGAGAAAACAATTCTTAAGATCTAATTTCGAACCAAACCTTAAATATATGAATAAAGTCATTCTTTTTCCTCCACTTATGAAACAAAAGTGTGCTTAAATGTGAATTTTACTCAAAATTTAGTTGATCTGTACTTTGTAAATTTAAATTATCCCTTTAGTTGATGGAATTAAACTTGGGTTCAACTCATCTCTTTTTTAAAGTATCTGCAGATGATTGGTACGCAATAGCTGTGTACCAATTAACATTACAGAACATAAATAAAGACAGAACACCACAGTTATGCATAGATAGTCTGTCCAGTCTTATATCAGGTTGCGTCCAGCACTCTATTTGTTTAATGCCTGAGGACATTTATACAGTTTGTTTGGTTGCTTTCTTTTTCTGCCATTCTAGGACATGAAACACTTGCTCTTCCTGCAGAGGTGTATCTCTGTATTATGCCCTGATCTCAGAAATGACACAATTGTGTAGTAAGCACCAAACCTGACATGTTAAGGTGTAACTGTACGACCATACACTGCACTCCATCACGGACAGGCGATGTGCCAGAACTGTTAAAGAAGAATTAGATTATCTAACTCTAAAACTACGTGTTTGAATAACAGTAATATGACGTCACTTTTGCTAAAGCAAAAAGAGTATGTCTTTGAATGTTTACAACAATAATAACGTCAGAAAATGTTTAGGATGATAAAAAAGTTTGCTTTAATGTTTTAAAAAAAAGAAAGAAAATGCAACTAAGGATCATGACCGTATGATTCTGCAATGGCATACGGATGTTTTCTTCTTCTTCTGCTTTGTTTGATGGCAGTTTACTCCCCAAAGTAAGTGGATGCTGCCCCACTTACTGACACTTTATTAACTCTGTTAACACAGGCACTTTATTATTGGCGAAAGAGACTGCAGCGATCCGTGATCTCCTCAGAATAAAACGCCCTCAATTCTTCTCTTTTCCCATCACCAACATATAAAAAACAAAAATGATCAAAGAGAGAGAATGACTCCAAGTATGTCTATTCTATCACGTTTTGTTGATATTTTCATTGTTTGTAAAGAAAGCAATAAATAATTATACAGTGTGGCGTTTAGGCGACTTTCCTTAATTTTTTGGCGCTGTAATTCCGTTGGGAAAGCTCTCTGTTGTTAGGAACAACATAAATCATAAATCTCATGATTCTTGTAGTAACTTGTGTTGCTGTCCCTGTCAGGGTGGGCGCTGTGCCAGTGTTCCTGTGGTCGAGCTGGCTCCTGGCATGAATAGATTCTCAAATACAGTTTCTTCACAGAAGAGCCAAGCCTTAAGTTTCTTATAGAAGTTATTTTACAAGTACTCATTGCTTTTAGGATCATGTGTTGAATGTGTTCATGGAGGGGAGAGGGTGGGTTGGGTTTTATTGTGTTTTGTTTTTAAATGTAAAGAAGTTCGGGTTGCGCAATTAATGAGAAGCTCTTTTAATAAATAAAGTTTGATTTGATCACTGAGTTCTCAGCTATTTAAACGACTCAGATAGTTGTAAAAGAGGCTGAGCTGTCAGGAAATGCTGCTGGGAGTTGATATTTTTACAAATAATTTTTATCTTCTTTTTGAAAAATAATATCCTCCCATTTTCTAAACCGAGCTTTACTACAATGCGTAATCTGACTTTTTTGTTTGTTTGTTTTGTTCCTTGTTTGTAAGTTGCCTTGGCTATAAGTGTCTGCTAAATCTAAATATCAATCAAGCACACGCAGACAAATGATTTTGCTGTCCCTAAAGAAGAGAACATTTTTTTTTATTAAAGACTTGGTTTCCTAAAAACCTAAAAATGTTCATTTGACATCACATCTTTGCAAAAGCTACTGTAAAGACTTTTCAAAGGGTCAAATTCTAAACACCCCTCCTCCCACCAAACTGCAACTTTCACTTAAGTATCATCCCCCGCTGATGTCCTCTTGGTCAGTGATTGGCAGCTTCCAACTTCTTTTCCCCTCCTCCCATCTTTTTCCCAAGTCTCTCACCCGTTCTTCACTCCATTTGGTCAAGTCCTCCCCCATTCCTTCCCCTTCGCCTTGACTCGGGCGTTTGCCTTCTCACTGCTCGGCTAAACCGTGATAGTAGATTGCTGGTTGAGATTGACAGGAAAGCTATGGTAATATTTATAGACTGTCTCCCTCTCTCGTTTACCAGAACAATAGCTTCCCTCCCCCACACAAAGGAAAAGAAAAAAAGACTTTTGGGGCTTACAGCTTAAAGGAAACAAATATTAGTACACACTTTCTGTGGTTGAGTGAGTTGCACGATCATATGTGAGAAGTAGTTAAACATGGTCTGGTTCATTGCAACTGAGAAATATTAGTTGGTTGCAAGGCTTCCATTTCTATACTACTGTTTTTCCTTTTTAAAGTTGTACTTTCCATTCTTACCATTGAGCTTTACCAGCTCTTTAGATGAGTCAGCTGTGTGCCCCAGAATTCAAATGCAACCACAATTATGACTGTAAATACAAATATATAAGCCTCTTAGTCAGCCCTTTTTATGTCTCTGTTAATCACAAAACGTAAGTACAAACTTCCCCTAACACCGATCAACAAATTGTACTGTACAGCGCATTGGCAACATGTCTCAAGTAATACCAGCGTTCCTCTCAAACAAGTGAAACCAATTTATATTAAGGATGTGGCAGCATTTCCTAAGTACACAGTCAAGCAGCCCCACTTCTCTAAAAGCATGGCCGTGACACACATGAAGCTATTTGCAGAGCTAAGAATGTCATTCTACTAACTGAAGCACCTCAGAGAGAATTATTCAGGCAGGTAGGATTAAGTCATGTGTTCTTAGATCAGTAGCAATTAACTACTGATGACAGAGATCACAGAGCTGGCTGGTGTAGTGTCCACTGTTCAAGCTGAGGCAGAAAAGCTGTCATTAGAATCTTCTTGTCCAATAAATGTGGTTTGTTTCAGCTAAATAATGTGCAGTTTAACTCAAACATTTGGAAGACAATACTAAACTGTAAAATGATTCATCAACATTTGCAACGATAATTGGATTATGATGACCAAGCATTGAATTATGCTGTTTCAGATCTTAAAGGCATCATGGAATGTGGCCACAAGTATCATCTGGAAGTCATTTCAAGTATGTTGAGCTTTCCTTTCAAATAGTTGTTGTGACAATGAAGATCCCTGAAGCCTAAAAGCAGACAAAACTGAAATAATTCCATAAGCAACTTAAAAAAAAAGATCAGGTTCTTCCAATGGGTGATGTTTATCCCCAATTTGTTAAGGTTTTAGCAATCCAACTAAAATCTTAAATTGGCTTTTTTGTACACAAACAACAAAGCAAAATGAATTTACTTTTGTAGCAGTCACAACAGTTTAATGTTTTAAATACCTTAGTACCAGACTCTGAGGGAAAGTTATTATACCCAAATAAGCAGACACATCTAGAATGATCATTTATGCCTCTCTTCAAGACAGTTAGTGGCTCACTCTGTGCTATAAAGGCTTACCTCTGAAGTCCATTAAAACATAACAAAGTATCCCAATTATCCCGGAAGGTCATGACTATTAGAACTGTAGTCTAACGCTGCAGGACATGGCTATGTTGAGAAAAAAATATGATGCAGATGATAATAAAGAGCAATTATTTTCAGACTATGTGGCCTATATCGGAGGCTTAGGAAGCCAAAGTAACATCTTGTTCCATCATTTTGTTGTTCTGCTTTTGCAATTTCCTTTTTTTTTCAACAAACCATGGAACCGGGGAAATTAGCAGTCACAGCATCATTTAGCAGGCAATTCCTCCTGTGCAGCTTTCACTTTAATACATTTCAGTGCTGCTTTTGCTTTAAAGGGATTTGGAGCGAAGGCTCCCATGAAAGTTAAAGAGAAGTGATCACTGGCCTCTGAAGTCTCTCTGTAGATTTTCTTGGCATCTGACAAAGAGGTAATGGAAGTTGGAGCTGGTTTTCTCCAATCTTATTGGTTGACTCTATAAAAGGAAAAAGATATCTGTTGCTAATACTGGTGGAGATGTCTTAAAAAGTAGACATATATAGTGTGCAAAGGCCTTAAGACACCAATTTGCTCTTCTTAATCCCCTTATGATTCCTGGGCTAGGTAAAGAACAGGTGAATGGTTGGGGGAACCCTCCACTTGACTATATCTCTACTTCATGGGAGGTTGTTCTTTTTTAGACTAATAAAAAGATAACAGAATAAGATTACAATTACAGACACCTGCCAAAAAAAAAGAACTAACTAAGATTCAACCAGACCTTTTCAGTTACGATGAGTTTGCTATAGGATATTCAGCACAGGGTATTGGTACCTACCTCCATTAAGGTCTGTAGAAGTAAAACGGACACATCTGAAGGCTGGACTCAGTTGGTGCTGCCCTTCATCACTTACTGTTTTAATAACTTTTATGGACAGAAACGGGAAGGTCGTGAGGGTAAGAAATTGATTTTAGGACATCAACATAGGATTCTATCTCTCCTTTTTTGGTACCTTCATCAATGGAAAATTTCCAGAAGGCACCTGGGATGTTTGCTACAAGTTTGAACCAGTTGGACTGAGAATTGGCTCCTTCAAGTCTGAGGTCATAGTCTTCAGTCAGAAATGATGGATTTCCTTCTTTGTTTAAGGAATCAGATGTTGTTTTACCTGGAGGAACTTAGAAATCTACAAGACGTTCACAAGTAATGGTAGACCATATTAGTATATTGACAGGCAAATTGGGATGTTGTAGGGAATTTTATTATATTGTAATGAAAAAGAACTGAAAGGAGAACTGATGTTTAACCCATCAACTCACATTTCAACTCAATCTGTGTCTGCATTTCTCTGCTCAGATTATACCTCCACAGCCTGGTCCCAAATATGTGTGAGAAAAGTGATAAATGCACATCATTAGCTGTCTGAGGAAAGACTTCTTTTGAAAGGAAATTGAGTACAATAATGTGTTTATATCGTTTTCATTCCAGGTTTAAAAAAAACCTCCTGACAGGACTGTGGACACTCTTTTGGTGTAAAATTGGTAATATAAAACAAAACTCATTCAAATGATTTTTTAAAACTGCAGGCGGGGGACTTATGAACTTAGTACTGAAATAACTTATAGCTCACATTTTTGATTTTTATAGCCATTCAGCTGACAGGCTGTTTTTGCAGTGTCAATTTGACAGCTGATGCAAAATGCTGAGTTAGTGTCCATCATCTGACATATCAGTTAATCATATGTATTTGATACTAACTCCGAATATAATGGTAATTTCTCAAATGTGTTTGAACTGAATGGTAAGACTGTTAAAAATAAACCTGTAAACATATAAGCATTAACCCTATAGACACTCCAAGGAAAACTGTTTATGGTGTTATCAACATGTGCCATTTTTTCGATGATGGAGGACATACAAATTACGAAGCCTAAACTTGTATTTCTGAGTATATCTTTATTCAAATTGTTGTGATTTAGAAGCAGACAAAAGAAATGCAGTTTGAAAATACGCTGGGCGGGCCACTAGCTCCCTGCTTTCCTCCATTCTGATCCATTCACTTGTAGATGACTAGATTTATGAACGTCTTTGTTTTCCTTGTCTGAGCTGGAATCTGGATCAAAACTGCACAAGTAGAAGCTCCAAAATTGCTCGCCATATTTGTTGCAGCAGTAATGTGGGGTTGGGGGGGTGGAGAGATTGGGAACGCGTGTAAACAGAGAGCTCTCAGTTAGAGGGGGGCAGTTTCTGTGACCAACAGTCCCCCCCAAAACTCAGAAGTGAATTCCCAAAGAACTACTGCCACTCTGCAGACATTTTTTTTTTAAATTCTCATTATATGATATTATGTGGGTTAAGTATTTGCAACATTTGATTTTATTCTGAAAAGTTGATTCATTTTCCTTTTACCTAAATTCTCAAGTTGGACTTCATCGAGTTCTGGAAAGCACCGTGGACAAGAATTCCGCTTTCCCAAAAACGTATTATTCATTTTAAGGTAAAAAGGAAATCCATCATTCCTTACCAACTGATCAGTTTCACAACTGCCAATTCTGACAACCACATTGTGCACATTTCCTTTTTCATCTTGCTTTGTTTTGTCAGGGTTACTTGATATCTTTACAGGTCTAAGGTCTTTTGCTCCTGCAAACCCAGAACGGCATAATGAACGCTTTACAGTGTGCTGCAGATTAGCTTTCTCTAAATACTTAAAGCCTATTGCACCTACACACATAGTCACATGAACTCTTGCACGTTCTTTCTTGCTGACATGTAGTCCCACATGCACACACTAAAGTATGGAGGAAAATCAATAAAAGCCTAAAGAAGGTTTGGTGGTGACTTTCCCCTATAGCAATAAGCACAGCTAGAGATGAAAATACATTAAAAAAGAGTTTTAAAAGGGCAGACTAACAGACATATTACCTAAAAAAAACCCAAGCTGGAATGGATGCATAATTATATTCTATATTTTCAGCCATAATCATGGCTGATTGGGGTTTTATGCAAATATCTCTGTATTTTAAGCAGATGCTGTTTCGTGATTGGTGAGCTCCAGATGCAAGGCACGCCATTAGGAAGATTGGCCCTGGGATGAAAATAAAGGCTGTTTTAATGCATTCTAAAGTGCTTCACTGTTATATTACCTCGAGCTTGTGCAGTCATGCACTCTCTTGGTTCTACAAAAAGATTGCTGATCCCAGCACAAACTTCTGTTGATTCTGGGTTTTGTTTGCGCTGACTGACTAGTTCCGTTTTTTTTTTTCTTTTTTTTCCCCAGAAGTTTTCACAACAGGGAGTGACTTTTTAACATTTGGTCTTGGACAATGTCACAAATGCCCGTTCCTCCAACAATAGATCAGCTTGCTCCCCCAAAGTGGATCCATTCATTAAACAAGTAAGAGGTGATTGTCCTGAAGTGGCCAATCAAGACAAGAGTGAACAGTGGGTGCACACACACACACACACACACACAGAGATACATGCACAGTTCCAAAAGTAAATAAAGTGAATAAACACACATCCACAGCAGGAGATGCACTTGCAGCTGGAGAGGCCGCATTCCTGTGTTGCTTCGAATGAATCACAGAGGACAACAGACTGGTGGACTGCATTTGTATGGAGGGATTTTAGTGCCATTATTCCAAGCACAACACTCACTGTTTTGAGTGTAAAACTTTAATAATTTTGTGTGCTCCGTAAAATTATTTTGCACTTGACTCAGAAAAATGCACCTTAAACCTAAAAAATAAGTGCAAAAAAAACGCCACAAAGTTTACTATTGAAACTTAAAAAAATATGAACAAATAAAAAAATTGTTACTCTTGAAAGTGAAAAAATTGTGCAAAAAAAAAAATTTTTACTCATGAAAAATATTCTCTCCTTTGCGCTCAAAACAGAGCTGGGCACCGAGTTACAAATGTGTTACAAAAGCCGTCCAATCACAGACATCAATCTTCTTGTCCATGTCTGTGATTAGCTTGATTTTGTGGCAGAAAAGAAAGAATTTATCTCCCGAAAAAATTGTTTTGATTGCACTTTCAAGAGTAAAATTGTTTCTCTGTACATATTTTTGAGTTTCAAAGTGCAAATTAGTTTTTTGAGCACACAAAACTTGTAAAGTTTGAGGCTTAAAACAGTGAGTGTTGCGCTTGGAATAATGGCACAAAAATCCCTCCATACATTTGCAGTCAGGCATCACAGCGACTTTGCAGCTGAAGTGCACATTCTTAGTTAATAACCTTGTAATGAATGCACATGAAACGAGAACATGAGTGTATTTAAACAGTTCAGCAACATGTTTATTTTGAGAAAACGTTTTTTCTATTCATCTAAGCCATAATTTTCTAACTTTCTAGCATATTATTTTCTGTTAATTTAAATTCATTTTGTGTTCCAACCCTCCAATGGCCCCTTTTTCTTTACGCCCATGGACAATTGTTTTAAGTAGGGCCAATAGGAACAAAGGAGAGGCAGGGCCGAAGCTCCACCCCTCCCTGACTGCCTTCCTCTGAGCTTTTTAGATGTACATAATCCCTGAGTTGACCCAGAAAATAGGCAGTCGTTTCAAGATCTGACGCGGCGGTCGTAGTGCGCACCGTCCCCGCCTGAGCATGAAGCAGACCCCCGTGGAATATAAACCCTAATTCAGAGGAGCTTCGCCTCTCCGTGGAGGACGTTTGTTTGGGGGAAAACGCGAGGTGAAGCAAAGTCGTATAACTTTGTAAAAACGACTCGGGTGAGTGATTTTTGAAGTGTTTTTCTTTTTTTTTTTTTTTTTTTGGAGACGTATTGCTCCGCGGTGGTCTCAGGGGCTCCTGCTGCCGCTCCATTGTTTGCGGTCCCCTGCTTTTTAAATCACATCTCATCGTCCTGCGGGGACACAACCCAAACAATCCCGTTTATTTAGGAACTACAGTCGGGATTTAATTGTTGCAATTCTGCTGCGGGGCTGATGTTGCGTGATGTCGGTGTTCTTTGTTGCACCCTTGCGTGCGGGAAATGTTAGATATTTCTGCCTCAGCTGTCACGCAACAGCCGCGGCTGCATCTCAGGATGTTGGTGGATGATTCTCTTTTTTTGCTGTTGTTTTGGGCATGTTTTGTCATTTCTCGTCGTGCGTAAATTTACGCGTCAAAATGTACACAAACAATGTCTGCGTGGAAGCTGTGATCTCAAGCTGGGCGTTCATGCTCTGGCACAATGAGGGGAGGGTTCAGGAAGGCTCAACACACTGGAAAGGGTTTCTAGTGTTCGCCAGGAGGCATCCGAACCCTGCAGATGTTTGGTTCCAAAGGCGATTTCAGGATGCAGGGACAATAAAACATTCCAAACTTTTTGAATTTGATTTGATTGTAGTTATAGAAGACAGTTTGGTAAATATGTCGCTGCTGAAGTTGTCCTAATTGTGTTTCTTCTGTACACACAGGAGGCATGGCAGATCATCTGATGATGCCCATGAATCACAGCTCAGCAGGCGCCAGTCTCCACGGTTACAGGATGGGCATGAATGGCAGCCTGCAGGCAGGTCACCAGCAGCACGCCAACCAGCAGGGTATGCGGGCGATGCCCAACGGCCAGATGATGCACTATGGAGGCGCTCAGGCCAACATGGAGAACGCCATGAGGCAGCGGCAAGGAATGGTGGGCGGGCCCATGAACGGACAGCTGAACGGAGGTCAGATGGGACACCATCAGATGACCTCCAATAACATGATGTACAATGGGCAGCCTCAGCAGCAGCAGCAGCAGCAGCATCACCCTCAACAGCAGCAGCAGCAGCAGCATCTCATTCATACGCAGCAGCACCAGCAGCAGGCCCAGCACCCCCAGCAGCAGCAGCAGTTTATGAATGGGGGGCTAACATCTCAGCAACTCATGGCTAGCATGCAGCTGCAGAAACTCAACACGCAGTATCATGGACACCCTCTGGCTCCTATGAGTGTCAACCACATGGGACAAACGACCCAATATCGCATGAGCCAGGCTCAGCTAGCCAGCATGCAGCACATGGCCGGCCCAGCTCTGGCCCTGAACGGCATGGATGCAGACATGATTGACGAAGATGTCCTGACGTCGCTGGTCATGGAACTGGGCTTGGACAGGGTCCAGGAGCTGCCGGAACTCTTCCTGGGCCAGAATGAGTTTGACTTTATTTCAGACTTTGTCAGCAAACAGCAGCCCAGCACGGTCAGCTGCTGAAAGGACTTTTATTTCATAAAACGGGGGGACGAACCAAGAAGAAAAGTGTCACAAGTCCAGGGTGGAGGAAGAGATGATCTCTTTGGCTTTTATGTTGAGAGCAGGGACCACAGAGTGAAAGTTGGAAAGCGAGGTGCCAAGAGAAGAACTCCGGATTTCCAGAGTCCACGCTCAACGCTCGAGTCTCCAGCGTCTCTTTGTGGCTGGCTTTGATACCAAGTTCCTTTTCTCGTAGTTCCTGGAAACGAATGTAATAAAGAAATGCTGAAACTGTTAAAAGCTACGCCGAACAATTCTATGACACTATGTAGCCTCTAAGTCTGGACAGTTTTACAGTCAAAAGGTGTATTTATTTATTCCTATCCAAGAAAACTGATACAAGGAAGAACCGCCTCCTGTGTTTTGGGATCTAAGTGGTTTTGTTATCTTTTCTGAGAGTAGGTTTGGGGAGAAATCCTATATATACACAAGTTCTCTGCTAAAAAGTTACCCCCTCCCATTCTGTTTGGGTTAGTATGAAATGAGCTCAAGTAACAGTCCTATCCAAAAGAGCCTTGTTTTTCTTTTTGTTTTTATCACAAAGTCATCCAGACAAAAATGGTTCACTTTTGCTAAAGTGCTGCCTTTTTTAGATGTAAAAAAAAAATCTACTGCTTTACTGTATGAAGTTGTATAACTCCAAACATTTCCACCCTGTTGTGTTCTAATGGAGACGTAGAACAGCCTTAATCATGCGATTTTTATTTATTGGTTGTTTATGTTGTGCCATTTGTTTGTGGTCAAGATTGGAGGGGAGGGAGGGGGTCTTTGTGAAGGGAGGGGGTTTGAGGATCAATAAAAAAAGAGCTTGGATAGAAGTGTGACCTGCTTTTCCATTCATTGCATAGCTTTTCCCTCAGGCGGCGAAGAGCCGGCTTTTGCTTAATCTGCAGGTGAAAGGAAACTTCAATTCTCTTTGTAAGCGTGGAGTGATGTTTAACCAGCTGCAATATTTATGCCTTTTTTTCTCTTCTTCTTTTTGAGATCTCATTCTGTTCTGCTGGCAGTCAACCTTTCCACTCTAAATGCTTTGTGCCTCTACAGGAAGAGGGATTGACTTAAAGGTGTTAACTACCGTTCTCTGCTGGTTTGCAGAAACGGTGCATTACTTGTCAGCTTACATCAGATCTGACTCGTCAGGATGTGATATGCAAATTAGATTTAGAGTTTGTCAAATATTAGCTGAGCAAATGACATTCGTTTGACATGAAAGGAGATAAGAAAGACAAATGTAATCCAAATATTTACAGCTTAGGCTAGGAAAAAACCCAACATTTTACCAATAATCGCTTTTGCAGCACTGTAAATTGTCTGCCAATTGTTATTGACTCATAAAATCTGATCAAAAGTAGTTCTAGCGACAGAAAAAGGACCTCCTAATAGAACTGCTTTTGTTTATGAATGGAGGCTGAAGAGATTCTCAGCGGTGGCAGAGTTTTTTAAATTGTTTTGTGCCTCCAGGCTGTGAAAAGGCTTGATTGAGGTCATGTTGGGAATGTCATCTCCATATTGTCAACACAGGCATCTTTAGCGGAATCATGTGTAACAAGGGGTGGAGGGAATGAGCGCAGTGTGGTAAAAATAGTGTTAGCTGATTGCTCACTTTTTCAGCCAGCCTGCCTCTTAAAGCGGCTCCCCTGACTCCGTTATCCACATGTGCTGATGGCAGATGCGCTCAAGTGCAATGGCATTATCACTGATGATCCAAACTGAAATAAATTTGCCTGAACGTTTTCCGTCAGATACCAAGCGCTAGTTTATGGGGATGTGTTTGTGTGTTTGCTTTTCTTGGCTTGATGCTGACAAGAGAATGGCTCATAAGTAGGCCAACGGCCTTGGCGCCGTGCCCTGTGACGGTTGCAGGTCCTTTGCTCTGTGCCAATCTGGTGAGATGGTCTTCTGGTGTGTGGCACGTTGAGCATTCTGACGCACAGTCAACTCTCTGTCTCCTCATATATCTCGTAATTGTACGCTGCTCTGCGAGCTCGTTGTTTTACCCCAATTAAACGTCGAGGTTTTGGTTTGAGACTGTTGCTCCATACACTAATGGTTAACTATGCCAAACAGCCTTGTTTGCTCTCCCAATCCCCTGTTATGACTGTACGAGTCCAGTCTAGACACACGCTAAGCAGGGTGGGACACTCAGAGCTGTTTACAGTTACTTCTGTTTTTTGCTCTCTCGTTTTTTTAGCCCACCCAAAGCAACCGCTCAGCACGACGCTGTGTCTTCCTGTGCCGGTTTCTCCATATTTGTCAGACACCAAAAGCCACATTCTCACCGACGAAGCGAAAGAGACGAGAGAGAGAGGCAACTGTAGAAAAACGATATGGATTTCTCAAGTTCATTCTGAGAAATTCACTTGAGGGTTTTTTTCCATTTACATATTGGGGATTTCTTCACGGGCTTTCCCACAGCGTGTATAGGATTCTGCTGAAGAAGCTTTAAAAAAACAACACAAGTAGCGTGTTTGAAGCAATCCACCAGTCTTAGATCAACGACTTCTTATATTTGCTTCAAGTACCATCTACTTTTCTCCATCCAGGCTTTTGTCCAGCTGGTGCCAAGCCTGAACTCGTGTTAATCTCTGGCCAAGGCTCTAGTGACGGATTGGTGGTCATTTGCTGTTGTCACGCATGAGCAGGCCTTCACATTCACATACACTGAGTTTGCTCACAACACCAACAAAAAGGCTTGTAGGGGGGTCTCGATATCAGCTTCTTTTTACGTTTCTGTAGATGTATCAGATGAGCAGCAAGGGAACAGACGTCTCAAATCATTTCGAAACGGCATGACTAAACTAAGTAACTGTCATTTCACAACAGTAAACACAACAAGAAGAGTTTCTAAGACATAGAAAACATGAGAATTGGTGTATAAGTGCATTTGATTTGGAGGAAACATGTCTGAGCTTGCTTCTTTACCAAGATAGTCAAGATTGCATCCTTTGTGTTGGCCTCGTCAATGTGTGCACGTGTCTTGTGCTAGCGGGGGGTAAACAAACAGCAGCCCCCACAGGGCATGGTTCGTACAATGAACACGTTGCTCAAGCTGAACTTCCTGATTTAGAAGACGAACAGTCGCTCTGTGTCTCCACGAGACATGCGGTCTCGCTGGATGCTGCTCCTTTTGTTGCACATTAAAACCTTCTGACGACCAAAACTTCCCTTTGCCCGAGCTTCACAGCTTCCCTGCTCCCCGGTGACATTTTTGCGGGCTAGTTTCAAAACAGAGGCTTTCAAATGTGGCTTAGTGTTGCTCCTTCAGTCTCTAGAGGTAGTCGACGGCTGATTCTGGCATGTCAGGGCAGGTAACACAAGGTTGCCTAGTGACTAGCAATTCCTCCTTTGACCCCCCCCAACCCCCTCTTACCTCCCCTTTTCCCAAATCTGGATCTGAGTGGTGTGCCAGCGCTTTGAAGTCAAAGGGAGGGGGTGTAAATAATTTATTTTCCTGCACACAGCTGACACTTCTCAGTCGGGCTGCCTCAAACACATCAATGTGTCTCAATAGCATAAAAGGTGGTAAATATTTAAGGGTTGTGTGATTTCTTCACAACAGTTGCAGAACGTTAAAGTCTGTCTGCTTTCTGTTTCGTTATTTACTTGTTCTATTAGTTTTATACTTCAAATTACAGTAGAAACCTCATGTAAGTTGGGTTTCAAGTGGCGTGAACTAAAGAAGTACAGACAGTCGTGGTTATTTAAGAGAAAAACAGCAGCTCTTCTGCTTCGAAGTTTACTGAAAACATGCCCTTTAGCCTGTCATCTTACGTTTATTCGAGGCGTTTTTGTTGCAGTTTTCTTTGTGGGTAGTCTCCTGCAGATTTTTACAATTGTGTTTGACCTGTTAAACGCCAGCTGAGAAATTATTTGGTCTGGGCCCAGAGGAGCCACATTCATTGGTTGGAAGGGAGGGACGGTATTAGCACAGTTTATGCTCTGTACACAGTGTCTTTGTGAACACGGCTTTAAGCTTGCGTGTTAATCTTGTGGTGACAGCGGCGAGGACATGCTACCAAAGACTGAGCAGCAGGTCATAAGCAGGGGTGGAGTTACTGCTTCTGAGTAGTCTTTATCATGATTGTCAGGAGTTGTTCCTTAATGTAATTTGAAGAAAAACTGTTAAAGCACCTTTTTGGATTCGTTGGTGTATAAACTTGCCATGTGATCAAAAGTATTTCTGATGTTTACACGTACTCTCTAAACCTTAAAGTCACAGTCCAATCATCCTTTGATTTCTCGTGAAAGTGTTCCCAGTGGTCTTGATAATTATGATTTTGCTGTTTTTTGGCAGATTAAAAAAAAAAAGTCGTTTTCTAGGACAGAGTTTGCAGAGCGGCAGCAGTTCTTTTGAAATATGTTGTGGGCGGGACTGTTGGTGTAAGACTAAGCCTGCCCTTCCTTCCCATCATCCATCTGTTTGCACTCTCCCGCTAGCTTACAGCCCTTCAAAACCTCGACCCAACATTACCAGTGCAACAAAAATGGCGAGCAATATTGGAGCAATCCAGCTGTGCAGTTTTGAGATCAGACGAGGAAAACAAAAACGTACATGGATCTATTTATCTGCTAGTGAATGCATCAGAATGGAGCAGAGCAGTCAGCTTGTGGCCTGCAGGCTTTTGCAAACTGCATGTTTTCATCTGTTCCTGACTCACAACAATTTGAATGAAGAAAGGTCAGATATCTACGGAAGAAACTGAATTCTACTTCACCTAATTATCACAGCACTAAAATATTCGGGCATAAATGCAATGACCGATGCAAAACCACGTAAAACAACAGCATTCAAAGGGTTTACCCACGTTCAGTCAAACGTAGCTGCCTCAAGGCATGCTGGGAAATCTGGTAACAACAAGAGGAGAAAAAGGGGAGCACTGCACACCTTATTTTTGCATGTGTCTCACCGACTGTGCCCACAAAAATCTGCATTATGCCCAGTTGCTCTGCAGAAACATGGTATCTATTTGTGAAAGTAAAGACCCGAGAATGTTTTTTTTTTACTCAATCAGATGACTATCAGCAATCCCACAAAACTTCTTTCTATACATACTGAAACTATATTTCTGGTGTGTAAGGTACATGATGGTCGGGGCAATGAGAGTGGAGAAATGAGGGTGTTTACACAGCATTAATGGCAAACATAAAGGGTGGGATTTTCCCAAATTTGATATTTATGTCATCAGGTAGACCCTGCAAATCCAGAGTTGCCAGTTGGTTGAAATCTCAGAGTGTTAGAATCTGATAAGAAATCATACTTCGCAAACACAAGATGCAAGACAAGGAACTATAAATAGCATTGGATTTGCGCACAACACACAGCCTTCTATTGCACATCAACAAGCACAGGAAAGCCATGAGCTCTGAGCCGGTCACATGTGCCCGGGCGTAACAAACAGCACAGATTGTGCGTGTCATCTGCTCAACATGGACACTGAGGTGCATTCATGTCACTGACTGTAGTGGGTTTGGTCACTCTTCTCCACATTACGTGGTGTGCTTTCCTGTTTTGACTCAGAGGGTGTGGTTTAACTTTTCTCATTTGTGCTGAGTTGCTTTGCCAGAAGTGACTCTTTTCCCACATACACGATAATGCGGTTGTGCAACAACAACAACAATAGTAACATTTGCTAGAAATAAAAGGAACAATAAGATCACGTAGCCACAAAACAGAATGTCCTCTGACACTTGGAAATGTAACTTTTTATTAAACTGTTCAAATTTAAACATGACGAAGATAAACATTTAGTCTCTTTCAAGGCATTGTAAATGCAAGAAACAAGTAATATATTGTCAGTTAAATACTTTCAAATATAGTAAACATCACAAAAATGTAAAATTACTACAGTTTCTGCAGGACATCAGTTATGAAGCACAGCGTTGGGAGTGTCATGGTTTAAAATAGGTGTTCAACCTCCAAAGCTAAAAGAGCCATTCGGGCCAGTTTCGTACAAACCAAAACCCAGTGAGAGCCTAAAATTCAAAAAACATTTATTTTATGCTTTTGAGGCCATTTAGCCACTCAATTATAAAATGTAGCTTTTGAAAATGAGAAATTTTTTTTTCTTTTGATAGTGACATACAAGTTCCTTTCAAAACAAAATATATCCTGCTTAAATAAAATACTAAGCCAAGTCAAACATGGCATTTTCTATTGTTTTAATGTTGGCGTGCCTTCTTCCTTTTTCACATAACGTTAGTGTAGAATCCAATTTTTTGTTCAAGAGCTTTGCCTCTGAACAGCAACAAGACACTGATTTTCAACAAAAAACAAAAAAGTGCTTTAAGCTCATTCTAATAATCAACCAATGCAAAACTTAATAAACTAAAACGTCTTCAAAGCCAAAGAGCCGCAAGAGGAGGCCAACACATTGTGAACAGTACAAACAACAGTTTCTTAGGTTACGGAGCATTACTTTATACTGTTTTACCTGCAATATCACACCTGTAGGGTTTTCATTTTTGTAAATGCTGACATGCCGTGGCTTTTAGCTTGCTGCCATGCGGTTGGCTGACAATATGTGGAGCCTGGGTGTGGTTTTGTATGCGTGCAGGTGAGGTGTTGAATGTGTGAGTGTTTTGTGTACGTCTTCATGAACAAACCTGTTTCTGAATCCATTTTGGCGGAAGGTCGTCATCTTGTTTTCATTCTGTGGAGCACGTGATGCTGTGCGTGGTCTACAAAGAGTTCTAAACACGTGAAGTTTGACCCATTGATTAAATAAGATGTTTGTTTTTCTGGAGTCAACCGGCTGCTTAAAACACACAAATTCACACTTTTCCATTCGCTTAATACATGGCATTTATTTTGGCAGCTGGTGGGGTTTTGTTTGTGCAAAGTCCAATCTAAGTCATGTTGAAATGCATTTCTCAGTAGAACCTCTTTGAATCACTTGTACTGCATGCAAGAAATGAAGTAATTCAACTTATTTTTTATGTCTAGAAGCATACTAATAAAATTAGGCTCCAGTAAGAATCCACTAAAAGAGGAAGAATTTTTTGTGTAGAAAACAATGCCAAAATATTTAAAATTTCTAAGAGAAAACACAGGCAAATGTAAAAACAAACAAAAAAAAAAAACTTCTGAATACTTTGAGAGTAAGAGTCACTCAGTTGTTCTCATTATTTAAGGGCTTAAGAATTCTTTCATGACTGAATGCTGCACATTTTAAACTGATCAGTTGAAAGTGAATAATACCTTTTGGTTTAAAGTGGCTTGGTAAATACACAACACTGGTAACACTACAGTTGATTTGGAAATCCGCTCTTTCCCAACAGGCTGTTTACACAATTCAGATGAGGAAACATGTCACTGATGTAGAGATGAATTGTTTGTTCAGCTAAACTTTCCTGAGCATAAAGTATTATAAAATGTAGGGCCTCCAGGGCTTCTAACACCCCTCACAGAAAAAAAAAAAAAAAAAAAGAGGAAAAACTCAGATTTCCAAAGGCAGAGAATTAATAAAACAATGACGACACTGATTATGGAAACAACCAAAAACTGAATGCAGTGTGTATGTAGATATATATATATATATATATATATATATATATATATCTAAACCATATGTCATGCTGAAACTACCAGATGGAAAGAAGGGCGTCCATGACAGCACGTGTCAGAAACGAGGCACTAAACGGAAAACAGGTTGATGCTGCCCCCTGCTGGCGAACAGATTCTGACTTTGAAAACTAACAGACTCGATAAAGTTTTTACATTTCCAGGTAGTTCTTCATAAACTTCACGATGCTAATTTGTTTTTGACAAAACATCCTTCATTCACATAGGTGACTAATAGGTAAACATTAGACAAATAAAAACAATGAAAAATGTTTGAAATATTATATATTTATGAGAAGTGTTAGGGACAAAAAGGCTGTCCTCAAAGAGTCTAATAATATAGTATAAAATATAAAAAAGTACAAATACAAACATGTACAAAACATTGTAAACAACATTAAAAAAGAGCAAAACCTGGTAGTATTGTCAAAATAAAAGTTTTTTCTTCAATTAAACATTGTTGTCAATACAACTGTTTCAAAATAAAGCATCAAAGTGAAACTGATCAGGACTCCCAGTTATGGGGATGAATGTAGTGTCCTCCATTGGGAATTTCTGTAGTAGAAAATCCCTAAACAAAATTTTGAAAATAAATGTTTTTAAAAAGTAAAAAACACTAAATTCATGTATTAAATGTAACAGCAAAACTAGGCTGCGACACCTTTAAACAGTTGAAATGGCCACATGAGTTTTCAAGTCAATCCTAAAATTTAAAAAAAGGATAGGGGGTTGATCCTACATATCCCATGCTGCCTTGCAGCTGGATTGTGCTACACACAAAACATCTCATTCCTCATTCCATGAGAAAAGAAAACTGACCCAAAAACACTGAATTCTGGCAGAAGAAAGCTTCTTTTTAGACCAGCTGATGCTCTTCTCAAGTTTTTTTGAGCTTGTCTATGTGGAAGATAAGTTTGAGCGCAGGGCCAAGCTTCAAACCCATGTATTTCATGATCATGTCACTGCGCAGCAACAGCAGGGCTTTTCCATCAATTTCCTGAAACACAAGAACATAGTTTTTTTTAACCATTTTCAGCAGAATTGTCTAAGTTGCAAATCGAGACCCAAAAACTGTAAGTCAAGAATGATCAACCAATGTTTTTATGGTAATAGTTGTATAGTTGATACATACGTGTTTTTTGAAGAGGTCAGCGTGTGGAGCCAGCACTGGGTCGATTTCTCTAATATACTGCATGACTTCTTCTACAGTCCACAAGTTTGGATCCTGGTTGCTGGGCTTGGGGCTTTCCCTGAAACTACCTGATCCTGGGACAACAAAAACCCAAATCAGACCAAACAAAATGTTCATCCCCTCTTCCTGTCATTGAGAAATTCTTGTAAAACACCGACTTAACCAATGAAATGCTAAAACTAAAACAAATTCATTTGGGGTTGAAAAAAAAAAGCAACTTAAGTTGTCCCTCAGTTTTAAAAAACATTGGAAGGCAAAATTGGTAGGGATGCAGATGAGAAACAACCATTAAGATCTACAAATGTAACTGCACTTGACTGATGAAATACCCAGCAGCAGCTGGGAGACGACACGGACTCCGAAACAGGACTCTGAAGTGTGCATTAAACTGGTGATTTCTACCTGTAGAGTTGCTATGGTGCAGCAGCTTGGAGGACAACCTGAGAGCAGGTGACAGTGCTGGAGAATTTGGAAAAATGGGACTCTTCTTTAAGTGCTCTGCAGCTGTTGGTTTGTTCTCTGAGAAAGAATCGCCTGTAAACAAAGCAGCAAAACACAAATCAGGATAAATAAAGAAAGTGGTTCTAACCACTTCACAAAGCTGATCACAGTGAATTCAAACCCTCAACAAGACCCTTCTGAGCAGAGCCTTTTTTATTTAACATTTTAAAAACCGCACAAAACTAATTAAATCTTAGAACATTAAAAGGTGATTAAATAATTAACCTCCTCTTCTAGAACTTCTTACACTTTATTAAAGAGATCTTGTATTCAACTGCATTATACTATTATTAAGAGATTAGTAAGGAAAGTCTGGGGATTTTTTTCTTTACTTAATGGTTTTCATTAAATGCGGTGCCGCATTTAAAATAAAAAAAATCCTTTTCAGAAATCTACAATTTAATTATGTAAAAACCCCAATCAAAGAAAGACTGTGAAAATGACACGCAGGCTATTAAAAAACACGTCTTAGGGTACAAAGTTGGAGCACATTAGGAGCTGGGTCCAAATTTTATATTAAAGGTGCAGGAATGTCCACATTTCTTTCAGCATAAATGTAAAGTTCTACATAGTAATGAAAGAGTGCACGTTCCAAAACCTCTAGGATATCATACCATCAGTGGAGAGTCTGGGGAGTTTGACTATTTTCTGAGACAAAGGGCTGCTAAAATCCTGAAGGAAGTGCTTGGTGCCTCGGGCTGCTGTCAGACGGTCTCCAAAACTCTTCCTCTCTTTAAAAAAAAGTATGTAAAAATGAGTCAACATAGAAAGAAATGAATGTATGAGGCAAGAGTGGAACCACAAACTAGGTGGAACAGATGGTTTTCTCATGTAATAAAACCTAAACAGCTTTTTTTAATGTGTCAGTTCTTCCCCAAACGCCGGGCATCTTCAGCAGGCACCGGGCTGAAACTGAGAGTGAAAACCTCTACTTTCTTCACTCTAAGAAAATGCAATGCAAAGTGTTCTAAATAACAAGCTGCACTTATCCTGACATGTACATGCTGTTCTCTGTTTGAGTGCCTCCTCTGTCTCAACTGAAACAAATCTTTACAGCCCTTAAAGGCTTGGCTGTAAACACAGATGTGAACGCACACAGAGTCAGGACAGCTGCTCTGACCTGTAGTGTACGAGTGGCTGTTGTAGTGTAGACCTCCTCTGGCTACAGGCTGGCTCCCAAAGAGGGCATCACAGTGAAGGTTGTGGCAGAGTTTTTCCAGGAAGCGGAGGACGTAGGTGACACTGCTGACTGTCGGCAGGGTCAGGGTGTGCTGCTGCTGGTCAAAGAAGGCTGGACAAGGCACAGGATCAAATAGAAAAGGAGGTTGAACCGCATGAAACTTGGAAACATCACATCACGTGCCACGCCAATCAGGATTACCTGATATGACTTCACCTCCCTGTCCAGACTTCAGACAAGAAAAGACTGTAGCTTGATTGTGGGCGGAGTCTACACAAGCCTGAACACACTGCTGGAGCACCGACGAGGCTCGGCCTGGACCAAAGTGGTCGGGAAGCTGCTGGATGCGCCTCTGGTCCAGATGGGGTCCCACTTTGCCATACTTGTTGAGGTACACACAAACTTTAAGAAAAAAAAAACAAAGAGAGGTGGGATTTTTCCTTCCATTTGATGGCAGCAAGTATTGCCACGTTGCTCCAAACAAGAGCTTTCACTACTAATATAAGAAGACATGAAGAAAGACAGATTTAAATGAACTCACATTCCTGACAGACTTAAAAAAAGGTGTCACATCCACGTCCGGGGTTGGGGTTTACCTGTAGGGGCCTGCAGAGCAGAGCTGGGGATTGTGGCGTTGTCCAGGGGCACAGTGCTGGTGTCCGGCTCTGGAGTGCTGCTGGTGGGGGATGTGGGGGCTGGATTAGGCACCACTCTGGGTTTTCTCTGCACAAACATACACACATAAAGACTTTACAGCAACTTCTGTCATAGTTTTTCATTCTGATGTTAGGTTAAATGATAATAAATAACCTCAAATAATCCTGAAATCATTTACTTTTCCATCAGAAGTATAGAAAAGACAGTAAATAAGGAAATGATTTAATTCTAAATAACAGTTTCTATAATACGAGCGGTAGAGTTTGGTTGACAATTGTTTATAAATGGCTACCTTGCTTCCAGGTTTGGGTCCTCGTTTCTTTGGGATCTTGATGGGTTCGTCCTGGGCCTGCTGAAGAGCTATCCTCTGCACCCAGTTTGCCGGCAGTCTTCCTCTGGTTCGTCCTAATCCGGTCACTGGCCGGCCCGGACCAGCCATGGCCTCTTCAAACCAGCCAGCTCTTTTAGCCCAACCAATCTGCAATCACAAAACCCGCAACAATCACCCAAATGAAGTCCGTTTCCAATGTCCTGCAGAACAACAAGGACTGTAAGGGCTGTCTTAGGTGATGATCCGATTTGATTCATGAACCAAAATCGATTCACGGATTAAACCAATTTATGCTATTTGAACTAAATTTGTCTGAACGGTTTGTTCTGAGTGTCTTTTAAAAAATGACTCTGGAGCAACTAGAAAACACTCCAGTCCTGTAATCCAAACTGACAGTGTTTCCAATAGACAATAGAATAACGTTTTCATCTCGAAAGGAAACTAATTGTAACTGATTAAATTAATACTTATTTTGTTTTTTTTCCATTTCTTTTTCTATATGTAAAACTATTTTTTCCAGAACTTGTTTCGTTAACTGAACTTCAGTCTTTTTTTAAGTCTTTACTTTGAAAAATAGAAGCTTCAGCGACATTTGAGTTTGAAGACTCATTTACTTCCTGTGACACTAGCACGTTTAGCTTGCATATTTAAATCGAACGTTGTTCTGCCTTTAAGAGCGATAACTACATTGGCTGAAGTGCATTTTTACTACACTACTAGATTTATAAAGATTGTGAATCAGCAAACACAGACTATATCCCAAATATAGCATTCCAAGACTTTAGTTTGGACTTTAGTTTTTTTTTCTTTCTAATACTGTGAAGAGATCAATGCTTCAATTCTACCTAAACTTGATGCCTACATTTGGAATTGATCTAGGTGTTCAAATCTACAATAACAGCATCTATCAATGTCTTGACTGAGACTCACATCAACAACCTTGCAATTAACAACTAGTAAGATGCTTAGAATACAACAACCTTTTGAAAACAAAGCACTAAACATGTCTATGACAACATAAAACTTTGAGATCTTCATAATGTTTTTTTATTGGATGATTTAGTTATGCTTCTATAGTCCAGAACTGGTCTATTAAGGCTGTTCTTTGGAACGAACTACCGGCTTAAGGTAAGAAAACTCGTCATTTTTTTGGAAGGTACACATTTGTCATCTCTATGCTTCATAACTTCCTTCTTTTTTAACTGACCCTTTAAATGCATTGATGAATGTTACCGTTTTACTGTTCTTCTAAATGCTTATTTATTTTGTGCAGCACTATGTGTATCACTGCCTTCCAATGAAAAAAGTGAATATAGTGTTAGATGTTGAGATTTTAGATTTAAATCCAAAGTTAAAAGGTATTTGAAAGCAATTAAAACTAAATCAAAATGATATGTCCTCCTAAGAATGGGAAGACATTTCTCCACAGTTTATAAACAAAGAACGTTAGCGATTTGACCTCTTATGTCTACCTTACTGCCCGGCTTCGGCCCTCGCTTCTTGGAGATCTTAACAGGCTCCAGGCTTTTGCCAGACTGAATGCTCTGTGGTTCCAGTGCAGAGACCTTCTGACTCCAGGGTGTCGTCACCTTCGTTTTCCTGCGACCTGGCTTACGTCCTCTCTGACCTGGAGGTCTACCCACTGGGGGGGTGGGGTTCATGGCTGAGCTCTCCACACCTCCGTCTGTAGGTGTCTCAGGGATCCTAGGCAGCACCACTGCAAAGACACAGGCACACAAGTCAAGGTTTGGAAAATTTTCTTTGACTGATACATTTAATTGATTTATGTACTGTCAAACACTTGTCATTCTGGCATGGGACACACATACAAAGAAATATCATGGTGTTAGCTCTTCAAGTAACCAAGAGAATAACTCCCAATTTCTGAATGCTAAATGTAAAATACGTACAAATGCAGTTCTGATTTGAACAAACTGTTTAGTCTTGTTTACTTTTATTGTAGTTCCTCTCCAATACTCCTTTAATCACAAAGCTTAGTCTGCAGCACCTCTCACAGCAAGTCTTTGTGTTTAGACTACATATGAAAGTGTAAACATTCAGGAAGTTTTATTAATTGAATATAAAATGTCATTTTCATTGTTTATTTTAAAAAGGTTTATGCAGCATTTCTCAGAGGATTTGATAACTTACCACAAGTGTAGATCTCAGAGGTGTGTGAACATTTTTCTGCATCATAAGTTTTTTACAGTTTCTCCTTTAAAGTGAAAGTATAAAGAAATCCATGGATGATAACGTTTTCTTTTAGTTTTTAATCAATAAAGTTACTTTTACTGACATAAGGAAATAAAAAAAAGAATTGTGTGCAAATACTACAAAGACAGTAACTGGATTATATAATCCTGATTAAACAAATTAAGTGATCAGGGTTCCTTTGAAAACACAAATTTACAGGACAAAAGTGAACATTTCTACCTTTTGCACAACAAAATTTGGGCTAGTATTTGTAAATTTAAAAACGGCATGCCTGACAAAACAAACTAGAACATTTTAAGGGTTTTGCTAAATTAGCATAACATTTTCTAGTTTTGAAACATGTTAACAGATGCTAAAACTAACATCACTCTCTTTTTAAACAACACATTTGTTCAAAAGTAAGGGTAACAAATCATTTAGTTAAAAAAAACAAACATGGTAAATAGTAGCAGATGAAAGCAGCCGAAAACAGAGGAGATGCAGCTTTGGGTTTTCCTTTTTTATGCAGCTACAAAAAAAAAATAACAAAATGAAACACAAATAAAGTAAAAATGGCCATTTAAAATAAAATAAAAAGACTTTAATTGTATTATTGGGTTTGAGGTAGATATATATAATTTGATCATATACCAATAAGAAAAAAATCAAATCTATAGTTTTTTTTCCTTCTCAACCAAAGGCATAAAGGATTCTAACAAGAAAACATGAGGATTCTACATGAATTTCTGAAAAATCAATAATAGAAAAGCACTCCCTTTAAAATGTCTCTTTGAAGTTCATTTGACATTTTTTTATTTGAATGATTGTAATCTTTTTTCTACTTCTTTTACATGTGTGCCTTTTGAAAATGATCACTAAAACTTCTCAACACAGCAGGTTGCTAATGGCTTCAACAGATTGCTGCTGCAAGTGTTTGCCTTTCCATTAATGTAACGGCAGCAGTTCAGGCTCATTCAGCTGATAGTAGATTCATGGAAAGTTGTGTCTAAGAGGGAGGCAAGAGATAAGACTATTTAACAAGTGTCTGTGGAGGCTTAAGAAGAACCAAAAGTAACGACCAAACTGAACGGTGACAGAAATAGAACAAAAAACACAGAAACAACCAAAAAGATTGGTGTTAAAGTTAGATTTGTTGCTAAAGTATTGTCCATCCAAAAAACGATTTTTATACTTGTAACAATGACTTTTGTGTCTGTAAAAAAATGTTGTTTCTAAAAAAATTCATTACACAGCTGCTAAAGGAACATAGAATTTAAAAAATGTCATTTATTTGATTTGATTTTTTTTAGTTTTTTCCTTCTACACAAAGATAAGATGAAATGGTGGAAGATACCATGAGAATTTCCTGAAGCTAAAAATGATTCAAACTAATGTTTTTTAGTTGCAATGTTGTAATGAAATGACCGTATTCCAACTATCTTCTGTTTCTCTCCTTTGTTTAGATTGAATAAACCTTTTGTTTTCTTTGTTTTGTTTTTTCCCCAGCATGCCTATCTTGCATTTGATTGGCTGGTCAAAGCAGCGCATTGATTGGGTGCCGGTGAAAGGCCGCCGATTGATTGATTTCTTGAGAAGCAAAAGAATTGTATTTGTAACTTAAGTTTTGTCACTGTAGATAAACGCGTGTGCTCGTATCACACACACACAAAGCCTTTTTATGAACCGACAATTTTTACTACATTTTTGAAACCGTGTTTACAGACGCAAACATTTCTTTTTACAGGTACAATTTGTTTTTTTTACAAACGGACAACTTTTTCTACGAATACAAAACATATTTACAGACACAAAATATTGCGGTTATCTGTGAAAACTTTTGACAGTTTCTTTTTTACACCTACAAAACTTTATACAGACAATGTCTTTCTACAAGTACAAATTGGTTTTATAGACACACAAATCTCTTCATGCAAGTACAAAAGGTTTTTACGGATGGACAATACTTTTTTTTTAACAAATCAAACTTCATACGCCTGGTGTTCAATTGCACCTGCAAGCCGACTAAATAAACTGTGATGGTATTTGCCCGGATCAGACCAGAGACAGATTTACAAGAAGTGCAGTCACATTCATTAGAGCAGGTCCTGGCCTGTGGGGTTGTATTTATTAAACACTTTCACACAAGCGCACAAATCAATGCAAAGCTTAGACTGCAGGCGACTGTTGCTTTTCACCGGGGGACAAAAAAAAAAAAAGACACCTGATTGATTCTAAATGCAGCGGACAAAACCGTGATAACGTGTTTCAAGGTGTGTGGAGCTGGAGGTTACAATCAATTGTACGGCTTGTAAATACAGCAAAGCAAATACATAACAAGTGTACTCCTGTTTTCCGTCTCTTTCGTTGAGTGCACAGAGTTCATTGGGTTCACAAAGCTGCCAGCTTCCTATTACACCACCACCACTTCTGTAGAGCTTTTTATGTCTACTCAGCGACCGGCGCGTTTTCAAATATGATTAATTTTACTCACCCTGCGGCTCAAATGAAAATCAGAAGTCTGCTTCACTGTCCTCAGATTCACCCTCTGTCTTCCTCTCCCACTCCTCCTCTGAACCGCTCCTCCTTTTCTTCGCTTTTCCCCTTTCCCTCCTCCCACAGCTGAACAACAATGTAAATAATCCACCTTTCAGGACAGCCGCTTGTCTTTTCCAGCGCTTTTCTCCGTCCTCTCTGCGTGACTCTTTCCAGGGTGTCTAATCAGACTCAGGGAGACAGGATGCCAAAAGGAGGCCTGTGGAGGGGCACCCAGGCTCGCTTCAACCACGTCATGACCTACTCTGCCAACTGGGCGAGCGCCAGAGCTTCATAAAACACTCGCAGGATACAAAGACAAGACTTGCCTCCCTACTTTCCTCCTTCCTTTCACTCCTTTGGATTTTAAAGATGAGCATGGTTGACCTTAGTGAAAGATAATTCCTGTTTCCCACTTCTTTCTTTAATGTTTTATTCCATTTCTGCTTCAAACTAAAAATATGTAATATGAAAACTCATAGCCAAACTTCAGTTTTAATGATCAACAACAACAAAAAAATATTACAGCATTTGTTTTCAGGTGTAGTGTAAACTCAACAAAGGAGAAGCAGAAAGACATCTGCAAAAGATAAATACAAATTTCCTGGAAATGTATAACACTTTAACTAAAATGCTCTGCAAAAACAATGAAAGTTGTAAGTCTGCAAAAACAATGAATAATTTAAAGAGGGATTCAGACTTGGATGAAAAACTCATCACCAACAGACCGGATGAGGGTTTTTCAGTAGTAACATGTGAAAAGTAGGACAGCAAATTGGAGAAGAAGCAGCTCATGGTTACAAAGCAGCTGATCTGTTTTTAGCAGTTATAAAGTGAGCAAACACACTCTGTCAATGGGAGGAGTTAAAGAGAAGCACTGCAAAATAGTGAGCCACCAAAAGGTTGGAGCAGAAGATTTGTTTTTCTTTAATCCCAATCACTTTGGAGTTCATGCTCATGTGGGATCAGCATCACAGAGCGGTGAATAAGATCGGATTTAATTTAAGTCAACAATTGAACAGACACAGGTGCACAACTAAAACCCAACAAAATGCATCAAAAAGTAACAAAAATCCTTACAGCTAGTTGGACTAAAGCTCCAGCTTAAAGTATTTGCTTTGTGGAAGCAGATGATTAAGGAGCTGAACTTGTAGCTAAAGAGGAGATTTCACCGTCCATCATTGAATTTATCTTGAGTTTAGGTTCAAGTCTCAAAAATGCAAGTTGAATAGAAAGCTTCAGCTCTGTGCCAAAACTGAATGGAGACAAAAGAGCACAATGGAAATCATCTCACATTTCTACATCTGTCAAGACCCTCCCTCAGTTTTTCTATGGTTTTAAATAGTATCGGGACTAATTCACTATTTTCTACAGATGGTAAATGGTGTATACTGTACTTTTATGGCGCTTAAAAGGTTCAAAGCGATGTATGGTCACAGTCTCATTCACCCATGCATGCACACACATTCAGACACTGATGGCAGCTCCTCTGCCCTCCAATGGTACCAATCTATAACCACCAGGAGCAACATGGAGTTCAGTGTTTTGTCCCACGACACTCCATCAACCCAGTGCGTAGGGCGGGAACCAAACCAACAATCTGCTGATCAGAGGTCGACCACTCTACCTCTGCACCATGGCCAACTTGCAAGTAGTTATAGAATGAGGTAAATTATATTTTTAGCCCATATTAATGCGTTGCTTTTTCCAGACCTTTTTACTGGTGTGCAACAGTTTTTTGTAAACACATTTACTACTTTCCTACTTTTTATTCCCCAAAAAACTATTTTGATACTATCTGGTACCCTGGATTTTAATGCAATTCAAATAGGTACTCACTGCTTTTTTTGGAACATATTACAATTGTCTAACTATGTCTACAAAATTCTAATAAAAAAAATAAAGGTTTATTGGTTGGCAGCACGACAAAGATGGACTTTTTCTTGGGATGCCTACCTTTGGTGCCGGGGGGCTGAAGGTTGTCTCCGGTGAGGGTACACCAGCCAACTGGGAAGATGTCTCGGGAGTCGTAGCGACAGTAGTAATCAAAAGCTCCACGCCATCCATCAAAGGTGACCAGCACCTCGACACCGCGCAAAGCGCCAACTGTGGCCGGGCAGATGTAGTGCGGATTTTTGCGGTCTACGGCCTCCAGCTTCATGCCCACTTTGAAGGAGTTCTGCTCTGGAGCTGGAGGCTGCTGCTGGGGAGTTTCAGAAAATCAATGCAGGGGCTATCAGAGTTTTTGCTCTCTAAGACAAAAGCATCCTGTTTGTGCTACAACAACCATCATTTATATAATATTTTTTAAAACGGAGGACCCAAGTTTTGTAAAGGTACCTTGTGAAAAATGCGAGAGGGAGCCATTTCGGCGCCGTTTAGGGTTTTCAGCAGAAACATTGGCCAAGAGGATGCGTTTAGACGAAAACCTGTAAAGGAATATATTTTAGGATGGGTTCTACGAGCATGGGTACTATGAGCTTTTTGATGGCAATAAAAAAGTGGGTGAAGTAGGAGGCTTTCTGCATTAAACTGGTGCAGTAACTGTGTTTGCAGTGACCCCTAGAGGACTAAAGTTGTCACTAACAAAAGAAGACAATGAATTATGTTTTATCAGTGATAAGAGTATAACTCTTGGTTGAATGAACTAAACTACATTCTTACCCAGTGGTGGCTGCAGCATGCCTCCACTCTTTTCACAGCTTCCTATTGGCTGGATCTCCGAGGAATCCACCAGGCGCCAGAAGTCATTCTTGTTGTCAGAGCCATCCAGGCGCAGCCGCAGCCGCGAACCAGTCAGTCCCACCACAGTGGCGATGCAGGTGGATGTGGTGTTGCGGGGGTCCTGAGCCTCCAGCTTCATGCCTGTCTTGAACTCGTTAGCCGGGGGTGTGAGACTCTGGTTGGTGGCGACAGACATGCGACAACGGTTTAGCAAAATAGAAAAAAACTGTGCTTCAACCAAGAAATTCAGAAAGAGCTGATGAGTCTGCTCACCTGTCTGAAACATGATGGGGGAGCAGGGATAGCCCTTGTCTCTTTGAGGTACTTCTCCCAGCTGAAATGCTCCGCTGAAAACGGTTTAAAAATGTTTTGATGCGTTGTCTTCTAAAGAAGTTCATAAACTGCTGCCCGCTTGGGGCTACTGACCTTGGTACTGTGAGGGGACTCGGGAGGGTCGTCCACTCCGCGCATGCTTGATCTTTTGGGTATCTTTCCACTCTGTGGCTGAAAAAGCAAAGAAAGACAGAATAAGCTGCAAACAGTGAATGACATTTATTGACCGCATCAATACTCAAAGGAGGCTGGAAAGTCTTTATTTGGCACGCTCAGAAGGAACCAGGAAAAGGGAGCAGCTAAACTAAGAGCCTCACCTTTCTGAAGCACAGGTTTCTTCATGCTCCAACGCAACTGACCAACAGCGACCTTCAATCTTAAGAAAAACTAAGAAACAAAAGCTGCGTTGTAATAATTGGACAGAGCAAACATGACAGACATACATATCCATGGTTACAAATATCATCTGTAAGTTACACACATGACATTTTAAGAACAGATAATAGCTTTAAAAGAATTATATTTTAGCTGTTACGTTTAAATATATAAAGTGTGCACAAACCAAGAAATTTGAACCAATTTGTTCACAAATTTTCTAAAGAACAACCAAAAAATGCCAATTTCCAACTTGTGAAACTATCTTGAATGAATACAGACATTAAAAAACATCTCACATTTTAAGACTGACTGACCAAACAGATGAATAATAGGACTAAGTAGGAGTAAATGCAAATGTCAAAGGCCAAGGTCACAACAAAAAAGAATTGGGTTTAAAATGAATGCATTTTCCTGTGTATTTTTAACTATTAAAAAAAAAAAAAACTGAACTTCTGTTGGATTTGAAAAGTATAGTTTTCAAAGTAAGTACACCTTTTAAATAGTAAACACTGACAAATACTTCCATAAAGATAATCCAAGAGGTTGTAAGACATATTCTAAGACAAGAGGAAAGAAAGCAGCTTCTAATTGATAATTATGAAAAATCAAAACACAGAGGCTGATCATCTGTGAAATATTTAAACAAAATAATAATAATAAAAAATGTTGCCTAAATAAATGGCTTCAAAATAGCGAAGTCTGTGTGATTTGTTTTCTTAAAACACATGGCGGAGAAATATCGCGCTATTCTCATTCATAAATAAGAGATAATAATAATAATTAAAAATGCTTACCTTAAAACTTCATAACCGTTTTCCACCATTCTTCCTTTTTGGAATGAACAGAGAAGTGCGCCTTTTTCCACCGTCAAGGGGGGACGGCGTCCAAATTAAAGCGACCCCGCTCCTTGTTTTCCCAAACGAAGCACGTAATGTAACGAAGAGACTACTAACCTGAGAGCCCAGGCAGGTACACCCTCCTCCTGTGGCTAAACCCACCCTTTCAATAATAAAAATAGAAACTTCGACTCGATAATTTTGTCCGACATTTCTATAAAACGCGGGTTGTGAACCCCCGACACACAAGTTCCTGTGGAGTCCGATTCATAACACAAAGCAAACGCACGCGACCCCTCCTCCGTCCTCGACTGATACATTTACATGAAATATTAATTTACGTCAAGGTTGCGCGATAACAGCAATATTCATGTTTTCCTTTAAAGGAAGCCTTAAAATATCAAATATTTAAAAAAAGGCACTGATGAAACGCGGCGTGCACGTCGCCAGAAACGCCTTTTACGTCCAACATGCACACAAACGCACGCAAATGTGCCCTACATGCTAGCTTAGCATGCTACTTCGTTGACCTGATTACAAACATTAGCATTAGCATTAGCATTAGTGGCAGGCCAGGCGTACACTGCAGCCAGACAGGCCAGGCATTTCCTCGGTGTATCAGAAGATGTTTACCTTGCTTTGTAACGTGTTTATTTCTTTCTTATGTTTACGCGCTTGTCCGCCTTTCCTTTTTTTTTTTTAATCCGATTAGGAGGGGGATTTTTAGCTAACATTTCTGGCCAGTCTCTCAAACGGGCGAGACGATTGGAGAAGTGGAGAAACGACGCCCCCTAGCGACGTGAAACAGGATTACAAGCACACATTGGAGATGACAGGTGAAAAGAAAAAGGAAATCGTGTTTTTGGTGTTTTTAACATGTCCTTGTAGTCTTTTTCTCATGACGGAGGACATATACAAAAAAATGAAGTTATCTGAGTATTTATTTATTCAAATTATTGAGCACAGACGAAAAAAAAAAGCTATTGGATACAGCTCCACAATTCTTAAGTGAATTTTCGATTAACTCCCGCTGCTCTGCAGAAACTATGTTCTAGAAGATGACACACATTTAAAAAAACGGCAGAATCATCATTCAAAGACCACTGGAAATGCCTTTACAATAGAAATAATGATCTAAGTGGGGCTCTAAGACAATAGCGTGCCTTTAAACAGAACCCTGTAACAAAATATAAACAAAAATGATTTAAAAAATAGGTTTGGGAAAATGTAGTTCTGCCCACAAATTATTGTTGTATTTGTTCAAAATCATACGTCAAACTGAAATAAAAGTGTGACCCAAAAATCGAGATTTGAACCAAATGGTGGTGAAGAGTCAAGAGTTCCCTGGTGGACAATGTTAACAAATATTCTTGGGGCACTCTTTCAGTTCTCATGTATTTCTTTTTAAAAAAAAAAAGATTGTTCATCACCTCCTCTTGACCGCTACTCCAACCAAACCACCCTGCTGTTAATGCAATCACCCCTGCCCTTCACACTGTGGTGCATAATCTGGAGCTTTGGGGCATTTTTCTGGACATAATCTCTGCCTTCAACCACATCATTCCTGAGATCCTGGTGCAGAAACTTCTGTATCTGCTCTTAAACTTGTTCACTTGCCAGTGGATTAAGGAATTCCTGACTATCAAACTCCACCCTATCCTCAGACTCAAAGCTGGCTCACCACATTGTCGTGTATCGAATCTTTTCATCCCCATCCTTTACAGACATAAACGTATTCCAACACATCACAAATATTATGGTCATTACGTTTTTGGATGACACCACTGGGGTCAGGCTCATCCAAGACAATGTCTCCAACTCCAGAGATAAAGTCTGCAGATTGTTGGTGTGGTGCTCTAAGAACAACATTTCCACTGAACAGCACAAAATCCAAAGAATCATTCTGTACTTCAAGATAAGAAGCATGGACCTGCCCCTCTCTACAACAGAGACTTCATGAAAAGAGCATGCAGCTCTCAGACAACCTGTTCTTAACTGCAACCACAGCTGCAGAAAAAAAAAAGCCAGGCAACAACCACACTTCCCGAGAAGCTGTTGATGACAATCTATAGGGTACATTCTTGTGTACAGCATCAGAGAGGGATATGCAGAGATATGCAGAAAGTGATCAATCAACACGGCCTGGAAAATCACAGGGTACTCTTACATCACCAGCTCCCAGCAGAGCTGAACACAAAATCAGGGACTCCTCTCATTCCAGTAACCATCTGTATGAGATGTAACCTTCAGGTTGGCCTACAGGTCAAACAGAACCTGGTCAAGAAGATAGAAAAACTGCTTATTTCCCTGAGCAAAGGCACACTTAAAAATCAAATAGACAAGATCTGACTGTATATGTGCAATCAAACCAGTTTCACCATGTAAAAATGTTTAGTTCATGTGATCCCCTTTGCACTAGAGTCCCATTTAGTACAATTCACAGTTTATTTAAATATATCTATATTTTTCTATAGTGTGTGTATGAATATATTCTTGGAGAATTTCCTTTTTTATGGTAAAACAAAGCACCATATAAGGAGCATCTGCTCAAATTTCATTGTCACTATTGCAAAACAAGTTTCAAGTTGCTTCAATTCAGAATTTCTTGGGTACTTCCGGGCCCAATTTCCTCAACTTTCCGTTCTCTTATGAAATAATTTGTACGTATATTAATTTGTGTCAGTTTGACAAAAATACTGTTTGTTTTATGCCAAATTTCTACAAATGATCTGTTTAAAAATCGTTGTTTTTGAAGTCAGGATTTATTTCAGAGTAACTTTGCAAACTCCTTTGTTTTGTCATTTCCTAAAGACAAGGCTGATATATTCTTAAAAATAACAGTGGTTTCAATGTCTTAAATGACACTTTTGAAACTTAGACTTAACATTTTTTCTTTTTATACCACTATTTATTACAACTATTGACAAAAAGTTAACAGTAAATTTTTAGACCTAATTTTTTAAACCCATCTTATCACAGATTAAACACTGAAGATTTTTTGTCTCAAATTAGGTTAGTATTTGAGTATTGTTGCTTTCATCCTTTGCTGATCAGGTTATTAAATCGTTTCACTCGTTTAATCAGCTTGGTTTCAGCTTTGGTGTAGCATTATCATTTTTTCCCCCCAAAGATAGTCGTAATAAAAATGAACAAAAATATGAATTGAAAATCCGATTTCCTGTCCACTTTTGAAAATATGATGTTTAAACATAACAATACTGGAGTTAAATTGGAGCAAAAGCATTTAGGAAAAAAATGCTTTGCCATTGCAGTGTTCCAAAGGTAGCACAGTACAATATTTATAAAGATGTCCCTGATAAACTGTGATGGTGTGAAAAATTATAATTAGGGGCCATTTGAGAATATCATGCCAATTAGATCAGGGTAGCAACTGTAACTATGTGATTTGAAGAGACACCCAGCAATTCAGTTGTGTGTAATGGTCACCTGGCAGAACCACTAATGCCCATTTTAGCCTACGCTGGGCAGACCACGGCCTATTGGCCCCATGCACACAAGGCAATTATGTTTGGTTTCGCACGGTGAAAAGAGTTAATTGGCAGCGCCCACGTGCCTGCTTGGACCTGTTTCATGCTTGTCAGCCCTCATCGCTTCAAAGGAAGCCTCATTTCACCAGGCACTAATGCTGCAACAGAAACCATCACACTCCATGCTCGTACATTTATGAACAGATTGCATAAAACCCTTTTATGAATATGGAATCATAAATAGATTGACACGACTCCATTCTTTGTACAGAAACCCACTCATCTGCAATGCAGTTTATGTATGGCTAAAATGTTCACCCACTGGTGTGTCCATATGAAACAAGGGTTTGGTACATTTCACATTATGGTGAAATATACCACTGACCATCACTAGGGGTCACTGTTGTCTTTACTAAAACCCTGACCCATCTTTCAGAAAGGGATGCTCTCCCGCTCTCATCCTAATGCATCTGAGCCTTCCTTTCACCACAGGACAGCAGCTATTATCATCATCTCTAGCTGTCACTATCATTCATAATCTTTCAAACTTTTATTCTGACCCCGATTAGGCTTATTATTGGGCTTTTTTTGTCATAAAATGTATTTTTGATTGTGGAAAAGTACTTAGCTTCCTTTTTAAAGAGGTCTGCGTCAGACACATTTAGTAACTAATCAAATTGTAATATCTCTGACCGCATTGCTGTAATTATAGACAAACCAAGTGTCGCGCCATGCTTATTGCATATTGAGAACGTGTCTAATTGTCCAGGTCTCCATGTGGCTTCTTTATTAAAAAAAAAAAAGGAAAGAAATGCTTCAACCACTGAGCCACCGGAAGTCTATGAAAGTGCATCAGCCATTATACAAGCTGGTTTGACTAGCAAATAACAGTGACAGTGTTTTCCATTCAGCAGTCTGCTCTCTATAAATCTCTCTTTCTTTGTGTTAAAGAAACGTGACACAAATCATGTTTGCTCTGAGAGAAGATTTGTTTTGCAAAATGCACTTTTTTAAGGGGCTTGGTAGGTTTGGAACTGCTTTTACAACACAAAGGCAGAACACCATGTGTTATGTGTTATAAGTATATTGTTCTGTACAAGAGTTCTTTTGCTCAGAATCCAGCAGATCCTACATACAAATTTAAACTTGTAGTTAGTAAAAAATATAGGTTTCATTGTTGTTTTAAGAAGAAATTTGTTAAGATACATTTTCACTTGAAAAAAATGCAAAACACATTTTTTTACTTTAATTATGTCTATGAAATCTACATTTGTTTCCGTCTTCTTTTACCGGCGATGTCAGACTGTCTGTTTGGAATCTTTTGCTCTTTTCATCTGAGTGAATATGGCTCTCATAGCTGGCATGTGTTTTTTGATTTCCAGACATGTTGCTGTAAACGTTCCCTCGCCAATGGCATGGCTCCACCACCGCAGCCTGTTTCTGCTCATATAGTCTGAGCAGCGAAGATCTTTTCCCACTGCGCCTGCTTGTCACTTCCAGCACATTGGCTCGCTGCAACAAAGTCACCCCTCTCACAGACAAACGCTTAGACACACACGTGCACACAGGGAAAGGCAGACTGTGTGTGTTCCTTCCTAACTGAGGCTCAGAGGACTCATGCCCTCATCCTTTTTCCATAGACAAGAGCTTGCATGCACAGACACACAGTCCTGATACACACCTCTCATCTCTGCTGGCATCCTAAGAGGGACATGCTGCAGAGAGAGCAAAAGCATATGTTGGATAGACGTTTGTTGAGGGTGGATATTTCTCTTTGGATGTTGTCTACAAGCTCTGACGGCATGGCAAAGAAAGAAGGCATTTTTTTCGTCCAATTTATTAATCCTTTTAGGCAATGTTCTCTGTTCAGAAATGCAAATTGAATCAATCTGAGCCTGACTTTAAGACTTTTCAAGTGGGATTTAATTAGAAGCCAGGGCCTGCAGTTTTTAATGAGAGAGGGGGTGGGGAGATGAAGAAACAGAGAGACATGGGGAGGGAGAGTGGGTTGCGGTTTTGATCTGGGGGTCCTGATGGAGAAAAGATACACAAACACCCTTAAAATACACACAGACTAACATGCACGCATGGACCAGCACGCACAAATGCACCCTGTAGAGCAAAGTATGAGGCGGATGCCCGCTGTTTAGTTTTTCTTCACTTCTATCATCTCAGTCTTGTGAGAGTATAACCAGGGATGTTGTTACTTTAGTGTGCGTCTGACAAACTTACACAAACTTACCCTATATATATAAAACTGAAATGAAAAGAAAATTCAGCTACGCCCTGCTTTACATTGTTGACGATGCTTAAAGTAAAAGACCTCATGTCAATGTTAGATTCAAGGATTAAGAGGACAACAAGGATTTCATATGGAGTTGATGTGAAAAACAGAGATCAAAAAAGCAGCTTTAAAGGGTAGTCCAGCTTTTTAAACCTTAGACATCTGAATTTTTGGCCACACAGAGAATTTAAACAGCTGCTGTAGTGTGTTGCTGCAGCTATCAGTCATTTGCTTAAAAACAGAGACATTTGATTTTATTAAGCCTGTTTTAGAGTCACTGTTTGGCCATCATAAACACCTACAAATCCACAAAAATGTCCATATTGTAGTTAAAAAAAATGTTATACAGAGCATAAAACTGAAGTTTTTGTGTCATATTATGGTACATTTCTGAAAAAAACGACATGCTACAAAGGAAACTGGATTTTAAATGAGCTTCAACCTCTTTCTTACATGATCTTTTATTGTCACAACTTGTTCTTTATGTTTGATATGTGATGAGAAGAAAAGTTAAATATCTTTATTGATATTACAAGAGAAAATAATGCAATGAAAGGAGGTAAACTTACAGTTGAGAAAGTGGATAAAATGTATTCTAAAAAATAAGTTTAGAATACACAATTAACCAGCTAACTAAAAGAAAGTCAGAGTTGGTTAAACCTTTGGATTTACAGATTTGTTTGTCTTTATGTACGAAACTTGATCAAATCATTCATGTCAGCATTAATCTAATCCCCAACCATTTGGCTTTGTACTCCCTTAAATAAAAGCGTTCTTAAAAATGGCAAAAAATAATCTAAGCTTAAAAATTTAAGACAACTTTTTGTGTGCAGGAAATATCTTAAACCATAAGCATTTTTTAAAAAAAGGTTTCTTTGATTCCGTTGCTGTTGCCACGTTTCAGAGCATATTTACACCCAAGTGTGCCATGTAAGGTAAGCATAAGGTGAGATTGCACACTTTTTTTCCCCTTGTTGTTTTAACTCTAAAATGTTAAAGCATTTCAAGAACACATCTTTCAAGAGCAAAGATTGTTGGATTCATTCGATTTTCAACTTTGCAACTTTTGATACACTTGAGGAAATTTTATGGTGTTCAAAAGGAAGGAATTCTTCTTTTGGTGAACGGATGGGATTTTCAAGTTCATGTTCTGTTAAGTCTCTCCTGTTTTTGTCTTTTTTTTTTTGTCTAGATGGCAAAGAGTAGTTTTTCATAGATTGTTGAACTCACTGATTGCAAGTGTGTCTAATTCCCTTTAAGTATATAGAACGAATATTCCTTGATTCCTCTCCAAAGACATAGGATGAACGTCAGCAGCACCAAAAGTGCTAAATGAATTCCTCTTCAGCAGCAACGTTTGATTAGTCAGATGTACAGCATACGAAACTGTGGAACAGAGCACAGTATAATAATACAACAGGCTAGTTGTTTCTATATTCCCCGGTGAAGTGTGTAAGTATGCCTGCTGTGCTGCTCAGACGAAAAACACAGTTACCTTTTTTTGACTCATCGTGATGCTCTAAAAATAATGTGAAGGTCTTTAAAAGTCGTTTCTCATTTCCAAAAGATATTTATACCATGCAGGTTTAAATGTGCGTTTTCCATTTTTCTCAGAAGGGGCCCTTTTTGCTTGTTCATGCTACTTTACAGAAGACAGCTTCATAAAACAGAACTCGCTGTGAAGCAATATTTTGATTTACATTTTTAACCTTTATTCATATACAGAGTGGGTCCATTGAGAGTGAACACTCATTTTCCAAAGAGTCCCTCCAGCAAATGTTTAAATTGGCCATGAATCTGATGAAAACTGATCACTCTGTGTTAATATTTAAATATTAAATTATAGTGTTGGTGATAAGAGTCCTTTTTATATTATTCTACGTTTACCTTAAAGCAAAAATAACTACATTTAAATACATATTAAGTCACACTATAGCCAAATCCGAATTCTTTCCATACTCTTCCAGCTTTTCCGTATCCCTTCAGTTGGAGGGGCCTTTGAAGAGGTAGGGTTGTCCAAAATTTTCTGAGTGCTGGCAGCTAAGCGCTAACGCAGATGACCGGCGAATATTGACTACGTCACCGAGGGGTAGTGCCTGTTTGGGCTGTCTGAATTTGAAGACTATTTTTTGATATTTCTCTGTTTGGAGGGTTAAATGTAGGGGTAGGGAGAAGCCGTAAGAGCAGGGGAAGGATTCAGATTCGGCCTACATGTGCAGTAATTTAGAGTGAAGAAATGATTTTTTGGTTTTAAAAAAAGGTCATAATTTGCAATTCATCATCACTGAATAAAAACCAGAAAATAATTGCCTTCATGTTTTCCTTAATAATGCTAATTTTGTGTGGTGGTGCCTCTTTTTTATAATGTTCAAAAACAATTAATGATTTTAAGCGGAGCAAAGCCTTGCTTTAGCCTTTTTAGGTTTTAGAGCTGAGAAATTTGGCTTTGCCTTTTCAGTAGATGAGATTAGAAGAGGTCAGGTCCATCATCACCCATGAGTTGTTGAAAGGTAATGCAAAAGAAAAATGCTGGTGTTAAGGTATGTATGATTAGGATCAGGAAGCTTCAAAATGCAGCAGTGAATATGCAGCATTGATGCAAGAAATTCCCATTTGCAGCAAAAGTGCCCCAACATCCAACAAAATGCCTGACGACTAGTTGATACTGTCAATTTTTAAATAATACTAATTAATCTCCATTATTGAAACATGTAATTAATCTTTCTCCCCTTACTGTCTGTTTCCTTCTCGCTCAAATTTAATGGAACATGAAAGGGAAGCCCGTAGAGCAACTGCTGTGTTGTGGTCCTCATGGAGAGCCCAATGAAGGACTCACATCAGAGAAGATAACAGGCATAGAGACAGACGGGTGGACATGTTTTGACAAACAGACAGTTGGTCCAAACTCCTCCCTTTCTCATCACTCTGTGCCTGTTCTTCCTGTCTCTTCCACTGTCTCTGCTTTGAACTCAGTCCTTCATTAACAATCTGCTGATTAACAGGCTTGGGAACTTGGGGCGGGGGGGAAGAGGGGCGTGTTGGATGGATCAGAAGCAAATCATGGCGGCAGAAAGGAGACGAGAATCTAAGCTGGAATGCATATTCTTATTTTTAGAACAGCAAAAACAAAGGTGAAAGTCAGATCTAACTTTTCGAAGACATTCATGAATCTAAAACAAAACATTAATGTCGAGATGCAAATGCAAACAATCTCAGGAGGCAGAAAATATATTTAAAAATGGGACTACATCAGTGTGCTGTGCTGTTAATAAGGAGGCTCTTGTAGTCTTTATATTCTTTGATGAATAGATAAACAAAACAAATGCCCATTCAGCAGTCATGCTTGTCTCTATATTAAAATAAGTCTTTGCTGCACACTTAGCTGTCTGGTCATCACTATCTTTGCTGAGTTGTACTGCACCCAGGTCTTTCCAGAAACACTGGAAACACTGGACTGTGGGAGGAAGCCGGCGTGCCCGCAGAAAACCCATGCAAGCATGGAGAGGACATGCCAACTCCACACGGAAAGGTCCCTGCTGGGATTTGAACCAGGGCCTTCTTGATGTGAGGCAAGAGCCCTAACCAAGATGCAACCGTGGAACCCATTGGTTGCATATTTTGTCTTTAATTCCATTTTCATTTTTTAGTTTTGCTTCATGGCTGTTATTTTTTTTTGTCCAGCTATGTTGGCACTACATCCCAACTTTTTCAATAAATGGCCAAATAGCTGGAATAACGAGACGCAACAGGCACTGCAATGTGAAGTTTTTCAAGATTTTACCATCACCTGCAGGTAAAATTAGGTATCAAAACGAAAAAAAAAAAGATTTTAAAAAATGACTGCAGCATGGTTGTTTTGTTGAATCTATTTATAAAAGTTAAAACAGTCTGATGTGTTTATTGTTTCAGGAAAGTTGAACCAGTACATTACTTTGAGGACTCATGTGATTGTGTAGTTTGGTTTTCAAGTGAGATTGACTCCAGAGGCCAAAGTGGTTAACTTTGTCAAAATGAATGTTAAACGCAACATTTTGATAAAAGAGTCAAAAAGGCTTTAGAACTGCTGTCATTTGGGCCAGGTGTTAGAGTTAATTCTACAAATCTTTGTGCACTCAGGGACATATTTTTAAGACTTTAGAAACCATAAAACAAAGGAACAAGGTTGTGGAACATCAAATTTTTTGAAGTGCACCCCTGAAATCCACAGAAATGCTTGACTTTTAAAATTTTTTTTGTTTCAGTTTTAATAAGCATAGAAACTGCATAAACACAACTCATAATGTCCTTTTCCCAACCATAAGCAGTTTCCAAAAATCATTAATTTTATTATTGCAGTAATTAGTCTTCTTTGTGGGGATGTAAAAAAAATATAGAATAAAAAAAATGGAAATGAAGAGAATGTGAGGCAGACTGTTAGAGAAAATGGACTTTCGGGTAGACACAGCTCGTGAGAGCCAGTCTGATGGACAGAGGGAAAAGAAAGAGACTGACAGATAAAGCGAAGCAAGGATGGGCCTGTTCTGAATTAATGACTGCTCTCATCAGAAGATGAATGTTCTTCCACGCTCCCCTCGGAAAACAGCTTGCAAATAAAAAGAAAGTCAGTGCGATGAAGAATGAATACACAAATGAATAAATAAGCCGGTATATAAATGAATGAATGTGAAAGGCAGATTATGATCGATGTACCCTGAATTGATTGCATTTATGCACGTGTGTTCGTTTTGTACTTTTGTGTGTTGAAGTGATGTACATAAATGTATAAAGTCCACGGTAGCCATGCATGATTGTGTTGTTTGGTGTAATCTGTGTTTTATACTGGTTTAGTTATCTCTGTGCATGCTCCAGTTGTGTGAAGGTGAGTTTGTGGTTTTTCCAGAGTGTCTCTAGATTTACTTGAATGTGGGCTTGTCAGGGTGGCTTTGTGATGATGTGCGAACAAATCCATTTTTATTTGTGTGGGTTTTTGGTGTGTGCATGTGTGTGCGTCTGAGTGGGGGGTGGGGGGCTCTCTGGTGAGTCTCCTTAACATCAAACAGCTGGAAGTAATAAAATATTTAGGAAGCACTGGGAGTTTGTGAATATTAATACTGCCTTTTCCTTCTGTCTCTCAAATCTCCCTCTCTTTTTCCATGTTTCTGTTTCCCTTTTTTCTTCTAAGTTTTCCTCCTCCACCCAAACTCGCTCAGCCTCAGTTCCTCCCTGCTCCTCCGCCACTTCCCTCGACTCGTCCTCTCCTACTCATGCTCTGATTCTGCTTAAATCCTTGATTTAAAGCTCTTTGGCCATATTTACCACCAAATCAAAGACCTTTAATTGGGAGTCCTCTGTGCCTGCTGGCTTTTAGTGTGATAAAGGGAAAATTGCAAGGGGTTTGGGGATGACCTATGCCATTCTGTCATCTCATCAGCATTGTACATTTTGGTATGTAAATTGTAAAAACGGACAAACACAAAAATCTGGTTACCCTGGCTTCAGAACAACAAACAATCATAATTAATACAATCTTAAACTGTAATTGCAAGTTTGAAATTTAATCTTCTCCTGACATAATCATTTTTAAGTCTGTATGTTTGTATAGAAATAAGATCCAGCCTTACAGCATTGAAAGATTCTTTTTTTTATTATTATTATTAAATTAGAGCCAGTTTAGAAAAACAACAAGCTTGTGGGAAAAAAAGCAAAAAGATGATGAAACATCTTCATTTCAGTCTGTGTGTTTTACTGTACTTTGAAGAACTTTCTTTTATTTTTGAGTTACATATTTATTGTATGTACCTGTGGATTAGCCTTACTACTTTTCTTACCATAAAACAGCTTCCAAATGTTGATTGTTTTTTGCGTCACAGCTTTAATAATATATTTTTGCGATTTGGATTTTCCATTTTTTAAGTCATATTCAGTGTCATATGTTTCACTTTGATTTTAATAACTTAAAAAAATGTCATTTTAATTAAATTTGGGTTTAGAAAACACGATATTTGATCAAAAATATTTTAGATACATAAAAATAAGTACATTTCCACGTGGTAGATCGGACAAGTAATAAAACAACTTAACCAGCTTTTGAGATCAAAGCTTTGTCTATGATTTTTCACCATCCATGTATGATGATGCAACAAAATAGAGGACAGTCACGCTTTACAAAGTAACTTGTGTTACCTTCAGTGCTTTTCTTTTTCATTAAAACACTTCTAAACTATGTTTGCTTCTTTTTTGTGGTCAGAGGCAAGCTTTTAGGAGAACATGGACTCAAGGAAATACACGCAAATGGGCGCTGTATAAAGGAGGTTTCGGGAAGCACAAGGTCAGAATGAGTTGGAGGTGAAATCAGAACAAAACAGACTCCATCAAGGGAGTTTTGAATTACGTCAAGGTCAGTCACTGTAAGGTGTCATTCGTAGGAACGTCCGTGGCAGAAATGCACAGAAAAAAAAACACATTCCATATAAGGTAAAAAACAATGGAACAGGGAGAGTCTTGTAAACAGAAGCAACAACAACAAGGGGCAACTGAAAGACTGGTTACCGGACAGCTTCAGAACAAAGACACGTGTAGGTTCATTGAAGGAAAAAGTGTTGGTGGAATTAGAAAGCAGTTGGCTCTACGTGTTAAAACGTACTGTTTTTAAAGCCTGCAACCAAATCCAATTTAATAAAGAATTGTGCTGAAAACTAGGAAGAATGGTATGTTTGTTGCTTTACATCAACTTAAATATTAAATCAATTCTGAACCAGGTCAAAGTCCCACTCTGATCATCTTTTGATCTATTTTAAAGCGTTCCCAGTGACAGTTTAGTTATGATTATTATTTTGCACACAGCATGATTACATTTGGTTTCTGTTCTCCTGACTACCAACAATTTTTTTTTTTTCTAAATCCACCAAAAAATTCCCAGAGGCCCACCTCCTCATGTTTGGTGTCACCGTAAGGCCCTCAAGGTCTTCTGTCGATACCAAAAGGAGGTAACTCTGTTGTATGCAGTGTTTGGGAGATATTCAGGTTTAGAAAAGTCCTCCGCTGGTGGTCAGAAGGCTGTTGTGGTCATACAGGATGTGTGGCTTTATTGAAGACAGGGTCCTACAGAGGTTTCTTGGTCTGAGAGATATTTGAAATGTCACACTGAGATCAAGTTTCTTTCTTTTGAGCCCTGATTTGATTGTAGCTAATGACTCACTGACCCTCGTCATGTAGAAACTTAAATGTTTTTTGTGAAAAGTGCATTTTAAAGCTCAATTTTAAGCTGAATGATTTTTTCGCTGCATCATCCAGAGCAGCAAAACTTGTTTCTCACGACTTGGAATGTGTAATTAATTATGTCTTTTTCCATATTTCTGGAAATGGGTTGTATGGATCATTTAGGCACATTTGAGAGTTATCATGTGGGTTTAAATGCCACAGCTGTATATGGAACATCTGTCAGTGAATTAGCTCAAAGGTCCAGGCCTTCAAGTAGCTAGATACAAAATGCTGACATGAGAAGACTGTCATTTCTATGTGTTTCAAATTTTGTTGCATGCTTTTGGTTAACTCTGATTAGGAGGGAAAAAAGTACAAAGCTAGAGAGCATGACAAAGCAGATGAACTCACACAGAGAGGAGAAAAGAGAAAAGGCAGAGTGATGAAGGCAGGGAGACACAGAGGCAGAGGGGAGAGGCGTCAGTGTGGAGAGAATTTATGAGTGGGGCCTGTCTGTTGGCTATGGGCCTGGTCCCTCTGTGGTCCACTCCTCTGTAATATCCACCACTCCTCAGGCTCCTGTGTGTCTGCCTGTGGACACACTGCACACATATGCACATATGCACACGGATACTGCATAGATATGTGTTCTATAAAAAAAAAACTTTTCATACACGTAGAAAACCGGCTCCTTAAAAATCCATTTACTTACCCATTTTCAATGTCCACAGATGTTTGCATCTGTCTAACTTCCAATTTTTTATTTTTTTTGTTTTTTTTCATCATTACAAATGGTTTTATATTTCATGTTTTTGAGATTATATGTGATAAGAGCGTACAAACATTGAATACTTGAACTAGCTGTAAAATTTCAGCTTACAGTGTAAAGTATTTGTGTGCTGATTGAATGTTTGTTGTATATGGGCCAAACAGACATTTTATTAATTAAAACCTGTTTTTTTAAAATAAGGGTGTTGTGTTGAATTGCGCCAAAGAGACTTTACGACCTACAGTTTGATGGACACCATGTTTAAACTTGATCAACTAGAGAGGAAAGAAATAAAATTCTCATTCTAAAGAAAAATCACATTTTTGGTGTCTTTAACATGCTCTTGTAGAATTTTTCTCATGATGGAGGGTATATATCAAGACAATTAAGATTAAAATCATATTTTTGAGTATGTCTTTATTCAAATTGAGGTGATTAAAATGCATATTGCTTGCAAAAATTGCATATTGATGACTCAGTGGTAATCAAAATGAGAACTGTTCTTACGTTTTTGTTGCTATTTTCAAGCAAAACTCTACTGAAGAAGGGAAGCCTCAAGCAGATGAGGCTCTTTTTGGAGGACTTTGTTTTTTGTATTTTAGCTGTGAAGAAAAATTCTTGGATGTTGTAGAATTTAGGCTGTAGGAACATGTTTTCATTTTACTTTTATGTTTTTTGAAAAGATGAAACTATTTTTTCTTTTGATATTCTTTGGTTTGAACTGTAAAAACTGAATGTCAAGAGAGTTAAAAAAGACCTTTTTTTAAAGAAAAAAAGTCTTAATTTCTGTCTTGAAAAAAAATTAATTTTATAAAAACATTTTCAAAAGCAAAACAATAATAGTTGAGAAAACAGCAACAATACTTATTTTTTCCTAAAATAAGAGTTCTTGGTAAGACCAGTTTTTTTTTTTTACCTCACCACAGATTATTTTGCTTATTTAAAGAAAATCTGCCAATGTAGTAAGTCTTTTTTTTGCAGTGTTTAGGACACACTAGAAAAGGCAACAAGGCTGTTTACAGTCTGTGGACTTTCTGATTTAAAAAAATTATTTGAAGGGTTTTGGTTTTCCAATCAAGTTACCATCAGTGTATGGAGTCACACACATATTCCAGTGAGTGATAATCAGTTTATTAAGATTTAATCCCTTCAGCTTTACATTTTTTTTCACTCATCTGTGTGCTGAATGTATGAGATAAATAATACACCAAGCAACAACAGCTTCATAGCCTGGTTGGACAGTTTTTGTCACAAAAATGGAAAAAGTAATCACAGTAAAGCATCTACAGCAGTGTGAAATTTAGCATTAAATGTCCTCAACTACGGTCACTTAAGTGAGTCCCTCAGCTATGTGAGGATTAAGTCTTGAGTATCCGACATTAGGACGCGATTCTAGGTCATTTCTGCTTCTACTCCTGCTGTATTTTACTTCAAGGTTAATGTATGTGCTTTTGAAAAGAAGAATAAAAAGTAAAGCAAATACAGCTCATACCAAAAAAAAGACAAATACCGGAATTGTATACTGACAGGATTACTTATAAATTAATGTTAAAATACCTGTCCAGTTCATAGATGCACATATATTTGAAAGGAGACATCAGAGAAATTAAGTAATTGATTGTGACAAAAGAAGCATGCAGAACTTGATGAGAACAACAGCAATTCAAAAATTCCCACAAATGAATCAAAAACATTCCAGGAGAAGATCATTAGCAGATGAAAGATTTGGGAGCGGGAAGTAATATTCTGTTTCAAAAGCCATCATCATTCACTAATGTGCAGCCATGTGGAAGCATGAAGGGTTTTGTCTCGAATCCAAATCAATAATCTGTAAATGTAACATTAATCTTGAAATGGATTTGACTTGGATATCATTATTTTGTATTTTTACAGCTCAAAGCAGGAGACTCTTCAGTAATTTCAAGAAAAATCCTTTCCAAAAGCCGATGTTTAATGCTGTCAGAGTACCATCGAATACTGTATCTGCACACCATCGCGTACACCCACATACCCATTCAGAAGAAAATCAATGTACTGTAGTATTCACGAATGTGCACCCATGTGCACACGCTTGCTGTAGAGCTCCACTTTGAAAAGATCCTCGCAGAGCGGCGAGGGGAGGGGGGAGAAATGGGAATCCTCTGCTGTGAATGGTCAATCATCCCACATCTATTCCAGGCTGCAAGGCCGGTCAACCCAGAAGCCAGGGTGAGAGTTATTGAGGTGGGAAAACGTGACTAAAAAAGATGAACTGAAGACAAGGAGAAAGGGTGGCAAAGAAATTGAGGCAGTGCAGAGATAAAGTGAAGCATCTGAATGGATGTTTTAACAGCAATGGAAAAACAAGTTGAGAGAGTGATGAATGGAAAGCAGCCATGTCCTTCTAAGAACAAAAATGAAAAACCCAAAAAATATTTAAGAGAAAAAGGAGCTAGAGAAGAAGCTGGGTTTATCAGGAAAAAGATGTGTTTCCAAATTGGAGGAGGATGTGCTCCCCCTTTTTAAAATACAGGGATGTTACCAGAAAAAATTAAAAAACAAGTTGCATCAACTCAGTTTTGACAGGAAGTTTGAGCTACAAACTAAAGTTCATGAGGTAACGGTGTTACGCATAATTACCACATCTAAACCCTGATTTTTGTATGCTCATGAATGCGGCCAACAACATGCGACACAGTGAACTGTCTTTTTGTGTATAGCTGTAGAGAAGGTTGTAGGATGTGGCTTTCAAGTATGACAACCACAAAACAGGGGCAGTGGGACGCCGAATTCAAATGACAGTAAGGGGAAGAGGGCAAGAACCAAACAAACCTTAAGAAACCACAAACCCATCTTTTTACATTCACTGCAAATAAGTATAGGGTGTAAGGATTCATTTTAACAACAATTCAATTCATAACATAATTTGTGGTTTTGTGGTGGACGAAACAATTTATTGGCCTAAAATTGATCCAGGACATCTTTGTCACGTCTTTGAAAATTTAAAAGCGTTTCCTCACACAAAACTTTAATGATGGCTTGATCATTTCTTGTTGTCGTCACACGTGTGTGCTGTGCTGATATTTAAAGTAAAACAAACCTACTGTACCTCAATCCAAATTTTACAATATTGTTTATAATCAATTTATTTAATTTATAAATGATTCTTTACCAGTATAGGTCGATTCCATTAACAACTTCCCTCAGACAGATCAATCTGATTGGAATCTTTGGAAAATAGATCAGTTCATCAATTAAGTCGATTGTTTCTTACACCTCTACAGATCAACCAAATAGTGAGAGTTCATAAGCATTTTATAGAAGCTAGCGCCAAAACAGTGGTGATCTGTTAACCCAGAAGACTGAAAGGCAGTGCAGAGAGTCTCAGAAGTGGTCCTTTCTGTGATCCCCGCCACTTCCAAACAGGAAAGAGTGTTTCTCTGGCTGCCAGCCGGGCTGCCGCCATAGGGGCCAAATTCAAAGGAGCCTCAGCCAAACCATTTGAACGATACAAGAGGGGGATTGAAGATGTTAAATCCCAGAAATGAGGCATCACATACAGTTATAATCTGACCCACTGGTCCCAAGCCACAGTTTCCTTGTACTTTCCCTGGGTTTTAGTCTCTGCCTACTTTTATTTTATCTCTTTCTTTCTACCCAGACTTTTCAAGCTCGTTGAAAGTGAGATTTAAAGTGAATCCAATTTTTTTTTCTCTCTAACTTGATGTCTGTCTTTGGCTCCTCGTGTGCCTTTAACTCACAGAAAGGAATTCAAAGTGTACTCTTAATGGCTTACATGTGTTTCGATTAAGAAGCTGGCATGCTCTTTCCCTTTTAATGGGCTTTCCGTGCTCTTAGTTCACCACGGGCCTCTGCTTTGTGGTGGGATTTGGAGGTAAAAGTGTTTAATTGCCAGGTTATGGCAAGAATGCGGTTAGTCATATGGCTGGAATGTTGTGTGGCACACATTTATCTGTTTCTGGAGCCTTCTGACACAAATGTGGGTACGGATGCTGAAACGATGCGGAAACAAACTGCAAACAAAAACAAATGTTTCACCACCCGCAGTTAAGTAAAAGAATAAATAAATAAAACGGTGGGTACAATGATCCCAACCCTGTAAAATTAGCAAAAAAAGGGAAAGAACTCAAATCAGGGCTCTGGATTTGGCAACCGGGCTAATGATGGGTTGGGGCGTCGGTTTCTGAAAGAAAAACTTGTGATGCAATCATGTCCTTTTGTTCAGCGAATGGCTCAAGAGGGCCGTGCCCCTGCAGTTTGTGGTGTGTCCACAAGGTCACGGCAGGGCACGTGTGTGGGTTGACTGCTGCGCAAGAGCGATGTAGGGCAGGAAGCTGAGGCGGCGGAATGGAAATGGGAGGGGCTTGTTGAGATCAATGTAAGTGCAGGTGACAGCAACAGAGGAGAGTGAGTCATAGGCACAAAGAAAGCGCTGATGCTCACATAAACACACGGCATCAAGACACACACAATTACAGACACACTTTCACAACCACTCCAAGTCAACCTATTATTATCATTATGCAAGTGTGACTGCAAATGGTCCCTCTGAGCAATAACAGGACTGAGCAATGAGCCCATAAACAGATATGTGTAGCAGTGCTGGCATTTCTGATGAGGCAGCAGCCACACGCAAACGTTTTTTTGCCTCCACACACACACACAAACACACTCCTCTTTTCCTTCGACCTCTGCTCTCTGAGGGAAAGCAGTGTGAACACGCGGGCTGCCGTAGGGACTGAGCGACAGAGTGCCCAGCTGCATGCCAACTGCGCCCGCGGGCTGCCCTAACCTACACACCCAAAGGAGCAAACTGCCTGTGCTGCTCTCTGTATATCATCATCTCTCTTTTTTCCTTCACTTGTCCTCCCTCTGAGCCTCTCACTGTCCTTCTCTTGCTCCTAATTGCTAATCTCTCCTTCTCTCCCTCTTGCTGGATGGCCCAGCTTTTTCCTTTTCCTGCAGCCCTAACTTTAGTTGCCTCTCACTCTTACTTCCAGTCCTACAGATTGAGTGACAGGCTTTGAATTGCTCTGAGGCAATACCCAGATAAAAGGCGAGGAATGCACAAGTACACACATACACAGATAGACGCACACATTTTTTTTTCTTTATTGGGGAATCACACCCACTGTCACATAGACAGATACAAGTCCTGCCATTTCTGTGCTGGCAAGAGCGCCACAGAGTCCATGTGCTGAATGTGGAGTGACAACCTCTTTGTCCAGACTCCTTCTGTTGCCTGTGTGATTGGTCACTCACTGCAACACGACCTAGCTAGAATCTGCATTCATGCATGTGTGTGTGTGTGTGTGACACACACACAGAGAATGTGGGTGTGATCTGAAGACTGAAGAACTGGGAAGAAAAAAATGAAACGGATTGGGAAAGAGCGTTCCTCCATGATGTGCGTATGTGTGTTTGTGTGCGCTCAAGAGGGAGAGCTATTGCATCTCACAGTGTGTGGTGTCAAGTCTGGCTGTGTGAGCTGACACTGATTATAGTTTTCACAGCTCACTTCCATCACAGGCAACTATAGCCACAATCAAAGCTCTATATTTCCAAAAGTTGCAACACTGCATGAACCAGAATTGCTCTTATGCCTCCAGCAATTTGCTCATTGGCATCTCAGAAATTAAAATTAGAATTCACACAACCTTACTCCTCACCTGACAAAAAAGCAGACAGCTGATGGCACCTCCAGGAGTTTGATAGTAAAAAAGATAGTACTGACTATAACATGAATATGCAGTGAAGACTGTGACAACCACATTTTAAATAATAAACATTAAATTTCCTGAATGTGTTATATTGGAAACTGCAAAAATACCTGTGTATCATATTTTATTGAGGCCCCATATGAAAAACACATCAGCACCAAGTACTTTTATGCTTTAAAGTATCACATAAAGGATATTATTACAACTCTGTTCAATATATAAAAAGCAAAACAATTAAGACTACATTTAGAGAGCATTGCAATGAGGTGTGAAAACTAATTACATTTTGATATATTTTAAGCCAATGGCTGACAATTATCTATGGATAGGTTTTCTTTTTGACTTTACTCATCACATGTTTTTGAAGATAATGATGCAGGGCAGTATGGAACAGCTTAACAGAAACTGGATTTAGTAAGTAAACAGAAATATTGACATAAAACAAAGTCTGAACATAAATGTGACAAAACAAAAAAGGTGATAGACTTGAAATAACTGAAGGCAAGACAATAACAAAGCAGAAACACAAGATATTAGCAGAAAAATATAGAAGACAAAATAATCAGCCAACACTAAACCTAGAAAACTATGCACACAAATACACTGAGGGCTATAATAATGATGATAAAAATAGTAATAATAATAATAATCTCTCAAACTGTGCACACAGACCCAAAGTGCTGTACAGTGACAAAGAGGCAAATATATATAACATAAAGGAATGGATAGAATAGATCAAAGTGTACAAAAATGCTTACAAAGTTACATTGGTAAAAAGAAATAAAATAAAACAAAATACAAACAAATCACAAATATTTCCTAAAAGAAAATTAAATAAAATTTGACGAGATAAAAGAAAGAGAACCTCTTTACTGTGCATTATAAGACAACCTAAAAAAATCTGGTTTTTAGAGGACTTAAAAACAGGCAATGATGTAGTAGACTCTGACATGAAGTGGGAGATCACCCAAGAATTTTAGAGCCGCTGCAGCAAAAGCACAGATCACTCTAAGTTTGATTATAGTTTTTGGTACTTTTAGATGCCGCTGATCAGCTGATGGGAGGACGGGAGGGCAGGAGCTCTTAAAGGTATAGGGGTGCCAAGCCGCGTAAGGATTTAAAAACAAATCTTAAAAGGAATTCTAAAATGAACAGGCAACTGTAGTGAAGCTTAAACAGAGGAGATGTGATCATTTTTCTGCTTTCTAGTTAAGAGGCGAGCAGTTACCTTTTGTACTAGCTGGAGTCGAGCAGTGGCTGAGATGCTAACCCCCAAGTCAAGGGGATTACAGTAATCCAGTCCAGTGGTAAAACTAAAACTAAAACTTTTAAACTAAAAAAATACACAAACTTAAGAGCCCTTCTAGTGTTTCAACAAGATTTTGCAACAATTTCTGCAATGAATCACGACTGTGGAAGAACAAAACACCACTATAAGAACAAGTCAGTAGAAAAGGTTACTCTTAGATTAATTGGAGAAAGATTGTTGGTCTTTTATCATTCTTATGCAGTGAAATTGCAGTTCACAAAAATCTACTTTGTGGAGTGAAGCAAAATGAGAACTTCAAAAAGTATGTAAGCTTGTTCAAATGCTCCAAACTCCTTCAGTGCAAGTATGAGAACTAGTGACCTGACATTCATCTTCTTCTTCTTTTTATTTATATTCCACAATAATTCCACAAATAACTCTAAAAATGTCAAACTCAAAAGGTCTATTTTGTTATTTTTTATTCAGCAGAAATCTCAAAAATTGAGATAAACAGGTATTTTGTTTTAGAACAAAATATCAAACATGTAGAGACAAAAGAAAATGTATAAATTCACATACAAAGCAAAAACAAGGTTAATACAATGTGAAAAATGTCTAAAAAACAGGTTAAAGCTCCACCGAACTATAAACAAAGTTTCAAGGATTTCTTCCAAGCGATATCACAATTGTGTCATAACTCTTGCTAGGATTGTTTTAAAGCAAAAATGTTAATGTTTTAACTTTTTTAAACCTTCCAGTTCAATTTTGAATAAAAACAATGTTTATGACGGAAGTCGGTTTCATCCCTGCATTATTCTAAACAGACAATGTTTTTGTCAAACTCACCAGTGAGTTCAGAGGGAGACTACCACTACAGAGGGAGTTTTGAGTAAAAATAAATACAATTAAAATAAAATAAATTGAAATTTTTCCATTTATCCATCATAAAAGTAAAATGAACCAAATGTTTACTGTGGATATAATAGGGCCTGCCCCTAAAAAGTAATGACGTAAAGATGAAGAGACTGAGTTGAAATGACAAAAGCTGCCAAACAGAAAATGTTGGCAATGTTTTGTGAGACGCAAAAGTGAAATAAAAAAAAGGATGAGTCACTTTTCGCAACCGGTGTACAGTCCAGTCCATAAAGTTAAGCAGTTGATTGATTCAAATCTTGTCAAAGTGCTGCTTGACACTTTCTAGCACAAATCCATTCCTTTTCATGTGTTTGTTCCGTTTCTTTGAATCACCAACTCTGATGTTTGTGTCAAAATGAATAAATGGAAAAAGGAAAACGGCATTCTTCAACACAGACTTGTGGAGGATGTGTAGCATTTATGTGGTAAACACAAAAGGAAATGAAGGTTTCACCCAGCATAGAGTCTGACCTTTCCTTTTTTTCCATAGTATGGAAAACATTTTAAGGTTATTCACTTAGTAGTTGATTGTTTTCATTGCTTTGTCATTGCTATACCATTTCATCCAATATTTAAAAAAAATGAAGCAAGAAACTCTCGAAAGTTTCAGTCAAAGTCCAGTTGAATATGTCTCTAGGAGAAAAATAGTGAAAAAATAAATATACAAAAGTACGTGTAGAATGTAAATACAGTCAATGCAAAATGAGACCCATTCCTACAAAACGTACAAACATTGCAATCTCATATCCCAAATTTGGGAAGTGGCTGCATGGCTGCATCTGATATTGGGAGGCATGTTTTACACACCACGTGGTGGCCATGGAGGTTTTTAAGAAAAAGCTCAAATTTGATGGTAACCGGACAATTTTTCTCTAATAGTTTACATCGGTCAGTGGCAGCTGGACTGCTGGTTGACAGCTCTGATTGGACTATGTGTCAGTTTTCCCAGGCGGCGGAAGTCCATATCAAGTAGCCTGGGAATATATAAAAGACGGCCGCCTGACTGCCGCCATCTTCTTTCATGACCATGCCTACAATTTCAAAAAAGTGGGTGCAGCATGAAATTTTGAAGATTCTGCCAATGCCACACCATCGCGCGGTGGCAGTTGTATTCATGACCGTAGCATTACATATGTGTTGCACTGTACGGTGCTTTTGCAGTGACATCGCAAAAAAAAAAAAAACAGAATCCAGACGCTTTTCTCTTTCAGGAAAAAACAGTAGTGGTCTGCTCTTGTTGAGAGAAATGCTCCCATCTTTTGTTCCAAATGATAGGCCATACAGCAGAATGTATAATTATTGTAACAAGCCTTCTGTTTTACCCTGCACACAGCAACGATGACGAAGCATTCAGAAAAACAACCCATTTCACTTTTGATGGCTCCTCAATGCTTCTATTGAAAAGACACCAAGCCACCAGACTCCTTTTCTCTGTGACAACTTTTTTTTCACCTTCTTTTCATGTGCTCTCATTTCATTGTCATTGATTGCTTTATGCCAGATGTAAAAAGCAATGCATGACCAACGAAGCACATAATAGGCAGATTTGACTAACATGTCAGTCAGAGGAGTTTAAAGAAAACAGGGGAGAGAGTGAGGGGCCGCTGCTGACAGGATGCATGTAAAGCAATAGTAGAAATAAAGGGATGAGAAACAAAGAAAGGAGGGGGGGCTCGGAGGACTTTCTCGCTCTTCGACAGAGGTGGCCGCCGCCGTGGCGTCAGATGACATGCTTCAAGAGGAACCCAGGACCTGCACATTCATGCTGGGTCAAGGTGGAGAGACTGCTGTCAGAGAGAATGGCTCTGTCAAATGAAAACAGATAAACTGGGTGGATGTTCAGCCTGAATCACAATTGGAGCCAGTATGAGCCAAACCCGGTAAGGCATTCTGGTGAACTGGGAGTTTCTTTGAGTCTTAACCAGTGCGAACTCTATGAAAGATCCAACAGAAACGAGCATCAGAAGTCCACGCATGTACCACCCTCTCTGAGGAGGACCAAGTCTACAAAGCTCAAAAATAAATGGACTTTTTTAATTATTAATGCATACAGTGTGAGAGAAATTGATATATCTGCTCTAATTTTCCACTGCATTCATTTAATTTTTTAGTAATTCACAGACTCTTTTTTTGTAATAGTAAAAAACTGTTTTAAATAATTGTAAATAATTTTTCATTTAACTCGTGTGTGTTTTTCCCTGTTCTGTTCTGCATTTTGCATTTATTTAGCTAATGTCATCTATTTCCTAGTTTCGTTGTTATTTTACTTGTTCTAATTTTTATTTAGTTTGTGGAAGTTAAATAAAGAAACAAATAGTAAACAGTGCAAATATTTCTGTATATTTTTGTGTTTAATTATGTTTTTATTTCTGTATTTCCATCTTTTTGGCCATAAAAGTCATCCATAGAAACAAATGTAACTAGAAAATTAGTTTTAACATCATCCTCCATTTTTTTAAAATTTGAATCTAGTGCACAGCGAGCATAGTTGATTTGTTGATTTACAGCAGGCATGTCCAAAGTCCGGCTCGTGGGCCAAATACAGGTTCAAGTTTCTATTAACCTGCAGGCTTTTGTCATAAAAATCAATAACTTGCAGCCCCCAGCACTTTCTAAGAGCTATAATTTCTTAATTGCATTGGCTAAATTGCATTATATTTCATAAACCTGAGGCAACAACCTGTGGCTACTTGAACTTCAAAAAAGGGCCAAATGAAAAGAACAGATTCTGGTTTGTACTTCTGAATAAAAAAAAAACTTTTATTTTTTTCCTGCTCACATGATTTTAACTTAAAATTTTCATTTTTGGTTTTCAAATATGTAATTCACAGGAACTTTGGTTAAAATATATTTAGTTATATTTCTGTTTTACAGATAGAAGTGAAAAGCATTCCACTGCACTGAATTCATGAAAACGTTCCTTTGAATTTATTGTTATTATAGGAGTTCAAATAATGCTGACCAATTGGTTGGACCTTTTTTCCTTTAGCTAATCTGGCCCTCTTTGCAAAAAGGTTGTACCCCTCTAATTTACAGGAGCTTGTATGGTGTGGATACATTCAATCCAACACTTCTGTTTTATCTTTCATGTGAAAACTCTCTTTCTTGGATCCCATCAATCCCTAGAGATGATGTAACATTATTGTTATGCAGGTCAAATACAGTCCACTGATAGTTCGCCTGCATGCATTAAAAAAAAGATCATCCTCTCAGAATATTTACAGCAGCTTTGACAAAATCAACAAACTTGTGTGATTAAAAATTTGCGCACATGGATTACACACACAGAGAGCGCTAGGTAAATTACTTTAAGAGTAGTTGATTACTTTACCTTAGTTATGTGATGAAATTGTAATTTCCTTACTTTACTCATTCCCCATATTAAAAGGTAATTCACTACTTGTTACTTTACTTATACTTTTTTCCACTCAAATTAAATTTTTTAAAAGGCAATTAGGTTTAGTACAGACAGTTTGCTCATTGACACTGGGGCAGCAGAGAGCAGTTCACATCCAGGATATAACTTGCACTCAACTAAAATGTTTTTGCTTTTATTTTTTAACAAAATGGAAATAATTTGAATATTTTCCAGTCACTAAATGTCCATATAGATTTGTCCACATCCATATTAGCCTAGTAATTGTATCTAATTACCATTTGAACTGTCATTTGTTATATTACTCTATTACTTACAAGAGTAATTCAATTACAGCAATGTTACTTTGACACATTACCTCCACTACTTTATACACACATACACACACACACATATATATATAACAGAAAAATACAAAGATGACCATTTTGCAACTACTATATCAGAAACATAAAGAAAACCAACAAATGTTTATGTGATATTTAATTATTTTTTTAAGCTGTAGCTTTACTACTACCACCATAACATTGTTAAGCAGTTATAGAGAGTGTATTAAAATTTACCACTTCATTACAACTTTTATTTTGGACTTTTTTCTCCAACAGGACTTTTATTTATATCACAGCAGAGTGGATTTTGCTAAAGAAACTACATGCAGTAAGTCAGACATGGCGTTTTCCACTTTCAGGCCTGATTTCCAAAATTACAAACTTCCAGTGCAAGACTGCTCATTTGTGGGCAGACAGATGCGAAAAGAGCAGGTGTATGTTGTGGTTCTGTGGTCCCAATCCCTGCCCTCAAGTCTTCTGCTATCTAATGACTGTGGTACAGCTCTCCACTGCGGCTTTACCGCATCCCGACTGCCTTTCTGAGTGTTTGAAATGTGCCAGCCAGATGTTCTGCGCTCACACCTGTGGCAGACGCAGTCTTTGACTTGTTCTCTGTGGATCTGTGATGAACACACATCTGCACACGTGCATGGTTGTGGACCTGGCTTGCCTTGCACGAGGCCAGGTCAACATGTGGGCACATAAGGAGTGAGAATAAGTTGCTCCCACTGCTCTGTGCATAACCCCCTCACCGCTCAGTCACCCCGAGGGTGGCTCCGGTGTGAATTCAGGGTACTGCTGGGGTAACGAGGCATCCAGTACATGCCACCCTGGTGTTGCACACCTCTCTCCCACAGCCTGCATGGCCTCAAACCCCTGTTCTCTTTCACTATTGTGTGCTTTTACACTTCAGCATTTTGTAAGTGGAGACTGACTGTCTGGCTGGAGTAAGCTAATGGAGAAGAGCGAGCGTACGGAGACACTATATGAGAGACAGTCTTGCTTCCTCGCATGCTGCTGTCAGAAACCATACGGGCCTGATTAATGACAACAGCCACAATAGCTCTTTATGCATTCTCTCCTAGCTGCTGGTCCTCTGCCAACTCACCCTCAGGGAAAGGGAGGTATACAGAGTGAGGGGAGTGTGTGTGTGTGTACACAGCAGAGACAGCGTGCCGAAGCTAAGGTATGTAACATGCTCAGATTCTTTGTGTGTATGTGAGACGTAGGCGCGAGAGGAACCATTCAAAAAGTGCTAAACAGAACAATCAGATGCTGCAAATCCAATTCACAAGTCTTCTATCTCCAATTCTCTGTGTGAAAGAGCATAAAAAAATAAAGAGCTATAACTGTAGCTCTTTGTAGCTAACACACATTTAGAAAAAATGATCGCAGTAAAACGTTTGTACTCCGCAACAAAACAAGTCAGAACCACGATGCTAAAAATAATTAGGAGTCAAATGAAAATAGCCCTAAAACTTAATCTTCTTTGCAGATTGTGGCTCCACATACGCTGAATACTTGTTGGTGAGTTGCTGCATTTGTGTGTGCATTTGTGCATGTGTGTGTGGCTAGCTAGCAGCAATCTCCCCTCGCTCCTAACACAGAAAGGTTGAGAAGAGCCATCTTTCATCTCCTCTGCATCATCACAGCGTCTGCATTATTAATGGCCCTGATTACTGTAATCAAAAATTCTTATTTATTTGGAGGAGTCGGAGAAGGGGGAGGAGGCAACCAGGCCTGGGCTTCTCTCTCCAGACAAAAAACCTTTGGTCTCCTGCTTTAATTTTTCAGAAATAGAGATGCTGCAGTGCTCTATCTTCCCCAAGTTTGGAGCCTAGCTAGTTAGGCTCACATAAACATGCAAATACTGAGGCAAAGACATGCAAACTTTTCCACACTCTTTGAGCATCTTACACACACATCTGCATCAATAATCATGTGCACAAACATAAAAGCAACATCCACTACATGATGTAAATCAGACTTATAGGACTAACATAATGTAAAGAATTCCTGCTTTTCCTCTACTTTTTAGCTTCTTTTCCCACCTTTCTTTCCATGCTTCAATAAAGTCTGCCTTTCCCCCTTTCCGTCTTCGCTTTCCTCCTCCCTTTGCTTTCTCTTCCATCCACTCCACCCTGTCTAATCTTTCCAGGCACTACCATTTGCATGCAAATAGTCCATTACCCAGTGGCAGGGAGACACAGCCAGGAGCTCACTAGGTAATCAAGGACAAAAGAAGTGCAGAGGAGATGCAAGGGAAAAAAAGGGAAAAAAGGGAGGGCAGCGTCAAAGCAGTGAAAGATCACAGGTGAATTAATATTAAGAGAGAAAGGCATCAAGTAGTTCGACAAAATGAAGGGAACCGTGATGGAGAAATACAAGGCAAGTTGCTGAGAGATGACGTGTCTGAAGAGGTGATTGGAGACAGGGATCTTTGTAATGTTAAAGTTGAACACGAGAATGGGTGCAGCTTTGAGTGTGAGGGGGATCAAAGTCCCTCATCTTGCCAGCCTGTCAATCTACTGCAGTTTGCCAAAATAAAAAACTGTTACCCTGAAGTAAGCACCCACAGAAAAGCATTTTCTCTTCAATATCAAATGCATTTTGAACAACAGCTTGCAACAAATTGCTTGTCAGTGTTGCAATGCTAAAAAAGGGTGAATTTATAGCAGCTGAAAGAAGTACTTTGCAAAGCAAGAAGTGATTCTTTGGCATTTCATATAAATTTGACCATTGTTAGATATTTTTGCAATAAGGGTGTATTCAGACTGGAAAAGTCCATTGGTCGAGACCGAGTCTGTTTAATTTGGTCCGGATTGAGGCTTTAACCGTGTGTTTGCCCTGTATTCAGACTGCCGTCAACCGGACAGTTCTGTTTCAAACTAAAGCCTGTAAACAATCTTTTTTTCCATATAAAATGTATTTTACATTTATCTGTCATTCCTTTGGTGTTAGTATCTGACATAAAGCAGGCAGTAACAAATATTAATAAAAAATCAATAGATTATTTGTTAGAAATGTATCTAAGTTTTTCGGAGGATTTTTACTGTTGGTGTTGCACAGAATTCACAAAACGCCAAATTTTTTTTTTTTGAGAACTCTAATGTGATAAGTTATTTAAATTAGTTTTTATTGTTTATATTTACAATAACAGTTTTTTTTTTATATCAAATCACTCAGATGCATTTCACAAAGACTTTCACAGGACCAAACACACTAAACATGAACCAGCTTATGGCTAAAAAAATGATGCCACAAAGTAAAACATTTCAAATTTTAAAAGCACAAATTTTATTTTTGTTAAGCAGCGTGCTCCTATTTTGAATTTTTAAAATGTTGACAGAATATATATTTATAGAGAGTAAAATATTTTGGGATATTTAAATGTATGCTAATTTTTAAAATTAAAATGACATAGAGGTAAAGACATTTTAATGTATTTTCTTTCAATGTATTATTTCTAACTTGCATAATTTTCATGGAGAGCAAAATATTTTAAGTTATTTATGGTTTAAATCAATTTATCCTGGAATAATATTCTTGTTCTCTTTTTATTTATATTTATCTTTTAAAACTTTAGTTTCAGTTTAGTTTCATAATCTTCAATAAATGTTTATTCTGTTGAGTCTGTGATCTCAGGTGTGTTTAGGATTTTGGTCCCCTGTTGAGTCCAAACCAAACGTGTCCAGTCTGGATACACCCTCAGATATGTATGATAAAATAATAGCTGCTTTGACATGGTTAGGATTCTCCTTCTTGAGTGCTTTTGAGGATCACGAAGGACAAAGATGTTTATCAATGTTGAGACAAATGCCTATATGGAAATGGCCAGATGTCAATGTCAGAGAATGTCAGAGAATCTCTTAAGTACAGATTTGTCATCCGAGTTATGTTAAACAGGCAACTCCAAGGATCTGACGACAACACAGTATTAAAGACCACTTGTGCTGCACCAAGCCTGATACTTTGTTTGGCAAAAAAAGTCAAAGAAGGCACTAGAACTAATTATTTTTGATCTTATGTCGCAGCTCTTCAAGACACTTGGAAAGGTTTCCTTTGTTGAACAGACAGTTTAATTATTTGATGCAAAATGTGATGAATCTTGTGTTGTGAGCAAGGCCTTTCCGTCACTTTGTCAAGTGAAATACACACATTTAAGTCACAGAAAAGGATAGACACAATCTTTAAGAGGAAGAATTTCTTGATCAATTTCCAAGAAATTATTTTTCATTTTGTCTAACTCTCAAAACTGTGAAAGTTGTGCGTTTACAAAAGCAGATCATTAATTTCATTCAACATATTATGAAAACGGAAAGACTATTGATAGCTGCAAATTATAGTTTTTCAACATCGCATTGCTTTATAATAAGCTCACACAATAACTCTAATGACGACTACAAGCTAACAAGTTCTGATCAAACAGTAAATTTGTTCCCTACAACAAGTTTTGTTGCAGTTTCAGTTGTTCAGATGTTTTCCTCTCCAAGTGCCCAGGAGGTACGCAAAGTTGTGCCAATAACCCCCTTTTGTACTTGTACAATAGGGGGTTTTGGCTCACATGCTCATGACCAGTGTAAACCCGGTCGCATTGCTGGGCTGATGCCAGAGCCAGTTCAGAGCTGGTTCAACTCCAAGAAACAGCTTTTCCAAAAGGCCAGACAGCCACTGAAGAGCCATACAAACTGTAAATGCCTGTTCCAACACAGCCTCTATAAAGCTTTTGATTTTGTATGTTTTTTATATTTATTTTTTGCCTCATTTTGCTGAAAAATGAAAATATTTATCATGAGTATTTTATTTAAAAATGTTGATACTCTGGAATACTGACAAGTTTTACTGTATGATTTAGATGAGTTTGTGAACCTGGGTGCAAATTAAACTAATAAATATCATTTCTAAAAAATAAAGCATTTATTAATACTCCTTTACAGAATGAAATGTGAATAAAATGATCAGAAAATAGAAGATAAACAACAGCCTAATGTGCTGACAGCTTGTTTTAGAGACTACATGTCACTGAAACACCAGTAACATGGAATGTCATCAATAAACTACAACTTACCTGAATGGCAAAATGCAAGTACAGTGGTTCCTCGCTATACCGTGAATCACCTTTGTCCACCTCACTGTTTAACAGCTTTTTTTCAGTGTAATTTTGCTTGTTTTGCATGCCATGTCTCCTGTACAGAATGCATTCAGCTTGCCACGTTTACATGAATCTTTGATCGTGATCAGGTATTTCTTTTTATTCCATTATACTGGACAAGGGACACTGTACGTTGTTTTTTACTCGTATATTAATAAGTGTATATATCTGTCTGCCATGTTTTTTCTACTTGTAACAAAAGCCACTCATATTACTTTCTTCTTTACTTCTATTTCCCTGTGGTTTTCTGTCTGTGATCACACTGTAAGTAACTGCACCAGGGTTCACTTGCAATTGAACGTTTAGTTTTGCCTGTTCAGTCTGCACCAGAATTCAGGTGAACTTTAACACCTGTCCAAAAGAGACTATTAAAAAAGAATATCTGAACCTGATCATATTGACTATGATGTGATGTGACCTGAAAGTATTTGTCTAAAAAAGAAAAAATGCAGCCAATCCTAAAACGACATACTTTGTGTGCAGAAAAAAACACGCTTCAAATACTCTGGATCTAACTTATCAAAGATGATTTGTTACCTCAACTTGATTACATTTTGTGTTCTTTCAGTTCAAGTTGGACAGGTCAGAATTCATTTCTAAGCCCATAAGATTTCATTTTTTTTCCACCCCAGTCTCCTTCCATCACCAAATAGCTTCCTACAAGAGTTAAAAAACTAAAATTTGAATATTTTTGTCACTTGCATGGCAAAAAGGATTTCTTAATCGAGTGCAAACAGATGATGACATCTCAAGGAAATCTGTCACGAGGTGAAGGATTTCACTCTGCCATCCGGCACTGTCCATTGCTGTTCATACCCTTCCTCATAACCTTCCGCAGACACCTCACTCTTCATCACTTTGTACCTCGCCTGACAGTGAGTTTTAATAGATGCTTGAAGTAACTTAACTTCTCCTTATGGGAAAAGAAATGCATGAATGTCAAAGGAAACGATCCCACCCTCTGCTGCTCCCACCTCCGAACCCCTCCTCCTCCCTGCGAAGCAGTTGATTGCGGCCCGTTTGATGTCCTAAACGCGGCGTACTAAGATTTGCTCTCTGTTCCTCGCCAAGCTCGTTTGAAGCTCTGTGTGAGCGACACGCATTTTCAACGTAACACTTTGCTAAAGCAGGCAATTATCCCCCCCCTCAACCTCCCACCCCCTACTTTTTTATGTTCAGTTTTGGAATCTTAGTGCTTAAGGAGGTGGTTGAGGAAAGAGACAAGGAGCTACGACTTGCACCCACACATTCCTCCAACTAACATGTAAATATGCATGGTGCAAAGACCTTCTAAGATAGGCACCTCCTTGTTTTCTAAACTTTTTTTTTTCTGTCACAAACATTACTGAAATTACACCTCCTGCAGATATCACCAGCATGCACCTATTAAGACCCATATATTACTGTCAGTAGCGCTTGGTTGAACCGGCTTCAACCTCTTCTCTGCATTTCTAAGCACTTTCATAAGATTCCCATGTCAGTCGTGGGAATATAAAAGAGTCTTTTGCGGTATAAGTTTTGCAAAAGGGGTTTATTCAAAGTATGAAGAGCTGCTGATGCTGCCCCAGGCTTGCTTCTTTCTACACCCACTCCAAGAGCTGCAAGACGGTGGCTCGGTAAAAAAGCTTTAGCCTTGGACCTGCTCCTCACCCACCTACTCATCTCTATGTGAAGCAAGGTTACCACTTATGTTGGTTTAGTTGTGTATGACATGCAGTTAATCCAAATGGTGATGTGTGCCTGGCTGACGGTTCAGCTCAATTGGAAATATACGGCAACATGCACATATGCTTGCATGCCCACACCCAGGCATTCACACACTGAGACACGCATTTCTCTCAGCGCTTGGCCTGTGCCCAACACTGCACTCCCCTTTTATGACCCTTGGTTTATGGTTTATTTAAAAAGTAACAGTCCCTTTATAGGTCATTAAAGCAGAAATAAAAGACAACAGACGGCCTGTAGTGGAAAGAGGAGGGAGCAGATGCCAGCCAGATTGGTGTGCAGCACATTTGCACACAGACACACACAAACAAGTGTATGCAAGGGTGCATTTAAGGCCAGGGGGTTGTTACCCTCCTGATAAGAGCAACAACTCCCATCACACTTTATAGGACTGGTCATAGATTTTACCGTGAAACACACTCATGTGGACATAGGTTACATGTATGTCACAGAAGATCACAAACAATGATAATACACGTAAACACCAAAGTGCAGCACACCCTGTCTGCCATCATTTACCTTCATTCTTCTCATTCGTCTCCATATCTCCCATCCTTTACCTCTTCTCATTCACGCATACTTTGACCTGTGCGTGATGGCAGAGTGAGCATGATTAACTGTACAGAAATGTCAGCGGAGAATAACGGCTAAAACGTAATTACTGAGTGCATGTGGTCCACAGACTGAAGAGGAAGATGAAGGAGGGAGTAACAGAGGGAGAAATGCAGAGGAAAAAATGAGACTGTTGCTCTCATTGAATAAAACTGTGTCGCTAGAAATAAAAGTTTTTGCTGCAGACAAAGTTTCGTAATGAGCTCATGTGAAAAAAAAAACATTCCAGTCAAGTAGAAGGGATTTTATCATTTACTGTATACGTAATAAGTTGCAATATCCTCTTTAAGTTTGCAGTTATGAAAAATCTGGGGACATGAGATAAGAAAAAAAAGCAAAGAAAGAATTTCTCCTTTTGTGGCAGCGCCCTTGGAAAATACTTTCAATAGTTTTACTGACATGAGGTGACAAATGACCAAAAATAAAAACAACATGAAGAGTTTTAGCAATGTCACAAGAAACAGCCTGAGCAGAAAATGGTTTACATGATATAATTTTAATCTTGTAAAAGAAACTCCCTTTCATTTTTGACAACACATGCAAAAAGAGAAAAAAAAAAGAGCGATTTGATTTTACCCTTTATTCCATTAAACAATATAACATATGTTTTCTACAGCTTAAATGAATAATGCTTTAATACCTTGTTCATACTGGCCGTGTGTGACGCGTTTAAAACGTTGTTTAATGAACACGCATCTATATGGTGGTGTTTAGAATACACAGGCAGGAAGCAGCAGGGAGGGGAATTCTTCTTCTTTTGTTTTTTTACTGCGTTCAAGCGTTTGTTTCAGTGGGATGAGGCTTGATGTGGAAGGTCAAAGCATTGCAAATCTCGTAAATCTTTTCCCCAGGTTTTGTTTTTCACAACTCTGTTGAGTCTATGAAAGACTTGGTGTCATTTAATTCTGGCCAGGCAGAAAACAGCAAATTTCTCCATAGTGATTATATTTACTATGGTTGGTACTTCCTTGTTTGGAAAAGGATGCTGCCAACACGTCACTACCAGATCCTGGGGGTGGGGTAGGGGGATACTTGGAACTCCTGGTTTGTGATGGGCAGCTTGTCTGGGGAAGGGGGGCTCTCGAGGGGTGGGGTCCCAGTAGTTTGTGTGGGCATTTTACAGATACTTATATATGCACCTGCACACCCCGTACATGCAGCATTTGTGGGCTTCAGTAAGGAGTCAGTGCTTACTCACTGCTGGAATACTGCGGAAAAGACAGGATCTGACAGCATCTGCTGTACATCACAAGTGCATGTAACTCAAAGTATTCTTCTAAATATTTCACAATACACTTACCCCACACTTGACAATGGTATGTTCCATTTTCATAATGTCCCTTAAGGTGGCTGCACAAGCCACAAGAGAATTACAGGACACACCTGCACTCCTCTACTCTCTACAACCCTCTACGGCCCAGATAACCCAAAAATCCATAGCACATGCACGGGTCAACCCTATACGGGTGCATGTGACAAAGACATTAGTAGTTGCAGCTTGAAGACTTGAAATTATATTGCCAACCTAAAAAGGAGGCGGAAAAGGAGAAAAAAGCAGCAAATCAAAAGTAGGATTTTACAAGATCAAGCTCTTGCTTTTGGCACGCAACACCATTAACCCTAAAACAGACTGAACTCGTCATTTAAAGATGCCAGAAGATTTGAAAAAGGATGACAAAATGACACACCGGACAATCAGCTAAATATTTCTGCATTTAGAGCTTTGATGCCAACAGCAGAGCGCCATATCACAGACAGCTACGTTGCTCTTCTCTTTCTCCATTAGCCCTTTTGTCGTCCAACTGGCCTATGAAGAAAAAAAAATGGGGAGGGGGGGTCAAACAGTAAGGCCATAGTCTTATTAGTGATAATGAGAGAGAGCCACTTTGCCAATTTACATCCGTAATGTGATATTAGCTTTTGCCACCCACAGTTAGGGAGCACATGCATGCATGCACATATACGCAGGCGGGCACAGATTCATTTGAAATAAATTGTAAATGTGCACACATATTCGTATTAATGTTAAAACAAAGGCTGAAATGTTATTGGATGAAAGCCACAGTGCCCCCTCAAGACAAAAGATGTAGGTTCCAAATTCAAAGGACAAGATTTTTACAAATGCATGCACTGATGCTCAGGTTTTAAAAATCACTACAATTAACAAATATTTGGCTAAAATGTGAATATAATTCGTAGAAAAGGTTTTTGAATACATATTCCAACCATGTTCTTCATGTAATGCCTTATTGTGTGTTAAGAAGGGCCAGTGAGTCACAGAAGAGTCCAATTTTCCATCCACTGAAACGAAAAGAAAGAAAAGTGGTGTTTCTAAAAATAGTGGTTTTTGTTTTGTTTTATTGTTGTGCACTCTGTTTCTCATGATAAAATCTGATTTTTCAATGTTTTTGGTAAGTGTGTGTGCATGTAAAATTACCTTTTCACCAGAAACCACACTTCTCATTTAGCAAAGTGTGTTGGTTTAAAGATCAGTAATCAAAATGACACATTTGTGGAGCCCCTGTCCTCGCTGTCATTTCATGCATTCGAAAACCTGCTAAGTCCTTCATGATGGCATGCCCAGATTGATTTCTGGGTCATAGGGAGAAACAAGGTGGATGATAGCAGAGAGAGAGTTCAGAGATTTTTATGATTTCAGCCTGGTGTCAATCACAATGACAGACAGGGAAAATAAAATGAAAAAAAAAAAGACTGAAGCTCTTGGCAAGACACTTCTTAACAGCAGTATTGCTGGGAAATACTGTGACTTTGCGACAGAACAATGTTCTGAGGCGTACATTTTCTTAAAACCCTTTCACATCAACCAGTGTCCAGGCAACACCAAAGAAAGCAGGACTGGTTCGTGCAGACAGCAGAGACTACATTTAATGAAATGTCCTTCATGTTTGCCGTCTGATCATTTTTATACTGACATATCTGATTATGATAAAAATAGCACCTCAGGGCTTTTAATGAAACAATAGGGAATTTGACAAGCAAAAAAAAAAAAGATTGAGCAAGAAATGCATCTTACCTTTTTGGACATATTGTACCAGTATGTTCAAAAGCTCTCCAGTATTATTATTCTACTACTTTATAATTTTATTTTTGCAAAAAGCAAAAAATCTTTAAAGTCCCACTCCAACTCTATTTTTTCTATGGTAAAATCTTTTAATTATGAATATACAGTTTTTAGCATGAATCAAAAATCACTTTTTAAGACATATTTTCTTCAGAGTCCCAGTAGTTCATTAGTAATTTATTTCTGGGTTGTGGGTGGGACTGTTGGTGTTAATATCCAATCATCTCTTGGTTTATGCCACAGTCACAAGTATAGCTGCCACGGCCCAATGAGGAGGCATCAGCAGAGTCTTCAAGATTTCATGCCACCGCCTGATATTTTAATAAAATCGTTGGTGCGGTGATGAATGTAGCTCATGTAGGTGTAACAGAATCATCCTCTTTTTATATACTACCGGCCGGCTGGCAATTCAACTGCCACCGCCATGTGGCCGCCCAGCTGTTGCCCAATTTTGTCATAGGGTCAACCCCATCTGTCACTGAACTGCCACTGACCAAACTTTTTGAGAAAAATTGTCTGGTTGCTGTCAAATTTTGACTTTTTTTTAAAACCGCCCCAGTCACCGCATGGCATGTGAAAATGCAACTGCCACCTCCAGATTACAAATGGCTCCACCTGCCAAATTTGCTGAAAATCTTGTATTTAAAGTCACAGCGCAGTGGCATTTTGGGATATGTGACCGTAGCCTACATCCTCTCCTATTAGTTTACAGGCACACCCAAGCCCAAGCTAATCCCAGGAAGCAAGAAAACGGCGAGCAATGATTTGAAAAAAAGAAATACTCTCAAACTCAGTTTGAATCTGAAAATTAATTTAAATATGTCCTTTCATTGGAATGGGTTTTTAAATAATGCTTTACTTTGACAGTAGGTTCTTGAAAAAGTAAATCTGAGGTTTTGTCTAGCTGATGAAACACCATTTAATCATAAAATACAAAATAAAACTGGTTTTCATTCCTTGCACAGCCGGTTTTGTCTGTGAAAAACATTGTTCACATACATCCGTTAAATGCAGGGTTTGTTTCTCCTGAGCATGAAATTCACTGCAACATAGGAAACTAACAGCTACAGTGGATTCTCTTGAGCAAACACTGGAGAGTTTTGTTGAACATGATAAGTCCTGCCAACACTTTAATGAATATTCCATCTAAACTGGAGAGGCAAACCTTTCAACAGTCTCAATCCCTTGTGTTTCAATTAGATCCAAACCACCCAGAATCAGCTAATTGTCGTGAGCACCAAAGCATGTATGAAAGGATCCCCACCGTCAATCCGCAGGCTACGATATGCGTTTCAGCAACGAGGGTGTCAGAACGTTGTGTAAGCCAAAGGGGAAGCCTTTTAGCAACATTATCACACATACTCCACAGCGGCAGCTGTGAGATAGATGCCTTGGATTCATGACGGGCTCTGGTTGCATTTCTCAATATCGGTATCATTTCAATAAAGATTTTATCATCCAGCCATGCCTGCTAGTTGGGTCTGGAGTACCATATGGATCTGGATGCGGCGTCTAATAACAGCATATCTACCTCTAATCTACACCCAGCCTTGAAAGCGTGTCCTTCCTAATGCAAATGAACTGAATGCACTAACATACTGTATGTTCAAGTTTCAGCTTTTCCTTCACCATTTACATATACCTGCAAATTAGGTGAAAGTTAGATATTCGAAATAGACTTTTAATAAAGAAAAATGATGGAGGAAGACAGCAATGATGGAGCCTTTGAAAGTAAAACATACTGTGCCTGGTACTGGCTGTTTCTCTTGTTGGTCACTTTTAAAACATATACCTAACATGCAAGAGGATTTACTTTTATTGAAAAAGTATCTTAATTGACACATTTATATTGTAGATTAAGAAAATTAAATGAAAAAATTATTTAGAAAAAAAAAAAAAAACTGTGATGTTTTAAAGACTGAAAATTGTGTTTTTGGTATTTTTTATCATGTTCTTGTAGCATTTTTTTGATGATTGAGGTCATATATAAAGAAAATTAGGTTTAAAATTGCATTTCTGAGCATTTCTTTATCCAAAACATTGAAAATCAGGAACAGATAACAATTTCTTATGAACTCCTGCTGCTCTGCGGAAACTGTCCCAAGAAATGACTGATTTTTTTTTTAATAAACGGCATTATCATAGTAAAAAAAAGCAAACAAACAAAAAAAAACACTGGGAGATTGTATTTGATTTTAGTTTTGACTTTCAGTTTAATTTCTACAAGTTATTTTTCACTTGCATGTAAAGCCAACAATGAGGATAAGGTGTCACGGTAGCTTGTTGGATTTAGTTTTTTTGTTTCTGACATGTGGAAATAAAAAAAAAAAAAAAACACTTTAAGAGGCTATAGTATAACGTACTTGGTATGCTTTACAAGCAGAGCGAAGGGAAAAAAAACACATGTGCTTGATAAAATTAATAATAATTTATGTATTTCATTCATCCTGAATAAAATGTATTGATTTGCAGGTAATGGTGTTTAGATAGGATCGATAACATTAGTATTTATTGAAATTGGTTGTAAGGATGCATCATTTATCTTTGTGTTTACTCATACGGAATAACAGTGGTGATGACACCATCAAAAGGAGAGGAGCTTTCCAAAAATCAAGTGTGGGTCAAATATTTATGGAAAGTTTTAGTAAAAATAACTTGGCATACCTAAATTCCTCTTTGTCTGTTGAGAAGCTCCAGATTCCACATTAATGCAATGTTTTTGTAGAAACAAAAAATGTCTAATTCTTCTAAATGTGTCAATCTGGGAAATACATTGTGAAAATTTTCTGTGTGAAACTTTGGGCTTTTACATTGATTAAGGAGTCAAAAAATCCCAACTTAAATGATGATCATGTAATTTTCTTTTTCCCTTGTATGCCAAAAACCACAAAGTGCCAGACAATTCCTCTTTTAAAAATATGGCAAAGTTGGAAGCACAAAAGCTTGACACGTTTGTTTGATTATAAAAAATGAGGATATAAATGTTACTATACTTGAGTAAAAAACACTTTTTATTCAAAAGAGGCCCACATCTTGGCTGCGTTCCAGTGTGCTGTCAGCTTTCATCTCACTGCTTTTATTTTGGCCCATATGTAAATATGATGTATGTGAATAAAGATGTCTCGTCGTTTGTGAGCATGCTGAATCAAAGTCTGGCTCCAACTCAGGAAATCCATCATATAAGAGAGAAAACACATTAATTGGATGTTTAAAAAGAATCGGTGGGGCTCAAAGTACACCAAATAAGTTAAAAGCTCTTGCTTGGGCAAAAGACAACAACCTGCTGAACTTTAATTACATTCGAGCCATTAAAGCAGCAACTTTGTCTCTAATAAGGGTCTCCCAATTTAAATCATGTGGACCTTAAAGCCTTTCAGTTTTCTGCTATTGGTAATGATGTGAACCTCTAGGCTCAAAATGCATCATAATTTATCACTTTTCCTTGTTATTGTTCTCCTTTAGCATTCAGGTGCATAAATATTATTTAGTGAATTTCAAGTTTAAGTGCAGTGGGAAAAAAACAGCCTGAAAACTGTGGCTGTCTGTGCACTGCTTTTTGACTGAGAGTGACTTCTGCTTCTTCCTTTCAGCTCTGCGTTTGCCGTCTCCTCTGCCAGTACACTGCAGCACACACTCTTTCTCACCAATTACCTGTCTGTATGTCTATGCTGTGTGATTGAAAGAGGGGGATGAGGGCGCAGGGAGAGTGTGTACGGGTGTGCGCTTAAGCACATATGCACTCTTGTGAGTGTGTGAGAATGTAGGGATGTGTGTGTCCCCGTCTCATTCTTCCGCCTCTGTTTCCCCTCCGGATCTCATGTATAATTTATGAACTTCTCATGAATATGCTAATTAGTTGACGTGCAGGGAGAGGTGAGAGGGCTTCCCCTGTTCTATTCTTACATTCTTCTGATGAGAGAGAGAAGAAGAGAGGGATAAAGAAGAGAGAAAATAAGAGTGTTGCTTCTGTAGAGGAGAAGGATTTAGTGGAAAAGAGGGAAGGGCAGAGAAGGAAAAAACTGGAAGGAGAGAATGTGGAAATATATTTATTAAATCCCCGGCGTTCGACAAATAGGTATTGTGGCAGTATGGATGGTGGCAAGCCCATGTTGTGCTATATTGTGTTGGAAACAAATGAATCACCCATGCTGAGGGGACGGAGAGAGGCGAGATTGAAAGAGGTAGTGAGGCAAACTGAGAGATGAGAGAGAAAAAAGGGGAGAAATAGTTGTCATTGTTCCATCAGTATTTCAGGCGTGTTTCTGAAGGGCTAGACAGGCAGGCAAATAGGGCAGTTATTGCTGCTTCAATTGCTTTCCCCGTAAATAGATGATAGGTGCCATGTTTCTGAAGCGACACTGAAAAAAAACACCCTTGTGAGTGTACCGCTCCTGCAATAAAAAAGAAGTCGAAAAGAGGGTGATGCAAGCACCTAGTGCTAATCACCCAAATTGAGGAAAAGGTAGAAGGTAGAGAGCGCTTAATCCAATAGCTGACAAACTAGCAAGCTAAACATCAAACGCTTCATCTTCAAAGTTGCGTAACATGAAAAACATTTTAAAGCACATCAAAGCCACAACAGACAGCTAAGGGAAGATCTCACTCTCTTTTCTTCTCTCCCCTTTTCTGGAACTCTGTCAGTCTGCAAGCTTCTATCCCTCTTCAATTCTCTGGAGTTCAATCATGAGGAGTGAGCCTCCTGTGAAATAGTGCATGACACGTAGCGCGCGTGTGCGTGCATGCATGTATGCCGTCTGCATGCATGCATGAATACAGTCGTCTCGGTGTGTGTGTTGCCTTGCCACTGGCACCCTCGGGGTGGAGGGAGCGTTCCAGCGGGCAGCTGATGATTCAGCATCTGTCGCCCCGCTTATGTAAGAGAGCAGACACGGCCCTGATGGCTGACTGGCTGATTGAACCGACTGACTACATGAATGGCTGAGTTTGGATGTCTGACCAACTGACTCAGTGAATAAAATCATGGATTTGGTGAGTGGCACACTAGCTCGAAAAAACTGACAGACTTAGACGGGTGACGTCCCATGTGGTTTAAAATGAGAGGATGCTTTGTTTTGCAGTCACGTCTTACATTTATTCTCAGAAATAGATTTAAGAAACTGGAACTAAAGATTTACAAAACTGAAAATGTTTCGAAGCAGAAAGAAGCAGGACTGTAACATATTATCAAGTTTATGGAAAAATCCTTTTTCATTATAAGGCCAAATTTAACCTTATTGATCTAAGTGTGTTCCAAAAATGTCCGTTACTCAAAAGTGGAGTAATGTTAATACTTCAGTCACGTGCACACGTTGACCTGTATGGGTGCTTCTGGTTTTCTGGGGCTGTAGGGGTCGTAGAAGAGGGGGAGATTTGCATCTCAAGGTGACCGCAGGCTTGTCTGATCACCTTAAATGACATAAAGAAAATAGAACACACTATTGTCATATGTATGATGAGATCATCGTGAAGCCAATGTAAGGAGAATTGAAGTTGCAGGCACTTACGATGAATGAGTGATGCTGTCGTAGGGCGCTCTTACATGTATCGTATGCTGCAAATATGGGGTGTGCAGGTGATATGCAAAAGTGCTGTAAGTTGCCCGTAGGTTGTCCACACAAACTACACTCTGTCTAATTACCTTATTTCTAACAGCCAGGGATGCATACCTATAACTTGACCTGCACTCACGGGCTCTGTTCTCTCTGCGCAGGGTTCAAGGGGGGGTAAAAAAAAGCTAAAATATCTATAGGATGTGCCAGCTTGTGTTTGCTATGACGTGACGCCCACCACTTGCCCATAGAAAAAATGTGCATGAATATTTTTTCCTTACCGGCTCACCGAGCGATCTGTGACTTTGATGTTTTGTGTGGGTCACCAGCGTGCCACGTTCAGATTTTCCCATTTTTCACCCACAAACGCCTATGCTCCCCCAACGGCCGTTGTGAACACCCAGCTTTGATTGCATAGTATTTTTAGTTTGAATGTTTCTGAGCCACACAGGCCTCATGTTCTCTGTTACTCTTTTCTTTCAAAGTAGAAAGGTCATATTGTCCACTTTATCAAATATTAACAATTTGTTAGAAGTGAAAATTACACCTGATTCTGAAATGCTTTGCTTTACATTTGTAACATTTTACTCTTAATTTTCTACTTCTGCGAGTTTCATGAAGAATTTAACTCATGAAGTAACAAAGGGGCCATGAAACACAACACTGCAATTCTGAGACAGTTATATTGTAAGATAAGGGATTGCTTTTAAACAAGCCATGTATAATGCATAACAGCTGAAAGTAACAAACTGAGACAATAGGACAGAAAGATCAAAAGCAAACCTTTCTAATGGTAAACTTGGAGTCTTTTGCAACCTGCCGAGACAGAGCTCATCAAAAACAACAACAATGAAATAGTTTATCATTTGTTTAAAATAAATGTCACAATATCAATGTAAAATATAAAATAACAAATCTGATATCTTAAAAAAAAAGATAACTTAACCTTGGACAGCCTGGAAACAATTTTCTTCTGAGCTTTTAAAGGTAATTTGACAATTTATTAGTTTTTGTTTATTTGTTAATTTTGAAGTTCCAGCAATTAACAACAATTATAAATGAATAAATGAATGACTGAATAAATGAATGACTGAATAAATAACAGCAGCCAAATCTGACCCCTGCTTTCCAGGGTGAAACCTAAAATGCCAACACTGTAATAAGTTCCCACAACATTATTGATAGAACTTTATTTAATCCCATTAATGATCACATGAATTTTTCAGAAATTTGTAGAGTTGGATTTACTTCTCAATACTAATAATGAATATAATAAATCCCCATATGGAGGTCAGAAAGTTACTTCAAGGGGTGTGAGGTCCCCAACAAATGAACAGAAACATTCTTAACCCATACAGACTAAAAAGTTTGAAGGAAAGGGATTGGACAAATATTATGAAGTCTATAATTGGAAGCACTTATTAGGCATGCCTGAATTGTTAAAAATAATTTCTGATGGATGAAACTTCTTTTGAACATTAAAAAGGATTTAGAGAAAAAAAATCTCACCTCCCAACTGTGAGCCACCAGCAGTTATCTTCCTGCAGCTTAAGCTGGTATCTGAAGCAGTATCTTCAGCCTCTTTTACATTACCACCACTGCCCCCCCGAGCTGTGTGGAAATAAATGGTCTTTGTAACTTCTTTGTGCCGCCTCAGAAGGCAGTAACACAGCTGACAGGAATGAGACAGGCTCTGTGCGAATGGGACATGGGCATCGCTGAGATGACATTCTGAAGGCACTTGGTTCATGAAAAAGCTAATTCTAATTCAAAAAAACATTATCAAAAGTAAAATAATAATAATAAGTGTTGTAAACGTGGCAACAGTAACTTTTTTTTACTCTCAATTGACTATTCTGCAACAGAAGAACCAGTTTGGTGATGAGCTAACACCTTGATACTTGAATTGTGTTTTTTAAAAAACCTTTTTTTTCAATTTTTCAATCTCCTTTAAATCCTTAACACTTTTTGCTTTTTTAAGCACTGCTCCTCTCCAAACACTCAGTGATGGAGATTGTTTTAATTAGACAGGGTTCTGCAAATCCCAGAAACACAAATTCATCCATTTTAGTGAATGAAACAAAGTCGTTTTGGGGCTAACCATCAGAAAAGCTCTTGACTAAAGGATACTAAAGAACAAAAGTAAAATTAGCTCTATAATTTTATAGCATCGGGTAAAGGGTTTAGCTTTGGAGTCTTCAATTCTAAAGATTTTAAACCTAAAAACTCAAAAGGTGAAAAATGAGTAACAGTGGAAAACAATGACTTTTACAATTTATTTAGTTGTTTTTGTAACATTAAAAAATTGATTCCATGCAAATCTGTAAATTAATATTGTTTAGCAAAAAAATACTAACTTATCAGCAGATTGGTTGGCTGTGATCCACTGAGAGGGGTATAAGATAAAAGAGGAGGCAGCAAATCATGAAGCAAACCTGAGTTTTTTATAGCAAAGTTGGAGGCAGCAGTGATAATCTCAGGGACTGGAGGAAATTGAAAGATGTACATCCGTGTTCTCCATGCAAATAAATGCAGTCAAATGAAAGGCTTGTACATCATGGGCAAGTAATATACAAATATGCACACACGGATAAAAACATGCTCGCTATTTGTGGCACTGGGCTTTTGCTGTAGGTTTCAGGTTTTCTGTGGCATGGAGCACAGAAGACAGCTTGGAAATCGGTGTTTGTGTTTATAAAGATATCAGTAAGTTCAACTAGAAACTAAGTAGAGGAAAGGAAAGTGAACTGAAGGGATGCTGTTCGGTTGTGTGACTTTCCTTGCTGGGTTTTGGGGGGAATCAACCTCTGAGACAAGAGCTGCTTGGCAAAGTCACCCCTACACAGAGCTCCCAGCAGACACGGTCAGGCGACACGCACACACATGCGTCATCTCACAATACCTCTTTGCTTCCAGTTCCAGCCTCTAACAGGCAGCAAACAGGCATGAACAGAAATGAGGTGCAATATCACCTAATGCGATTGAGTTGTTCTCATTTCCTTAAAATATAACACACGTCAAAAAAAAGAAAAGAAAAAAACACGCTCACATTGCGCTCTCAGATTCACACTTTTCACTGTAGTGGTTACAAACGGAGGGGAAAGGAGGAATAAAAGCAGGGGAGGAAGAGGAGGAGGAAGGTGGTGACAGCGAGAGTGGGAGAGAAGGAAAAAAAAGCAAGAGAGGTGTCGCCTTTCCTTACTGATGCCTTATGCTAAGAGGGATTTGCATACATTTTTAATCAAAGCAAATTAGATCATAACCAAATTAAATCACGCTTTTCAGCCGCCCCCTTATCTGCCTGCCTTCTGTTCTATCCACCCACCTATTCCTCATCATTTAATTATAGTCACTAATCGGTATTGTTAAACCAGTTTAAAAGAAAACGGCACTAACCTGGACAATTAACAAAAAAAAAAAAGTTGTGTGTCATTGAAGTCCTTAAACTGAATGACACAGAATCTGGTTTTGCCCTTGATGTGAGCAGAATAAAGTTTGCACACAGACTCTGTGGCTTTGCTGTAACTGTACTGGCAAATATGAAGCAACAAATCCCATAATCACTCTTACAAAGCAAACACAATTGATGGCCAACACAACAGTGACACACCACAGCGACTAGACACCTCCCACATTCCTCTCCACACCCTATGCTGATAAACAGATTGGTTGCAACCACCACTGCCAGCTATTGCCAAATGCACAATGGCTCCCCACAGTAGTCTGATCCCTCAATCACAAACTTATTATAAGCAACGGATCACCAGGACAGAATACTAATGAAAATTGAATCACAGCTTCGTAAAATCACATGTGGATCTGAACATGCATCCATACATGTTACGGTAAATTCTGCGTCTCTGTCACATGCATGCACACTGCTGCACGGAGGTGCCTGTGGGCCTATTTAAGATGCAGACTTTCATGTCCCAGTAAATGATATTAAAAGTCATATCATGAATAAATCAGAAGGCAGGGTCCTAATGTCTTCACATTCACATACAGTACAAAGGAAAAAAAAGAAGAGGGAAGAAATGAGTGGGAGCTAGGAATGCCATCACATTTGGAAGACATCAACAACGACGTGCACACTCAAAGTACTTGGTGTTAATAAAACCGGACTGTATCCCCAAAAAAGAAAAAAAAAATCTAGTAGCCCTGCAGCTTTCCATCGTAGTTGACAGTAATAGGTAATTATTTCAACTTTTGTCCATCTGTCACAAGCCTCTATGGCAGCCCTATTATGGAGATAGAACCAGACTTTGCATCATTAATGCTTTGGCATTGCAGTTGTTACAAACATTTCACCTGTTAAACTGTACAGTTTGGACATTTATTACTAAAACAGATGAACTAATGTATGGCTCCTCGTTGCATTAGCTGGTGGCAATGTCCTAAAGCTGTCATACAAATGCACTAATAAAAGGCAACCGACTGACTCTAGTAATGACTAAAACTATCTTTCAAAAGCAGATGAATTAAGAAGGTCGAGCCTGTGATACAGCCCACCAATGACACAAACAAAAGTATGACTTGTGTGGTCATTTCAGGTGACCCCACACCCAAACAGGAAACCTTGGTAATTGCATGACCCTTCCAGGCGCGTTCATTTTCCTCCGCTTTCCAGAATGCAATGTGAAAGAAAACCAGTCCCCAGAAAAGATGGAAATGTCTTAAAAATCAAGTTTGTAAAACGAACACAGAGTACAGATGTCCCAAGATTTGAAAAAAGTAAAAAGTTTATAAACATTAACCCTTAAAGGTGTTTAAAGACCAACTACAATGATATTTTGATCTATTTGAAAACTATTCTTGATGGTCTTTTAACCGTGTTTATGCAGTTTTTTGGCCAAAATCATAAACCCAGTGTTATTTTGTAGGATGTAGTTTCTGTACAGTGGCAGGAGTTAATTCAAAATTCCCCTCTGCGTTGTGGGTGGGACTGTTGGCGAGGAACAACTCCGCCCCTCTTTCCTTTCCCCATTGTAGAATGGAGCTGGAAGCTTGTGGGCAGCCCATTGCATTTGAAATATTTGTCTTTGTAATTCTCTCTCTCTCTCTCTCTCTCTCACTCTCTCTCTCTCTCTCACTCTCTCTCTCTCTCTCTCTCTCGTAAGTGACATGTTTGGCTTTTCCTCATCCTTGGAAATGTTTGTTTATGCTTAATTTTCTTTAAATGTGTCCTTCATCATCACCAAAATGCCACAAGAACAAGTTATAAACACCAAAAACTCATTTTCTTTAAAATTGGAATGATCTTTAAACGTTATCACTGGTTCCATAAAATTGTTACCTCTTTTTGACATTAAAAAAATATCTTTAACATTGTTTCTTTTCCCCACTGTAATTGACGACGTTTCAATACTAAACTGTGCTGAGATCATCTGTGCGATAAACTGTGCTCCAATAATCTTTTTGGATATTAGGTAAAACTCACCTGGAGTCCAGCTCCTGCTTTCTTAAGCAATATTGAGTTATATTAAGCTGAGACAAGCTTTGCAAGGCCACTTTAGGCCCATTTAATTTCTGACACGAGGGAGAAATGCTACTTGCAAACACTCTGGATATTAACAGTAATTTTCTTAAGAGAATAAACTCGGAGGAGGCACAAAGATGCTTTGTGTGCCAAAATTTGCAAATGTGAGCATGCAAACACAAACTGTAAATATGATGATCATTTTCCCTTCGACTTCTGCAGCTGGAGGATAACTCGATGCTGTAAATTTAAATCTATATTTGCAGAGTCAAATTGTGACTCCAGCAGCGATTATATTATGTTTGTGAAACCATTTGTTAAGTAATGAAAGAAGCCTCTTCTGGGACTTCAAATTGCTTCCATCATGTTGGGTGTGAGGGCCAGGTGGGTTAAGGGCATTCTGTGTTTCCAACCATCAATCCTCAGAATCCACTGACCCTTTCAGGGTCATAGGAGTCCCTCCCAGCTACTGTTGGGTAAAGGCGGAGAACACCATGAACAGGTTGCCAGTGTGTTGCAGGGCCACACATTCACACCTAGGGGCAATTTGGAGTCTTTAATTAACCAATGAAGCATGTTTTTCGGTTGCCAGTCCATATGTCAAAGTGAACACTGAACCCCAAGTTGCTCCTGCTGGTTACAGGTTTGTGCCAGTGTTTGGCAGCGGAGCCACCCTCAGTGTGTGAATGTGTGCATGGGTGAATGGGACTGTGACTGTAAAGGGCTTTGAGTCTTTTAAAAAGGTAGTAAAATGCTATAAAAGTGAAGGTTATTTGCCATTTTTGAAATTACTCTTGTATGAATCTTTGCGTTTTTTCATACATCTGTGGATGGGAATCTTCTGCAGCCTTTACAGTGGGATCATTTGGCTGTACATGTTTGAATCCCAGAACAGTTGGGGTAGGGATTGGTATACAAGGTTGCACAGAAGTGCACACATCAGAATGGTAATGTAATCCTCCTGTCACATTCAGGAAAAGAAAATGACAAAAATATACTAGTATCTAAAAGAATATCCTTACATGGATTGACATTTTCTGCATGTTACCTGATGTGTATATATCATGATATGTATCAGTCTATTGGTAAAAATATAAAAGATGAACAGCCAGCATTCAGGATTGTTTACTGTATTTGTATGTTGCATGATGTATGTTTAAAGTCCGGGTTTCATAAATTATGTGAAGCAGACATCTAGATGTGTAGAAAATGCAACTTTTTTTGGTCAAGAAAATCAAATATTCCCAGCCCTGCACATGCTGACCATGTTGTGTAGAGTTTGAAACACACGGCATACATTCCACAATCTGTGTTTCTATTCCCCCTGGTTGATACCAGCAACTGGCCTCAAGGTGATAGGCCAAACACTGATAAACCTCCAACACGTTCGTGGTTGTTTCAGAAAATGTCTCTTAGGTTTTACAAGTCTAAGGTAGGAAGTTGGGTGAGGCCACTGGGAGATATGTGGACTGAGTGCTAAGGTGCATGTGTGCGCTTGTGTTTGTAAAGGAAAGGGTGGCGAGAGGTGCACAACGCAGGGAGCTGGCTGATGGGCAAATGCTTGCTGCCTGCAGGTTCAATCTGCCTGCAAGTCAAGCATCAAACTTTCACGTACACACATCAATTATTCAGCGCCCCGCATTGTCAGAGCGTTAGCATGCCACAGTGGCAGACGACAAGACTATAGGTGAAGGAGGAGAGAGGTAGAAGGAGAGGACTGGTGATCTGAGAAAATGGAGGGATAAACCAAAGGAGACATGAGATTAGTCTGAAGACCAAAAAAAGAAAGAAAACAGCTCTAATGTGGGAGCAGAAAAGTTACAGGAGATTGTGGCTTTTTAACTTTCTGATTATTGGGAGATTTTGAAAGTAATACTGTTTGTATGAATGGTTTAATTTATGGTTTAATACAAAATTCAGTGTCCTTGAAGAACAATTTATTGTTGTAGTTCAAAAAAAGCAAGAGCCATAACCACAAAAATGTGTGCAGTAATCTTACCAAACTATAGTTCAAATCTGTTTTTCTCTATTTAAATGTGATAATATCGAAAAGAAAGAAAGCCCCTTACACTGACGTCACAACCAGAGGTCTCCTGATTTAAACTTTTTAAAGACCCACTCCGATGAAAAATGTGTTTTGGGTTTTATAAACATGTTCTTGTGGCATGTTTCTGATGATGGAGGACATATATAAAGCAAATTGAGCTTAAAATTAAGTTTCTTCATTTAAATCATGTGAATCAGGAGCAGACACAAAAATGTCCTATAGAAAAAGATTGTAGTTGGAACTTAGAAAAACCACAATCTTCCTGCTCTGCTCCATTCTGATGCATACACTTGCAAACCTCTAAATTGTACTGCTGAATAGCTTCAATATAGCTCGCCATTTTTTTATACCGATAATGTTAGCTTGGGGATTGGGAGGGGCTGTAAACTAGGGGGAGAGAGAGTAAATAGATGGATGACAGGAAGTGGGAGCAGGGTTGCTCAACGGTCCTGCCCACAATGACGAATTTCCGCTCTGCAGAAACTATGTTCTAGAAAACGACAGAGTTATAGAGTTATAGTTTAAAAGGTCACTGGGAACGCATTTTCAATTGATAAAAAAGATGATTGGGACTTTAAATAAGTTCTTGGAAGTGCACTTTCACAAATCTTGTTACAATGTTTTGGTTAGGATGAGATTTTTTTTGTCCTGGTTTTGACTTTAAATTCTATTGTTCTGTTTTGATAAGTAATATTCCTGCACCTATCCTTACCTCAGGTCATGTCCACACGAGGTTCAGGTATCAATCATTTCCAAGCTGTTTCTGGTTAATGACCCATTCCAGGGGTGGAGCTTTGTGGAAAAAAAAAAGCTTTGTCCTACTCTTATCCTTCAATTTTTGAGTCAATATTAGTATAATTTCTGACAAAGATCAAGAAATCATCAGTGCTAGACAATGATCGAGTATTTATTTATTCAAATAGCGTTGGATCAGGAACAGATGAAAATCGGATAGTTGGAGTGAGACTTTTCCATGTTAGTATATGATAGTCTATGGTTTTATATTAATACTTTTTTCTGAAAATTAAAATGTTTTCATTTTATCAGATTTAGAGCTGATGTGTGTTCCTCTTTAAAAACAGACAAAAAATGACCAAATTCCCTTCAAAGAAATAACTTTTAAGAGACTCTCCTTCTCACCTGTCCCATCAAGTCTGTTGATTGGTCATCAAGAATTATTTTCCAAACCCTTTTGGGGTTGGTTAAGAAGTGTCAGCTGACTCTGAGCCACAAATCTAGGATTCCACATTACTACATGTTTCATCATTTCCGAAACCATGATTCTCAACCTCTTCCACCCTTGTTTTGATCATTACATTTGTAAATATTGTGAAATGTTTTCTCTCATAAATTTTACTTTACAAATTTATTATTCTAATTTTATAACACAGCAGTTGTTTTTGACTTGATTCGTGCTTTTATGAAGATACTTTCCAAGTTAAAGATAATAAAATTCTCTCTTGTTGTTCATCTATGAGTCTAGATTTAAGAATCTTTTAGAGTAGGCCTACCGGTAAATTCAAACAAATTCCAGGTAAACCCAGTTTTTTCATAGTAAATTTAAACATTTCACACGAATGGCTGAAATGAGCTTTCTTTGTAGCACCTAATTTTGTGGCATTTAATGTGTGAAAATAAGTGTCACGAACACAAAGAGTGGTATTGAGAAAAAGTTTGCTCATGTTACTTTTGTCAAACAGCCCTGTTGGTGTTTGAGGTTGATTCAGTTGATTGTCTATGCCATCACTCCTTTTGCATATAAAGGCAGATTTGTTACAGCTTTTAAAGTTATCTGTAAAGTTATGTAAAAATGCAGGGTGTTCAACAGAACCTGTGACAATTTGTTGTTGCAGCTTAAGTCAAGTTTCATGACTAAACTGCTGGAAAAACAAGGTTAGAATTCTCCTGTGTGGGTGGGTGAACTTGGTATGGATAGAGTAAAAAATGTAATTTGACTTGTCAGCAAGACAAAGAGAAACTAGCACAAACAAGGTCTGTCTATGTCGAACGTGAATTAGTATTTCAATATTTTTACTTCTTCACCTTGTAATAACTTTCAGAGCAGCTTAAAGCATCCAAGAACAAAAAAAACATTTTTATTGATCAGAACATTTGTGAATGTGGTCAATATTAGCTCTTTTTTGTTTGGGTACTCACATGAATCTTAAAAAAGATAATTTTAACTTGTGAACCTTAGCTTAGAAAATCCAGGAGACAATATAAGCCAAATTCAAATTTTAAAATCACTTCTAAAGTTCTGTTTATTACAAAGAATGTTTCTTATGAATGAGAAAAGCTTATTTCAAAATTCAGGAGAAGTTGTTTAAGTTTGACCAACAATGAAGTGCTTTCTGGACTCCTCAAACTCCTCAAAATTCTTGCTTCAAAATTCAAACTTCAAACTAAATTGTGTAATTTCACAGATTTCAAAACAAAATACCCCCCAAAAAAAGTCTTTATGTTTGAAACAAAATGAACCACTAAAGATGGCATCATACAGCGGGTTGTGTTTTCTTCTAAAAGGTAAAAATGATTTTAAAGTTACACTTTTTTTTCAGTTAACCAAAAACGTGCTGCTGAGTACTGTCACTATTTCAATCTTTGGTTGTGGTGCGTTAGGCCTTTAGAAGTTAAAATGAAATTCAACTTTCTTTAAGTCTTTAGGAGTACTCGTAATGCCTAAATTTAGGGCAATTTTAACACTACAATATTGGATTTAGAGTTTGTATAAGTCTTTAGAAATTGGAGTTTTTAAAAATTGTATTTCTAGAATTTCCTGCGCTCACTATAACTCAGCTGGTAAGCACAGAGACTGTAAGCTCCTCTACAATCATCTAAAAAAAAATAAAAATGCATGACTGATTTGGACTCTCTGTGACATTTAGTAGAAAATGCAATCCAAATGCAGATGAAGGATATAATGAGATTTAAAGGGGCTTTACAAGACTGGAGTGGTCCAGAATGACTTTCCACAGTACTGCAATTGATTGCTGCTGACCTCAGTGTCAGTTTTTGTCACTTATCATCTGTAAAGGGTAAAAATGAGCAGAAGGAGGTAAGATCTTTTGTTCCAAAGAAAGTGCATTCCTTATTTGAGCTCACTTTTATTTTTTTATTTTTATTTTTTTAGTTACAATTGTTTTGAGTCTAACATGTCCAGAAATACACTGTTTCAGCTGATGCATATAGATGTGTGCTTTCCAACAGTTAAGTCTTTCAGCATACAAATGCAGACAAATGCACAGTGCACTCACACAAAAGCTTGATTTCCCACTTGTTTGTGAAGCAGCCATTGCGCAGTGCACAGAGACGCCTGACAGCCTAGGCAAAGTGCTGATGCTAAGCAAACTTCTACTGGAATTCTCAAAAGTCAGGACAGGGGCTTGTGTGCTTTTAGGTGTTTGGAAATAAACTATTTTATTATATGCCTGGCACTTTTTTTATTTTACTTTAAGAAATAAATGTTCTTATTATTTAAATGTGTCTTCTTCCGTGAGAAGTGAACAGAAATAATCTGTATTTAACAATAACTGCTGCGTTCTGGAAGGTTTAAAGAGGTTATGAATATATGCCATGAAATTTACATAAAGTTATAAAAAAAACGAAAATATATTTTGGAGAAATTTGAATCATTTCTGTTAAAAATGAATTTTTTTGTAATTAAAATGTAGAGTTTGGTCTGTTGAAAAGCCAGTGAACCCATGTGCTCGACAGTCCGCTTTTGGCTTCTGTTCTGCAGCTCCAGGGTGTGTTGGTGAACTCTCATCCTTGGACTTCACCCATGACCCTGAACTTGTGACTGAAAGGCCTTGCTTCGAGGTCTGTTTCCCTAGACATCTGAATCCTAGCAAGTTCTCTGAAGCTATCAGCGATGCGATCTGCCGCCTTGCTCTGCGAAAGGTCACTATAAGGACTGTTTTGTACTTCTGACCTTGACTGCATGGTGGACATCAGTCGTGCCTTCCAACCATTTCAAGTCAGATCCGAATGAAACACCAGCTAAGTTTGTGTCAAGCACTTTACTTGTATTATGGCCACAAGTGTGAGCTACATTTGATGATCCCAGAATCCTAACAGAAAAATATAAAGTATGCTATGTGAGTTCCACATTACCGACTCTTGCATTCACATCTATACACTCTTGGCTCCTTCAATTCCTCTGTCATACATACTGACCCAACAGGCTGAGGGATCACAGTCATTAGACCATCTCTGATATACCTTGTGTGCAGTGGGGCATACATGCGCTGACACGGTGTCTGCATGCAATCTTGATCTTGATTCCTCAAATAAGCAGACAGAGGATGTAAGAAACGGTGAAGCACAGAGGGTGAGGTCAATTGAGGAAAAGCTGAGGCAGAGATAATCTATATTTTATAGACCTCTCAATTAGTGTCAGCAGTCACGGGTGGGAGGTTGGGGGAGGCAGTCCCTCTGCTTTCCCCGCTCGTCTGCTCATGCTTGCCCTGTACCATTGATGTCCTGTGTTTGCCTTCCCCTCCTCCTCCTCTGTACACAATAGGATGGCTGATTAAGGTTCATCTCAGGGCTTTTTGAAACCTAATGAAGGAAATGCCTTTGAGGGTTCAAGGAAATACATGATTTTTTTAAAAGACATTATAAAAATGTAAAAAAGATTTTTTTTAGACTGAAAACTTGAAACGTGAACCTTCAAAAAGCATAATTTAGTGCCATTGATATTTTATGGACTAATGTTCATAAATACAACTTTTTTTGTTCCTCAAAACCACATTTTTTGTCTGTATTAATATTTTTGTTATTATTACTATTTGACTTGTAAATCCAAACTCTATACCCATATTTGTTGTTCATATTTAAAATATGATGTTGCACCAAGTCAGATGTAGAAAACGTTACATTTGAATGTTTGCTGTAAATCTTAACAAGAAAGTAAAATATAAGAAAAAAAGAAACTTGAGATAAAACTTGCATTTAATTTAAAAATGCAATCAAATCCATGCTTATGACAATCTCTAATTTTGTCCTGTTTAGGACATTTCTAAACCTGAACATCTTCCAACCTCTGCATGTTACTGAATTAACTCCAGGCAGAGGAGTTTTCAATGATATCTAATGTGACGGGGTGGTGTTTGGGAATTGTAGGTTCTGGTGGATTTGAAAAAAAAAATTGACAGGACTTTTTTTTCTGCTTGCTGTGGCTTTTTCAACATTAGATTGACTCTTACTACAACTCAAAACAAACAAGAAAAAAAATCTTTAACCAGAACACTTTGTGTCACATAATTTGTAACCCATTGCCACCTCCTTATTGAAGTGACCTCTCCAAACATATATGACCCAAACAAAAAAGGATTAAAAAAAATACATGCTAAAGTTAGCAAAGATACCTGGCTGGCAGGTCCCAATCAGCAACTCAGCCTGACAAACATTTAATTAATTTATAGCAAACAGCCATGACATTCTTCTTTTCTCAAACAGCTCCTTTTAGCCAAACCCAGTAAATACCCAAAGCCAAGTCAATTTATTTTCTTCAGTTTTGTACTCACTTGACACCAAACCACACGGCATGATTTTTTTCACTCACCACAGGCAGCAGCAATGTCAGCCATTTCATGATTTACCTGTTTCAGGCTCCTCGCTTAAAGTCCTACTCCAATAATCTTTTGATCTATTTTATAAATTGTTCCCAGTGGTCTTTTAACTATGAATTCAAAAATACCTGTGTTGCTTTCTAGGACATAGTTTCTACAGAGTTGCAAAATATTATTAGAAATTTGCCTGAGAACAAGTAAAAAAAAAAAAAATTTGTCTCAGATGTGGGAAGCACCGTTTAGGCAGTGTAAGCCCACCCCCATTTCCCACCATCCATCTGTTTGCACTCTCTTCAGCTAGTTTACAGCCTCTATAATCTAACATTAACAGAGCAGCAACAATGGTGAGCAATAATGGAGCTATCCAGCCATACAGTTTTAAACCAGGTGTCAGCTCGGACGAGGTAAACAAAGATGTACATGTCATGTATTTTTATTAGTCTAGTGGATGCTTCAGAATGGAGCCGAGCAGGGAGACTGTGGCCCATCGATTGTGGCACCTATGTCACTGCTACAAGCTTTTTCAAACATGTTTTTGTCTGATGATTTACAGTGATTTGAAGAAAGTAGGGCTGTCAATGTTAACGCGTTAAAGCAAGCCATTAGAAGAACTACAAGATGTCCACTTTTAAAATGGAACAATATCTTTCATTTCATTTTATTCTGAACAACTTTTGGATCCAGGTGAACTTAGAATCTAAGGAAAGACATTTTTGAAACAATATTCACAAAAAGATAGTTTTAAGTACTTCAGCATTTGGGATTTTGTAAACCTAAAAATAATTCATGTTTTCTCCACAGAAAAAACTGTAATCTCTGTTTTTTGTAATTGAAAGCACAGACTACTGTAATGTCTTATGCTCTACTTTGGCTTCTCAAACCATAAATAGGACAAGAGAACAAATCTTCAAGGCTGAAGTGACACTTCACAAAAGCCTGTTTAGAAGAAGTTTAGGTGGAATAAACAATTTTAGCCATAATTTGAATTTACACTCAAAAAAAAAAAAAGTTGCCTCTTTTCTTCTTGGGTTGTTCCACAAATCTCTTATTGTGGTCGACAGCTCTGTTATATTAATACACACAAAATAATTGCAAAAGTTCTGTAGCTTTGTCTTTTTCAGTCACATGTGTTTAGCAAAGCAAATTTCTCTTTACACATTTAGAATCATCCCGCTGAGAGAAGCAGAAAACATCTATAAAACTTAAATCTGCTTACTGACAGGTTGAGGCCAAGTGGTTTCTGAAGGGACAGATAAACCCAGAAGTGCAAAGCACCAAATAGGATTTCTTTCATGGCCACTTGATGGCAATGGAAGTCAAAGGTCAACTGAAAGGCCAACAGTTATTAGCTCTCCTGGGAATGTCACAATGCACATGGGACCTCTTGCTCATCCGTGCATCTTCCCCCACCCCACTGTGACCTTGAAAAACTGTGTTGTTTTATTCCCTTGTTCTCTTGTATTTTCAGTTCCGAGGTCTTCCTCAAACTTACTAAACAATTAGTATCAAAAAGGCAAAAAAATTCCTCTGCCAAGGGAAGAGGTACGTGTGCTCAGAGGTTCAGCTTTGTGTGTGAGTGTGGGTGGATGGCAGGAAAGTTTAGGTCAGAGTCCTCGCTCTTTTCTTGATGCAATATAAAGCTGGCAGAAATGGGCTCTTTGGGATAATCCTTAGGCTAGGATTACAATGAGTTGAGAATTAAGGAGGAAGGCGAAGGTGGAAGGGCTAAATGTGGCCAGAGGTGTGACGAAGTTTGTGCATACATGGATTTTTTTTTTTTAAATTTGAAGGTAAGGTATTTTAAAGTGTAAAGAAGCATTAAACAGTAGTAATTTTGAGTTTATCTTTATATATTTTCATATTTACTGCAAGATATGTATTTTTTAATACAAAACAATACAGTTATTGCCTTTCAGAGACAGAAGAACATTTTAAAAATATATTTCTTTTTATTTATTGGTTTATTATGAACTCCTGATTTTGCATAAGCTTTAATCATAAAACAGAAATCAAATATTCAAATCCCCTCCAGGAGTTGTCAAAAATCACAGAGCAACCATTTTTCTTCCATCTCAACTTTTGTAGAAAATTCTGAATTTCATTCAGGGCTTGTAAAAACCATCTTTCATTTTCAAATTGAGATTGCCTGTGGATCTTCCATTTTTCACATCATCTTTGTTTGTTTGTCTTTTGTCTGAAAGAATAATTTTTACCGGTTGACTCATTTTCATAAATCCTAACTTGCTGACATCAGGATGGGGCCGCAAACTAAGTTGCAAGACACAGAGCTGTGCTTTAACTCTTCAGGTTCTTAGTTTCTTTACATTTCTGTTAAATCAGTTCTGACTTTGCCACACATCAGAAAGAACATCAGCTGTAAAAGCGGAAGCTGATGGCTTAATAGCTTGTGCATTTGAAACTGATATGAGTGCAGGTCTGTTGCTTGTGGCAATGTCACACTGTAGGTCTACTTTCAACACTGATTTGGAGCCAAATTCTGAATGTAAATATGGACTGCTGCAGCTGTGAGGCAGTGACAGTGCTGATCTGAGAGCGGTCTCTCAGGCCAGCAGTGGAGAGCTGCAGCTCTGGGCTCTGGTGAGTAGTGAGAAATTAATTAAGAGTGAAACAGCAGCAGGAGGGATGATAGAAAGAGTAGGGGGGCAGTGGGACCAAATAAGAGAATGAGCATTAGACAGTGAGAGTGAAAGAGAAGAGGCCTCCAGGATTAGGTCTCCTGGTAGATCAAGACTATTAATGCTATTATCATTGTCTAATTTTCCCCTCTTATTCTTTTGTGTAACTCGCTCTTTGTTCCATCTGTTGCTCCTTTTTTTCTCCTCATTGCTTCCTTTTCTCCTTTCCTCACCTACATTGCATCTCTCAATCTTCCTCCTCTTCCCTCTGTTGCAGCCTTCAGAGTGAGGACAGGCTGATAGCCGGCAGCTGCTGTAGAGGAGGGAGAGCAAGAAAGAGCCTAATGAGATGTCTATCGCCTCCATCTAGGCTGGACTGCTCCTCTCGGCAAAGAACCACAACCACCACACTGCCTTGCACCATAAACTGCATCCTGTTCGCCTGCCTGCATGTAGCTGCTGCTCTAGGGACACTGAAAGGAAAGACTGTTGGAAAGCATATGACTAAAGGGAGTATGTGTGTCTCCAGGAGGTGTGAAGACAGTATGTAAATGCAGTGGCATGCATTTTTCTGAGCAGCTGCCACATTTTGTGTGATTTTGTCTCATTTGTGTTTATTGTGCACCTTTTCCGAGTCACAATTTTTGTAATTCCAGTCTGTGAGAAGCCGACTCTTGGGAAGGCAAAATTATGATAGATGCCCTCTCACACACCCTCCTCCACTGAGATTGCCTGTTAGACCTCTACCCCTCGCAGACTGGGGAAAAAAAAGAAACAAATTATCCCTCCAAATCCACAATCATACACAGTATGCTTGCAGATGCCCCTCCTGTGCTTCCTGATGGACAGACCCATGGCAGAGCTCCACTGCAGGGGTCCCTGTTGGTATGGGGAGACCTTTCCACCAGCAAAGTCGCCAGACACGCCCAATTACACGTCTTTGCTGGTACCCAAATACAATAAACTTCACTGAAGCCCACCAGGCTAGTTCAGTATTTCCCAGGAGGAAAAAATACCACAAATAAATCCATCAAGGTTGCATCTGTCTTTTTGCCTTTGCTGCAAAAACGTTTAAACTGTTGTGATTTATGTTGTATTGATTCTTTATCCAATTAATTAGTGGCAAAACCAGGACAAAGACGAATCAATTCTGAAAAAATCATTCTTTGAAAATTATCTGACAGGACTAAACTTGATTACACATCTTTGACTTTTAATTTGTTGTTTGAATGTAAATATTTTGGTTTTATCCTTGTTTATTTCAAAGTCTGAGTAAGACACCACAATGTAAACGTGTTGGGGTCACATCCCGGAGAAGACGTGAGAAACATGACTTGTGAGTATAGCATCCATCCATCTTGAGAACAAGTTAGATTCTTTTTGGGGTCACGTGCTGCAGTTGGGCCCTGCAGCCATCCCAGTTACTTTGGACGAAGGCGGGGTACACCTGAACAGTCTGTTGCAGTGCCTCACACTCACATTCACACCTAGGGGCAATTAGAGTCATCAATGAGGAATATTTTTAGACTGTGGGAGGAAGTCGGAGTGTCAGAAAAAAAAACAAGCATGCACAAGGAGAACATACAAAACTGGACCCAAGCTGATGAGGCAGCATTTAAAAGCACCTTGTGGACCTCCAGCCTGCAAAACGGGAGCTGTGCTCCTACATGTCTCCACTGCAGCTTGGCGCTATTCTCCAATTGATATGTAGTCAGTGTTGCACTTTGTAGTTCGTTGCGGTTTGTGATCAGGTCCACTCTGTGTAGTTTTTATTTAGCGTTTATTTCAGTGTTAAAATTAAGCTGCTCTTAAGCTTTCTCTAGCACGGTTTCTCCTGTTTATGTGAGTCTAGGGAGGTTTGTGTTTGTCATTCTTTTCCCTTTTCTTTTGCAAATACATTTGTTATTTGTTTTATGGAGACACTCTTGGTGTTTTTGTCGTTGGTTGGGGCAACAAAAATTATACTTTTACCTAATGCTCCACCAGATCCCCTAGTCACAAAAAGGAGCATATCAACAGGATTATTTAGGGTTAATCATGTGTCAAATAAAAGTTTTTAACTGTTAATTCCTGCAAATATCAAGCATTATTTGTTCCTTCTAAAGAACTTAGAATATTGTCCAGATATATTTCTGAAGTTACAGTAGGAATAAAAAGTTTACCTACCTTTGCGTCTGAAGGGTTTTGGCTCCTGGCTGCTGTTAACATACTGTCCCACACTGCTGAGCCTACTTCATTCAGTATTATGTGTTTTTGGCTGTTTGGTGCGAACTCTTTTCACATAATCCTGAAGATTCTAGTGATTGGCTCTAAAAGCAGTGCCTCTTGACTTTGGGGTCCTGTTGTCATTCTCAGAGTCGTGGTTGATGTTTTGCAGGTCATCAGAGCTGTCATTTGTTCATGATTCTGAACAGATATAATAAAAAAATTAAGACGTTCAGGCGTCAATATAACACACATGTCTGCTTTTCCTAAATGTATAATTGTGTAATAATTAGTAGGTAAATAGACCTGCAACAGCTGTTGTTTGGTCTTGATATTTTCAGATTTCAAACGCTGCTTTCATGAACAACATACATATGTAATCGTCTTTATTTCAGCTCCGGGAAAGGGTTGTTTTTCCTACTATGGGCAGGTAATAATCTTTTAGATGTCTATGAAAAAAAGTCTATTGGGGAGTCAGTGAGGGGGCAGCTAGTAGCAGGTAACACGGTACTATGAATGCAATGGACTTCTTTCGTCTGTCAGCTTAGCTCCCTGTGGGGGTGAGCTGTGAAAAGCAGGAGCTTATCTACTTCTCTTTTTTTTTTAACATACTTTTCATAATAAGAAGCTCTTGTGTGGTATCTCTTATGGTAACCTGGCCACTGAATGCATACACTCTGTTCATTAAAGTGCCACTTTGGAAAGGGCAGAGAGACGAAGGGGTAACGAGTATGAGAGAAAGACACTGAAGGGAGGAAGAAGGTGAGAAAGACTGTGAGAGACAGACAGGGAGCTTGTTAGCAGCCATGCTGAAAGTCTGTTGCAGTTATTCAGCTGAGTGAGAGGCGCCGCCTTTAAAAAAAAAAAAAACAAGGAAAGAACTCTGCCTGTGCTTCTGTTTTATCCTTCCATCCTCCTTCCCGCTCGCTTTTTCTCTGAGGCCTGTTGGTTCCAGGTGACAGACTGACTCAGGGTCAAGCAAGACTGCACGCTGGTAACTTATCTTAACATACACACTTACAGGCTGTCCCTTTCCTGAGATACACACACACGCACGTTCATGCGCACGCACACACACACAGAATGATCACTCACTAGGCTTTGGACTGCAGGCCTCATTAACTGCACTACAGCTGCCCCTGTTTTAGAGACACTCCTCAGCACGCTGTCTCTCTGTCTATCTCTCACCCACAGCCCCACACACATTTTATCTCCCCTCACTTTTTGTCCTCCGTAAGCAAACACACACATAGTCACAAACAGACTTTGTGTTAGTTTGGATTTTTATTTGCCAAGACTTCAATCTTTTAGCCTCACGTGTTTGATTTCTTTTCTGTCATACAGGTACCAATAGCTCTTTTAACAGTCTTCTTTTGCTCTTTTTGTGAGAAAAAATGTTTTTTCAAGCAAAAATGACAATGGAAAGTGTTCACTGCATTTTACTGTCAAAAACAAAACCCAGAAGTGGTCAAAAAGTATGTAATCCTGTAATTATTTGAGCAGATTCCGAGTATTATGTAATATTATTTTAATCACTGATGATGGGAAGTGTGGGAAGACTTTGTGCATACACTTAGAGATGAATTTCTATTGAACTCCTGCTGCTCTGCAGAAACTATCTCCAAGAAAACTACAGATTTTTTATTTATTATTTTGGCTAAAAAGCATAATTTGAATTAACCCCTAGGAACACTTTTACAATAGATCAAAAGATGACCGGAGTGGGACTGTAAACATTTGTCATTGCATTTTTAGTTTTAAATATAAATGGTTTGGTTTTTCGATTGATAAATGCTGTGAAGGATCACATCTATTTGCCACACATCTGTTCTCACACTGAAAACTAGTACAACCAAATAAACCATAGTCTGTTGCCTAGCTAAATAAATGACAAATCCATCCAAAACATTTTTAATCAAATGATATTACACTATAAACATGCAGGGAGCTAATGTAGCTTTGCTCATCATGACTTTATATGAGCAATAGGAAATGTTAGCAATCTGCTAAAGATAATAATATTAATTATAATATTTCTGTGCTTTTCCTGACACTCAAACTGCTTACAACGTGTATCCATAATTTATTGTCTCGTTTGACAAATGTTTCTTTTTCAGTTAGCACAGCTTTTAGGCTTTGGAAAAGATTCCTTTCTAAAATACAGTGAGTAAAGTATGAGTAAAGAACATTTATTTAAAGTTTAAACACTGTTATGTATCTGCCTCCTCAAGTAGAAAATAAAAAATAACTTGATGTTTCACTTTGGGTTTAATAGGAATGGTCTAAAATCAGCACTAGGTAAAAATGGTGGGGGCCAGGAAAAAAACGAATATTTTGCCAAATACTTGTTTACAAGCTGAACCTTTGACAAGATGCCTGTAGACAGTATGTAGCAGAATACTGGTGGATATTGATTTCATCTGCTGGTAGAACTGGGATTTTTCTGCTGTTCATGCTTTGCCTACTTCATTAGGCGGTCACAATGTATTTCCGACTTAAAAAACATTTTTAGAATAAAGTTAGATGTGCAGAATTTGTGTAATGACATTTTTAGGCAATATATTACTTCAGTTGTGTCTTTTCTAGAGTCTGTTTTGGGTTTTATGTTATTTTTCTTCCTAAGTGACTTGTTTAGCAAAAAAAAAAAAAAAAAAGGGGGAAAAATCATCAGATGCAGCAGTGGAAGTTATGAGTGTGTGTTGAATGTGTGTGTGTTTGTGTGTGGATGCCTGAGTGCCTGTATGCTTGCTCGTCCCTCGGGATCTTGCACAGCCTCTGCAGAAACAGCTCTTATCTCCTGCAATCAAATCTGGCGCTCCAAAGCTGCTACCATCAGCCAAAGACTCATTAATTACTCTTTAGTATCAAGCCGTAATTAGAGGCAGCAATCAGGCCCCTGCCCCGATACCCCTCACCAACACCCCCTACCCCCTATTAGCACTCCACGTTGCATTGTGTGCAAGAGAGAGCTAAGTTAGCTGCTGCCGAGATGAGCTCCCCCACGTGTGAGATTAGGCCACATGTGGCTAGATATGGAGGGGGGAGGGGTGGTGGAGCAGGCTGGATGTGTTTTGGAGAAAAAAGATAGGGAAGCAAAAAAAAAAGATACAAGAGGGAGATGAGGTGATGTTGATGCTCAGGTGGAACATTAATTTGCCATTAATTATGTCATCACCCCTGTTACCCCCCCCCCCTCTCCTCATACCCCCATTCCCTTCTCTGCACCCACTCCTCCTCATCTCCCACTCCTGATGAGTGGATCATAACGGATGGGGAAGAGAAATATCTGATTAGATCTGCCTCGTCTGTCTGCGCTGGATAAAGGTGAAATGGGGTAAAGTGAGAGAAGAGGGGAGGGGGGTTTGGAGTCATTAAGGACAGTGATTGGTTTAATAACACGCAAAGGAGAGGAACATCGAGGGGATTTCATCACAGGTCATTTAGTTTCTGTAATCAGGAAAACATCTGCAGCTTTGGACACCCAGGGGAAGGTGGCCATGTTATGTCCACTGTATCATTAGGAGGGGTAAAAAGGGGGGTAATAAATGGGGGAAATTGTTGAAGATTGCATTTTTTTTTGCAGTATATGGTGACACCACAGTAGCGGTGTGTATTGGCAAGAGTCTGGTGATATGATACATATCACGATACAGGTGAAGATGTGATACTTTTTCGGATACATCCCAACAGTATCAGAAGTAACATTTCACCATTTTTTAAAAAAGAGTAGGACTTAGAATAACCTAACTGAATATTGATACACCTTCACTTTGATTAGAAAAAAAATGATCTAATGATCAGAATTTTAAGCACTGCTACTGTATTTTAAATGAAAGTTGCTTTTACCCAAGCAAATTCATGATGCTTTTCTTTTGGTGAATTTAAGAAATATTTCTCCTTAACGGAAACAGTCAACAGTTAACATTGTCTGATTTACTCAATAAAATAATTTTCAGTATTTAAAAAAAAAAACAAACAAAAAAAAAAACTTTTTGGTTAAGAACGTGTCAAAGGTTCTATATGTATGGTTGAGGAAAAAAAGCTCCATCACTGTCAAATGTGGTCAAACTGGTACTTTTAAAACTGTTCAGGTGCCTGAACGGTGTTTGAACAGGTGCATAGAAAATAATAAAAATGAGAAACTCGACAATTCTTACTTGAAACATTTAAGTCAGATGAAGCTGTGTGACAGGGTGAGAGAGAGCGCTTAAATATGACTAAAATTCTTTATTTCCTCGACAGTCTGCAGTGCTGTGCTGCAGCTCCAATTTCAAATAGGTGGAAATAAACATGGATTTCACCGCAATAACAGTCTTTTTTTCATCGCATTGTACACGTTACATGTATCAGGTCACTAACTTAAAATATTTTTCTCTGAAAATAGCAAAATTGTAGCTCGCTTTGCCTTCAGCCTTTTAAGTGCAGCTCCATATGCTGGACGTCTGCACGGCGTCACTCGTTTTTATATCATTCAGTGCTCTTGCGCGGCACTGAAATCCACACTTTTTGTACTATGCTGGCAGCAACTTGGCACAGAGTTTTGGTTCTGTACCCACCACAAGTTAACTAAGTTTTACAGTCACATTAAGCTCGTAGCTGTTATAGATCGAGTCGTAACAATAACTCAGCATTTAACCTGCGAGATCTTGTCATTGTTTTTGTAGGATGTGGAGCTGCTTTAAAAAGGCAATGTGTTGGTGTGCTGCCAACTAGTGGTTGGGGGTTTTAAGCGGAAAAAAAAGTAAGACGCTAAACTACTTGTTTGCTCATAAATAATTCAATATCGTCTTGGCATGATTTTAAATCGATACAAAAATCGCCACATGAAACATCACGATATTTCACTGAATTGATTTTTTCCTACACCGCAGGCTCTCTAAAAAACACAGTAAAAGAGCCATTTAATGTGAAAACACAGTAAATGACTGTGACAAATTAACCAAAAAAAGATAACATTTTATTAATAAAATATGATAGACTTTCAGAGTTATGGAATACTGATGGGGCCTTTTGTGCATAAATTTCAAGACAAAAAAGCATCTGTAAGTCAAGTGTTTTCAAGACTTTTACAATCAAAACATTAGCTTCAAACATCCTCTAAGAGCAAAACCAAAAAAAATTGGATTTTTCTTCAGGAACCCAGTATGCAGGACACTGTAGCAGAAACGTAAACATTTAATATTCACATTTAAACATGAGAAAACCCAAAGAGATCCAAAAAAAGCGACAAAGCAGGTGACCTGAAAATGAAGAACTGACAACCAGACACTTACTGTAAAAACTGTCCACTGAGGAGCCCTAACACAAATCAACACAGCTCTGGATGATTGGCAACATAAACCTGGTGTGACTGACAGAGGGAAAACAGCAGACAGCAAGACCAAAACCAAGAACCCAACTGAAAAACCAAACTGAAGAGCTCAATCCTCACAATTCAAATTACAGAATATAACATACAAACTATTTGATCCTTGCAAAGTTTTCAAACGTTTTCCTTTTTCTCTCTTTTTTTTTTTTTACCAGGTTTAAAGTTATTTTAACATATATCTTTGCTTTTCCTTTCTCAAAATCAGTTGAGATGGTTTTGTCTCATTAAGAGCTGGGATCTAGACATAAATACAATTATTATTAAAATGAGTCAAAATCCTTTTGTTCCAGACTCTTGATGATAGAAAAACTAGATTTAAGACTCAAAACACTCAAATTGCACTGAAATTTGTGGTTCAATTTTAAGGATGTTTTTTTTCAATAAAAGTTGATGAGTTAGACTGACATTCGTCGTTACTATTTTGGAAACAAAAATTTTGATTTTTGTTCAAAGAATAGAAGTTAGATTTTGATTTTATGAGGATTGTACCAGGAATGTATTGTCATTTTGTTCATATTTTTTTCTAAAGTGAGTCTTTTCCATAAATTACACCAGTTTTTTATCATGGTGATCAAAATGAACTATCGTACATTTATAAACATAAAAACTCAAAAAATGCAAACAGTTTTCTCAAAACTACTTATTGCTGAAATGTATAACACTCAATTTGATGTAATTCTAACAGCTTTTTTTTAGCTTGTTTATTTGAATGCTTGTGTGGAATTCCTTATTTCTAGATTTTTAGATTTGATTATAGTTTTCTTGTTAAGTAAATATTACTAGCTGCATTGACAGTTAACTTTATTCCTTTCCTTAAGGTTTTCTAGTGGTGTTTTACTCTAATTTTTAGGTGACCCTTTTTGAAGTATACAGTTTTTTTACACTACATATCCAAATAATATAATAGGTTTTTTTTCTGAAAAACTTAATGGAAACTGTCACATTAAGGCATAAAATATGATGAACTTCATATACTAAGAAGACACGTTTTGCTTTAGTGCCCAAACATACAAAGAAACAGGAGTAACCATCCAATGGTGATAAAAAGCAAAACCATTATTCTTTAATATTTATCCATTAACAAAACAGAGACAAATTACTATGAACCTGAACAAGAAGAGACTTTAGGCTAATAAGCATCTTAACTAGGAAAAACAAAAGGCACTCAATAAAAATGAACTGCAAAAGCATGATTTAAGTATAAATTAAATGTGATTAGGTACAAATGACAAAACACAGACAAGAAAAACACAGCTTTGCTACAGCGTTGTTCAGATAATATGAGTTTAAACATACCACTATTGTTTTTCTCAGATTTGCATTACAACCAATTACCTGATGTCATTCATTTCCAGCTTAGATTAGATGATTCTGCAGAGTTATATGTCAAAAATGCAGATTTTTTAATTTATTTTCTGAGGTTATGAAGTTAAGGTTTAAAACAAAATAATCTGTTTTTAATAAATCCCAATCTCACAAATTACCTTTAAAACGAAATACCTTTGTTCATTAGATGGGCCGATCCAATCCAAAGTAGAGGCTGGCTGTGATGACGTCTCCGACACCTGAACACATATTGGTTTAAAAATGTACTTTGCCAATTTTTAATCCTTCTTTCAAAACAATTTTTATACACAAAGGAGCTTCACCATTCAAATCTGTAAATCACCAATGCAGAGGTTCTTCAGGACATGCTTAGGACTAAGTACCACGTTGAGATTCACGGTCTTATTCAGGGACACTCCAACTAAAAATGCCCACAATTTTCCAACATGAGCTTTTTGTTAAACCAAGGTTCTCAGTTATTTGGGCTGCAAATCCATTTTACTGTTCCATTCTGCTCATTTTCCTACTTGTGGTGCCTCATGTCCATTAGACCTAGATAAAATCCAAACTGCTGCCTCTGTTATAAGCCTCCAAGTAACTATTTTTATTCACTGAAATGTTATGAAGTGGATAATATTTTTTTTTGGTCAGCATCTACTGATTCAATAGATTCTTCAATTTATATTTAAGGATTATTGTGAAGAAACACTGAAATCACCAGAATAAGTATTTTTCTGGATTTGTTTTTTAAGAAATTTAAATTTGATTATAATTAAAAACCTTTTGTCATAAATTATATTTAAGGTCAGTGTTTATGTCAGCTACCCAGACTGGCTGGGAAGCTTTAGTTTAGTTATAATGTTTACAAATGCTACTATTTGCTTGTATTTGGGTGAGGACATCTGCACCAAAAGTTCATAAAGTTTAATAGTTAAATATTTGTTTTTTATTATCTATTTGACAGTTAGAATCGATTATTTTAAAGAAACAAGTTACCTTTTCTTTGGTTTTATTTAAGCTTCATAATTTAGTTCAGAAAAACTGCAATATATTGAGCAAATATAAAGGTTTCCATCCGTCCATCATCTCTGCTATAGCACGATATTGTCCTGGTGCGGTGCAGTCCCACAGCTTTCAACAATGCTTTCAGCAGATAACTCTCAGAGGCCATTCTGACAATCTCTTCCATCACTGACCCTGCGCCTTGGATCGGTTCCAAGGAGGTATGTGAGATCAACAGATATTGTTTTTTCAAGCAATATTCTGACAACAAAGGTATACAAAGTCACTAACCTTTCAAATGTAAATTCTGTAACTTGTATCCTTAAGATTAACAAAGTCTTGATTGATCATGAGAAAAATGCTACAAAAACATGTTAACACCAAAGACAATTTTGGAGAGGGTCTCTAAAGAAAATTACAACTTTAATCTTTGAAGTACGATGATGCGGAAACCCCACCTTAGGGCACTCGGCTATATAATAATGACAAAGAATGAGTGCCTTCAATGGTTGTTCTGCTTTTCTCATGTTAACTTTGAACACTTGTGTGATTTGTTTCCTATTTTATGAGAAATTACTTAAAAAAGCTTGTTTTTAAATAAAAAAAAAAATAATAATATGAAAATAGTTCAGTTTCAATCAGTTAAGGAAGCTTTAGTTGTTTTCTGGTTCATGTGATGCCCACTCTATGAGCAAAATAAGAGTTCATTTTTGTAAACCTCTGGGAAAGCGAGACATTTGTTCTGATTTCTTCCATGTGTCTCTATCTCATTGACTTTATATGAGAACTGGATCACTACGCCCTCACGTTCCAAATATGAACCACCCACTGGTTCCAAAAAGCCGAAATCCCATAGACCTTTACAGAGAATTGAACAGCAATGACTTAATCATTATAATTTTTAGAATAATCATTCTTGCTCTGATTCCATTTTTAATATTTTCTTGTTAATATATTTTTTTCACAATATTTTAAGCACGTGATCTTACATTGAACATTCAAAATGTTTGATTAACAGCCTGTTTTCAGTTGAATGGGGGTGGTCTTCTAACATGCTCCCTCCTGATTGGAGAGAATGGTTGCCATAGTAAATGTAGACACAGACAGACGCAGACCAATCGCAGCTTCTGAGAGATCTCTGGCAACTGAATTTACTTCATTTGGTTGCAACTGGAAGCAAGTTATTTTCTGTGGGTGACCACACTCGCTTAGTCCAGTCCTCTTATACAATCAATGCTCCATCCTCATGTTCCCCTTTTTCACTGTTGTTTTTTGATAGGCCAGTTAAAAATAAAAATGCATTTACCTTTGACTGCATCTTATTCATCTTAAAATGCATTAGGGGTAATTTATTCTAATTTTTTATGCTTTTTGGGGCATAGTTCACAACTGTTACCAAAGAGAATAATGTATAACAAGTGTATGCAAGTGTATGTACAATTTTTTTTTATTTAAGAAAAAAATAAAAAGCAAATTTTTAAAAAAAGTAATAAAACACAATTTTTAGGAACATAACTGTGTATCTTTGTTGCACCTCAGCTGCAAACTAGGAAATGCTGAATCCTCATAAGCACTCAAGGACACCTGCACCCTGGAGTCTTGTCTGGGTGGGTCTGTCTGTAAGCAGTTAACAGTGTCCCCAGTCAGCCTTTAGCTGCAAGGGCAGTCTCTACAACTGTATCGCTACACAGAGTAAGGAAAAACCCACTCCCAGATGCTTGAGTGGATGAATAATGACACTGTAACACAGCTTCTCTCTGCCTGTCTGATAATGAGGAACAGAAGAGCAGAACCTCCCCGAGGCACCGCACCTGGACCAAACTGCCTTCTTGTCTACTCCAACCTCCACGTCTCTCTGGAGATAGACAGAAAAGAGTTAGACTCTGGCCTCATGCCAGGATCACAGTCTCAGTTACACTCAATCACACTCAGTTTGGTCTCATTTTTGAAATTAGAAAACATTTTATAAAGTCACTTAACCGTGTCTGAGCACATCTCACGCCCTAACATAAGTGAAAGAAATAACTTATTCAGCTGTAAATATAAGTTGCTTGGCCATCGCCATCCACACCTTTATTGTTCTCGTTCTCTCTTTTTGTCACTTTTTCCCTACAGAGCTGTTTTGCAAAGAGGAGTCAATTAAAACTGTACATCTAAGTGAGAAATATCTGTTTGAGCGTGTGCGCCTGTGTAGTTTCATAACTATGCCGCTCACTTCTTTGTGTGAATGTGTGAATTTGTGGTATTTTCAAATGTGCGCACAAACATTTGGTGTGCTGTCTGCCTTCGTGTGTGTGTGTGTGTGAGAGAGAGGAGGCGAGGGCTCCCCTGGGGCCTGGCAGTATGGCAGTGCAGTACCGCACACTACTCCTGTGAAAACGCCTCCAAAGGGACCGGGACAGCTGTGGCCAACCTATACCGATTCTTCTGCCATAACAACACATACATTACTTCAATCAAGGCAAATTTGTCTGGCTCTGTGTTAGCCTCATTTTGTCCACCAGGAAGTATCCTTTTTTAAAAAAATAAAAGTTTAATTTTGATTTTTTGTTTTCTCCAGAACAGTCGATGCTTTCATTTGTAGTGAGGCAAATAAGGATTTGAACACCCTGTTATTTTGCATGTTCTTCCACCTGGAAATCACGGAGGTGTCTGAAATGTTCATCTTAAGTGTATGTGCAGTGTGAGAGACATAATCTAAAAAAAATAATAATCTGGAAATCACATCGTACGGCTTTTTCAATTATATACTTTTTATGCTACTGTTGCAAATAAGTATTTGAACACCTGACAAAACCAGTGTTAATATTTGGCAAGGTCTTTGTTTGCAATTACAAAGGTCAAACTTTTCCTGTAGTTGTTCACCAGGTTTGCAGACACTGCAGGAGGGATTTTCGGCCCACTCCTCCACACAGATCTTCTCTAGATCAGTCAGGTTTCTGGGCTGTTGGTTCATTGGAGAGTTTGAGCTGCCTGCAAAGATTTTCTATTGGATTTAGGTCTGGAGACTGGCTAGCAACTCCAGAACGTCGATATGCTTCTTATAGAGCCACTCCTTAGTTATCCTGGCAGTGTGCTTGGCGTCATTGTCATGTTAGAAGACCCAGCAATGACCCATCTTCAATGCTCTAACTGAGGGAAGGAGGTTGTTCCCCAAAATCTTGCAGTGCATGCTCCAGTCATACTCTCCTTAATACAGTGCAGTCGTCCTGTTCTACGTGCAAAAAACACCCCCATAACGTGACGCTACCACCCCAATGCTTCACAGTAGGGACGGTGTTCTTGGGATGGTTCTCATCATTTGTTTGCCTTCAAATGGAGTGGAGGTGGACTATTTAAAGCCGGACTGACAGGTCTTTGAGGGTTAGAGTTCTAGCTGATGAACAGGCGTTCAAATACTTGATTGCAGCAGTAGCACCGAAGTTAAAAATGTCAGGCCCCTCCATGATTTATAAGTAGGATCATTTGCAATAAAGGATGTTCACATACTGAATTGCCTCACTGTATGAGTTTAAGATTCTTTCCTTTTTATTCTCCTGTTTGGTTATAATGCACATTCTCAAAGCCTCTTCCCCTGCGATATGGTGACCCAATAAATATGACAGCAAGCAGAGGTTGTCACCTCTGCGTGAAAAGGAACGTGTCTTTAAAATGAACAAAAGAAATTAATTCAGTAGAAAAAAACTGACACTTTTTCAGTGTATCAGGCTTTGTAAGCAAGCAGCAGAATCTTACATGATAAACCCAAATAGCTCCTCAAAATCCACTTAATACTTACAAGACTTGTACGGAAAAGGTCACTTTGCTGCATTTTATTTGAATAAAAAAAACATTATCTATGGAAGTACTTACGAAAAGTAGCAGAGACACCTTTTTTTCTTTAAATTTGATTTATTTAACAGTCACCAGATGATGAGATACATTCTCTTAAAAAAAAGAAATAGACAACAAAACTGATATTCCTTTTGAGATTTTTAAAAACTATTGTACATTTTTATATATAGATTTTGTACAAAAGAAAATTAAGTAAAACAGGCAAAAGAAGAATGACATCTTAGAAAGCAAAGAAAGAAAAGAGGAAGGGACAGGAGTGGACTCAAACGACTATCACATTTAGGAAGGACAAATACCAGTCTCTTTTATAAATAAATATGAGAAAATTAGACATCATATATAGCTCTCTTTCCAGGGGATTGCTAAATGTCTGTAGCATAGAATTTAAGACAGTGGCTTTGTGAAGCTTTTAAAGTCCCACACTTTTTCCACGCTGCAATTAGCAGGACCCAGTGCGGTTAAAGCCCCTGAAATAAAATTATTTATCTCAACGATGGGTCTGATAGTCTGTACCATGCTTGACCTTTGGCTGCAAGAATAACCCCCCACTCCACCCTTAACCCTCACCCCCTTCATACGAACACGTTTTTTTTGTGCAGTATAGATCGGAGAGTCTCCTTGAGGGAACTAGAGACTAGGGGGGTGTCCTCTTTTTCTTTTGTTTTTTTCTTTTTTTTTATCTCAAGGCCAGTGAAAAACAAGCAGCAGACTCCCCCACTCACAAACACAGAAACAACTGGGCAGAGCACATTTAATAGACGTGCTCACTATTGGAGCTCAGGAAGGTCATACTGCACTATACCAGCATTGTTTCACCAATGAATGCAATCCTTACAATATGGATGTTTCAGTCATGTCCTCATCGGTCCTTATAACTTCAACAATACAACAGCAACTACAAGACAACAGAATAAATACACTAAATGTGGATGCAGATGGCTTTGCGGCGATACAACCCCTGGATGATGTGGACTCGGTGCTCAAACTTGTTCAATTTCTCCTTTGCTGTTGATGAAGTGTTTAAAGCTCAGAGTATAGCAAACAGAACACAGATAATGGAGATGATTTACAACAAGGATAGGCAACTTCAGGCCTCGAGGCCCACAGTGTCTGCATGGTTTTTAGATATCCAAGCCCTACTCATGACTGATTATCTGGTTCAGTGTGTCCAGCCAATTAGAACATGCCAGAGCATGGTATGTAGGAAAAGATCCAGGGATGTGGCCCTCGAGGCCTGGAGTTGCCCTTCCCTGATTTAGAATATCAGTTCACTTCCTGTTTTAGACACACATATTCAAAAAGCATGGAAACCCAAAACAAATGATCTTACTAACACAACAGGCTTTTGTTCTATCATTGTCTCCAGCTTTCTTTTGTTTTCCATTTTTGAGGAGGCATCGAACAGTGAGATTGGCTCTTCGCAGTGCAGGACAGCAGGCAGATTGACTTGGCATTAATCACCATTTTGTCTGACTGCTTTTTGGCGCGATGTGTTTGGAGAGGCAAGCAGTGGCCTGAACAAGCAGGGGTGATAGAAGAGAGGACAGCGCGTTGGATTCTCAATGATGACACATTGCTGCCGCATCACTTTGCAGATTAAAAGCAAGATGCTGAATTTCAATCAGGTCACATTGATGGCTTGGTGTGAAGAATGGTCGCTTTGTCTCCACGAATGGACAGGAGGAGAGAGCGACAACCCAGCATGCAAAGCCCAGGTGAGACAAAGTGACACAACATTTTAATTCACCAAATTGTATGCCGGCCACTAATGATGGCGTCCATTTAATGACTGATTATTTTCTCCGACCAATATCAATGGGGTGTAAATAAAAAAATTGCACCCATAAGAAAAGTCAAAGCACCAAGGACTTTGTGCAGAAAGCCATAAATCATTGAGCAACTAAAAATAAATAATTTTAAACTATAAATATGTAAATTTTTTGCTAATTAATAAATTGTTAAACTGGACGTTAGTAAATTACTATGTATAAAATTTGATTAATTGTAGATTATAGTTTGTACAAATTTGGAAAAATTACTTTATGAAATTAAATTTATGAAGCTTATGTTTCTCTCAAATGTTGTAGCCACCTTACAAAACATGCCAAGCTCTGCCTGAGCTGCTCTGTGAAGGCATTGCACCGTGAGATGTGACCCACTTGCAATAAAGTGCATTCAAAGTTCAGTTCTCATGGTAGATGAGAAGCAACGTTGGGCAAGCACAGCTGAGAGATTGTCATCACAGTATGACTGATATGAAAAAAGCGTAATCTGACGTGAACCATATCTCTGTGTGAATGGGGGGATTTAAAAAAATACAAATGTAAAGACAACAAAAAGACAAGGGACTGTTGGTCCTATAGTCTGTGTTAAGTCAGGAATGTCACAGTTGAACACAGTGCTTAATGGGTGGGGAAGTCAGGTAAGAAGATGTATGATGTGTCACCTGTGACATTAACCAGGCACCCAGCTCTGGTTGCTATGGGCTTGCTGTGAACCAGATAGACTGCCCATTCCCATTCCCATGCCCACAGTCACACCCATGCCCATCCCCATGCCGATGCCCACTCCCTGAGCGAGGGAGCAGTCAAAATTAAAGTCCATCTCTTCTCCAGAGTCCATAATGTCATGGAGGAGTACCGACTCCACATCACAGTCCAAGCTACCTTGGAACATGTCAATGTCCAGATCGGCCGGTAGTCTCTCGTGGTAAGGTTGGTGATAGCTATGGTAGTTTGTACCAACACTACCGTTGCCCATCCCCTGAGCATGGTGGTATAGTCCGTTAGTCATGACCTGGTGTTGTGAGTCTGGGTAATGATTGTGACGAGGGTGCGGGGTGGTGGCCACATGGCAGGAGTCCTGGGGCATACCAAGCATACCTGCAGGGTTTGGTGGAAGAGTAGTAGAAGCAGGGAGGTGGGCGTGTGATGGGGGACTGTACAGGTAGGGAGATTTGTGATTATAAGTCTGTAACTGATTGCTGTTTCCGCGTGGGGTCAGGGGTGCCGCTTGAGGCGGGGTGTGGTTATGGCTCCGGCTGAGGCTGTGACTATTGTGAGCGAGGCTGTGAGGTGAGTTGTGGCTGGTTACGTTGTTGCAGTTATGATTAGGAGTATGGCTGTGAGTTCTGTTATGGCTGTGAGCTCCAGTGTGGCTGTGGTCATTATGATGGACAGGGTTGTGGCTGTTATGGTTGGATCCTGTTCCGTTTGTTGCCTGACCCATCATGGGATGCCCTTCCCTCTCCTGTCCCATCATCATGTCCTTGGAACAGTATTGTTGCCCAGTAGAACCACTTGTTAATAAACTTTGCAGTGCATTTGTACTGGAGTATGCTCGCATAGTTCCAGAGAAACTGGCTGGCTTGTTCTCCTGAATGGTCTGCATGGGAGAATGATGGTGAAGCATGCTCATCCCTGTCACGCCATATCCTGCACCATAAGAAGCCTGCCCCTTCAGTCCAGAGCTGTAGTGGTACACCGATGTTTGGTGCTTGTGCCTCCCAACAGCTGGATGCTGCTGGTGTTGCTGCTGCTGTGGACGATGATGATGATATCCGTCTTCTATCATTGGCTCATCCAAACTGATAGCACCTGTGAGATTAGCCAGCTGTGGCAGCTGCTCAAGAGGAGGACAATGATTCCCTGCTGCCATGGATGGAGAGCGGGCACTGGTTGGTGAGGGATAGAGGTGAGGGGAGGTAGAACAGGATAGGCCCCCCTCTTCTGGTTCTTCTGGTTCTCCTTCAGCAAGAATAGGTGACAAACGCCCACTTAGAGTGGAAGCTGATGAGCTGGCCCTGGAATGTAGGTCTGTCCAAGCATCAAACTCTCCATCTGTTCCAGATGTGCCTCCAGCTCCCGAGAGGCTTTTTAGTGATGGGCTGCCATGGTCTGGGGAACTCTGGAGCCCCACAACAGAATTTCCTGCTCCAACCCCAGGGCGACCTACTCTTTTGCCTCTGATGCGACCTTTGCTTTTAAGGTATTTCGTACTGTTATCCATGGAAACTGCTCGTCTCCTTGGAGCCTTGCCCATCTTCCCTCCATCCGGGTTCAGCATCCACCATGAACTTTTTCCTGTTCCTTCATTCTGCACCCGGATGAAACGGGTGTGAAGAGAGAGGTTGTGCCGAATGGAGTTCTGCAGAGAGACAAAAGAGAGAAATGTGAGATACATACAAATAAATTGATGTAAATTTACACACTTAAATGTTTTTTGTTGTGAAAATTCGCATTTCAGAATGATATATGAAATTCAGAACAGAAAGCTTTTCAATTTGTTTTGTGTCAGCTCCATGCTTCTTGGTGGGAACTGCTGGTGCAAATCTGTCTCAAAACTTAGCTCTTATTCAATTGTCATAAAACAAGATCCAGTCAACTTGATCCAACCTGAATTGACCTCAGACATCACTCTTGAGAGATTCTCTTTCTGCATGTCAGTCCTCCCACTTTCTTTTCCATCTAACCACTGCTTCTCCCTTTAGCTGGGCTGATGTAAGCCGCTGAGCTTGAGTGTACTGTATGTTTGAAGTTGGTGCCAGTCTGGCTTATTTCCAGCCTTGTCTCTTCCACTATTTTAGCCTGTATGATGGGGGTGGGGGTTGGTTGTATTGCAACACTGAGCCAGGAGCAAGGAAGGCTAATGGATGTATCCCACCCTCTGACATCCACCTTCACCGCCTATCTCTATCCCCTTCCCTTGCTCTGTCTTTATCACATCCTCGTCCTCTTTTGTCACAGAGAGCTACAAATTTCAACTTTCCTACTTATTTTCTTCTCTTGGTTTACACAATTCTTTGAGCAGAAGTCATTTTTCACCTCTGCGCTCAATCTCTCCCCCTTCTCTTATAAAGCGTGCTACCAATTACATTCCCATTATCCTGTATGCCTGAAGGTGCAGTCAATGGTTCAGTAATTCATAAGATCAAGCATTCTTTCTGTCATTATCATTTACATCTTAAAGGGTTGCTAAAATGTTCCTGTAGCATTTCTGCTCTTTGTTGTGCATACTGCTATTTGATGCTAACGCATGAAAATATCAACTCGAAAGCGTCTACTATGTTGTGGTAATATTTATGTACAACAGTGTGTTTTAGAAGAAAGAGATATCACTCTTCTATAGTCTATTATGTTGTGGATTATTTGTATTCAGACAGAACTGCATGGCAGGGAAACAAATAAATCAAATTGCAGCAGGGAAAACACATAAATGGGAGGCGCGCTGAATTCAGGTGATCTGTGAATGCCTCCTTGGGTTATCTTGCTGTGACACCTCAGGCATTGGGTAACTATGGCAACCGGGTAAACGTGCAACAGCAGAACTATATCATATTGTGGTGAGAGTCAAGAGTCAGAGAGAGAAATGGAGGGAGAGTGGGGGATGGGGGGAAGGATGCAAGAGGAGGTGGCTGTTTGATGCTGCCGCTCTAACACTAAGCACCCTTTCATCTTGGCAGTGCAGGTCCGCAGGGGATGCCCGCTCCCTGCTTCTGACGACTTCTCTACGTGCCGCGCCAACTCCCTGTCGCACTGTGGCAGGATCATCCACCAATCACACCGCTCCAAATCATCCCTCCACAAAATCCTGTGCTTGACTGAATTAAAACATATGTAAGCTTTCACGGTGTTCCACCATTGCTGGTTGTAAATGGGACATCTTTCAGAGAGATGAACCACTTTGCACTGCCACTCTGTGTGACCTGTTGGATTCAAATCTCGATTTATCCCCATCTATGAGGGAAGAGCATTCCCACTGAACTTGGAGGGATTTGTCATCATCCCAAACCCTCTTTATCTGATGAATCCACCTGCTAGAGAGATTTGAGAGATTTCAGATGGTAGCCAGACATGGCATCATCTCCACCGTCATCATCGCTGGCTGCTCGCGTTCTGACATACAATTTTCAGCACATGTTTTTGTCATTTTGTTTGTGTGCATTCTGTTTGTGTGTGTGTGCTTTACAACCTAAGAATAGCTCAGGTTACAGGTGGTTCCACCGTGGGTGTGGTTATGTCAGCCTCCTGTACTCTGAGACAGGGGCAATTTGGCCTGCCCATGCCCCTAACGCCCCCGAAACAGGCAGTCAATGCTAATCCCCCTCCATCCCCAAGTAATCCCAGACAATCCTGGGCTAATCCCAAGTTGATTCAGGGGCACTCCCAGCTGGGTGTCTCACACAGAGCTATGCCAGGTCACCACAGACACAACGAGCAGCCTCGATATGCAACGATCATACAGTAATGCAGCATCAGGAGACTGTGTAAAAGGGGGAAAAGGCATAATATGGAACTTAAAACTGAAGAGGTAAAGCACTCTTAATGTATGTGTAATACAATAGATAATGAGGTGGTGGGTTGACATTAACCATACTTTGACACCTCAAAAAAAAAAAAAAAAAAAACTATTCTGTGCTGTGTCCTTGAGAGTTAGCTTCACCACATTTTGCCCCTTTGGCTTGAACAGAATAAAATTGAAAACTTTATTATGTATTAAATATTCATAAAATGGAAATTCTCTTTCAGCCCCCTGGCTTGCTGAGGCAGACGAATGAGGCCCACTGAAACATACAATGACAGAGGAACACACACATCATGTTCTCGAGACCGGGAAGCTACTTCCTATTCAAATAATACCCCTTTAATACAATGGGGCTGGCAGAGAAGGCTCTAAATAATGAATGAAACCTCAGCTCAGACTATGTAGAAAGATCCATAGTTTGGTCCTATATTCCTAGAAAGAACGAATAGAGCAAAGATGGAGCTGGAATTCTGTAACCAGAGAAGTCAAGCATCATCAGATTTCAATCACTACTAAGACATTTTGATCAAAAAACAAAAGAGGTCAAGGGGCAGCAATGGCTTAGTTTGGGATTTGTTTATCTCTCAGTCTGTAGAGTGGTGGTATGATGCCCGGTGATACCACGTGTAGTATGGTCTTTAGGCCAAATAAGGATGCCCAAAGTGCCCGAAATGAAGTCTGCATCCAGATGACATGAGATACTTGTTTAGAAACTGTCTTTGCATAAGAAGTGCTTTAAAAGTGAAACACTGTAAAAAAAAAAAAAAAAGTGATGTAGGGTGTGATTAAGGTTAGAGAGAACCTACAAAGTTGTGGAAAATGTACTATTTAAGGTTACTAGCTTACAGACCAGTCAAAGCCAATTAGTGTGAACAAGGCTTTCAAGGATGTAGCAGAATCAGCTTGGGTTCAGCTCCAATTAAGTCCTTAAAATCCTGATATCTGATTTAGATATTTAGACAATAGACACCACTGCGCAGGATGGGATTCTTTGTCCTCAGATTAAAAGCTTAAGCTTTTTAAAAAACAAATCTGACATGGTGACACTTTTTCCACAACACACAGGTGGAATTAACAGTGGGTAGTGGGGGAGGCGGGGGGTTACAAACTAACTAATGGAGAAGTGTATTAAAACCAAGGAAACACATAAATGCACGAATTCAATCAACCAGATTACAGACAAATACTTGTTGAGTAGCTGAAGCAGGACTGTAGTATTCATCCTAATAGGCTCTTTTAGAGCCATTCATTTGGCTCTTGTAAATCTTAGAATACTAATCAACAGCTCTACTGTTCTCCTTCCATTGATGCAAACTCTGTTTATTTCAGGAACTAAAGAGGCTTCATCAAAGCTATGAATCAAAGAAGTTTAAAGACTATTTGTTTTGGGGCTTTGTACACATCAAGGTCTGACTGAGCTACACCTACATTAAAAGAAAAAGGTGAGTTGGGCCGCTCTATAAACCATGTCCTCAGTTCTCACAACAACATCTAACCGCCAAAGGCTTATGTGCAAAGAGACCATGCCCACTTGCCCGCCTTGGCCTAATGCCCAACACACCCCTTAATTCACCCCTCCCGAAAGAGACTGAAACATAAAGAAGGCTGTTATTAGATGGGGGCAGGGTTGGCTGTACCTCAACCGGCAACTAGTGAAATAAGATGACAGACTGGCGAGTTTTAGTAATGCTGGTGGGTACAGCATGAAAAGGGTGGGAATAAGAGGTACCACAAGGGGCCCCTCCAAATTAGACAAAAGAGTGCCCTGAAATGCCCCTTTCTCACCCACCCCCCCTTTTCATAGACAACCCCCCCATCAGAATCCACTTAGGGTTTTCCCGCTCACGCAAAGAAGGGCAAGGAAACAGGTCAAATGGTCTGTAAGACCCAACTTGTGGCAAATGTGTTCTCATTCAAACAGAACTTAGTGAGAAACCAAGGATGGTGAATAGGGTCTGAGAACCACGAAAAAGAAACCACTCACCCGATTCAAACTACCTCAAGGGTAAAGCAGTGTGGTGCACTCGCCCAGCTAAGAACACAGCAGCTGTTCTTGTAGTGGCACCGGGTAAAGCCGTTTGCCACACTCGACTGGTATTACCAAACCATTTCATGCAGAATGGATCCATTATGTATTGTCAAAGGGTATCCCTCCATGGTGCACATTCATTTGATAAGCCCAAATCAACGGGGAGTAACAGAAGCACTAACTGTGTTTATTGTGATGCTGTTTTTGCCTGTGAAGAAGGCAGGAGGGATCAGGGGGAGGGGAGGTTTCAACACAGGCAGTTTTGTTCAGCGCAGGAATGAGTTTTGTCAGCTAAGCCTGTCTCCAGGCTATTGGAGGAAATTAGCGCCAGCTAAATATTCACTCCCTGTGATTGATGTTACAGCTTGTGTTGTCCCTTTGAAGGGAAATAAAGAATTTAGAGTCATGTGGATTAATAGGGACAGAGTTGGAGGAATTTTATTTGTCTGAGGGGAGGCTTGAAGCATGGCAAAGGGGCCTGATGGAAGCATAGATACAGCATGATGACGCTCTGATGCTATAGTGTATCAGAGGCAAAAGACAAGGCAAGAGAAACATTGACAGTGAGTACAAGGAAAATTGGAAATTGTGCCTCTATGCGTGTGAGAGCAAGAAAGAGAGAGATGTAGTTTGGTTGAGAAGCCTAGAGCCAGTTGATTAAAATCCCTTTAGGAGGCTTCTTTAAGAGAGACAGATGGGCAGAGAGGGCTGTTTTGGAATGCAATCAAACTGAAAAAAGATTAAAAAGGAGTCTCTTTTATTAGGAGGTGAGAAACAGTTACTTCTCTGCCACATGCCATCATCGCCTCCACAGCAGTGGTCACGATTGCACTGGCATGCAAGGCACAAAGCACCCCTTATTGGGAAGGAAGTAAACCTGGACTTAGGAGTTCTGTGTTTCTAACTTTCACAGCTGTGATTCTTTTATTGAAAAATGCCAAGTTCAGATTTCTCACAAAATACTTTTTTTCAACAAAGATTTGGTGTCTGGAGGTTTTCAAATAGGCGTCATTTTTGAAAAACCTAAATTCAGGATCAACTTTTGACAGGTAAAATTCAAAGGAAGGGTCTTGTGGCTGCAGTTGTGTTTCAGTGGACTGAGTTTGCACAGCAGAGTGATTGGAGCACTGAGAAAGGTGCTCTAAATCCAACCCTATTATTCCACAACACTGCAGGAGTGCCATTTAGAAAAAGGCTTAAAATGGAAAGCAAGTGTGTACTAGTGTGTCTGGTAGCCTCAGATCAGGAAGTGGCTGTGGAGAGGGGCGTAATGAAGTTGGTGGGGGATTCCAGCCTGACTGTGCACTAATTGCAGCCAATGGCTGGCAACTCATCAGCTGTGCCCACCCTGGCGCCAAGGGAAGGGTTGGCATCGAAGGGGATAGTGTGGGATAGAAAAGGGCTGCCGCAGCTTTTGTCAGTAAAAATAGCTGCTGACAGATTAGAAGAGCATCTGAGACCCTGACAGGGGATCGGAAAATCCGTGATGCCAGGGACAGCCAAGAGTTTCCGTTGGCCACAAAGGGGACACGAAATGGGCATCACGTCTTCCTCCTACGCAAAGGATGGGAGAGCCTCAGAGTTGGTGTGGGCACATGAGTTAGCACGTGCCACAGTACAGCATGGGTGTGGTTTTTCCACCGGGACCTGCAGGGTAGGCAGACCTCGCAGCCTCCCGTGGAGGATTCACACAACAGGTGTTTGGCCCGGGCCACCTGTGGGGCCGCCCGCCTGTTCCTACTTCACACTTCGTCTAGGGAGCAAACTAACATTTTCCACTGGGCTTGCCATCCTTTTGTTAAAGCCCAACACGTTTCTGGAGAGGGTTTTATAGCTCTTTTTACAAGATCTGCAAGACATGCGTGCATGCAAGTCAATCTGAATTTATGGGTACATGTGTGTCAATATTTGTTTATCAGTCCATTTAATACCCAACAGCCAAAGTGTGGATTTGATTATAGTGAAAGCTTCTTCTGCTATATAGAAAGAAATTGTCAGCTAACAATACAATCGATGCAGAACCATTTTTTTCCCCACACTAAGGCTCAACATAATCTCATTCATAACAATGAGAATCTCATTTCCTACATTCTAAAGGTCAGTGCACACCTCCGATCACACTTTAATAAAAAATCATTCTCAGCGTTTAATTTAATTTTAGCAGAGCAGAAAACTCATAGGCAGCCATGCACATGGCATGCAAAATTCATCAGATTGTCCCTTTGATTGCTTCAATTTCTCAGTATAGAGAAGAATGACCACAATTACGCTGGAAAAATTACACAAATAAGGACCACGGGGACGCATCTGCAGAGGGCATGGAAACAAACAGCGAGACAGAGAAAAGACAAACATGCTTGTTCTATGTCAAGTAAAGCGCAAAGTTTGGAGAAACTTTATCATAATCGGACTGACAATATTGGGGGCAAATGCTAAATAGGGTCTTTAGACATCCACATAAGCACACACTTTATCGATATATAAACGGCATTCGTTCCACACATTTTTGGACAAACACACACACATCCCCCATGCAGAAATGTGTTACCCCTTTAAAACCTATACATTGCTTACATATGCAAATGCTGCACAAAGCCTGGCACACCGGGCACATTCACTACTGCAATGCCAAGCTACCAGTTGCTAAGGAGACCTGTGGGAGAGGAAGGATTCCTTATTGTTGCCATAGCAGCCGGCTCGTTCCCTGCCAACTCTCCCTCAGGGAGAAAAATAAAAAAAAAAGACAAGAGGTGGGGGGTGAAGTGGGTAGAGGTAGGGGGCAGCGGTTTAATAGGGCTATGAGGTGCAGGGGGAACTTCATTAGCCATCAGTGTGCAGTGCACCAACCAGTGCTCCCCATGAATGCCTGCCCACATGCTACACTTCAGTTTGAAGGCTTGCACTCACTCAAGTAAAGACCATGGACTCCACTTATTCATACACCTATGTGGAGAAGAAGAATGCATGAGAAGCAGCATGCTTAGAATGAAAAGCGGAGTTTTATCTGCACAGGGAAGAGGTTTAGAGGGCAGAGGTGGGTGAAGCATAAAGAAGGGTCTAGATTAGAACGTGGTGAAAAAAGTGGCTGGGATTGAAATCACAGAGGCTCTGGTAGTTAAAGGTGATATGGAGACAATTCTATGTATCGCTGCGTCTCCCTTTGAGCATTTTTAAGGTACAGCCTCCAACGCCACACACAAAGAGGCATTGTGCACTCAAACACACACCAGATGCAGGATGAGTTTGTGTCATGAACGGCAGTGTATCTCAGTTCTGTTCGCAGAAAACTGTTTCCAAGCATCCTCTACACACCTCTGGGAAAAGTTTTGAGTAAAGCAGTCCAATTAAAAGGTGAAAAAAAAAACAAATTTTAAGAATTCATGCGCTATCTTAAGAGACTGAGGTGCAGCATGTCATATTCAAGGTCATGAATTTGAACTTAACGGTACTTTTATTTTTAAACAAGTTTACAGTTTTTGGTAGTAAAAGTTATTGAGATCTTTTATAGATAATAAAGAGTTATCCTTCAGAAATCATTTCAGCGTTCTTTGTTGCATCTATTGTGTCATTTGTTTTATAACTATTTATGGGAAAAGTCAGTTTCAAAAATAAGAAGTGCAATTGCCCACATCTCTGGCCAACCATTAGAGTTCCAGATTCTTAACATGAATTTATAACAGTAGATGAACTACATTTTAATTTGATTAAATTGTATGAAAAAAAACATCTCTTAAAAAAATCCCCAAATTGGTGACTTATCAAAAGCTTTATATGGTTGTACAACCTTTCTATTAAAACTCTGATGTGGCGACACTCATTTTAGATTTCAAAAAGAATGTTTGAAATTCTGCTATTATGCAACTACCTCAACCAATTTACAAGGATGTAAAATTAAGCAAGAAAATGTCAAATATAAAACAAACCCTTGACTCATCATTCCACAAACCTATTATCTTTGGTATGACCCCTTAAAAATCCAATTTTATATCTCTTTGCTTACGTTTTGTTTTATATGTATTTTTTTTTTGAGAATTTCTGCTTGATGGAAGTATTTTCATTTTGATCAAACTACATTCTGATTTAAAAAAAATAAGTATGTGATGGAGTGGTGAAGATTCTCTTTTAAAGTAATATTCTATTGCATTAAGTATTTGCAAATTATATTTGCATTTGCAATAAAATGGGCTTTACATTGTTTATTTTTTTTTTAAAATGTAAGCTTCTTTTAAAATGTTTTGTTTTGTTTCAGTGTTGACACCAAGGCCAGCACAGATTTATCAAATGTTGCAGTTCCTTAAATGGCCACTGGGAGTAGGTTTCAATGAAGCAAATCACATCAATAACTCTCATGATGCTAAAACATTTTAAAGATCACAACGACAATTAAAAAAAACATCTCAGAAAAAAAAGTAATTTCCAGAAAACAAAATGAAATGTAAAAAGCGAAGCACAATGAGAAACTGGAAAAGGTCGATACTATGGGACATTGCTGATTGGATGAGGATATCCAGAATTGCTTAATTCCAAACAACTGTCAGTTGAATTTATAGACAAAAGTCATCATCCATTATCCAAAATGTTTTTGTGTCGAGTGATTTGTTAATGTCTTTCAAACTTCAGGGCCACCGTAGGTTTCAGAAGGAAGAAGTTTATCATAGACTGTGGTGTTAAAAAGTCATATTTTAAACAAAACAAAACGAAAAACTTTTTCTCTGGAATGGGAGCTGAAACTCACCAAAAAATTAGCTATAACCAATCCAGTTCTTCTATTTTCGGGACACAGAAAGCCATTTATTCATGGGTCACTGGGGTTGCTGGAGCCTATATAGGGGTACTTCAGGGTACACTATTGACAGTTTGGAACATTTTAAAGTAACTAATCAAAATATGAAGCATGTCTTTGGACTGTAAAAGGAAGCCATAAAGAAAACTCACAGATGTACGGGACAAACACGCATACTCCACACCAAAAAAGAAATAAAAAACCGCCAGCTGGGACTTGTAACAAGGCCTTCTTGATGTGAAGCGACAGTGCTAACCACACCACAGTGCCGCCCAAACACAGAAATCACAACTCAAAGTTGTTGCATGAAACCAAACAATTGGTAAGCTTTTATACGGATGCAAGCTCGTGTGCACCTGGCCACAGTGAGAAACCAGGAAAAAGTGAAATCTCCAAGATGGTCCGAGATATTTCTGTATGCAGGAGCACCGCTTCCAATATTGACAGCCTGAAAAAACCATGATTCTCCTGACTGCCTGAAATTCCTATATTTTAAGTGGAGGGAGGGTATTGATTTGGTGTGAATGAACTTAGTTCAGACATACACTGAAAAGTAGCTCTCGTTTCTCATCACTTCTCGTTCCCCCAACTCCAGCTTTGTCTATGTAGTGCAAGACCATGAGGATATGTAAAAGAGGGTGCTAAGAGACAGACATTTCTGTAAAAATGGAAAGAATGGGTAAGATGGGGCCACAAGGAGACAGAATTTGTCACTCCTCCTTTCTCCCTCCATTTACTGAAACAAAAAGAGCCCAATTAAGTCAGTTTGAGTTAGGGTCTTTGGTGTGTGTATGAGTGTGTGAGCAAAAATGTGTACCCAGACCACAAGCACATTTGCAATAAAGGGAAATAGGGGGGCAACGTCCTGTAAGTTGCGAGACTGTCTGAGGGCGGCGGATGGGAGGGGTGTGTGGATGCGTGGGAAGGGGGGGTATGACTTGCTCCCGTTCCAGCCTAAGAGGGCCAAACTTGCTCTCAGCTCCTCGGCAGGAGACGCTGAAATATTAATCGCCACGCTCCTGCCACAGACTGGAGAACACAATCGCTTCAAACTCCCACCCTAATGAGTGTGTTCATGAAAGGCTAATGTGCACAGATGGGGGGCTGATGACTGGATAGATCACAACGGGGAGGGTGTGGGGAAGAGGGGGGAGGAAGGAAAAGCGGAGGGGAGGGAAATTTTGTCAGTACCCGCTGGTGATGGTGGTGAAGGGGGGTACAGAGGCTTGCCATGACCTTTTAAGAGGCTCCTGAAAACTTAATTAAGGCGAGCCCTGCGCTACTCTTTCCTCCTTTTTATTTCCTCACCAACAAAGGCTTTGGAGTCGTGCTCGCATACCTGCACACACAAACTAATATGCTGATTTTTTTTTGTTGTTTCCTCCGCAGATACACTTCATGCTAGGTAGACAAATACATTTCTACAGAGAAAAACTTCAGCTATAAAGACATTTTGTACCAACTCTGCAGTTTCCGGGTCTCGTTGACGCACTCATCTTGAAATGATCGAAAACATGAGTTGTCATTAAAACTGCAGAAACACAGAGTGGAGAAAGTCCATAGAGCATAGAGATGCAAGTGGAGCAGATGTTTACCTTAAAATCATCAACTCCAAGAAAAGTCAGAGGTACCGTCACAGATGGACTTAAATGAATCTCGCGAAACAAGAGCAGTGTAAAAAAACTGGAGTGCCCTCTCAATTGGAGCCTGTGACGCGCCGCTAATGCAATTTTTATGGCTGTGCTTGACTTTTTTCACCCCGCCGATCCTCTCGACCCTGGCATGTCTCCATCTACGTCACTTTAAGGTTGTTTTTAAATAGCAACATCTGAAACTTCTCGAAAACATGAGACTCATCCCAGCATTGTCTTCATCACATAGAGGCCACCTACGGATTAAGAACATACTGCGTAGACACTCATGCAAACGCACACTCGTGAATCAACATGCATACTCTCACTGCATCTAATTAGAGGAGTGAGATGCCATGACCTAATTCCAAACCCTCCATAGTACATCATGGCATCTGTTTGGATTAGGGCCTTAAATCAGAAGCTGCACGGAAGTATAGAAATTGAGAAAAACTGATTATGGAGTCCTAATGGGAGAGGTCACGTGTAAACAAAAATGCTTAAACATGTAAATAGCACAATGGAGTCTTGTATGTAAATTTATCGGCTAGTGTATCAAAAGATCCATATGGGGTATGTCTGTCACAGATTTAATTTGAGTCTGGTAAAAAGAAATGTGTGAATAGTTGCAGCATTTATCATCTTCCTGAGCTTCCTCAGTAGGATTTTAATCATTTTTTCGCACCAACACTAAACTGAGTTCTGTAATAGTTTAAATGTCTTTTAAAATATGTTACATTTTGAAGAGGGACTGATAATACACTAAGTCCTTAACTACACGTTTGATTTGACCACTATGTGTTTACTTTATGGCTGGTGAAGATGATGGTCATCAAAGCAAAGGAGTAAAGTCCTGTTAATCTACAGTACCTATTTGGGATTACACTTTTGACTTATGAGGTTTTAAATAATGTTCAGTAATGTGAGTGTAAAAGTTTTTATGGTTTTAAGAATAGGTTTATGTTTTTTCTTTATACACAACAAAAAAAAGTTAAAGTGCAGAAAATTAAATTGAGGAAATAAAATTAAATGTCTGTTTCAAAATAAAAGTAAAGTCGTTAGAATGAAGTTTGAAGATTAAAATGGAATCATTGAATTTTCCTAAATCCAACCAGCATTAGTGAAGTGGTTTGTAATGTTTCTTAAAAAAAAGAAAAAAGCTTGTGTACCAGTGGGATTGCATTTTCACAAAAGCTTTTAGTGATAAACAACACAAAAGAGCTGGCAACATTCCTGTGTGCTGAAAAATTGAGTGGACAGTCAGGTTATTTCAGCTGTTTTTGTTTTGCATTTCAACTTCATTCTCAAATATTCTTGCTTTAGTCATAACACTGAAACCTTTGCAACTATTGATAAAAAAAATCTACTTTTTACATTTTTTTTTTTTTTTACAGAACCTAATATTCAGTCAAAATACACCTTATACACTGAATTTCTTTTTTTTTAGATCACTCTAAAGCTACAAATCGAGCATTCAAGAACATGCAAAAAAGCGCATTCTTGAATGCTCTCTTAGCCCATGGTGTTCACACTGGACAAGCAGAAAGGGGATCCTTTTTCTTCTTCTACTGTTTACTAGCGGATCTCTGCCACCTACAGTTGGAAGAGGTTTGGTGCAAAACGACAAAGTGGTGCAAATATTGCAAATATTCCTCGAGGCTTTTTCTTTCACAGCTCGATTTTGATATATGAAAGACTCAGTGTCATATAATTCTGTTCGGGCTAAACCACAATAATTAATTTCCCCTCCATGTATAGTTTTCAAACAGTTTTCACAAACTTAAAGGAACGCTACCCATTCTTCATTACCAAATCCGAGTCCCTGATTGGTCAAAATTCAACCTGGTTTAACTGGCATTACGCATTCAATGGCCGCGTATTTTAGCCCATGAACCATCATAGAAACTATGAGGAAGCCGAAAACACGCATTTACATGCGTTCATGTAGACTTTTCATTGGAAGTGGCACCTCGAAGGTGCATTGCCGAAAGCGGTTTGAATGTAACTAATTTATGTGTTTGACTCATAAATAATCTAGTGTTTATCTTTTGTGGAAACTTCCTTTGTACACTTTAAAGCGCAATTCTTTGCTTTAAAGTAAATTTTACGACACATGCAGCCTCAAAAACTATCAGCATTGCATCCCAAAGTACTGCATAGTTTCATCACAATTAAGAAAGACCTGTTGCTTCTCTTTAACTCTTCTCTTAGATTGTGTTCGTGCCTTTCTTGTCAGTTTTTATCATTTTGAATGATGCTAAAAGAGCCTAAATGAATGCTCTGATCAGCTAATCAGTATCTATGATTACATCGTGGCCCTCAAAGGGTTTGATCTTCATGAACCTGTGGACAGATAAGGCTGGATGGAGGCATATTTTTGATAGAAGCTGACCACTGCTTGGGGGGGTTCTATTAGTTGCATATGGAGTCGGTCATGGTCCCATACACACAAATGCACATCTGTCAGCAGCTTTGCATGGGCTGAGACATGCAAGTGAAGAGGTGATACTCTTCTATATGTTCTGTGTGTATGTCACAGCACTCCTGGAAGGGGGATGCAGCGTTTCCGCCTGAGTGCGGTTGTCAGTGGGCATCACTCAGCCCTGCAGTGTGGCAGGACGCGGGGATCATTAGTGGAGACGGAGGAGGTGAGAGAGGGAGCAGAATGGAGGAAAGTAAAGAGAAAAAAAGGGGGGGAAGAGGGGCAATGACTGTGTGAGGCAGGCGGTGTGTCTTAATATCCATCTTGAGAGCATTACACACACGGCAATGCACTTTCCACTCAGTCACGCAACCACCTCACCGCAGAGACCCCTGCACGTTACCTTCCTCTGTCATTTTCTCCCCTCTGTCACTCTCTTCTCCTTCCCTCCATCACTGACAGAACCCTCTGTCCATCTCTAAAACCATGCTCTCACTTTGGAATGGTGTGATGCAGCTTCCTTTTTCTACAGATCCAGATTTATCCATCCTTACCTCGCTCCAGCTTTCCATTTTTCCATCTCGGCACTCTGCTCCACACTTTAACCCACTCTGCATCACACAGCCTATCGTCTCCATGCTCCAAGGATCACCGATACTTGACCTGCTCTTAACCGCAGAAAGGTGAAACAACTGTTTTACACATGTGGGACATAAGCTTTTCTCACTTCTTCCCCCTCCCTTTCTCTCACTCTTCATCTTAACTCTTCACCCCCACACACACACAGCTACACTAGACCATCAACCACTGGCTGAATCATTTATTTCAAGACTTTACATCATATAGTCTTTATTATTTGCTGTCTTAATTTTATCTAAACAGCCATTCTGATCAGCTTCCATTCCTCCAGGTGTTTGGCCTACCCAGCAGCTCTTCAAGCCGAGTAACAGAAACAATGACTGACATTTAGAGTGAAAAAAGAGCTTTGAAGATTAGCTTTGTTAGCACAAGTGCAGACTCACCCACCAGTTGCTTTATTCTGAAAGATGCAGGTCTAAGGGTCCGTCTATTTGCATTACTGTCATGGCTTTTCTCGCACCCAGATTAGGTTGATTCTGTAAAGCGTTGATTCCTGTGAAACATGAGCTAGCATGGTGTTTGGCACCATCTTTGAGCAGATAAGCGCTACAACTCTGCTGATGATAACCAAACAGCAACATGAGGCTGAGAAAAGTAACGTGGCATTACGCCAACTCAGCTGGAAGACAGGAGTTTTAAGGATGTGGAGTCAGAAACTGGAGAGCGGTGTGGGTGAGAATGAAAGTAACATAACGAAGGTTAACATGGGACACATTTTTGCATGTTTGTGATTTGTCAACACCCCAGCTTGTGCTCTTTGCCACGTTTTATTGCCCACCTGATGCTGGCACACCACAAGAACCAGAGACTGGGGACTTGATCTTGAGTAGTACTCAGGTTTCCCAGACTTGACTCTGACCATGTGAACATAAAAAACATGAGACTTGGCCTAATACTTTTGGATTTGGGAATTGTAAAAAATGTTTACTGGCTGCCTTTTACCACTGTCAGGTTAAAAAAAGTAAAAAGGTTTCTTTACAATGCAATAGCACTGACAGCACAAAAACAAACATTTTCTGTTAGTGTGTCCTTACAGGTTGTTTAAAGTCCCACTCAAATCATCTTTTGATGTGTTTTAAAAGTGTTCTCAGTAATCTTTTAATTATCATCATGTCAGTCATTTCTTGGACATAGTTTCTACAGTGCAGCAGTAGTTTATTAGAAATTCCCCCCTTTTTGCTGAAAGCCCTCGATCAGCGTGCTCTCACTCTAGTTTATGGCTCCTCACATCCCTAACCAACCTAAAATTGGCGAGCAATATTGGAGATATCCAGCCGTACAGTTTTGTGCCATATGCCAGCTCAGATGAGGAAAACAGGGACGTCTGTGGATCTAGTCATCTACAAATGGATGCATCAGAATGGAGTGGAGCAGAGAGCTTGTTGTGCACATCATGTTTAAACTCTTTTGCAAACAGCAAGTTTTCGTCTGCTCCTGATTCATAACAATTGGAATAAAAAAATACTCTGAAATGTAATTTGGAGCTGATTTTTTTCATGTATATCCTCCATCTTTAGAAAAAATGACTCAAGAACAAAAAAAAAATATTTATATTTTTCATGATAATTTAAATGCAGTAGTTTGATGACAATTTGTCACATTAAAATTTTCTTTTTGACTATAAAATCTAAGACATGTGACTTAAAGGCAAAGACTTTACTCTTGAGCTGGCAAATATGGACTTGTGAGCATCTCTGACAAGAACACAAGTTTCTTTAAATTGTCAGCTACATGCAGCATGTCTTGCTTTCTCTTTTGAGCTAAATCCCTTCCGTGATTTAGTACTTTTCTTTTACAATCCTATGAGATGTTTGACACTTCAAATGAACAGGGACAGTTTGTGTCGACAAACTTTTTTTCTGTCACACAGATGCAGCTCTGACCCCCTCTGCTGCCCTCCTGGCACCTCCCTGCCACTCGTCTGGGTGTCGGCTCGGCTCTTCTCAGACCGCATGTAAGGATTTGAGAAAAGACGCTGCTTATCTGACTGGAAAGGCAAAGGGGGCAAATTACCGTTGCACAACTCCCTACAAACCGTTGTGTGTCATGATTCGCCTTATGTAACAGATCGCGCGCATCTGTGCGAGTCTGTTCCTGCAATAACCCCCCCTCAAACCCCCCCTGCCCCTGGCCCACGCCATTTACCCATTTTGCACTAATTGAGAGATCTTTTTTCAGAAGCTGTTATTGCGCTCATTTAATTATTTATTTTGACGGGAAGCAATCTGGTGGCTAGTGAAGAGACTGTGTGTGCGTGGGTGAGTCTGTGTGGACCAGAGGAAAGGGGGATGCGGAGCAAGATTAGGTCAGCGTAGCTTTTTTGACTAAATGTGTTTTAGAGGGTACAGCGACTGTAGGCCAACTGTACTCTGTGGGGCTTTGCATGCATGAACAGGAGGTACAAATCTTTCTCTATGTGTATATACTGTATGTGTGCATGTGTGCTGAATCTCAGAGTGCATAGCTTTTTGAGTGCAATGGGACTGCACTAATGGATACACACTTGAGCTGAAGTGTGGAGAGTGTAGCTGAAGTGCAGCCAAGTCTGGATCCTAGTTCTGCTTAGAAGCTCCATAATCTACTCCATAGTGTTTCAATTCTCTGTTTTTTAAACTTTTTTTAAATCTATATTTATCAGTTTAATGTTTGCATCCATTCTTTACTGACTGCATCAGCTTCCCGTCACCCTTTCAAATTAAGAGACACGGAGCACCAACAATGGATTGAGATTTCTGTCTTTGTTCCCGCATCCCCCCATATTGTGCAGGAAAGAAAACAAAATAAAGGAAGACGACATGCAACCACCAGTAGTCCTGACCTTTATCAAGTGCCGGCGCTTGAGGCGGGGTGAATGAGGCATTAGGAAAATGACTGAGCATTATTAACCCCTGCTTCCTGACACACACTCTTTGCTACAACAGCTGCTCTAAAGTCGCTTCTGATTCCTTATTCCTTAAGAGGCATTTCTCTGACAGCAAAGGTTAAGCCAATGCTAGCTGATCAAACTGTCAATAAAAATTTCATATGCTGGGACACATCACATGAAAAAGAGAAAAGAACTGCAAGTCCACCCTGACCTGCCAGCTAAGATTGTTTAACTGGGATTGATCCATCGATGCCAGCATTTCTGTGTGCCCCTTCCTGCTGAGAATTGATGTTTCATTGTAAAGCAGCAGCAGAAGCTCTTAAAATGATCAACACCTGAGAAAAAGAAAAAGCTAGAGGTAGAAACCGAGCGCCAGCGCTGACAGTTGTAACCACTTTGAATGGGACTTCACCTCCTCGTCTTTTTTCACTCTGACCCGTTTTCACACGCACGTGACTGACACATGTGCGTGCGTGGCTTTCCTTCTACTCGAGTCAATCAATGAGCAGAGACAATTCCCCGAGTGACATTTACGGAGAAGAAAGGGATCCATTTATCACTTTAGTTTTGGGATAATAAAAGAATGACTGAATGAGCCAATATGTGTGTGTGTGTGTGTCATGGGTGTGTGTGAGAGCACAAGAGAACAGGCAAAAAGAGGGAAAAAGATGAAAAGGGGATTTCAAAAGCACATGAAAAGAGCAGGAGAAATAAGTGAGGGTAGAGGGAAATGAGTGATAAAAAGGCTACTTTGTGGGGAGGACTCTGTGTGAAATAGAACAAGGGAGGAGAGAAGGGACGCCTGTGAGTGACTGACAGTGAAAAGGAGAACACGAAAAGGAAGGGTACAGGGGGAAAGCGCCTAGAGTACGAGAAGAAAAGGGAGACAGACAGGGAAGGGGATAGAAAGACGCTCTTGGCACAGAGAGAAAACCAAGGAGAAAGAGGAGACGGGGACGAAAAAAAAGGGGGTCGAAGATAGAAACGTAAAGGAGACAGTCTAGAGACAGAGCAAGGCAGACGGATTGGGTTCATTCAGGGCTATGAGCAGACTTTGCATTCAGACCTCACATGGTCAGCATACTAAACACAGAACCTTGTGTCCTGACCCAGATTTGTCTCGTTGACATACTATTCCAAATAGGGAAAAATTTCACCCTCCCTCATGATTGTAACATACCTCAAAACCCAAGCCTTCCCCCTCGCCCCAGCTGGTCTCACAGTCACCTCATAACCTCACCCAAATCCTGCACCGCCCCACACATATGCTGGCTCTCCCACACAGATTTGCCTCCGCATGGGTTGTTTCACACATAAAAGCCCACTAAACCATGAATTGATTTTCATCCGAAAGTTTGGGCTTTTTCGGCTCAACGTTTGCAGAGTCCGCGCCGGACGCTACCTGAGGTGACCTCTGCAGCTCTGTGCATCACCCTCCTGCACATCCAGCCTCAACAAATCAGCCATCCATTAACATAACAAGCATCTTTCCTGAACATATCTCTTGCTGCATCTCCTCTACAACGCCCTCCATTTTTTTTCTCCCTGTCCACCTGCTTCAATCAGTCAGCATTAACTACATTTCCCCTTTGGAGGCAACTCCCTCCATCACTCGCCGAGCTCAGGTAAACTGATCATTGGCCCTCACGCAATCCTTTGACCCGTGACAAAAGCTTGATAGACAGTCCTGGAGAAGCGAAGGACCCGGCACACGGCTGCCAGGAAGGGGTGAAGAGATGAAGCGCAGAGAAATACGCTTCTTACGTCGCTGTACATCATCCCTTTCTCATGAGCAGATGTGGCAATATGCACGCACATAAACACTCATGTGCATGCACAAAGCCATCAATCCCTTGCGTGCAGGAAGAGATATCAGATGGGGAGAAAAATTGAATTAGGAAATATGGGCACCGTGATTTGTGGGAAGCCAGTTTTGATGCTGGGAAAAATATACCGCTCGGAGCACACTTCACGTTAAAGAGTAAAGCAAAAAAAAAAAAAAAAAAGGAAAAGAAGGCTTTACTTTAGGTTTACAATGGCTTGATCTGAAATATTCATATACATGTATGACAAGATCAGCCCCATTATGTTGATCTCTCTGCAGGGCTTCAGTGAATGGACTGAATGAAAACCCATCAGTCAGTTTAAATTATGAAGACAAGATACATTAAATAAGCCCATAGATGGGTATAAAGAGGGGTATTATTGTAGCCTGATATCAATCACTTTCTACAGCATCATCAGTATGATAATATGCTACAGGCTATTTCAAGGATAAATCCACCATTATAATATGTCACAAAGACTGTAATGAAAGGAAAACATATTACGGTTTGTGTAGTGCACTTGAAAAGCTGTTATTGCTCATGTTTTAGATTAATCTGTAAGGAGACACATGATACTTCTGTTAAATAATGAAGTAACACATGGTTTTTCTTTTTTTTTTTTTTTACTTTTACTTTTTTTTATGTAAAAAATATATTTTGATGGAAATATAAACTAAGGTACGATCAATTCTTTCAAAATTTGCAAACTTTAATGGCCAGGAAATGAGAACATTTCACATCTTAAGCAAATATTTAATCACAAATAAAAGTGAATGAATAAAAGTGGCGCATCTGAAATATGTCACACTATTAAGGTGCACGCTAATATAGAGCAGGCTAGCCAAGGGCTGTTAACGGGGTAACTAAAAGACAGAGCCGACAGAGCAAAGCAGAGCAGGTCCTGTGGTGGAGGAGAAAGACAGAGAGAGTCAACCCAGCATGACTACCGCCTGCCTGAGTGGAGCAGCCTGCCTGCAATTAAGGTGGAATCAGGGAGAAATCTGCGCTGCCTTGATAATGAGTCTCGTCTGAATTATTAACGAGAGCTGGTCCCCCGGGACCCTGGCTCCCACTGAGCCCATCAGCCCCCCCCTAAAAAGAAAAAAATAAAAAAAAAAGGAAAATGCACACCCACATGGACACACAGACACTCTCATAGAAGAAGAGCCGTACACACAAAACAGTCTTATACACACTGACATAAATGTGCAACAAGCATGCAGCCGCAGAGTCCAAATTTTCTAACATTGCAAAGGTTTAAGCGCATTTTATTCATGTTGAGGGTTACTTATTAAATTAACAAAGGCCAAACTTGCTGAGGACAAGGTAATGTCACTTAGTTTTCTCCTGTTTTTGAACAATTTTGAACATTGAAATGATTCCAAACATCCCACACATAAAACTAACCCCCTAACCTGTGATTCATTTTCACTTTGTCTACTCCACGAAGTCAAGTTTATTCAACATAAAGGGCTTTTCATATGAGAGCCACTTATGTTAAAATGAGACATTTAATATGAAAAGCATTCCTAGTCATGCATGTAAAGTGCTTAATTTTAAGAAGTTTATTATGCCGGGAATATTGCTACTTACATTGATCTATAACTCCTCTGTTTTTTATATCTTCTTCGAAAAAGATTCAAAACAATACAAAGGGTTTTTATCAAGAGGTTCACCTGTCACAAGGGTGCTGGTGTCAACCCCATATGCCTGAAGGACAACGTAGCCGAAAATGTGTGAAAATGGTGTTGGTTTGATTGAAATGCGAGTAAAAATGCATTTGCATGTCCAGGACTTCCATCAGCCCCAGCATGACACAGCTTTTCTCAATTTTTTTGCCAGTTTCTTCACCTATTCCATAAAAATAAAAAGAGATGTGCTAATCACATACTAGTGGTGTAACTTTCCTCCCCCTCCCAAAATAAATCCCTACGGCATCAAACTAAACAAAGTTTCAGTACGAGATGCAAACCACAGTTCGTTCCAGTAGCTGTGAACAGATTTAAGCAGAAAGCTTACCAAACAGAGCTAAAGATCCTATATTAGGCAACCCTTGAGTTGCACATTCTTCCAAAAACAAATGTGAGGGCAAACATGACCACTGCCAACATTTTGAGAAAAATATCTTCACCCCACCTAAAAAAAACAATGTAGGTCTGGGGTGTAAAATATTTGTTGTGTCGAAGAGAAAAGAAGAGATCGTCACCTTGAATAGTACGAAACAAATAATATATAACATAAAAAGAAGATGTAAAAATGTCAACATGCAGACAACAACTGAAGTTCACTTTAACTGAGTCAAACCAATATAGTTCATCCAACTGGGAACTCTTTAGTCTCACTGCTGAAAAGATATTTTCTGAGCAAACTTGAGCTTCCTCAGTCGTTATCCTGTGATCTTTCAGATAATGTAAGGTTTCTTAAGAGGAGGTGCGCTACTGTAATCTGTCTGGATGACTGGTAAATCCAAAATCCTGACGCCACAACTCCCTTGAGAAAGACTAAGCACGTCACTGTACTGAAAACCGCTAAGACAGAAAGAATGTTTAGAATGTCCAACAGGTCGACGGCGCATGAGAGGAGAGCGGTGAAAGACGAGATGGAGAAGTGTCTGGCAGATAAAAGAAACCAAAGTAAAAATCAAATTAAATTGTTCTTCACATGACTGTCTACTGATTGCAGTCTCTCATATTTGAATGTGTGCCCATGCTTTGGCAATTTGCATGAACATTAATCATTTTAGTGAGAAATGAACTGCCATGACTGCCTGAAGGCTGCACAGAGAAAGGCAGTGAGGACAGAGTTTCTGGCACCACACATTCAGTTCAAGCTAAATGTGCTCCCAGAACCCAAACTGGCTCCAGGTGAAGCAGCCAGGGGAAGATGTGAGGAATTTGTAACCCTACACCATAAATCTGTCCAGCACACAGTGTATGCTCTCATTTTATTTGAGCGTAAGCGAGTGTGTCATACTCCCAAATTAATCTGCTCTCCCCTGAGCCAAGGCAGAGGATAAAGTATGAATCAGCTGTAGTCTAGGGTGGTTTCTAGTCTCCCCAGAGTCCCCCACCATCATCAAGTGGCACAAGTGTAATTTGCAACTCCACACTCTCAAAGTTTTGAGCCTCTTTACGTTCTTGTAAGTCTCCGTCAAACTGCTGTCTCACATTTTTCTGTTAACATTCCTCATATTTATCAAGTGTCTTTGCAGCAGCTGCCAAAGCCCATACATAATGTCAGGATTACAGGAGTCAGGCTATCTCGTTACCAATAAATCAATTAGATAAAGTGAATTGATTGAGTTCTGCTGCAAATATTAGGGCCTGTTCAGATAGGTGTGCTTTAAAGTCTCCCTCTGATCATCTTTTGATCTATTGTAAAAGCATTCCCAGTGGTCTTTTAATAATAATTATGCAATTTTTAGCCTAATTTTAAAAAAATGTTGTTTTATTGGGCATATTTTCTGCAGAGCAGCAGTAGTCATTAGAAATTGGCCTTTTAAGTTGTGGGCGCGCCCCCACTTTCCATCATCCATCAGTTTACATCCTGTCCCACAAGCTTACAGCTACTCACATCCCCAACATAACATTATCAATGCCACAAAAACGGTGAGAAATATCGGAGCCATTCAGACGTACAGTTTTCAGCCAGATGCCAACTTGGACGAGGAAAACAAAGACGTACATGAATCTATTTGTCTGCAAGTGGATGCATCAGAATGAAGTGGAAGTGGGTTGCCGTAGTAACGTGTACGCCAAACTTGCAAGCTTTTTCCAATGACATTTTTTCGTCTGCTTCTGATTCACAACGATTTAAATAAAGAAATTCTGAGAAATGCTATTTTAAGCATACATTTCTTTGTATATGTCTTCCCTCATGAGACAAATGAAATGTTAAAATTTTCATCGCAGTGGGTCTTTAGCCAAAAAAATACACAGTTTCACAGAGATCGTTCTCCTCTATTCCAAGATTTCCTAAAAGGTAGTCTGTCTTTCCTCGAAACTCCTCATCCCTTAGCTGTTTTTGTTTGGAGCCTTTCTGGACAAGCCGATTTCTGTCAATACAGGAAGCCCAGTGACCCTTTGCCCGACTGGCCCTGAAGAAACCCCTGCCTAAAGTCGTTTTATATATAACACTCAAGTCACTTTGGATTAAAGCGTCTGAGTGAGTGTTTGGCAGACTTGCCGCCCCGCTGAACAATCCACGACCATTTGACTGGCCCACAAGATGGGGGGAAAAAAAAAGGTCTGGTGCTGTGAGGACACAGAGGGTAAACTATGCATATGAATTAAGCAGAAACAGCTTTATGTCAGTTACTTATTAGTTCAGCTGCACTCACATTGTATAATGTGCTGACATCCTAGACATATTTATCATACATTTCTATCTTAATAGGGTTAATATTTAGAGAGCATTTCTGTGCAATGGATTTTCTGCATCCCATAAGTACTCGTGCTGGGATATACAATAAAGCAACTCACAGTATAACAATGGCATCATCTAACCCCCTTGAAGTTAATGAACTTCTAGGCGCCCACAGGGCAATTCCACCACCAAGTGGTACCCCACCATTAGAGGCATTATGAAGTCAAGAGCAAGACTACATATACCATTCACTGCAGTGACATGCTGTCAGACCAATGAGAGGGCCAAAACACAGACGCCTATACAACTAGACAGCCCCTCCCCCTGCAGTAGCCCCCACAAAGGCACACTGTGCACTACCAACCTTGATGCTTTGTTGCAATTGACATGTGCTTCTCCTACGCATAAATTCAGAATGCATCTACATGCAAACAGGGATACTTGCCCCCAGATATAATTAGCCTTGAAAATATCAAACTCTGTTACATACAGAGGGATTTACAGCCAGTTTCTAACTTCGGCTCAAACATTTCCAGGATTGGGTCAGAGTGTTGGGAAATTAATGCAGCCGAAGTTACCACAGGGTAGCAAGGACAAGCATCCCTGTGGAAAGTGTAGCTGAGTCCATAAGAACACATTTCTACGTATCCTCTCTCCAGTAATGAGCTGATTAAGGCACTGTGACCTCACAATCTTGCAGCCTTCCTAGAAGTCAGAAGCCATTAGGTATTTATAGGAGCTTAATGCCACTGTCTAGCTGACTAGTATCCATCATCGAGCCAGCATCCTATCCTTTCCAACGGCAGGCAAGCAAGCACAATCTGCTTTTGAAGATATTTATTTCCAAGAACCTCTGTGCTAATCTTTGCTCCAGACAAACAGACTGGAAAGGTTTCTTTACCTTTAATCCATCATATCCTATCCTAACAGTCAAGCCATCCATGAAAACAGCAGAGACGTACAATCTTAATTGAAGCTATAGCAGAGATCAAGTTTCTCTCTAAGGTTTGGCATTAAAATACATCAATTAACCCCAATTAGATTTTATTTTAAAAAATTGTAAAGCCAAAAAAAAATACAATACATTTTTTTTCTTTTAAATATTATTTTTGCAAGAATTTTAAATTGTATTTGATTTGATAATCAGAACAGTAAAAAAGGGGGAAAAACTCAAAACCAAAGTAAATTTGGTAAAAAGAAAAAAAGTTAATCAAATAATGTCAAATCAGAACTTCTTTTTTTATTGAATTGTTTGACAGTGGTATCCAGCTTTAACACATATATAATGTACAAATATATGCTACAAATACATCTTTCACAATGAAATAATAGCATCTCCGTGTAATATTTTTAAAAGTTTGGCTTGTTTGAGGGTGTGCTACAAAGATGACGTTTTTTCTAGCACGTTATGTCTGAGCCCATTTTGTGTTTGGTTTCTTCCTGTGAACACGGCACACATGCAACTCTGTTTGTTTACATTACCGCAACGTCTCAAACCAAAAAATCAGGTCAGGGCTGTTACTGACATTAAGGATGCCTGCTTTAAAAGACTTACCTAATCCTCCGTCATTACTTAGAATGGGCCTCATGTCTCGCCTGAGGCCTGAAATAGCCAGGGACCTCAGACGCCCCATCAAAACCCTCTAATTTTCAGTTTCATAAATAGCCGACATGGACTTTGGGTCTTTAAGTAACGATGTCTTGTGGTTGGGAGTCGCTGGTGCAAGTGCAAAGCTAATGAAACAGCATGTACCTGGAGACACACCTTAGCAGTCAGCTCAATTTAATAGGACAGGTTGCTTAGGTGCTATGTGATTAACTCTCAGGCTAAAAGAGGAGACAACTAACAGGTGACAGAGTTTATATTTCGCAACTGCAGCAACAGGTTTAGACAAATACCAAGAGAGAAACAATGTATGTTTTTTTTTTTTTTGTTAAATGAATCCCATCAGATTAGGTTTGATTAATTATGCTGGGAAAATGTGAGCCGTTTGCTATTAAAATAGCGAGATATAAATTTCCCAGCAACACCATTTGTGCGGTAAGACAGGTAAAGGTGGGAAATGATCTCTGCAGATCCAGTGCAGCAGTTGGGGGGGGGAAACTGTCGCCAAAGATGTCATACTAAACCGCACGTTCTTCCTTCTCTGTGAAGTATAAGTAAAGAAATGACAGTTGAAGGTAAAACACCATCAGGACAAGCACTGTCGCTCTGCTAATCCCACTGCCCTCAGATGCCTATAATGAATAGAAACAAGATGAGGCTGGGAGCAAGGGTTGATAACATGGGCAGATGTCCAGGAGGTTAGGCGTTCAGCCAGACAGTGGACTTGTGGTCATATGTGAACAGGCCAGCGGATACTTACTCTGTGGAAAGCTGACCTGCTCCCCCACAAGTGTCACTACTCAAACAGATAATGTGAAATGTGTATCTGAATAACTAATCACAGTAATCGGGGATTCATGGGATATCTGTTGCTTGGATGACAAAAAAGCCAGAACTAAAAGGGATTTGGGAACCCTTTCTTTCATCATTGACAGGATTGACAGCTTTAATGAACGGAGACGAGATAAGACATGGCGCCATTCATGCCCAGCTGAGCTGAACCCCGTGGTAACATGTTATGGGCACGTGGGGAAGGAATTATTTTGACTTGGTTAATATCCATATAATATAGAGAGATTAACGCGTCAGAGCGCACCACTCTGGCTTGTAGGGTCCAGTTTCTTACCTTCCAGCCAGCCGAACTGTTGCTGTCACCCTTATCCTTGAAATAGGGCACATAACGGACCATCCAGTCATAGATCTGTGACAGCGTCAGCCTTTTTTCTGGGGTGCTCTCAATGGCGCGCGTAATGAGATCCGCGTAGGATTGGTTCCCCCACGCGTTCCGCCGCGAGGATTTGGCTTTGCGCAAGGATCCGGTCACGTCGAGCGCCGCGCCAGCCAGGCATGGGTGCGTCCCGCCGGTGGGTGCCGGTGCGCCGGCTGGATGCTTCAGTTCTCCAGGCGTTCCGCCAACGAGACCGGCTCTACACGCCGGCACGTCTTCCGGTTCCACCTTGATGTTGGCCAGCTGAAGTCCTCCGCTCACCTCGTGTCCACCGGGGAAATCCTCCAGGCAAGGCAGCGGCCAGGTGCAGGAGCGAGGCCGGCTTTGCGGCTCAAAATCCGAGTCTGCCTGATGAGCGTCTAATTCTTCGTCCTCCATCATCAACATTTAGTCGGAAATTGAATAAATCAAAAGGGAAAGAAACTGCCTTCGTCTCCTCTTCTCGTAAAATCCTTGAAATGTGCCTTTATAAGTCAGAATCTGTGCCAGTTCAAGGGAGTAGAACAATCATCATGAATCCAAGAAAATCACTGCCTTGCATGAAGAGATAGAAGTAATAAAAGTAATAACAAATTCTTGTCCATTTTTAACTGCAGGTGAATTTCAGAACAAATAAAAATCCGGTTTAATTAACAATCCATATCACCTTTACGCATTAAATCTCATGTCTGAGTCAGTCATGGGTAGGAGGTGGGAGGGGGGGGCTTCTATCCACTTGCAGCAACAGATGATATTTCAGATAAGGAGCCAAGCAGCCGTCGATAAATCCTCCACAGGACAACAAGAAGAATGGAGCAAAGAAGAAAGGAAAATCTGTAGAGCTGTGCAAAGAGCATCCACTGAGGCGATAATGCGTGATTACCGTGAATTATTAAATCTTCCAGTCTGCCTGGATTAGACTGGCAGCGACACATTCAAGTCCATTCAGCCTGAACAGCACCCAACTGTCTGCAATTATCACGGAGAGCCGTGCGCTTGTGACGAATCGATCATTTCCTTGTCTGAATAATATATATAAGAAGAAAAAGAAGAAAAAATCTCGTATCCAGTTGTCAAGAAGGATTTTTTTCCCCTTCTCAAGAGTGCGTGTTCTCACGCGTCCTGTTGGTCCCTCCTGTCACCTCCTCGCCTTTCTCACTCTCTCAGATGCCGCACATGCTGTCATTTGCCTACAACTCGCTCTTTTCGACGGGAGCCGAGGATGACGCGCCGGCGCGGTGTAGTAGAGATGCTGCCAATTGGAGCGCGCGCACGAAATCAATACTCTCCGAACATGATTACAACGAAATCCCGGACTGTCTCCCTCCCTCTGCTTTTCTCTCTCTCTCTCTCTCCCTATTTGTACACCCCCCACCCCCACCCCCCGCGCGCGCTCTCCGCCGTCTATACGAACAAAGGTGTCAGAACAACCCCCTCCCAAAAAAAGAGACAAAATCTTAATCAGTTCTCATATTTTCATGTAAAGCGCACATGCAGGTCCTTCGCGTGCCAACTTCCACGTGATATCCCGTTTTTACATAAATAATTAAAATCCCCGTACAATCTCCAAACGCACAAAAAGGCGCGTAACAATTTGTGTTGAGCGTAAGTTGCAGACAGTTTCACCTCCCCTTTATTATTTGCGGGTAATACCTTAGTGAGTGTAATTTACTATACCGATTAGACAGATTTAGATCAGATTAGATCAACGGAGATTAGGTAAACCAAGATTTTAATCTGAGAGGAGTGGGTTGAAGTGGGGCTTTTCGGAGGATAGAGGACGCGCGTAATCATCTCTCTGCTCTTCCACAAAGTGGAGAGCGAAAGGGAGGTGGTGGAGAAGGGAGTGGGGGGGGGGGGGTGAAAAAAGACTAGCATATCATCTGAAATCGTGTTTGCTTCAGCCTTTAAACTCCTTGTGCATTAATGGGTTGGAGTTTGTGGTCAAACGCGTGTGCGTAAATCTGCTGCTCCACGGGTCAGTGCAGGAGAGAGGGGGAGATTCCGACCTTATACGAAAATCTGACAGGTGGGCGGGCAGAATGTCACATGGGATTTTGTCCAATTGGTTGTGTATTTTCTATTTAGGTCTTTTTGGGACCTTTAAATGTAAAATGTGTACACCGTTACACCTATTTACATTTTCAACAATTTTTGGAAGATGTTCTGAAGTTGGACTTCAGTCTGTTAAAGACCCACTCCAATGCAATTAGTTTCTTTTGTCTTTTAACTTGTTTTTGTGGCATTTTTCTCATGACGGAAGACCTATTTCTTTGTTCAAATCATTGTGAATCTGGTGACATGGGTGCAAATAGATCCATGTACGTCTTCATTTTCCTCATCTGAGCTGAATCAAAACCTTATGGCTGGATAGCTCCAATATTGCTCACCGTTTTTGTTCCAGCGGTAATGTTAGGCTGTGGTTGTGAGGGGCTGTAAGCTAGCGGAAGAAAGTGCAAACAAAGGCATGATGGGAAATATAGAAGACTTACGTAACAGACCCACAACTCAGAAGCAAATATCTAATAAACTACTGCCGCTCTGCAAAAACTAGAAAAAAATACAGGTTTTTACATTTTGGCTAAAAACAGCACAATCATAATTAAAAGACCACTGGGAACACTTTTACAACGGATCAAAGTATTCCAACAATTTCCTTGGTTTGACTTGTGGATTATAATATTCAACAGTTGAATCATGAGTTGCTCCTCACCTCCCTTAAGCAAGCACTTCCTGAGAATCCGAGGTGGTAAACGAGCAGAGAGTAGCACGAAAGCTTTCAAATTACATAAGATGCAAACTCAGACATGAACCATGTTGAGAAACTCTTCCAAAACCATACAGTTTTGGGGAGGATGTGTCATCCGGTGTGTCACAGAAAGATATCATGCTGTGTCCCACCAGAATCACAAGATTAAAATGTAAACTAGCTATTAGTTTACTTATTTAAATACAACTAAATATTGTTCATTACAGACTTAATTACAGGGATTTTTTTTTACTATATTTCAATCACAGCCACCCTAGATTAAAAATCAAAACAAGCCTGGAGGCAGATACGCCTTTTACAGCTTCTAGACTTTTACACAAGGTTCTGCTTGAGATGCCTCACAAGCAGCACTTATGAAAGCCATAATTTTGGTGACACTTCAGATTACACAATGCGCCTTGATTACACAGGAAGTGAAAGAAAACCAAATGACTATCAAGCAGGCAAACAGGCAGACCCAGAGTCTCACAGCAGGACTGAATGTCAAGAGAAACAAAACTGCTGGGATTGGAGAGGAACCAGACAGAGGGGAGGAAGGGTGAGGCGTTCGGTCCCCTCCGGGCTGACTCTGACGTTGTCCCCCATACCAGACATTCCACAGGCAGCGTAGCTGGCTTCAAGCTCTGAGTGGCTGACCCTGGAACAGCATGTTGTGCATAGCAATGATCTTCTCTGTGAGCCACAAGGGAAGCAGATCACCACATGAACAAGTCACAGCTTTGCATCTCATCAGGTTGCAGAGTGTCAAATTGTGTTGGAGTCTTTTTCAAAGAACAGTGCCCTTTTTTTTTTTTTTTTTTTTTTTTTTTTTTTTTGGTAAGGCCAAAATTCTTTTGGTCACAAACGTAATATTCTTTCAAATGTGTCTCTGTGAGCCATTGTCTCCAAAAGTATCCTGAGAAACCACAAGAACACCCTTCGGGAAGGATGTCTGCCTGCAAAAGCTCCTCCCCTCCCAGCGCACAACCCACGCTGTCTAACAAGACCAAGGGTTCCCAATTACACAGGAAGAAGGCTCAATTCTTCGCTTTCGCAACATTACACTGAAGGTGAAGCTTGATTTCACCCCCTTTGTGGCATTGGCCCAAAGAAATCTGACTTAAAGACTTCCTGCCTGGAGCAACTGCCAACTTTCTTTTTTTTTTTTTTTTTTTTTTACGGCTTTCTACGGCATCTTGGCATCTGCAACCATGAACATTATGTTCAGAAGCAAAGGAGAATATGGGTGCCAAGAGTTTTAATTAAGACTGTTTTGTAAAATGGGAAATATAGGCATGTGCAGGTAATGACTTCCATCCCCATTCGAAGGTCTAACACAATATGATTAACGCTATCTGCCTTAGCCAATTAATTATAAGCAACAGCTAAAAATGCAGAGCAACCAAATGGCCCAGAGTGGGAAACCAATGTGCAACTCCTCTCATTCCCAGAATGGAAGCAGGATTAACTGCCAATGTCAAAATACATGTTGAATGCAATATTTCTGTACAGAAGTCACATTTTGGAGGAAAAATGTAAAAACATGGATATGTTGACATTTACTCTACAGTATAATGATTACCTGGATTATTTTAATGCATTAAGTAGAAATATAAATATATAATATGACGTGACTTCCTTGCAGTTTTTTCCTGCTTTCCGAGGCCTAAATTTCAAATAGGATCAAATAAAAGCACAGAAAATGATAGGAAGCGATGCTGAAAATCAAGAGCTACTAACTATCAAGTGACAACTGTTTTTTTTATACATTTCTTTTATGCAGACCTTCATATAGTCTTCAGCAAAGGGTTAAATTCTTTACTTATGGGGCTGGCAACATCCACAAAAACCATGTAGGCCTGATGCCAAGATGCTGATTATCCTAGCTATGCTTCTGCTCTCTAGGCAACGTGGAGGTGTAGAGGGACTCACAAAAGAGCACTGTGCTAAACACAAGTTTAAGTGGAAGAAAGCCAGTAGACTGTAGTGTATCCATGCTGGACATATCAAGCCTTAGGCAAGGAGGCATCTCCCTCTTTAATATATAATTCACTCAGAGCTGAAAAACTATGCTCTAGTCTAGTCCTTGGAGCCAGTAGTCAGTTTGTGGTTGTAGGAACATAAGACTGCCTCAATAGATAACTCACTCCGACACTAACTTTTGTCTGCCATCATTGTCAGATGTTCAAATAAATGATGCTCAGATCAAATTTGGCAATACAAACAAAAAGTGATTAGGGTATTAGAGGTTCAAAAGTGTGCACTGAACGCATGTGGAAGCAACGCCACCTCACCTTTCCACCTCAGCGAGCTTGTCTTCATCAGCCTTGAAATGCAGGTAGGTCAACATGCAGAGACAGGCATCAGCCCCGGAGCTGTCCGCTCAGACATGCACATGGTCACTCTACATCTCAACTCCAGCAAATGCATCTTCCTACAAGGGTATTATTAGAAGCAATCTTGTCTTTTTGCCAACATTATTATCACAACTGACAGGATGTGCATTAGTTACTTCCGCCTCTTCAGTAGCTTGGCCATGTTGACACACTAATATACAACCCTTTTTCCAATTTCAACATGAGCAATGAAGAACCTAAGGCAACCATAGAGCTTTCACTTGTAACAGTCCCAGCTCAAGTTCCCATGAAAAAAAAAGGATACTAATGGGTTAACAGTAGAAATGAGAGGGGAAGAGAGGGAAAATCAATGCTTTTGTGGAAGGGAAGAAAGAAAGGCTTTCACAGGTCTATGTATCATTAAGCAATTGAGAAAGCTAATTAGAGTGGGGTAAACGATGTGCAGATCGCACAGCTAATTATTTCCATGGCAACCAGAGCTCCTGTAGATGATGAGAGGTAGCACTCACTTTGCTCCAATTAAGACAATCCTTATGGAAAGAGAGACCCCTGGTGGACAACATTTAATATGTCCAAATTAAGATTTTGAAGAAAAAAAAACTTCTTTGAAGCCATATTATATAAAAATGCTATCTGAGGCATTGCGTTTTTGTCAATTTAAAATGTATTTAAATTTTACAGCTTTTTGCTAAATTTAATATTTTCTTTGTAGTAAGTACAACATTTTCATAAATAAGAAAAAAATACTTTTAAACTCTGACAAGACAGAGTAACCACAACTACAACAGTTTAAGCAAAATAAATCTGTATTTCGTTTTATAAAAAAACATTTAATTGAAAAGGAAAACAAAAACAAATGATTAATGTCTCTGCTTGCTTGGGTCAATCTTCTCCAGATGAATCAGAGGTTTCAGTTGCTCAGCAAAGCTGCGCATGTCTTCTGACACGGTGTCCTGTCCAGCCGGAGCCAAAATGCTCAGTTCGACTAAATACGACAGAGACATTCGCTCTGTATTTTCCGTGTTCCCTGGTACTAGGATGCGTGAAACCTTGCTAACCACAATTTTCATTGCTCCTTTGCGAAATATGTGACCACTGGCCACAAATTCATGGTCCATGCGAAAGCCCATCTCATTGAGGAACTCTGGAAGGCTTTGAGAGGCAGCTACATCGACACAGTTGCGAACCAGAGCATGGCGGCTCTTGTCTCCCACTTCAGGTTGGCCTAGATATCGCAGGTGCCACGGAGCGTTAGGGTGGGAGAGGGAGCGTCTGGCACGTAGAATGAAGGGGTTTCCTTGCTGGCCTTTCAAAAGGTAAACCAGTTCGTGGTCTGTGAAAGTCTCTGGCTCCATGTTGTCGCAAAGACCACGCAGGCGATGCAGGAGGCTTTCCAGAGCCTGATCTAAAACACTGCCTGAAAAAAAAGAAAAATAGAATGTCATTAAATGATCCAGATAGTATCTTTTTTTTTTTTACTTTAGTTTAAAAACAGAAAACTATCTTTTTTTTTAAATTGTGATACAACCTACAAAACATTAATTTTAAAAACATAACCCTTCATAAATCCACAAGGTTATACAACAAGAGTTTTTTTAAATGTTTTTTTATTACTTTTTTTTTTTTTTACTAACAGTTTCTGTTAATATTTTAGATATGACAAACATATTTTTAAAAAGTTTAGGAGATGAAAAACAAGCAATCTTTCTGCACTTTGATATTTTTTAAAGCAATCTTTATGCAACTATATATTCATAAATACAAAAGTGTCCAGTACAGTGAAACAAACACAGAGAAGGAAGTTATGATGTATTTTTTTTTAAAAAGAGAGTTTTTAAAGGACATTCGTACAATCTTTCCACATTTTGAACAATATGTTTCGATCTTTAATGGTTAAACATTGAAATAATTTACTCAAATTAATACAATTGAAAGAAAGTCTAATATTGAAAAAAAAAAGCACAGTCCCTTTAAATAATCTAGCCAATAAAGTCCACATTTAATTGAATTTCTACAATGTATTCTTCATTCAGTCCTCAGAATAACATAGTTGTATCTGTAATATCTGTAGATGTCTCAAGAATACATCTTTGGTTGAACTTTCTATATCCAAACCATCTTACCTTGTAAAAGATATTCCATCATGTTGATGGCACCGCCAGTGACGGGCATTACTGTGACCGGAGGAGCTTCCATCCTCTCCCTGTTTTAAAGCAACAATAAAGTATAGTATTGTCAGTCATTTTACAAAAAGTAGTACACCAGAAGTTTTACTTCATTGAGTATACTTGAGTAGTATTGTTGTGTGTGTAGTAGGAATAGGAAAAGTTTAAGTTTACAATAGTAAAGTATAGTACAATATATAGATAGTATATTAACAGTAACCTTCAAGTATACTGGCTCACTTTTAGTACGAACTAAGTATGCTTAACTAGACTAGTTGTGACTTCGGGCTTTGTGACTTTTTGTGATATTTCAAGAAAATACTGACAAATAAACTTTTAAGTGACAAAACATTTGAGTCAAAACCTTGAACATGTTTTCTTAAATGTTTACAGAATACGCTGAGGTACCAAGCTATTTCATTTGCACTTTCTGAATGATACTGGGGAGTGACAATAACGCTTCAACAATGAATGAGTAAGAGAAGTTGTTAGCTAGCGCACAAGTACAACTAACAGTAGCAGGTTATGCTAACTAGCAAAAGCAGTGCATGTTTCTCGCTAAAGCGTAAGTGGATTTACCTGAGCAAAATAACAAGTTCAACGCGGCGTTATAACTGATAAAAGTTTATATAGTTAGCTGGTTGTGGTTAATATCCTCGGTGGGCCCTGCTACACTGGTTAGCTTAATCCACACGGCTAGAACTAGCAGCTCCCAGTTAGCCTACATGGAATTCACCAAATTACGAGTTAAGCTATTGCTATCCAAATAATTTCAGGCAGTTGTAAGGCAGAGTTGATCGATTATATATTGTAAACCTTTCTAAAACTAACCAAAAAGTGATGCTAATCAGAAAACAAAGGCGCCCCTGTTCTTTCTTTCTTTTCTATTTTTAACATCGCGTTTAATCCAGTTTTAAAGCTCTGTACTGCCCCTACTGGAACCCAGAGATACAACCATTCATGCAGGCACGAAAAACAGGAAGTACACGTTGAACTTGAACTTTATTTTCAGTTGTGTAGGGAAAAAAAAGAAACGCAAACAGAGGATACTTATTTTTATAGTTAAAAAAAAAAGAAAACTTCAAAATAAAAAATCAAGTTATTATATTTCCAAAAAACATTCACAAACAAAAGCTTGTTTGAAAATTGAAACAGATATCAGTGCGGAAAAGTAAATAAATGTTTTTGGAAATGCTAAATACTGTTTATGTTGAAGCAAAATAAACATCATGCAGTTTCAAATTAAGCTTTCTAGAAGGCATTGTTGGGACTTAAATTTATATATCTTTAAGCAACCTTGCATGTTTTTTTGATCAGTCAAAGATGTTTATATTTCATACCCAATTATTGTGCAATTGGCATCTAAAAAGAACAGTTTTAAAGAATAAGGACTAGCCCGATGTGTCTGTTTTTTACAACTGAAGTTGCTGCAGTTTCTTCAGAACAATTATAAAATGAATACAACAGTTTTTTCTTAAATATTTTCTTTTAATAACTAATAAAACATTGAAAATTCATACGTCTTGGTATAGTTTTTGGCTTATTGCTGTGTAGTTCACAAACCTTATGAGATGTGTGTGTAACCTATTGTCCTAATGATAAACAGTTGCTTACCATCAAATAAATATAATATACTGTAATAAAATAATAAAGATAAACAAATTGATTCCAAAGCGTTAAAGACAGTATATTTCAGATAAATTTGTATCAGAGAAAAAAAAAATTATTTGCAATAATTTAAAGTAACTTATTTTCTGTTTTCAAAGCACTTGCTGATGGTATCAGGTACAAGCAAAAAATAATGCTAAGTTTCATAAAGATAATTCAGCAAGCAGATATTCATTTTCTGACATAGTGGAAAACACTCTGGGTTTCCATTTGGGACCTTGTGGGTGAAGTATAATTCAACAAAAAAAAACTGGCATCATGTTTGGGCAACGTCAGAACTGCTAAAATAATGCAACCATAATGCAATCGCGGATCGATTGGCTGCTCACATTAACCCTCAATCCAAACTGCTTTGTGTCAATTTTACTTCACTGTAAATGCTTTCATTGTGAGTAAGTTCATTGCTTCTTGTTTTTGCGGACGTCCTATTAGCAATGGTGGAATAAACAACGAAGGACTCGTCTTCCACCTGCAAGATGAAGAAAGAAATTTAATTTGATGCACAAAAGTAAAGCTTTTTGATTGTTTTCTTTTATGAGTAATGTAAAAGGTAAATAATTATTACTCACACTTGTCTCTCTACTGAAAACACAGCAAGTGCAAAGCACAGGAAATGCTAGAAGGGAAAAAGAGAATAGCATAAACCTCAGGCTCATTAAACCTCTGAATGTTAAAACCTAAGAAATTGCACCTCAAACCTACCAGAATTCAGTCTCGTTCTCAAGCAGAACATTAAAATTAAAATCAAACAAGCAGGAGGAACCAGCACTCCACAAACAAGTCCACTCCAGTCTTCATTTTCTGTGGATCCTTCTGTAAAAATGATAATTTGAATATTATAATTTACAAAGTAAGTGTTGATCAAAGTTTAATAGACTGAAAGACAGACACGTATATGGACGGATAACCTGTTGTTTTGCTAAATGCAGTTGTTGAACCATAACTGCTGGTAACTGTTGAATGTTCATCTGACTTGTACACCTGACTTGCATTGCAGGTTAATTTCCCAGATCCATCCACGTGCACCGATACCTCTGATGTGTTCATCATCTGACTTGAAATGTGACTTTTCTGCCTGAAATCCTCATCACACACCACAGCACATGACACAGAAGAACCTTCGCCATGGTTCACTAATGCAAAAAAAAAAAAGAATAATAAAATTATATATATATATATATGAACAAAATTAAGCATTTTGATATTAATATGTGTGACTAGTTTCTTACCTGTTATTACACATAGGTTGATGGTAAGCAGTTTCTGACTTTGACCACCACAGCGATTCACCAAGCACGTATATTTCCCAGCACATGGAGTTGTCACATTTGGAATATTTATGGTTTTGTTGGAAGTCACAGTGACTGATTCTGGCCTCAGTGCTGGAATAGAATAGAATAGAATAGAATAGAATAGAATAGAATAGAATAGAATAGAATAGAATAGAATAGAATGTTTCATTCTATATTGAGGTCAACATTTGTTGGGCTCACTGGCTAAAAAGCATACTTTTCCCAGCAGTAGTTGCATTACTTGCTTCAAAAACCCATTTGAAGGAAGAGAAGTTGCCTGAACATTCTTGCTTGAAGCTGGTGCCTGCGAGGATGTAAACCGTCCTCAGAGTTTCATCTAAAATTTCTGAAAAAGACAGAAAGGCTTTGCAAAAAAAAAAAAAATGGATGAAAATGTGATAATTAAAGCAATTCAAACCTTTTGTTATGCTGATGATGTTTGACGTTTTAATGCTGCAGTTATTTTGATAGCAGCTTTCACACCAATACATGCCCTGATCATCATCAGTGAAAGCACTGATGACTAAGTTGCTATGTTTTAAGTTGTGTCTTTTATCGGAAATTGTATTACTAGTAAGTTGTAGTCCATGTTTGTCTTTAAATACCAACGTGATTTTTTCACTGTGTGATTCCTTTTTGTAAAACCATTTAAAAGAGTCCAAGACGTGGTTGTCACAGGGTATCACTGCTTGACATCCCAGCCAGACGCGAAAATGATCTTTGACTGATTAAAAAAAAAAAAAAATGTTATTCACATTCATATAACATTATGAAAGACGATATAATGTTTAACTGAACCATCTAGGTTCCATGATTCACTCACCATTTCCTTGTGTTATGCAAGTATTCCAAAGTATAAGAACTAAAATTAAGAACTTCTGACTGCTGACTGACCTCATGTCTTAAAAGAAACACCTCCCATGTACGGCTTTATCTGCAGTTTTCTAAAGACTTTAGTTGAGAGGTTCTGCAAAGCACAATAAGATTTGAGACTGAAAGTAACAACTGCAAACTCAAGCTGATTTAAAGGAAGTGGTCCACCGACGAGGAAATTTAATGTAGCCTTCACCTACACCTTCTTTTTCTCACACGTTTTTTTTTTTTTCCTGTAGCATATGTTTTACATTTTGCAACAGCTAATGTCTCAAAATATATAATTTTGGAATAGGTAACAGGTTTCATCGCTAAAACAAATGTGTGAAGTTCTTTTAATTTTTCTGAAAACCATAGTCTTGACAGTACTTGATTTGCTCAATTGTTTTAAATAACTAATGGCCAATATGCTAGTATGGCATTTAGGTTTTTCTTTAATTTTTAAGGCCAATTCTGAAACGTTGATGAAACTTAGGGACGCTTACTTGCATGAGCCAACTATGAAGTGTTTGTGTTGTGGTTTCTGAGAGGTTTTCTTTTAACTGAATTTCAAAACTGTTTTATGTGGTATCATAGTCATCAACAACATAGCCAAAGGAACTCGTTCTCTCCAACGAAATGGAAAACTCAGTCTAAAGGGCCTTGTCGTTGTCATCTTATATCAGAGTTTTGTTTCCATTGTGGCTTTTAGTCAAGAAAGCTGGCACCCATCAAACAAAATGCCCCCTCACAGCACTTGATTATATATATACTCGACTCGAAATGCAAAGAGACAAGGAAAGAGACACCTAGTAACTCTCCATATTGGGTTCTGCAAATTTTAAGCCTCCACTTTTTGAGTTTACAATAAAAACTAACGTTTGGTATTTATCAGTCACAGGAGCCACATCTGTCATCAATTCCTGCTAATTCTAGGCTACTATGAACAGAACAAGAAGTTCAAAATCAGCAGGAAGCTTATGGTCCAGCTGAGCAACTTAATGTCACAGAGAATGAATGAAATGAGGTCATTTTACAACCAACAAGATTATTTGTTGTTTATGTCACAGCTGCAGGAAAAACTGCTTTTTTTTTTTTTGTTTGTTTTTGTTTTTTTTTTGCACAAATTTTTTTAAATATGCTTAAATTATAATATTCATTTAAAACCCCAAATACTAACAATTATATTAAAGGTTATATATAAAATAAATACGAATATATTTGTATCTAGATTGACAGAGGTTTTTTTTAATGTGTGATTTATTATATTTTATATTTAGAAAAATAATGACAAATAAATCCATGTTGTTGTTGTTTTTAAAAACTAGCTAAAATTGTGATTAAATGAGTGTTGTGCTCAAATTTTATTTTTATTTTATTTTATTGTTTTTGGGGTTTTTTTGTTGTTTTTTGCAAGGCTATGGTCGTTAATTTACAAACCTCTTGACTTTTAAGACAGAAAAGAAGGTCAATGTTTTTGTTGTGCAACAAGTTTTCAATCGAGCGTTCCGCCATACTCTGAACCCCAAATTTCCGCCAGTACGCGAACGGCTCACATTGACCTGCGCGCGCGCGCACCTACACACAAACACTTGTGCTCTGGGCTCGCGGCGTCGTTGTCCTCAGCTGCATTGTCCTCCGGCCTTCAGCAGGGATGGTCGGTGCGGAGCTTACAGAAGCTCTCCTCGGCTTTCAGCTAACCTGGCTTCATGTTCACGTCGCGTTCGGCGCGCTCTGCCTCATCGTCACCGTCTATAAGTTGACTCTGCTGACGGCCACCAGAAAAGCTCTGCTGCGACACACGGAAGCTTTTCCAGGACCACCAGGGAACTGGCTGTTCGGACATGTCTTACAAGTGAGCGCAGAGACTTGTTTGTTTTTGTGCACCTGCACCTGCAACCAGAACCTCCGGAGCTCACACTCTAGAATTGGTGGTAAACTCTGAAAAGTGTTCTACTTTAATTCTAAATCACAACATTTCCTATGTTATGCAGTTGAAAAACATTGGAACAAAAATGATCTTTTTGATTATAAATGTGCATGTTCAATGTATATCAATGCAATGCTGCAGAAAAGACTGTTGCATTGTGCAGGGTGCTTTCACAGGCTTTCATTTCCATCCCAGTTCAAACAAGATGGAACAGATTTAGAGAGAGGGCTGAAGTGGGGAGAGCAGTACCCCTATGCCTTTCCCATGTGGTTTGGCCCTTCTGTTTGCTTTCTCAACATCCATCATCCAGATTATGCCAAAACCATACTGACATCAACAGGTGAATACAGAATTTGGGTATTTTTCTTTAATTCAGTGGTTATCTTTTGTGTAATTCAAAGGCTAAAGTGACCTGGGTTTATATTTGCCTTCTGTCTAACAGAACCAAAAGACGATTTGGCCTATAGGTTTTTAAAGTCATGGATCGGTGAGTCGCGCTTACCTCTTTTACTGCAGCATGTTATGTGTTCTTGCAGGGTTGTTCATTAAGCTGCTCTGCTATAACTCTTTTTTATTGTGTCTTTGGAAGGAAACGGATTACTAGTATCAAAAGGTCAAAAGTGGTTTCGACACAGGAGGCTCTTGACCCCAGGCTTCCACTATGATGTCCTAAAGCATTATGTCAAACTGATGTCAGAGTCTGCACAAGTTATGCTGGTAGGTCATAGACGGCGGGTAATTTGCTACTCTTATTTTGGCATTTTTAAAATCCAAGATGTTGGGATTTAGACCAATAAATCTAGATCAGGGTTCTGCAATCTGAGGCTCCAGAACCTGATGGAGCTCTTTATCTTTAAAGAAAAATGCTAATGATTTTAATTAAAGAGTTTAGTTCAATTTTTGTCGTTTTAAATATATTTTTATAACTGAAGTGATCTTATTATAGGAAAAAAAACAATTTTCCAACAACTCCTGACATTACGCTAAATGAAGATGCCTTATGTGCTTTACCAATCCTCCAAAATGCACTCCTGTCAGATGATCATTAATTATCTTCTGCTGCACAATAGTTTCTATTTCTTAAATTATAGAATTGTGTTATAATGATAATTGCAATTAAATCTGCTGCAGCTGGAGGATCATTTTATTTTGAAAGGAACTTGTACGTACTGCTGTCAGAATAAAATAAATCAAAATTTCATTCATTCATTCATCTTCTACCCCGTTTTGTCCCTTTCGGGTCACGGGGCCTAACAGGGGCCACAATCACACACCCATGCATCCACACCTAGACCAATAACCTATGAAGCATGTTTTTGGATGGTGGGAGGAAGCCGAAGTCCCCAGAGAAAACCCATGCATGACCCAAATGGCTGCCTTAGCGTTAGAGGTTTCTGACCCCCTGATCTAGATCAAACAGTTGTGAAATGAATCACACAATCTTTTGTTTCGTTTTTTCCAGGATAAATGGGAGAGCTATGCAAACACCAGCGAGACGTTTGAGTTGTTTGAACACGTGAGCCTCATGACGCTAGACAGCATCTTGAAGTGCGCCTTTAGCTACAACAGCAACTGCCAGAGGGAAGGGTTAGTCCAGAAACACCAACACTACTTCCCCTTTACAGCTTCTGTCGATAGACAAGGTGCTCATGAACATGCTTTCGTGTTTCCAGGGGAACAAACAAATACATCAAGGCTGTGTATGAGCTGAGCTATCTGATCAACTTCCGAATGAGAACTTTTCCATACCACAGTGACCTTATTTTCTACCTTAGCCCACATGGTTTCAGACTCAGGAGAGCATGCAAGGTGGCTCACAGTCACACACGTAAGCTCTAACTTCTTCAAACAAAACATTGGGACTAGCTCAAGCTTAGTTTTGACACTTTTTGCTCGATTGAGTGAATAAGTCAAAACAAACTACTGTTTCCTTTTGACAGAGGAAGTCATAAGGAAGAGGAAGGAGGCACTAAAGGAAGAGACCAAGTTGAGCCGCAAGAGAAACTTGGATTTTTTGGACATTTTACTCTTTGCTAAAGTAAGTGTTATCCTTTATGTCTGTCCTCCATCGTGAGAAAAATGCCAGAAGAACATGTTAGAAACACCAAAAACACAATTTTCATCGGAGTGGGTCTTTAAATTACTATCAGTCAAACTTGGAGGACATTGTTTAACAAGATTTGAACACAGAAAGATAAGAAGGCGTACCTGGCAAATAAGCTCAAACATTTGCATTCGAATCCCAGGGTTAAAGGTGCTGTTATTGTTTTCTGCTCTCAAGGCAACTCGCCATTATTTTAGTGCTCTTGAGCAAGCAGACAAAGATGAACAGTTGCAGCAGAACCTTAAGTAAAGATTACTTACATTTCTGGGCCTCGGTTGCTTTTGAAGACACAGTGACATGTAGCTTTAAGATGTCTCTCATCAAAAGAGCTCCGTTTGTTTGGTTATACTTTTAGCATCGCCTGAATTTGTGCAGATCTGATCTTTTTTTTTATGATTAACCAGACTCTGCATTTGTTTCAGCTGCAATGTTTCATTCATGTTCTTTTTTTTTTATTTACAATCTTTTGTGTCGAACAAACATGGATTCACTTTTGGTCTTTGAATCAATCAGGATGAGAACCAGCAGGGTCTGTCAGATGAAGATTTACGAGCAGAGGTGGACACCTTTATGTTCGAGGGCCATGACACAACGGCCAGCGGCATCTCTTTCATTCTGTACTGTCTGGCCTGCCATCCAGAGCATCAGAAGATGTGCAGAAATGAGGTGATGGAGGCCCTGGAAGGCAGGGACACCATCGAATGGTAATTTGATGCAGTCATTAGGTCTGAATGTCAGCACCAAGCTGTGTTCCTCAGCATCATTTCAGAAGGTGAGCTGTAAGCTAAGTCAACCTGCTAAGCACTAATATCGTCTTTTTGTATTCAGGGAGGATCTCAACAAAATTCCTTACACAACTATGTGCATAAAAGAATCGCTTCGTCTTTATCCTCCTGTGCCAGGAATATCAAGGAAACTCACCAAACCCATGACCTTTTTTGATGGAAGGACCTTGCCAGCAGGTCTGCAATCTAATGCTATGACAGAATGAAAATTGTTGCAATGTTTTTGTGTCGCCAAAAACATTTAATTTACCATTTTGACTCTTCTGCACAACTTGAATTGCACCTCCTATAAGTTAAATCTGTTGCGTGTGTTGCTCAGCATATTTTACTTAACTCTGAATATTTTCATCATGACTAGAATTGCCCTGTGACATCAAGTTACCTGTTTAAGAATTCTTAGAACAAAATATGATCCCATCTGGTCCGTGTTCATTTTTTAATCCCCAATAAAACTCACTAATATTTGTTGTATTTTGTAGGTTTTATAGTTGGAACAAGTGTTTTTGGAATTCACAGAAATGCTACTGTCTGGGAAAGCCCTGAAGTAAGCAAAAGTAACTTCATTCAAAGGACAAGATTGTACAGTGTTCCCTCATTTATCACGGAAGTTACATTCCAAAAATTACCCGCAAAATTCAACCCTTCACTGGAGAAATACGTCCAGTTTCATTGAGATCTGATCAAAATCAGAGATTGATATAACTTTGGAAAGCTTAACGCATTCTATTCAGGAGACACAGCCCAGAGGAGATTGATTGACAAGGTCTGCATCCAATCCGAATGCAGAACACAGTTTGCGACGTATACCGCAATATTAAGAGGGAATACTGTACTTTTAGTAGAACAAATGATATCGCACAACTTTTGCACATTATCACCAGTCTGCTTTTCCTTTCGGCTTTTCTCTTCAGGGGTTTCCTCCATCTAACCCTGTCTTCTGCATCCTCTACTCTAACTCCAGCTACCTTCATGTCTTCGTGCACTGCATCCATAAACCTCCTATCTGGTCTTTCGTGAGACCTCTTGCCTGGCAGCTCCAGACTCAGCCTCCTTCTACCAATATATTCACTGTCTCTCTTTTGGACATGACCGAACCATCTCAGTCTGGCCTCTCGGACTTCTATCTCCAAAACCTCTAACATGTGCTGTCCCTCTGATGTACTCATTCCTGCTCTTATCCATCTTGGTCACTCCCAGAGAGAACCTCAGCATCTTCATCTCTGCTACCTCCAGCTCTGCTTCTAGTATTTTCCTCAGTGCCCCTGTTTCTTGGCCGAACAACATGGCTGGTCACTTCTGCTCTAAGTCTAGCTTCAACTACTCTTTCCTATAACTTCATTGTATAGCTCATCAGCTTTATTCCTCTGAAGTTGCCACAACTCTGCACATCTCCCTTATTCTTAAAATGTGCGCCATCACACCTCTCCTCCATAAATTCGAGCTGTTTTATGTCCTTCCTGTGAATATTGCTGTACGATACCTAAAGTCATTGTTCATATACAGATTAGATTATGTGGTATTGACACACCCTGTGTGTTTTCTAGGTTTTTGACCCGCTTCGTTTTCTCCCTGAAAATATTTCCAAGAGGTCACCTCATGCTTTTGTGCCTTTTGCAGCCGGGGCAAGGTTTGAACACACCCACACTCATGTGACACCATTATAAATACATTTTCACAGTTTTACTTCCTGTCTGCTTACATAATCTGGACAATTTGCTAGAAAGCAATAACAGATTTCTTATATAGACGATGTACAGAAAACTGTACTTCAAAATTTCAAAATATTGTTTTCCTAACCACTCTATTTACTAATTATCCTTACCCAGTATATTACATAATTTAATTCATTCGTGCAATCAATTAAATTAACTGAATTAATTTGATGTATTCTGGTTTTTTCTGTGTATCTTGTCTTCCCAGAAACTGCATTGGTCAGAATTTTGCTATGAATGAGATGAAGGTGGTGATCGCCATGACGCTAAAGAAATACCAGCTGATGGAGGAACCCAGTTTGAAGCCTAAGATAATTCCTCGACTTGTTCTACGTTCACTGAATGGAATTCACATTAAGATCAAGCCTGTGGAACCACACAAGTAAAGATGAAAATGAAATACTTGAACTAATCTTAGCTGAAATGAATAAGCTTTTTTTGAAAAATTATTTTATGTATATTTTACTAATAAAAAACTGATTTTTAATTGTTTTTAGTGTCAAAAAAGTACACAGGAAAAAGTTGTGATCTTTTAAAAAAATGTTTTTAATAAGACATATTGTTTTGCACTTTGCAAAAAAATGCTAAAATTGTTTGTGAAACTTTAGTTTTAATAAATCTTATAGCTAATCATGTGTCATAAATTCATCTGTGACTGTTTCCAATCATTTTTATTTTAAATACTTTAGAAAAAGTCTCTATTTGGGCCTGATTATGCTTTTTCTACACAATTTTGCAAAACTTGGGCAAAACATGGACTTAAGTGGAGAAGGAACATCATGCACTGGGCTAGCAAACATCGAATAATCAATTGAAAATTGTGGGTTTGAATGACTTTGCTGTGCAAATAAGCTATTTTTTAAGCTGCAAGGATGGTATGTTTTTGGAGAAATAAAGGATTAGAAATTTAACATTTTCTAAAATTCATATACTGTATATAAACACACCAACAATAAATAAGCTTGCAAGAAAATCAGGCTTAATTATAGAGGAGAGACTACTTCATGAGAAAAGGAACTTTTATTAAATCTACGGAACATCGTTTTGATCTCTTTAAAGAAACGTTCATTGACATTCAGAGCCTAAACTCTGGAAAATTGTCTTGTTTTATGTAGAAGTAATACATTTTCAGAAACTTTGTGCTGTATGAGTGCTACTGAACGATACTAGCAAATACCACCAAATGGTTCACTTGACTCCAAAAACATTCCTTCTTTTTGATGCATTCATTTGCTTGTGTTTATTTCATACAAAACAATACATTTTAAAGTCCAAAGATCAATCCTCTGCTATTGTTTTTAAGTTTGTTGGGTAAAGAAAAATGTAAATAAATAGTACACAAAAATTACTAATTAAAATTTTTTTTTTAACTTTTTACATTTCAATAAAATGAAACTAACTTAAATCAATCATAACTCGACTGTAAATAGTTCATGTCACATTTGTACTTTTAATTTTCAAATGAAATGTGAATTATTGCAAAACTAATGTATTTTTTAAATAAAAATATAGCATATTTTAGTAGGGTTTTACGGGACGCTTTTTTTTGCTAGATTTCCAGACAACTGCTTGTTTTTGTCTTGAAAAAGTCCAAAGATCATTTGATTATTGAATATTTAGTCAATGTTTAGCACTAGAGTAATCTGGAGAATAAAGAATGATCTCTATACATGGTATCACCTTTCCTCTCGTTACATGTCAATAAGTGACTGCATTTGACCCACATTACTTCCTTTCAGGCCAGCATTATGGAAATTCACAGCAATTCTTAACAATACGAGTCATTGCAAACAAAAACATTGAACTTGGTGCTGGATGTGTGGAAGTGTGTTCAAGATTGTGTTTGAGACATTAATGAACATGCTGCTTCAGTAAAGGAAAGACGCTTCTAAATTATTGGATGTTCTCATTCAGCTTGAAAAACCCATTTCCACATTATTTCAGGATCTTATGGTATAATCATTCAACACAGAAGAAACAAAAATGTTTAAAAAGTATTTTTTATTTACAGTCATTACAAAATCCACACTTAACTGACGAAAAGTGAACAGTTAAAGATGCTAGAAAATGTCTCTTTAATCTCGTTTTTTTAAAACATTGACTCTTCTGAAAACTGTCAATGTGTTAGGAGTTGTAAGCTGTCACAGGACACCGCTTGGACTGAGGCTCCAACTGCTCGTTCAACCAATGACCATCTTTTAAAAAAACTGTTAGCTCACAAGTGAACCCACAATGACCTGAAGCGTTCACCAAATCTCCAAAATCACTGTTGCATCAGGTTTGAGTGAGTCAACTCAACTGATCTTATTGGCCAACATCAAACAAAACCCACTTTTGGAAAACACAAATTATTTGCAAATCATGAAATATGCTTAAACTTAAGCCCATACAACTCTGACTGCACATAATTTCATGTCAGAATAAGATTTCTGGAATTTTGTGCTCTTTCAGAGTACCATACAGCGTTTTTTCCTCTGTGCTTAGACGCAGTTGCTCTCTTCGGTTAGTTAAGGTCAACAGTGCACTGTGTTAACAGTTGCAGGTTAACGTTAATGACCAACTTTATCATCAGTAAAACAAATTAAAACCATTCAGTTCAAAGAACCTTTTAATTGCAACCAATATTGATTGCATTCATCTGTTATTGGCTAAAAAAACAATTGAATAATCCGTTTCAACTCACAAGAAAAAGTAAAAAATGTTGGTGTGTATTGTCTGGACCAGGAAATCTCAAAACTTTAAAGAAATAACTAATTCTTGGATGATTAATTCAGGTGAGGTTTAGTGTAATAAATCAGAAATTATTATTACTCGAGACCTTGATGTCAAACTTTAAACCAATGTGGATCCTTTCCTTGAGTCGCCACCTACTGGCTTACTAGGAGAATACAAAACATCTCAAACCTTGTTTATAAAAGATCTAATACACAGAATTTGGATAAAAGGAAACCAAAAATGCACTGTAATGTTTTTAAATAGTACAAGTACAAAAAAAAAAAAGAGCATCCCTGTAATTTTCCAAAATATCAATTTACAGATGCATTCTCTCCTGACCTCTCAGTTTGATATGGTGTATAAAAGCACATTTGCTTGAACAGCAACAGTAAAACAAATAAAACAGAAATAAAAAGCAAATTCACACCATTCAGATCGACCATGGACATTCCTGTGACCCCCACACCCATCACTGACAACTCTCTCCCAGTCTTCAACTGATACACTAACCACTATGATGTTTTTTTGTTTTTTGTTAAACTTCAGCTGATTTTATTTTCAGACAAAAAAAATTGTTACAACCAAACTGTTTATTTATAGGAGAAGATTCTAGTGAGGCAGACATACGGTAAAAATGTAAGCTGCACTTTTGTTTGACAGTAAGTAACATTATAAATCGAGGGGGGCAAAATAGAAGTGAATGGCTCCAAATCTCCCAGGTCACAGTGACTGGCCCATCTTCTGGTAACCTGAGAGACAAGATGTTTTCCAGAACTCATCAGATAAGTAGTGAAAGGGTGGGTTTTTTGCCTGGCCAAGCCTCTTTGGCATACTTCTTTTTGCGTGGCTCGTTGAGGGTCTCTGGTAGATACGGGGCTGTGACGGGTGTGGGATTGAGAGAAATGGGAGGGTGGGGAGCCTCTGGGGCCAGGTCTACCTCTGGCGCTGGGTTTGGGAAGGGCAAAGGAAGTCCTCCTTGCATCGCAGCCCCTCCGGGTGCTCCTGTAGGCTGGTTTTCTAGACTGGAGGGAGGCAAGTCTCCGTACAAACCGCCGCTTAAGCTGTAGCCATGCATGCGCCTTGAAGTCAGGTCGTCCAGACCAAGAGTGTTTTGGCCCTCTACTCTACGTTTCTACAACAAAAACATCAACTTTTAGTCAGATGTGTAAAGCTGGAAATTGTATAACTGAATTTAAACTATAATACTTGATGTTCACTATGATTAAGATGTGAAACTGTGATTTCAACTGTTTTAATACAGGTCTCATGCTAACCCAAGTGATTCTGAAAAGCTGTTAACTGGATCCTTTTACTTTTTATGAGAACTGGACTAAGATGCCCCTTGCGTTCCAGATAGGAAATACTCGCTGGCTCCAAAAAGTCAAAATACTATAGACTTCTATAGAGACATGCACAGCTATTTGTCAATCATTATATTTGTCAGAATAACCTCATCTTATTTTATATCTTATAGCTAATCCATTTTACATATTTTTTTCTTTATTACAAGTTATAAACTGACCAATCAGATGCCTCGAGAAAAGCATGTGGTCTCATGTCAAAAGTTTGACAGATTCTTCCAAGCTTGCGTTCAAGTGGTGATGGTGTGGACTTCCAACAACTGGAGAGTGATTGCCATAGAAACAATGACTCAGAGTGGCTCAGAACAATCACTGCTTTATGACATTGTCTGGTTCCAGCATGGCGATATTGCATCTCGCAAAAAGCTAAAAGTTGTCACGCATGATGTGTGAAATTTGTTTCTCCATTTGACCCATCTCCTGGAGGAGCAGTGAGCTGCAGACAGAGACAATCTCAAGAACTATTTGGTGGTTTAACCCCACAAACCAACCCATTAATGCTGAATGTCCAGCAGGGTGCCACTGGCCTCCATTTTTAGACTCCTTGGTATGACTTAGCCATTTGAACTCATGGCCTTCCAGTCTCAAGGCAAACACTATCACAAGGCCACTGAGCTGGTAATTTAAAAAAGAAAAAAAACATGGCAACTGAAATCACTTAATTTCATTGGAACTAAGCCATTTTCCATAAGTGATGTAACACTCACGATGTCCAGTTCTCATAAACTGTCAATTTGACAAAACCGATCACCAAAATCCTACAAAAAAAAAAGTTTACCTTGATGGGGATGACAGCTGTCTGCACCATGTTCCTGAAGCGACCGACTGAAGGGTCAATATCCTCTGAAAGAATAAAAACGCACAAAGAAAAAAAAAAGAAAAAACTTTAATATATTTCCGCACATTTACATCCTAGTAAAATGAGAATTCATTTCTGATATCTGGAGAATGACATGGAATGGGAACACTTTTACACAAAAGCTGTGACTATTTATATACTATCTCTAAAAATTTTACTGATATTTAAAGCATTTCTAAAAATGCAACTTAATAAGAACCATTGATGCAATTAATACCCAAAAACGCTACTTTTGTAAGAGAGGGGAAATGACTTACAGTCACCCGCCCCCCAAAAAAAGACTAGGTGCCTCTAGTTTTTAATCAAAATCTGAAAAAGTTTTCGACTCGTTCACATAAAATCTGCCAATGAATGAAGTTTCTTACGACATCTAAAGAACACCTTCACTCTGATCGGAAAGTACCTGGATTAATGATGGAGTCCTCTTCACTGAAGGTGACTCTGGAGTTTCTGCGTTTCCTTTTAGGTCTTTGGATTTCCAGATTGCCTTCTTCAATGGTCAAGAGCGAGATGCGCTTGTTATGAGCTGTGTTGAACTCCGTCAGGTTCTGACCGGATTTGGAAAACACAAATATTTGTAAGGTGGCTAAACCGACCACAGAAAGGAAACATTTCAACCAACCAGACCAGATTAAATGATTCATTAGTGGAAAAAAAACGAAACATATTAGTAGTCGAAAACTTCACACAAGTTCATGGTCAAAACAAAATATGAATGTCTATTTCTATAAAAGCAAACTAGGAAAAGTAGAACTTTAGTAGATTGAAAAATGAAACCAGAACTCAAGAATCAACAGACAAAAAGACTGGAAAAGAAAGATAAAAACAAGATTTATCAGAAAATGTAACATACATCTAACTCTGTTTCTTCTTCTGGAAGACCTAGAAGTCCTTTGAGCTCCTCGTCATCTCCCGTCTTATTGTCTCCTGTGCTACTGCTACCTTGGGTTTGGGGTTTCTCTCTGATGATGTACGTTCGCGTCGAAGCCCCAAAAGATAAAGTGGAGTCTATGGGAACCTGCTGAGGCTTGTGGGCCTCGAGGCGGATGTGTCCAAGGAAAGTTCCGTGTGCTGAAAGGGTAAAAATCAAATGAGGCTTTCTCAAAAAAGACATTTTACAACTACTTTACAGTCCAACTCATTAAGGGCTTGGGAAAGATATCCACTTTAAAATCAGAAAGTTGAGCAAATCTAAATATTGAATCGATATGATTCATGATTTTACCAAAAGACATGTAAAAAACAAACAAAAATATGCATTTGAATTCTCAAGCTGTAGTAAGGTTTTTTTTTTTTTTACTCTTATTCATATAATATATAATTTTCACAAATGTCTAAAACTTGACGGCAGAACATATTCCATTCTTACCTACATGATTAAAATGCTTAAGTGTTGCATTCTGCTTTGTTTACCGGTTTTATTGTTTTTTAACAATATAAATACAATACAAAAGTGTGACTACAAACAATCCCTTACTGCTGTTGAGGTCTATAAGGAAGAGTCTTTTTAGGTGTTTGTGGTAGACTAAGGCAGCGTGAACACGGGAACATGACTGATGGTCGATGGTGAAGTCACACCAGTCGGGGTTCCTCCCAAAAAGGTAAAACTTCTTCTCATCAATAATCAATTTCTAAAGAAAAGAGAGATTTTTTTTTCCATCAGTCACACACAAAGCATGGCTTAAACAGTACAGGTGTACCTCTGAGTCATAACTCATCAGTGTTGCTTCCACTGATCAGCTTAAACCTCACGGCTGATTTTGCTGTAGCACCGTTGGAAGCCATGCAGCCACAGACAGAGCAGACTGTCAGACTCGTGTATGGTGCATCTATGGTCTCACACTATACATGATTAACAGCAAGGCACAAAAACAGTTGACCCAGGAACATCGCTGTCTAACAGGAACAGAATCTGCAAAATCTCATTTACCTCTATCAGTTTGTCTCCTTTCATCACGTCAAGATGAAGCCCCGTGGGCGGTTTGCCTGCCCTGCAAACACACGATCGACAACCGTGAATATTTAGGCAATCAAACATTAATGCACACATGCATGTTGCAGTAAATCAATTAAACTAACAAAGAATAAATCTGTCATTTATTTCTCACCGCGCTTAGGCATTTCAACGATAACCGTTGGAGATAAATATATTATTTGACATATTTACTTTTGATATTTTGCATGTGAATTATACTCTTAAAACGAACAAACAAATACACGTCCGAAAGAATAATTTCTAACCATTCTGGTAAATTGACGCCAACAACGCGAAGGGTTAACATGCTAACTTGGCTAATGTTAGCAATTGTAACTGCAAGCTTTTCTGTAGCATTAAAAGGAACAAAGAAACGGGACAAATTGCTTTGCAAAAATGCATCTAGTAAAGCGTTACAAATATCTATTTTTTTCTGCAACAAGTGAGTTTTCTCACCATGATGGACAATCAAAAGGTGGAGGACCGTCTTTGCCTGTTTTAGTCGCCATCTTGCTTTAGTAGATTAGAGCCGAAATGCATACTGGGTAAACAAAGCATGAATGTTGGGAGTTGTCGTTCTGGTTTAAAAATAATAATAATAATAATAATAATAATAATAATAATAATAATAATAATAAACAAAAACAACAATATTAATACTTTTGTGATTTTTTTATTTTAGTATAGTTGTGCAGAATCCAGGGAAATTTTATTAGCAGTCAAAGTTTCAAAATAGTTTTATTAGGCAAATTATCTTCACCTAAAATATAATTGCCCTGTATCAAAAAGTTTCTACTCATCTTTTTCTGCTTGCATGAAACCCATTCACAATTCACCCATTCCACAATTTCTGTATGGCTCTAATATAAAATACTTGGGGAAAAAAACAGTTGTTGATTGCCATTTTTTTTTTCGTTTGTTTATTTTTTAGCTTTCTGCTCTTCTTTTTATGTAAACCTACAGCAACCCCATCTATCCTTGCCACCCATATGAGTAAATGAATGAAAGATTGAAAGATATTGGTTCACCAAAGATTAATTTTCTACAATATTTCTTTTCAAGATGATGAGTGGTTTGGAAATACTTTTTATCAATTAAATAATGAAAATTGCAGAAGCTTTATTGGAATTTTCTTTACTTTAATTTGCATATTTCTTAGAAAAGCAGTCTAATACATGTGACAAATTCCAGTAAAGAGAAATACTTAACAGCTTAGTAAATATAAAACCACTAGAGGTCTCTACTCTAATGTAGAAAATGGAACTCCTTTTGGATTTTTTGGAAGTGGGTGGTTTAACTTTAAATTACACTCTCTTGCATCAATTTAGATTTCTAGATTTATGTACTATAAATAAATAAAAATGTTATCAATGTTGACTTTGTTTATTCAGTTGGAGATGTGTTTCTTTTTGTTGTTTTTTTTAATTGGTACATTGTCTTTGACCTGTGTTGGCTGAGTGGAGAAACTGAAGCAGAAGTGAGTTTTTAGAAAAGGATAATAGATATTAATAGATATGATTGAATCCATATAGAGGTGGAGCAGACACAACTGACATTTTAACTGCATTTAGTTCAGACATGTAAGAATTTAACCACATATGAAATGTTTTCTGTCTATGATTTGCAAAAGGTTTACAGATCACATGTTTGGTTAATGTTTCTAATGTTAATGTTTTTAATATACAAATTATTTTTTTATATGGTAAAATAAACTAAAACTGGTTCTAACATTTAGTGTTTGCATTAGATTTAGCCCATCCAATGGTGGTAGAAGATATGGATTCCAGAATTTTATGTTTTTTTGTTTTTTTTTTATTGAATGGTATGGATTTAATATAGGAGAAATTGTTCTCAAATTCTGTCTGTCACATGTTTAGGTGCAGCATATGGCATCTATTCATGCCATATATGGCCTTTACTTAAATGGCATCTATAAAAAATGCCATTCACCTTTTGGTTATGCTAAAATAAATGAAATACTGTCATCTGAGACCAGACCTGAGTCATATCTCAACGCCCTTAGCCCTTACCATGGCATGCACAACTTGTGCAAATAACTCCTGTAACTTCCTCGTTCACTCTTGTGGTTTCTAGCTGCAAGAGCATCTCCCTTTTTTTGTTTTTTTGCTGCGCTTGTCATTTACCTCCTGCTTTCATTTCAGAGAGCAGCACATCGAAGAAACAGCAATGGCAGGCGCCACTGCTTTGCCGCTTCAAGACTACTTTGCATCCCTGGACGAGAGCAGTTTGCCTAAAATTCTGCAAGTGTGCTCTGGAGTGTATTTTCAAGGTGAGCCTTTTGGAGTTTTAGTTCTTTGAAACGTAAAAAGTTCAGAATAAGTGTTAATAAAGTTTAAGAGAACACAGAGACTGTAGGCACTAAAAAGTTCTACTGTGCCTTGATTTTCAAAATTCTCAGCCTGTTTTTGAAGTATGTGTCTGCTTCCTTCCGCTCCTGTCATGATGAGAATGTATCAGTACACTAAATTAACATATGAAACATTTTTTTGTGATTGTCTTATTTGTATTGCTTTGTAAAAATGATAAATATAGCTATAATTGAAGACACGGGATCACAATTCTTTCTTTATCTGTTCAGGTTCTGTGTATGAACTCTCTGGAAGTGAAGTGTGCTTCTCTACCGGTGATCTAATAAAGATCATTGGATTTGAGCTTCACTCAGTTTCTTGTCAGGATGTTCTCAATAATGAGAATTTCGAGCTGCCAATCAATCACACAGGTTGGTTTGAGACACACTTACGTAAAAAGTTTTGTTTGTTGCAGTTTCCTGACTTTTCTGATTTTCAGGCTTGTTCAGAGTGGTGCCAGAAGAGATGCCTTACAGTTCCATCGAAGAAATGTTGAGTTTAAGGCCTGTCAGCTTGGATTCCAGTCTTCCCTTCACTTTCACCAGCCGCTCCAAGATGACCTTTGGGGAGCTCACCCTGGGAGCCGGGAGAATGTTGACCGTGCTCTCCATCGAACGGCAGCAGGACCAACAAGATCAAGTACGATGCCACCTCAGAGGATCACAAGAGACCTCCGCAGAAGTGTGCATTCCTACTTCTTTCCGTGGAGAGTTTTATGAATGCGAGAGCGAGGAATGCTTCAGCCTGCAAGAGATCATGTCTTCACCGTCCTTGCGTAGTCGAAGGTTTCGCTTCAATAACACCGCCAAGTGTCAGCGACCCCTAATCTTTTCTCCTATTTATCAGATCGAAGCCATCATGAGTAGTAAGAAAAACGTCATTAAATATTATAAGACATCACATTCACATTTTTTATTGAATTGGTTTGATTAAAGCATTTCCATTTTACATTTCTAAATAGATTAAATGTAAAATTGTGTCGAAAGTCGAAATGTGTTTCTAGCATGATTGGTATAGTAGGAACTTGTACTTTTTGGTTCCTTAATTTAAAAACTCAGCAGTAAATGAGAAGTTCATGACCACACAAAATAGATCTGTCACGTCAATTCTTAAAATTGAAAATTTGTTTTATGATTAAAACTTACTATGAACTTTAAATTTACCAGTCGAACTGTAAATCTGGATTGATACACATCTACAACTGGACACTTGTAAAACATCTTAATATCTTTGTTCACTAAAAATTTCAGGTATCATTTCACACATTTTTACTCTGCCTGAACAGGGAAACAATTTCCTCTTTTCAAATGTTAATTTGTTGGTTTTTTCATTTCTCCCCCTGCAGTGAGAAGGAATGTGTTGAAGTTCCCGTCCAGTTTAGAGATGGATGTGGTGGATATCACCAACACAGGCCAGGATGTAAAGTTTGTGACCCCCATCAGTCTGACAGAAGTCATGTCTCAGCCGGATGAAATGTTCCCTGCGATTGTGGAGATCTTGGATGGTCCAGAGAATCGCTCCATTTTTAAAAGCACATGGATGGCAGAGCTCAACAAGGACGTCTGCTTGGTTTTACACAAGAAAACCACTAAATCCTTCATGCTGCTGTCCACCCCGAAGAGCCGAAAGACTCAGCAGTATTTTCTTGTGTGTCCGCAGTATGCTGGACGCTTTCGGAAAAGACCGAGAGAGTTTAACTCGGTGTATGAGCTGTACGTCGCTTCAACTAAGATGTCCTGTCTGAACGTCAGTGTGACAAAGAACTGTGAGGAGGACGTGGCGGAGGGCCTTCCTGCCCTCAGTGTTGGGGATAAACTGGAGATTGTATGTTGCACAAGAATAGAGTTATCTTCCAAGAACAGTAAAGAAGAGTCTGTTGAGGCTCTTTTATGCAAACGTCTCCAAGAGCAAGATGATGAAGATGATGATGAAGGTGACGAAGAGGGAGTTGGAAAAGAGGAAGTTTTTCTGCCTCTTTATATGCAAGGTCACTTTGTGGAAATACTTGCTGATAATAAGAAGTACAAACTCAGCGAGTTGGGTAAGAACTGTAGTCTTCCACTTGACGTGAAGGTGGTGAGTCGTGACGCAGAACTGGAGACAGATCCACTATCAGGGTTTTCATGTCTCAGGTTAGAGGGAATCATCTCGGAACCCGTCATCCAGGTGAGCTTCTTTCACAAGCCCGAACATTGTTTTGAGATCCCGATCCAGTGGCTCTCCATGAACGTCTTCTTCACCAAGGACTCCTTGCTGTGGCCTGAAGGCCAACCTCCCAAATGTCACGTAGAAAAGGTCCTTGAGGTGACAGATTCCTTTTTTTATGAGTTTCACAAGCGGGCCAATTCATATGAAGTGCCTCCACCTCGGCCGCCAAAGAGGAATTTGGCCACAGAAAGTTCAAGCAAAAAGGCGACGAAGCACACAAAAAAAACAGGCAAAACGAAAAAAACCAAACACCAAAAGGAGAAGGCCATCCCAACCGAGGAGATGAGTAATCTGACTTTAACTAACAAGCGAAGACCACCAGCTCCACCACCTCCGGTGAGTATGGCTTTGTGACCGCCATGTTCATCTACTGCTGTGAGTTAAAAAAAAGTCCCTCTGTTGCAGTACTCAGCAAAATCTCACTTACGTCTGACAACACATGACTTCTTAAAGTGTTACTTTTAAGGAAATTTTAAAGAAAATAGTCAGGTTTTACTTTCACTTTTTGTTTATGAAGATAAAGAGTCACTTTTTTTCCATTTCCTCTTCTTTTACAGGCTGACATAACTGACGAGCCTCCACCTGTTGCGCCCCGAAAGCATTCTGAAGATAAAGTGGCAGCAAGTAGGGCTGTAGCAAACACTTACGTAAAAGTTAACCAGTCACAACAAAAGCAAGGTGAACACTTGATTTTAGTGTTGAAAGCTGAACACCACGCACTTGCAAATTTTCTGTAGGGAAGAGAAAAGTTCCTTTGGTTTCTTGTACCTCCACAGAACAATCTGGCATTTAATCTGAAAAGACCAATAGTGAAACCAATTGTTAAATATTTGTTAATAAATGTAACACTTTAGGATCCCCTCAGAAAAGCATGTTTGGCACGAAAAAAATCCATGGCCATTATTTTGAAAGATTCATTTTGAGTTATTTATTTATTTTTGTGGCAAACATACTTTTCTACCGGAGGGCGTCCTAATGTGTATCCATGGCAAATTTGGTGTTTGCACCACAAAATGTGTAATTTGTACCTAACCAACTAAAAGAAAAATGCTGCTCCAAAGAAATGAGGAACACATTTTACATGTTGGAAATATTTAATTTTTTACACTACATATGGAAAACTACTGTTAATGCTGGTTTCTTTTTCAGTGGACACAGATGAAAACAGTGACCACGACTACGAAAGTCTGGATGAATCCTTGGTAGCTATGATGAAGAAGGCACAGGAGAGCGTTATCTTCTACTAAAGGAAAAAAAAAAGGGTTTCCAAACTAGGCAGGTATTGCTGTCATTAAAGTTGCATGCACTTCTTTTTGAAAACTCAAAGAAATATAGTTAAATAATTACACCGTGCTGTGTTAATGTCAAACTGTGTTTCTCTTCTGCAATATGTCTGGTTTTCTTTTACTTTTAACTCATTTCTTTTACTTTTAAGACATTCTCCTTACTCTCAACGTGTATTTGAAGCTACCCACGCGTCATGAACATTTGAGAAAAGTTGGAATATGGTACCTTGTGTTTATTTGTAAAATACTAAGTGTGTGTTAGCTCTGGTGCATGTAAAGTGCAAAACATGAGCAGAAAGGCAGTGTACACCTCAATTAGCCGTTTCTTTCTAATCTGTAAATGTATTTCTTTTACTGCGGTATGAAAATGCAGCAATGCACGATAGTGTCATCCTTCCACCAGCAACGGAAACTCTAAACAAAACGCCGTCTACAACCTTTGATGAGGAGCCACAAACACAACCACAATGTGTGAAGCCTGGGCCCCCCATTACCTTTTTCTCATGTATTTATTTCTTTTTCATTATATGGCACAATGTTGGAAGTATTTACAGGTATTTGTCAAAGACTGCACATCCTGAATAATCTTTGAGTATAATTGAAAAGTTTGGACTATTAAACTATTTGAAGTAAAAATGTTTCGCTATATTCATGTCCTGTGAAGAGTTTTATCTGAAGAGGAAATGCACATGAAATAGTTTTGTGGTTGAATACTAATTGAACCATAAATATGTAAACATAAACTCAAACAAAAACACGTCTTCAAGGCTTTTATAATACAAAAATAAGTGAATAATAATTGTCAAAAATGCTGCTCAGATTTAACTGTTTTCTTTAATTATGCAGGAAGAAATTCTTAGTTTACAAAGGATAAAGAGAAATACAAGAAGATGATCAGCAGTTTTGTGAAGCAATTTCTATTCTTGCAAAAAAAAAAAAAAACTGCACAGAAAGTAAAAAAAAAAAAAAAAGCTTAACTGAGTAGTTGTGCAAGACTAAAAATCAAGAGATACTTTACAAGAGTGGAGAAGGTACACACAGAAACACAAAACGAAGTGCAACAAAAACCGCTTTCCTTCGTAGACGTGAATAGCAGAAGCTGCTGAATAAATGCAGAATGAGGAAACTGAAAAAATCTCGAAACAATCTAATCTTCCACTTTTTTTGTACTTGAATTGCGAATTTGACAATCTAGAACTTGAGTAACAACCCGAGTGTTAACGTGCCTTAATGGGTTTTGTAAGTTCAGTTTCCGTGTGATACTCCAAAAGTTAAAAAGAAGTGAACTATTCATTGTCGGTTGATTTAAAGTGGTCTTCGTCGATAGTGGAAAAGATGTGACCCTCATTGCTGAGGAACTCAACCGCTTGTCTGTTGGAGAAAAGAGAGAAGAAAATAAGTGCTTTTGCAACAACTAATACAAAACAGGCACAAAAAAATAAAGAGAGAGAAAAAAAACTTTATTCAGACCTACACAAATGATGAAAACAAGCTAAGCTAAGCAGAAAGAGTCATGTACTGAAACAGCCCTAATTTTAAATGTTCATGTAGTTAAACTGTTTTTGGGTGATCTAACCTTTCCTGGCTGAACTCAAACGGCAAAATATATCTATCCAAAGCAAATACATGTAGAGTAATACAGAAATGCATTGATGCGTAAAAAAAAGAAATGACACATCCTACCACTGCAGACATGCTTTGAACTAAACTGAATTACCAGTAAATGTTTTGAAAAAAAATTACTAGATATTGAGAGAAATACCAATCCCATGAAAGAACATATGTTTTAGGGAATTTCCATATTTTACAGCACAGCTCAACTTCCTTTTTTTGTTGTGAGTTTATTTTTAATACAAAGGAACAGAAATGCAGTCAGAATGTAAAACATGAAAATGTTGACAAGAAACTAATTGGGATTGAAAACTGTTTTACAACTGACTTATCTAAGAAGTTTAATAAGGTACTGGATTAATCATTTGACAGAGTGACTATCTCACAAATGGGTTGTTGAATATCTTTTACATAAAGAACGTGACAGAAGGTATTTAGCTTGTTGCACTTTGAGAATCTTTATTCTTTCATTTTAAACCTATGAGAACTTACAGCTCTTACATAACATTTAGAATAAACAAAACAGAAATGAAAATGGTATAAACTGAACCTATTTCTTAACATTTAAGAAAACAACAAAATTCTGAATTTTCAATTGCTGTTAAAGTTCTTATGCTAGAGTTTTAAAGTAAAAGTTTACTTACTTAATCAGGATGAGACTCATGCCACTAAGACGGTGCTTCAGATCCTGAATGCTGATACCCTGTGGTTCTGGGCAACCTCTTATTAGACTCAGCACCTAGTGGAGAAAAATGATGACATGTTAATTATATTAAGTAGTATTTATACCTATTTGATAGAAAATTTCATATCAGAAATGAGCCGCACAGAAAAGTTGATAAACCCCCACTCCAATGAAAAGGTTTTGTTTTTTTAACATGTAGAATTTTCCTCATTATGGAGGACACATACACAAGAATTAAAAGTGGGTTTTGAGCATTTATTCAAACAGTGAAGGATCTAGAGCAGATTTCTGCCAATCTGCAGAAACGATGTACTAAAAATAAAAAGACAGGTCTTTTGCTTTTGGCTAAAAACCACCTATTGAGATTAGGAGACCACTGGGAAAGCTTTTAGAATAGACAAAGATATAGTTAACTTGTTTAGACGTACCTGATTTTGATTTGGACTTAATCCATTGTTAGCCATTTCGTTAGCACCGGCGTAGCTGGCTCCCATCCCTCCGATGGCTGGCTTTGACATGCTCCCAGCAGTCATTCCTCCACCACCACCAAACTGTAAAATAAAAAATAAATCATCATTATCAGCTATTTTCTTTAAATTCAGAAAACCTAAAATACAAAATGATGTCATTCAAGGTTGAAATTATTTACATTATTATTAAACTTTTTTTTCTATCCTGTGAAAATTCATTTTTAATCATTTTAATTGTTCATTTTTAATCAAAGTCTTGTGACTCGATAGATATACCAGTAATCCTGCAACGTGTTTTTGACAGCAATTTAACAAGATACATTTTACATTCAAGACAGAGAAAAGTCGTAGGCAAATCACGTTCACAGCAGACATGTTAAATGTAAAATTACATGTTTTTGTATTTTCTTTTTGCAAAGTTGTGCACCTGAAACTGTTTCCCTGCTCTGCTTAGCTACATTTACCCATGAGAATTGGTTTGGAATAAAAATAAAGGTCCCAATTATGCTTTTTACCTTATATGAACAAAAAGAAATCGATTTAAAGAAGTAATGGTGCCTTTTTTAAACAGTAATGCTACAAACATAAAATTAGCTTGCATTCTACTTCCTTCACTACAAATGTTTTTAGAATGTTGTTGATATCGTTTTGCACAATTTACCACAAACGTGTGGCAGCATGTTTTATGGTGCAGAAATGTATATGGTTATCATCATCACAATCTGGTTCTTGTGAGTGTGGTAGTCACAGTTCTGACTGGATCCGTGAGTTTCCTCATGACTGGATTCAGTGAGGAAACCTCTAAACTCTCATGGTTTCAACATTCAGTTCCTCATTCTCACAGGTTTTCACTTGAGATAAGAACTGCAGAGGTACAAGGTTCAATTCCTTACAGTGTTCTGAGGTTTGCTGAGGGCCATGTGTGCTTGAACAACCTCCAGCATGTGGGAGGTGATTTCATTCATGTCCTCCAAGGGTCTGATGCTGAACGCTACCATGGACCTGTGGTTCTGACACAAAAAAAGCAAAGACACATTTATGCTGAATTCAAAAATGAGTTAACTGTGAAACAGCAACAATTAAGACAGTAACGATAATCCCTTGTTATAACAAGTCTTATAACAATATATTCCTTGTTATAACAAGGAAATATGGCTCATTAACAACTTGGCAGCTGCTGTAAGAACCTAAGTTTAGCTCAAGTAAGGGATGACAAAAGCTTACACCTTTATGTTTTGGTAATAAAGCAACTTTGACCTAAATAAAGAAGGACAAATAAGCGAAAACCCTATTTTATGTTAGTTCATGAAATAACACAATGCCTAGACTGAACGCAGTTAATTGAAGTGGTTACGCTGATGCTTGCCAATTAGTCGTCTGTTCTGTAAATATAGTACTAAAAATATGAACACACAATGAAAACAGATACTGCAGAGAACCTATATGAGCATCCGCTGATAAAAGATTCAACAATACAACTTGCTAATTTGTGAGGTTCTTTGTTTACAATACATAGGCCCCATGCGGAACATAAGATAAAATGAGAGTTGGCAGCCCCTGCAATACACTTACCTGAAAAGAGCGTAGGTTTCCAGAGACTTTGACGTAGGTTCCTGGGGGCAAAACGGTACTGTCCACGCTTGGATCCTACAAAATAAAAACCAATCAAATAAATATCTTCTGGAATTGTCTTCACACTTTGCATTTGAGCTTGATGTCAACTAATGTTAATATTATTTTAAAGTAACTGTCAATGACAGCATCAATAATGACTTAAAAAATATGTATTTTTGTCAAATGTATGTATGGTTTGGAGTCTCCTATGAAATATAATAAGCAGAGAGCTGTCACCAACTGACCTCTGTATCTACCCACTGCTTCACATCCATAGGGGCACCTGTCATGTCATCAACCTTGTACTGGATGTAGGTCATGGATTTGTCAGTGCTTCTGATGATGCCAACAATGGTGACCTATGACAGATTTGTCGATAAGCAATGAAAAACATAAAAATCAGTTACATTATTGTTGTTTTTCTTTGTTCCCAAGTGTTATGCATTAGTAAACACCAGGCCCGCACAAGAAACCGAAAATTTACAGTCATCGCGGTATCCGCCCAATGCTGTATACATACTGCAAAAGTAGACATATATAACTGAGGGAATTCAAAGATTTTCCTGGTATGTGGATGTCTGTCCTGTGGGGAAAAAACCCGGCTGCTTTTTGTTTATATGAACATATTTATTATTTTTTGAATATTGGAATTTCACAAAATCAAAGATATTATTTGTGACAATTTTATAAATAAGCCTTAATGAAAACATTTTTGATGTACTGTATGTATGTGTTTTGAAGTACATTACATATGTTTTATTAAAAAACTATATGTTGTAAAACAATTCAAAAAAGATTTTTTTTAAGCTTTGCTCTAGTTAGTTTTCCTTTTTAATAATCCGAAAAATGATCTGAACCGTGACCCTAAAACCTTTGTTCAAAAATGTGTTGTTCTGCTACACCCCTAACGTCTGTAATTTGGAAATACTTTGGTTTCAAGACAGGTAATGTTCTCCAAACACAGGTACTATGCAAAACCTCCTGAAAACCATAAATTATTTAAATAAAACTGTCACAGTGAAATAAAAATGTATTAGTACTTTAGCTTTGTCATTTGTCAATTTATCACAAGTCATATAGTCATCGCAGTTCCGAACACAGATATTGCAGATTTTTTTTCATATTGTACAGGCCTAGTAAACACTAAATTTAAAACACTTGTCTTGATATTTCAAAATAAAAGATCTGGGGTTAGTTTCTCTTTTTCTGAACACAAATTTGACTACTGTTGCAAAGACTTTAAGCCAGCAAACCCAAATACCAGTCAAAGGGGCATTTCTACTGTACATTAGTGCTGCATCATAAACTGTTATTTTAAAGTACCATTATTCAAAGTTAAAATAAAATAGGTTCTTCAAAGTTTAACAAGCAAAAAGTCTTGCCCAACAAAATAAAGTTTTTTTTTTTAAACAAGCTTTTAATATACCTGCCACATGGTAGAGAGAGGCAGAAGTCAATAACTTAAAAAGCTCAAGAAAAGTTTACAAGTACATTAGGAGCAAAGTTAAATCTATAATTTCCTAATGAGGTAAAGCCTTATTTTATTTTTCTTTTTTTGGGTTCCCTTTCCCGTCTAGTATTGTTAATTATATACTGAAATTATAGGGTGTATTTTAAAAAGAGATACAGTCAAATCAATAAATTGTATCTCATACCTAGAAACAGACATATCTGCATATTCTTTTGCATTCAAGGTTACCTGATTAACCTCCACTTCTCCCACTTTAAAGGTTTCATCAGCCTGTGATGCAGACATCAACTGAGACACTGTGCAGGGAATAATTTGTGTGGAACGAGTCCTCTGGTGATGGACAAACAAAATAAGGATTTCAGTTTTCAAGCATGCATGTGCTCAAACACAACACAATCATACACGTGCAATAGGAAAATGAAAACCGTTTAAATGTTAGATCAAAGGCACAAGTCAATAAGTATGGAATTAAACATGTTCCAGCTTTAATATTGATCATTTTTAAGTCCTGAAAGACACCATCATCTTTTGTCATCACTTCTCACCCCTTTCTTCTCCCCTTGGGTTAAGGTAGGTGATGCAAAGCCTCCAGGGGACTGCGTGTAGCCCCCAACCATTCCCGACTCACTGTAGCCTCCTAAAGTTTCAACATAGACAATGACAGCCGATGAAGCAAATTCCTTTTTTTTCTTAAATCATGTTTACTATTTTAATGGCAGACAACTTTGACAACAAACGGTTAGTCTCGACTTGTAACAAAGAAACATCTTGAGTGTCAAAGCTAAAGTTAGCTTAAACCGAGCAACACAAGCAGGTCAGTGCGAACAATGTAGAGGCAAACAATGATGTGGAAACGACAATTACCTTGATTCCACATGTTAAGTAATTCTTAAACAGCAAAAGATAATTCACTAGCGGAGTGAAATCGAGTCGCCGACTCTATTCAACGGCCTGACTCCCGCGCGCCAAACTCAATGCATGGCGCATGCGCATGGGATAATTCCCGCGAAACTTATCATCGCGAGAGATTAAGAGGTGGAAATTTTGCCCTAACTTTTGACTGCCAGGGATTTGCTACCGTTTTAGTGTAAACATTCCTACAATGAAGAGTTGTCCAAAGAGTTTCATTTAAACTCTAACGTGGTTAAATTAAATCCTACATTGTGTGAATGATCCAACACTTATGCTAAGAAAAACTGAACAACTGAAAAAAAAAAAAAAAAATTCGGGACATAATAAGCAAGTTATGACGCTGTCCTTGAGTGGGTCGTAAATAGTTTGAGCGTGACCTTCGGAACTTTTAATTCACTTTTTAATTCGAAAATGTATATTTTTATTGTTGTAATGAACAACTGCGCGTGTAGATACCATAACTTCTCAAATATACAAATATTAAAATGAAATATTAAACAGATTTTTTTTTAATATAGGTGATATTCTTGAAGTTATAGACAAAAGTATTCGTTCTGGATTACAAATAAAAACAGTTGTTTTAACTTCAGCATGTCATCGTTGTGGAGTTATACTATGAACTGTTAAACTTTTGTTGCATTCAAGTTTTAGAAGAAAAAAATTAAAATGTCTGTGGAAAACTTTAGATCTGACTTGAGAGGGTCAAATGATAAAAGTATGCGATTTTGTGGTTTCTGATGGTCAGAAACCAACTTTGAAAGGACTTAATCTGTTTAAGTTGTGCTTCTTATCTTAAGCATTCTTGTAAAAACTAATTATAGTGTCATAAAACCAGGTTTTGGTATTATGATTCACCTGAGCATGTTAGTGCCTAGGTAAGAAGGAACTTTAGCTTATCTTATCTGAATAACTTCTGACTCTTCCAGGCAGGTCTTTTCCTGCTTTTTCCTTTGCAGACTTTTGCCTGTCTTTTCCCACACAGCTGTTCCCTAACACTCCAACATGACAGCAACAAGCCTTCTCTTTGCATGCCTGCTTTTCAAAGGAGCTCTTGCTCTCACTGGTAAGTAGTGCTTTATTCAACAATTTCGATGATTTTGTGACCGTTACTTACTGCGCCTACGTGTGGATCTTTTCCAGGGAGCTTTTGGCATATCACGGATTTGCACTGGGACCCAACTTATGAAGTGACGGGTCAGCCGGAGCTGGTGTGTGCCTCCAGCGGGAAACGGCCCGCTTTGAGCGCTGGTAAATATGGAGACTATGTTTGTGACTCACCATGGCATCTGATCAACTCCTCTGTGTATGCCATGAAGAGCATTCTTCCAGACCCAGACTTCATCATCTGGACAGGGTACCTACTTTTCCTCATTACATGGTAACCCCTATGCTTTTATTTGTGTAAATAGACTTATTTCCCACTGGAGTTAAGTTCAACTGAACAACTTCACCTTCTTAGGTTTACTAATAGTGTTCTGAAAGATATCTGCATCTAGAGGTCTTCTACACATCATCTGTAGCCATCTTGGACTATATTTTAAGATGTCTATTAGAGTAGTTTTTTGTTGACAGACAACTAATAATCACAAAATTCTACATTCCCAGAAGTAGCAAACCTTTGTACTGAAATCTATTTAGACACATTCCGATTGTCCTTTGGCTTTACAGATCTTGTTGCACGTCTCTTTACAAAGACTATGCAAAACGACCATTAATGCACTCTCTAAATTATTCTTTTTCTTATTTAATTATTTTATCCAATTAACCCTAATCCTTGTTGAGAAATAGGGCGGCTTGTTAACAACGTTTGAGCATAATGGAGCCACAACGCCATTAACTGTGGGACAGTCGTCTGCTAAAAAGCTAAATGGCAATGTGCAGCAGGTACTGCTGACTATCTCTGTTGCACGTCTGTCATATTTATAGATGTAAACGTCACAATAGCCACAATTTAGATATCTAATGGATGAGTTAATGCTCAGCTGGTTTGACACGCTTTAACTTCCTAATACTTTGGATAAAATTAACTTTCACACTGTACTGAATTCTCTACAAATTTCCACTTCCCCCCTTTCAGAACACTTATCTCATATCTCTTGTTTAACTTGACAGAGATGACACACCGCATGTGCCAAATGAGGATCTAGGAGAAGAAGCTGTGATGAACATAATTAGCAATCTTACTCATGCAATAACGGAGGTTTTTCCACGTAAGAATGAAATCCAATAACTACTGAGAACTTATAGAGAAAACTACACTAGGTCTTGCACTTTATTTTCTACTTTAGACACTAAAGTATATTCGGCCTTTGGAAACCACGATTATCATCCAAAAAGCCAGTTTCCTGCAACTCCAAATTCCATCTACAACCGAACAGCAGAACTGTGGAATCACTGGCTGGATCCACAATCTCTGGAAACGTTTAAAAAAGGTGAACATACACGCATAAGTCTACAAAACTTCACATCCTTAGCGTGATTGATCTATTTATGACATTGCAAAACTGTTAACAAAAAATAGGGTTATAATTTTTTTATTTGTTACAGGTGGATACTACACCGAAAAGCTACTAAATCGAGATGGTTACAGGATGCTGGTCCTTAACACAAATCTATACTATGACCAGAACAAAGCAATCCAGAACATGGATGATCCAGCAGATCAGTTTAGCTGGGCAGATCAAATTCTCACAGAGGCTGGCGTCAACAAAGAGAAGGCAAATCCCATCAAAAATATATCAATAAGTTAACCAAACTAAACCGTTTAAGAAACATATTTCCTTTTCTTGCAAACACTGACTTGGTTTTGTCTTCCAGGTGTACATCATCGGCCATGTTCCTCCAGGATTTTTTGAGAAGAAGAGAAGTAAGCCGTGGTTTGTGCCAAAGTTTAACAGGCGATACTTGGATTTAATTGAAAAGCATCACTTGGTCATACTCGGACAGTTCTTTGGTCACCATCATACTGACAGCTTCCGTATGTTCTACAATAAACATGGTGGGTTACAACAGGATACAACTCTAATTTGTATTAAGTACTCAAAGGAGCAATCTAATATTTAATGAAGTAATGATTTACTAGTTCAGAGAAATCCCTGTTGTGTTTCTGCAGGGTTGCCTATCAGCACCATGTTTCTCAGTCCGGGTGTCACACCGTGGGAAACCACACTTCCTGGAGTTGTGAATGGAGCAAACAACCCTGGGATTCGTGTCTTTGAATATGACACAGAAACACTCTTGGTCAAAGTAAGTAGCGAATCTTTATAAATATTTGTTTTCCCTGCATGCTTTTTTCTGAGATACTTCAAACTGGATTTTGTTCTAGAAATGATTTAACGCATGTGTATGCAAACAGGATATGGTAACATATTATCTGAATCTGACTCATGCCAACGTGGACAGAGGACGGTGGGAAAAAGAGTACCGTCTCACAGAGAGCTTCAGGGTACCCGATGCCTCCCCGGCCTCCATGCACCAAACTCTGGAGCATATAGCTAATGACCGCTGCTACTTGCAGAAGTACTACGAGTTCAACTCTGTCAGCTATGACCTGACAGACTGTGACAGCGACTGCCGCGTTGACCATGTGTGCGCAGCAAGAGAGGTGGACCTCGACAGGTACGAAGACTGTCTGGTGAAAGAAGGAGCAGCCTCCATTTTTGGTGGCTGGCTGCTGCTTCTTCCTACAGCTGTCAGCCTGGTGATGGCCACTTGGTAACGGTTGTGTCATAAACGCCATTTCAAAACTGTAAAAAGACAATGTTGTTCGGCTTTGCATCGTTTACCAGCAAAAATGGAGATGAAATATCGACTTATGTTAGGAACGGTCTTCTTTGTAACTATTTGGACTCTAACCTTAAATTCTAAATGCAATAAATAAATTAAATTACTATTTTTGTGCTTCTCTTTTTTAATATAATTTGCATTGGTTTATTTACACCAGTGAATCTCTAAGAAACACAAAAGAATGGTTGTAAATGACTGAATACAACAATTAAAGTTTTATTTATAGGATTTCATTAAAAAAAACAAAACGTTTTTCTAATGAGGTACATGGTTTTTCAATAATGCGAGTAATTCTACAGCGTACTGCAAACACATCATGACAGATACAGGATTTTAGATCATACAGGAAGGCTTTTTTTAACAGCAGGCCATGTGGTTTTTGACACCAGTAACCTCACAAGAGTAGAACCTGTTTACTGGAACAAAAAGGTTGCATCGATGCATCCACAGCTTGGTGAAAGTCTTGGAGAGCCACCTGAGTGCAGGCAGGAGCTGTTAGCTTTCCCTGCCGGATGAGGGAACACAGTTCATCCAGCATGGCTGCAAACAAGCTCCCATCTGTGAAAAACATTTTCATTTATCAGATGTAGCTTTTTCTTTTTAATAAACGGAGACACCAACTTACCATGAGAGTGGTCTTTTTTCCACTGAGTGACCCAAAAACCTCGAACTTTCACATCCTTGAAAATGAGAGCACTCTGAGAAAAGAGTTGAAAATCAGTTTTACTTGTCAGAGTTAAACACCACTCAACTCTCAGCTTTCACTTTAGTGCATTTTCTCTCCTACCACAGGCACAGTAACTGGCTGTTTAGACATGCCACCATAAGTCACCATTGATCCTCCGTTCCTGAAAGATTGGAACATAGCGGGATGTCTGTGAGCGAGGGCCGGGTGGACTAGCTAGCGTCAAATTCTTTCTTAAGGTCCTTTGAGTAAGGCTGCAAAATGTAAATGATTGATGAATGTCATAGTTAAAAATAGGTGTGATATGACATGCTTACTGTAGATGTCGAAGGAGTTCTGTCGCACTTCTGCCTCCAACTCCATTTAATGCCAATTTTGGCTTTGAACATGACTACCCCCCCAAAAAAACAAAAAAACATTAAAACTTAGAAAAACAAATCTATGCAACCGTATCTCTGAGGTTATCTTGAAATCCACAGACCTTGAACACTTCCTTAATCTCAGGCCGTCGCAGGGCTTCTTCTTTTATCACATGTGTTGCTCCCATGGCCTTTAGTCTTTCACTGAGTTGGGCGAACTCTGGCCTTACAAAAATAAAAAAAATAAATCATAAGAAATAAATAAGCATAATGGTGCAGTAAATAAGAGCACAAAAGTCACAAATAAGTCACAAGATGGCAAAGATCACCTGTCTCTAACAACATTTATAGTGTTTATTCCTCTTGCAGCACCTATTTGAATGACAGCTTGCCCAACTCCGCTGTTGGCTGCATTCTGGATTACAGAATCCCCTGGAAAGACACAAAACAGAGGCTTGGTGTGTCACAGGGTTTGTTCATGAGAGCTTTAAGAATCACTCTGATGAAGATCAGGTTTTTGGTGTTTTTACCATGTTCTTGTGGCATTTTTTTCATGATGGACATAAAATTAATCTTAAAACTTTGTTTGAGTATTTCTTTATGTAAAGTTTTCCAAACTGCTTTTGGAAAAAGCCTGTAAATGTGACATACAAGTTACTGCGACAAGCCACAAACTCCCTGCTCTAATCTTTCTGATGCTTCAGCTTGTAGAAACTATATCAACGTAAGTCTTCCTTTTTGTTTTTCCATTCGGGCTGGTATTCAGCTCAAAAGTTAAGGCTGGATTGCTCCAATATTGATTGCCATTTTTGTTGCGCCGGTAACGTTAGGTTGGGGTTGCGAGGGGCAGTAAACTAGCGAGAGAGTGGGATTATTCCACGCCAACAGTCCCGCCGACACGCAAAAGCAAATTTCTGAAAAAAAAAAAAACTATGTCCTAGAAAACTACACTGTTTTTATTTATTTATTATGGCTGAAAAGGGCATAATCCTGCTTAAAAGACCACTGGGAACACTTTTACAACAGATCAAAATACGGTTGAAGTGGAACTTTAATGATATGATTTTATATGTGGCTCTATTAGTCTTATGTTCAGGTTTCAGGGGCAGGATTTGAGGATTTCAGTATCCAAGAGGGTTACCTGGCATGAGATCTTCAAAGTCAGAGAGCATCCGGAAGGCAGTGCAGGGATTCACCCCCAGTGTTGCAGCAGAAAGCAAAGGAATATCATTCGGAACGGAGATGACATCATCCTCAGCTAACACTACCTCTGTCCTCCATGTTCCTGCACACACAAACCACACAGCAATTATGGTTTTTACATGAAGGCTTGTTGGCTTACATGTGTTATATAGGCAGGAATTTACCAAGACCAGCATCTCTTGGAATGACCCAGTCTCCTGCTTTGAGCGTCTTCACCTGCTTGCCGATGTCTATGATCTTACCCACACCCTCATTTCCACCAATAGAAGGAAGATCTGGCAGGATAGCATAAGTGCCTGGAAAACAAAAAATACAAGTCTAAAGTTGATGTTTGAATGGCTTGTGGAAAAAAAAAAGCTGAAGCCAAATACCCTGAATCATGTTTATGTCAGACGGGTTGATTGGAGCTGCCAAAAGCTTAATAAGGACATCCTTTTCTCCAATAGGCGGGAGGTCTACATTCTTCAACCTGACAAAATGACAGGAGGAAATAACATTTTCATTTTGTTTTTAGTGAAATCAAGCATGTTGTGGTAAGAAAAACAATGGAGCCAGAGTAAGAATCATTTGCATGCATATTTCAATATACAAATACTGATACAGACGGGCTTTCTTACTGAAGGACTTTTGAAGGGTCTCCGTGTTTTTCATAAACCAGAGCCTGGCAGGTGTTGGAGGAGCGTCCAGCTGAATGACTGAAGCTAGAAACGTTAGCATCCGTGCACCACTTTAGCAGAGCAGCCGCGTGCCGTCTTATGCTAAGTGTCTGTCCCTTTAAACGAACAGTAAAAAACGGCGACCACATTGTTTTATTTTTAACCAGCAATTCACGGCGAAGTAATCACAAGAACCGCCTTTAAAAGTAAACTCCACAAGAAACTTTAATCTGACGCGCAGAATCTATGCGGCAGCCATATTGGCTTCTTAGTTAAGGTCAACAGAAAACAGCGACTCCCCGTGGATACGTGTGGCACTTCAGTATAACTGCAAAACTAGATAGAACTTTGACTAAAAACAATTTTACAGCACGTTAGCCAGTGATGTTTTCCAAGACCAACCAATGTACCCGAAGTATCAATACTAACAAGTATAAGTGAGATTTAAAAAAAAAAAAAAAATCCAGCATGGGAAAAAAAGGTAGTTTTTATTCAGTTAAATTGAATTCAATAAAACAAATAATACTCTTTAGTAAAAGCTAAGTTTTTTTTCTCTTATTTATTTATTTTTTTATTTTTTGGTATTCCCCTCTACAACAAACCCTTTTCCAGAGAATTCATCAAATTTCCGGCTTTGTCGTCACAAACGGAAAAGAGGTTATTATTGTGAAAGCAAAAAGAGGAACCATTTTTTTACGCCTACAAGCAGCCTTTGACACAGTGTTTATCTTTATATTTACATCAGCTTTAGACTCACGAAATGTTCAAAAAATATATATATATAATTACTTATTAGCTATTTTCCATCCGGTGTCATATGTGACAAAACCACAAAAGTATTGTATTTGTTGCTATTTGTGTCAATCAATCACCAGTTGATTAAAACAAATATTTTACTTATTTAGCAATAAGACCACAAAGCAATAACAGATTATGAGTGTCTGGCATTTGCATGAACAGTGGAGCTATCTGTGTCTTCTTTTATTGTGTGGCTTTTATACATTTTGAAATTCTTTTAAGAATAGATGCTGCAGGAGCCCTGTTCTGTTTTCTCGTTTCACACTACGTAAGTGCATTTAACTTTTATGTCACTTTTAAGGTCTTTATAAGGGAATGGTTACTTCTCCAAATAAACCTTCTGTGCAAGCATTAGCTGTAATGCTTAATTTGAACATGTAAGCTTAGTATTTTTGACCATATTGAATTTGAGAGCATTGAACCACGCCGAATAAGCATTTTGTTTACTACTTAATTTTTCAAAAGCTTTGGGACAATGGGTAAACTATATAAAAATAAAGGATTTTAAGCAGTCTTTACACTACAACAAAATCAAAAATGCTCTGAATGAGCCTACACCTTTTACTATAGATTGTTTTGCTTTACCTTTGTAGGTGTTATAATATAATTAATTTGAAAGTAATACAAACAACTTACTACAAATATAACACAGTAAAAAAGCCTTTTGAAAAATATGTCAGTCTTACAAGTAGCCAACTGAGTCAATGGGATATTATTAACAATGTGGGCTAAAAACAGTAAGGATACACTCAACGGCAATCAAAACTGACTTCTTTATTATGAAAAGGAGCAGATCTTTACACAGAGAAAGATGATCACAGTAAAACTCTTACATGCTGTTTCATCGCTGAAAAACTAACCAGTAAATCGCCTGAGTTCAATACAAGTGTAGTTTAATGGCAGTAGTTAGTTATACATTCATCATATTAATAAATGCACATTTTGAGGTAATTCATGTCTTTTGTACCTGATAAAATACCATAAATTAAATGGCTGATAGTCACAAACCACTACCTAAAAAAGCTCAAGAAGTTTCAAAAGTTACATTGAACAGAGCAAATCTCAGGCTCAACAATAATATCACAATAACACACCACTGATATGTTGAATAGGTTTGTTACAATCACAATGTCTGGCATTAACAAACTATAGCAGAAAATTGCAGACATCATAACACTTTCATCCAAACAGTGGCCTTCCAAGTTCCTGGTAAGCAGAGCTTGACAAATAGCACAATTAATGCTTTTAAAAAGTTTGATTTTTGCATGTCCTTCTTTTAACAATAGCATAAAAATAATTTGATCATATTAGAGGATATGTTGGCACTTGACATAATGAATAAAAAATGTCCTGAAATGTATGCTGGCTTAACGACAGCACTTAAAAAACCTGAGTAGAATCATCAAAACAGAGTTTGATTCTCCAAACGCCAAACGGTGAGAACTTCTGCAAGGCATCACCTTGCTTAAAAGTATGGAATAAGATGTGTGTCAGTCATTCGTGACATTCTTCTTGTCATAAGCACTGATAGTCTGGAACACCAAGTATCAAAAGGTTGAGATGAGACGATGATTAAATACTACAAGCCCCAGTCCCTTTACAATCTTCTACAACATCCCCATCTACAACGATTATAGAGGAAAAAATACAATAGTAATGAAACACTTCTTTTATATCATGTGAACACAGAAAAAGCATCGTAACTTAGATGCATGGAAAGATGAATCAAAAAGCTTGTAAACCGTTGTCATTTGCAGCCGTTGCTTTTATGACCAAAATCTTCACAGTTTTCTAATAAATGCCCAGTATATATGAAAAAAAACAAAAACACATAAAACAACTGCACCTTCTCTGGCCTTCTTTTCACATCATGAGGATGAGCATTTTGATCCCTGCTTTATCATAAACTAAGACTCCTTCCAGTCAATCTGAAGCGCTCCCTGAGATTCAGATTATCAATTCCTGAGATAATCCCTGTAGTAGATTACTTATTTTCACCTCAACAATCAAAAACCTATGTCATTCCAGAACGAAAAATTAAAAAGTATATAAAAATCAAGATATATATGCAAAAATATAAAACAACTGAAATATTTACACAAAGATAAAAAAAAAAATAATGCATCTTACACATGATTAGTGCAGTGACATTGCATTGGTTTTAGCATAGATAAGGATGACAATGATCTTCTTGTCTGAAAAAGGCTCATCAAGCACTCACATGAAGAAAGAACTAAAATATATATAAACAAATAAAAAAAACCCTCACAGTTAACACCAGTCCTCATTTTGCCATGTGTGCAGCATGTTCTTTATATTGTTATTCTTAATTACTCATAAGCTATTGTTAAATTGTGTTTATACTGAATTAAATTAAGGAAAATTACATTTATCATGCACGTATGTACAAAGCAATCAGAGGATGTTAAAAAAAAGTTACTGAAAAGATATAAGAAAAAAAAAATCAAAATAAAGATTCTCAACTGATTTTGTAGTTTTCTGATGTGTGTGCTCAAACATTTATAACTGAGTGGCCTCAACAGGAGCAGAGGGATAAGCTGCAGCACTCTTGAAGGAAAATAAATAAGTAGTATGATCTTATTAAAAAAGCTTTAGAATAATTTTACATATATATTAATTGGATGTAACGTCAGCTTCTCCTGTAAAACGGGAGTAAAATGCTGATTAGCTAGCTAGACCTACATGCTCCTCCGTGCAGGCTTGGTGTTCCTGAACTATCAGCTTATAGGGAGGTAAAGGCTTAAATAACTACCTAGAAATTGATCATACTGGATATAAGTTAAAGCACCAGTCTTTCAGCTGGCATTGCCATGTCTGATTCTTCCTCAGTTTTGTTTTCTTCAAGTATTAGGAGGAGACGTAGCTGGACTCTTCAGTTTTTCTGCCCACTTCAAGTCTTTTAGAAGTGTTGTGATTTCATCAAACCCATGTTAAAGTCATTAAAAGGCAGCAGTTTTTTTTACACGGCTGACCGCGGCCCAAGACGCAGCCTTTTGCTGCCATCTTTGGGTCAGATTATGTCTTTCTTCGCCTGCTGATGAGTGATGGTTGAAAACCTTTATGGGCTCTGAGCAATTGTGAAACTACCACTTGACACACCACTTCAAACAGCGTAGAATAAACTGACCATCTTCTGTGGAGATAGTGGTTTGTGGTTAGAAGCATTTTGTCTCACTTCATAAAGCTGGTGGAAACTTTAGACTTTTGATGTTGCCTTGTAGCTGAGGAGAAAAACACGTCCAGCCCTGAAGTTTTATATAATGCTTCCTCTTTCTTCCATTAATCCATTGCAAAATGAACTGAAAATCTGTTCGGCTGCTGTGGTTTCACATTGAAATCTGTACCGTCAGTCACCTCCACCACATCTATACCTGTGGAGCAACAAGAGGAGGTAAATCACTGCAATTCAAATACGCTGTTCCGTTACCCTTTTAAAATATCACATATCATGTCGGCTGAGTGTAAATACTGTTGTGCAAAAGGAGTTGATTTAACCTAACATACAATCTCCACTCTCCAAAGCTCTAGTCTGAGAATATCTGGCTATTGTAAGCAGTGAGGATAATATAGCAAACATGCACCAGTGAGGTAGACCAGACTAGCCAGCAAAAAAGCTGAATGATAACAAAAAAAACAAAACAAACTAAAAATAAGAAAAAAATATATATATAACTGACCAAAACCTGAAAACAACTTTTGGTCTGACATTCATTTGGCCCCAGGAAAACTGGATGGTCAACTGCAATATTGAAAATACCATTTCATTGCCAATAGCTATACCCTTAAACCCATCAAATGTTTTTTTTTCTTCTCGTGATCCCTCCCAGTTCCCATGTGATATGCGCACTAACATTCATTACTAACTATTACATCCCTGCATTCTTGAAAATGAGGTGTAACAGCCAGGAAAGAGATGAAATTGTAAGGCAGCAAAAGTATAAATCTATTCTAATCACACTGAATCTTATGCATATATTGTGGGTGTTTGAAAGCCTTAACAAAAGGCTCTTTGTTCCACAGAATCTGTGAAAACTCAGAACAACCAAAGTGGTTTTGCCCTCTGCAACTTCACACCCCTCTGACAGCAGTGATTTTTTTTCATCTAGCAAGCTTTGCGAGTGCAATAATACAGCAGTCTTCCTGAGTGTTACACCAGTTGGAAAAAACATTCTTCATGAGGATTTTTTTTTAAAACCTGAGGTAAATCCAAAAGCAGCTTCAGCAGCTGGGAAGGAATGTGTGTCCTTCCTCACCGTCGAAGCAGTTTGATTGGCTTCTGTGCTTCATCGAGGCCTGACCTTTAGTTTAATCTGACGTCTCGGGAGGCGGTGACGGGTGGCTATAACCTCCCTCGTCTCCTTTCAAGGGAGACGGTTTTCCCTGAGAGCTTGGTGATGACTGTTGTGCTTTGATTGGGCAGCTGGCGACCATGTGATCGATGCTCTGGCAGAAATGGCACTTCTTGGGCTGAGGTGGCAACTTGCACTCTTTGGCGTGGTGGTCCAGACCTCCACAGTTGTAGCACCTAAGCAGAAGAAGTGGTTGATCATTATCTACACAAACAGGTTTAAGATTTTGGGTTTTTATTATTGTGACATTTTCTTTGGACACGGTAGGAAAAAAAATCATCAACATTTTCTTTTGCGCAAAAAAGCCAGCTGTGACACAAAGTTTATCTTCCGTTCAAAACAGACATGCCGGTTGGAAACTTTCTGTTTTTATAAAACCAGTTTAAACAAAGGAAAAAGGAAAGTGAACCGGTGTGTCCAGTACAAGAGAGACAACTACAGAGCTAAATGATAGTAATAATTCTTTAAAAAACAAAGAAACACAAAAAGAAAATCCTTTAAAAAATATTTGGATTAAAAAAATTAACAGCATAAAATCACATAACAGGTATAATTAGAAAAAAAACTGTGTTTTTATAAGAAAAAACACAAATGCTGTCTTTTTAAAATACATTAGTGATTTGATACAATGCTAAAATGTATAATACCCCGATTTTTTTTAAGGTATAACAAATGGTTATAACTTTTTGAAAGACAAAAATTATTATTGAGACTCATTTGAAAACAGTTTTCATTATTTTTGAGAAGCAAATCAACTGTTTTACAGTGTTTAACCACTAGGCGGCGACATTTCCCTTTGAGTTTGTCAGTTGGACATCAATCTTAAGAGGGTATTTCAGGGCATGCCACGGTGCTCCATGAAAGGAACAACTGATTGAGAAATTTTAAGCTGGTCGTGTTTCTTAAATGATGCAACCTCCAAAAAAAAAGTATATCATTTTTAACGACGTGTGCTTCTTTTTTCTTATTTGTCCTAAAAACCAGTATTTTGAGATGGGAATCTTATTTTTGACACTTGACAAAAGCTTCAGTTTGGAGCCTTTTGTGTCAAATGTGCTGTGCTTTTCATCAGTGCTGAGTTCTGGAAAATACTACATGGGGTCACTAAGAGCAACCAGCGGTGACATTTGCCAGAACTGTTAGGAAACGCTCTATAGAATGGCCACGCGTACCAGGGTGGAAGACAGATGGATGGTGGGCGTGTGGTGGACATTTTGCGTCTTTGTAGCCACCACCCCCCCACGGCTACCTTTGTGGCACCAGATGAGGTTTGGAAGGAGCGGCTGCTGAGGGGTCACCGTGGCTTTGTAGCATTGGCCGCTTGGGTTGTGTCAAGGTCTATACCATCACATGACATAAGTTCCTTACTTCAGCACCTATCGAGGAGGCAAGTGGAAGTGGTCCCCTTTGTGTATGAAAGCTGCAGTAATGACCTCTGAACCCTGACACCCTCCCCTCAACCTCCCCCAATTCCATCCGAGCCCCCAGCTCTCTTCCTTTTATTCATACATGGTCGTCATGACAACAATGACCTTTCACCCGCCACCCTGGGCTCCTGCATCTGTTATCAATTAAAAAGATAGGAGCTTCTCCCCTTCCCTTTTTATCACACACGCCTGGATGTATACGCATGATTTTCTTCATGAAGTTCAGCCTAAAACCAAGTTAGGAATTCTGGACCAACATAAAATAAAGACTCATTTTTCATACTGAGTTTTTAAGATATCTGTAAAAGAGAGAGAAATCCACGTCACAGAATCGCACAATAAACTGCGCTAAATGGGAACCATGTCCGCGCTATGTGATATTGCTGTATTGAACCACCACAGCCTCCCAGGACTCTTTGAGGCAGTAATGATCTCTGTTCTCACACTCACTTCTCTCTGGTTGTAATCACTTCTGACAGGAGGTGAAGATGATACACCTCTAACCCTTCGCTGTGTTGATATTGGAAGAGTAAGCCTAAATTCACACCTTCTTTGTAGCTCTTTTCTTAGCGTTAGCAGGGACATTGTGACCATCATGCTCTGTGTGTTTTGTATAAGTTAACCCTTTATCAATAAAGGTTCAGTGAAAAACAGTTTTCTTTACTGCTTGTGTAAGTAATGCACACAATTAATGTATTTGTGAACAAAATACGTAAATAATTTTGTAGTTGGAGAATCAAGTACATTTGGATTTTATAAATGTTAAATCGTTCTAATGGGTGGACAGATGGGCCTTTCTCGCTTTTGTAGAACAATGGAACTTTCTCAAAACATTATCACAAACTTTTATGCCATCAAAGTTACTCTACATCGAATAGAAAATGAAACTTTTCAGTTGTTCAGGTTTCTTTTAAGGTAATAAAAACGGTAGAAAATGTGGGTGAGGAGAAAGTAGAAAGTAGGTTGGTTTGAATTCACCAGGGACGGACAGATTTAAACAGTTATTGATCCAGGTCACACGTCAGGCAGGCTGACGTGACCCTTGCCTGGGTTAGAGCTGGGGGGTTGGGATCGAGTAAAGGAAGAAAATTGGGAGAGAAGCTCCAACAATTTTACAAAGCGGATAAAAAAGGAACTAAATAATTTCTTATTATTCTCCAGTTTAAGCAATAAAACACTTATTTACTGATTTATCAAACTGTTTTATGGCTTAGGATAACTACATGACTGCAGATTCATTTCAAATCAATCATTGCCTCACAGCTGTGAATGCGAGAGCATTTGAAATAAAAAATAAAAGTTTTACAACACGTTGCAATTATAATGTTTTGAATGAAACATTTTTAAAAACATCAGAAGTTTTTTTTCCAATACACTGTGCCTTAAATTTGTTTCCTTATTCTTCTTTTTTTTTTTTATTTGTTTTTTTTAGAAGTTTGTCAATTCAAATGAAAGAAACAAACAAATCTCTATTGGCAAATGTTAGAAGTTTTTGGGAATAATTTACATCAGTCTATTGCAATTGTAAATGGAAAAATTGGAAACCCATGTAAACGATTTTATAAAATATATTGTTAGTTCTTAAAAAAAAAAAAGTATTCCTGGTATTTCTTTATTTTAAGTCTGAACAGGTGAAATTGGACACCCTGTTATCTCACATTATCAAACCTCACCTGGAACGTCGCTTCTGCACCTTCTTGCCTTTCGGCCTCCGCTCGCTGCCCACACAGTAGATGCCTCCTGGTCCAGTAACTCGCTGGGACTCCAGGCCTTTTGATGACTTCTTGTAGGTAAACTCCACCGCTTCCCCCTCTTTCAGGCTGCGGAATCCTTCCATGTGCAACTTGCTCTGACAAGACGGAAAGCACAGTTTGTTAGCGTCTTTGGTTGGGCGAAGGGTTTTGATGGGCTGCTTTTGTGTTTCTGACATCAGGGGAACCCTAACTGAGAAATTAGTTATGATCATTTGAGGAGTCAGAAGTCCTCATCTTGACCAGATTACCACCACAGTGAGCTTGTAGAGACTTTGACCTCTGGGAACATCCCCCAACCATTCCTCCCAGCGTGATATCATCAGAGCCTGACGGCACTTATCAGATATCTGTTATTCTAAGGTGATGGCCACTCCTCACCTAAAAAATAAACAATTCCCACAATCCTCTCTGGTCTTCCCGGTTGTGTGTGCACTACCAAGACCCTTCATGCGTATTGTCTTCTCATTGTGTTGGGAGTGGTAAACCTGGCGAGGATAACCTTCAACCCCCCCACTGGAGGAACAGCATTCCACTCTGCCGCCCCCACCCCCATCCCTCTTCCCACCCACATCACAAAGCTCCACTAACACACTGACCACCACCACTAACCCTAAACTACAGGATGCAGGGGTTGGTGATCGTGTTGGGGGCGGGGTGACAAAGCAGCAAGGCTTCTCTGGGAGGTTGGGGGTCAGGGTGACATTCTTCGGATACTTGTTTGGCAGAGACAAGAAGGATATCAAGTGAGGAAAAGCACAACTAATATCACCCAAATATTGTACCTGTGACCTGGATGTCGTGGAAAAAGGCGTGACCGGAGCTGCAAACTGCAAACACAGCTGCTCTATTTTTACAAACACAAGGCTTACCTGAGGTGGAAAAACATTTTTGCTCTCTTTTTTAGTCCATTCAAAGAACAAATCGGCTGTGCAAAGCAATGAAAGCCGGCTAAGGAAAGAAAAGGTGTGGTGCAGGTTTAAGGATAAATCCTTTCAACTGCATAACACCATCATGGGAAACCCCTCTGTAAAAATCCCTTGGTGCGGCTAAAATTAACCCGTCACGCAGACTGCACACTGTTGACATAGATGAAGCTGTGCATTAATTTGTCAGGTTTGTTTAGGTAGACAGTAATCCCATCTCTTTGATTGTATTCTGAGCAAAATCTTTTGACCAACGTTCTGTATTTTTTGTATGAGGGGAAACAAACAAAGCACGCAATGTGTTACAGGAAAACACGTTCGGGGCTGATGGGAAACAGATACAAATCCCAAAAATTGACTGTAACTTTTTAAACCTTTAGATATTTAACTCCTGGCCCAACAACAGCAGGAAAACACAACTGTTGAGCCATGACACCTAAATAGCTCATGAAAATCAGACTCCCTGTCCCATCAGACTCCTCTGCCTTGGTGACCATTAACCCACTTCCTCTCCCGTGTTACCATCCCCACCCTGAGAATAGATGCTCACCAGCAACAGCAGGTAAGCTCCAACAGCTCCTACTCGAGATGTCGTTGAGGTATAAGACCAGTGAGTTCCAGAAAATTTCACATCTAGAAAATGTCTGGAAGCCAATTAGGGCTAAGAAAGACATCAGAGCAGAGAGGGACAATGGCAGGACTTCTGCAGAGACAAAGAGGGGCTCTATCACGACTGAGGGGTGCTTTATTTCGGTTGCATGGCTCTATTGTCCACCTGCACAAAGAACGGCAGGCGTTGTCAAATCATCTACACAGTCACTAATGATGGAAAAATCATTTGATTGGGATGTTTTTTTTTTTAGAGAAATACACCCGCTTGATGTGCACATTTATTTTATCAGAACAAAATATTTTTACTTGAATATGTAAGGAGTAAATCTTTTTTTTTTACTTTAAAATGGGGATAAACCTTCAAAAATCGTTCAGAAAGAAACCTTAAGGTGTGATTGCATTTCTAATGTGAGAAATATACTGGATGACCAACGACTAACGACAGTTGGGGGTTCACTCTCAACTGAACCCAGGTTTTGGTTTACAATATGAGTAATCAAGTGCATATTTCCTGTAAGCTTCAGTTGCACCGATTCCACAATGCATATGCTTCTCTCATCACCGTAAAAAAGAAAAGACAGAAAAAACGAACAAAAGCAGAGAACGTAATTTGTGAGAAAAGGATTTGGGAAAAAAATGTGATTGAGAACCATCTCATGAAACAGAAGCTTTACCAAAATAAATCCGGAGGTCTTCTTCAAAGCAGATTCTTGGTTGCATAGTGTAGCTCTGTACCACACACATAGAGGGGGTTGAGCAGACAGCCAGAGAAGCCTTTAATCACTTTATGACAGGAACTTTGAGGTAAAAGAGCTGCCAGTGAAGATGCCTCTCATTCACATGCTAAACCTTTATCTTATCAGACAGAAATGGAGCTTCTGACTCTCACACAGACGAGGAGGGAAAACCCCCAACTTCTTCCACCCTTCAATGAACTTTTTGAAGGTGGATAAAGAAGAAACATTGGAAAGCTTTTTTATGAAGATACATAACATTTTCCAATAACAATAATAATAAAATCTGCAAAAAAAGGACTGGTCATAAAATAATTGGTGTTCTCAATCTTGGGGTAGCAATTAAGGCACAAAAGGAGGAGGGAAAAATCACTAACATAAAAAAAATCTTGATTATGTAGGAAATCCATCAGCCTGAAAATAATTATATACATGATATATTGGAGCTATATATATATATATATATATATATATATTCAACTGTTTTGATTTAAAAATGACTGAAAATCCTGAGGATCTTAATTTTTTGTTTCCATTAAAATATAACTTTTAAGCATTTAAATGAAAGCCTGTCTTTTTCGTGTGTGCGTGTGTGTCTTCCTCATGTTTTGTCCGCGGAGAGAGTCTCATGGAGGCCCTCTGCACTCCTAAAAAGAAAAACGGAGCAGCAAACAACACAAATCCTGATCGAGTTTTAGGCAAAACTTTCGGACGTTAGTGTGTTTTACGCACTGTGTTTTTGACTGAAGTACTTGAAGTAAAACCTTTTGAATTGGGCTGCAATAAAAGCAGACTTGATGTTGTGTACTTCCAAACTTTTTTAGCATTTTCATTCAGGGTGATTGGACTAAGGAGTCGGAGCGGAGCTCACCTGGTGGACAAAGACATCCACCGGCTTGTCCAGCGGAACTCCCTCCCGCTTGGTCATGGACAGGAACCCGAAACCCATGCGGACATTGAACCATTTACACACTCCGACTCCATGGAAGGACTGCGAATCCTCTTCTGTGCTCGGTCCTTCGTCTTCTTCTGTCTTGCACACTCCTGCGGATGATAAAACGCGTGAAGGACACTTCCAACTCCGTGCGTAAATGACGCAGGGATCGAGCCAAAACTGGCATTTGTAAAACTTGGTACAAATCGACGACTTAAGTCGAGCCTTTGGCACAACTTAAAAATCACTTTTAAAAGCATCAGATAATCTCTGCACGTTGCGTTGGATTAAAATCGATGATCTTCGGATTTCCGAGCATCACGTGTTTGAACAAAGCCCCCCAAAATGTTCCACTGCAATCGGACCGACAGCGTCAAAGAAAACAACTTCATCAACTCGCAAAGTTCAGCGCATCAAGTTACTCAACCTGGGAACTCCTGGTTAGAAACGGAACCCATGTTCTTCAGGTCGGGTTCGGGTCAGAATCAACGGCCACGTTACAGTATCCTCTCCTGCGCGCGCACAAGGTAATCCTCGCAGTTTGCTACTTTCATGCAAAATGCTGTGAAAAGCAGAAGCGGCACAGCAAGAGGGAGGAAAGCCAGGAGGGAGGTAAACAAAAGGGGGCTGGCAACCTATTCCTCCTATACAATAAGAGTTGGGGGGGGTCACCGGGGGAAGAATTTCAGCTGAAGACCCCCACCATAATATCTGAGACAAAACAGCCTTTCCACAAATAAAGGACTTTTTTCTTTGCTTCCTTTCGTTTTACTTCAAAAACTCCCAACATACCTTCTGCCATGTTTGTGGGCCCCCTTAGTCGCAGTGTGCGCGGCTGCCGAGCCCCAGATGTCCGCCTCCAAACCCGCTCCAAGCTCTCCTGCAGGGATCAAGCACCGCTGGTCAATATAAATGACAATTTCTTATCCAACAAACCCCCCACACTCTCGGTCATGTCCACGTGATTCACGATTACAGTCCCCAAGGATGTGTGCATTGTGTGATGGAGGGGCCAATCACGACAAAACGCACAATTCAATATTCTCACAATACTTTCTCCACATTCAGATGCTCTCTGCAGCTTTAAACGTACTGCATTCTGGTGTTCTGGTCTGTCGTTAGTACATTTTCGCCCCTTTTTTGCATAAACAAGATAAACCTGCTGTACTTTGTGCACACCTTTCGGGGAGGGGTTCCAAATATGTGTGCGCAAAACTGCAGGGAAACACCAAACAAAACAAACAAAAAAAAAACACCGACCATTTTGGCCTAAGGGTTTGCAAGAAAAATCACGAGACAAAAAGCTGCACGTTTGATCAAATGTTTTCTTTGGATGTTAAAAAAATAAATAAATAAAAACATGTTTGTTTTAGTGTGTCAGCAACAAATCCTCCCATGGCAAGGAGGCTTTTAACAAGAGAAAGGAGTCGACAACCACATTTGGGCAAAACTCATGTCAGATGGAACAGAAGGGCGAAGAAAACAACGGTTGGGTAAGTGAACACAAGAGTGAAAATGAAAATATGCAAACGAATTCATGGATCGATAGTGATTGATCACATCATGTTAAGATGCTGACTCGTGTCCTCGTGGAATGATGGATGTGCTAAAAACAGGAGATTTCTGACCACACCAAGAGAGGAAGAGTTTCAGTGCAGGGTGACACACATCTGAGTGTTTTGTTTTGTTTTTTAAAGTGAAATGAGACTGTTTTTCCCCTTTTGTTATTTTATAGAGGCATTATTTTAAGTTTGTCAACCAACACCTAAAAAAACTCGCGTTTTCATTTCAGGGATCAAATTTGGAGCAGTTTTCTGAGAGACAAAGTCTTATCTCGCCTGGTAAATCAGTTTGGCTTTAAGGCCTACCGTCTGACAAAAGAATGTGAAGTATGCTTTCTGGAAATGTCCCACCTTTGTGACGCATGATGGATGTTTGAGAAAGGACTGTGGAGAGCGGATCCCTGCGACTACAACGACCCCTTGTGGAGCCAGAAAACGTGCTTTTCAATGGCACCTAAACGACACGTGGTTAAAAGCCTTGAATGAGAATTGAATGTAAAGGTGATGCTTTCACAGAACAAAGAAAACGAGTTTTTAGGTTTCGTTTTACAGTCACACTGAAAAAAAGAGGTCTGAAATTTTCATCATAGACACATTTTTAACGGTGTGTTGTCATAAATTAAAATCCTGCAGAGCTCCACAGGTTCACCTGCTTAAGCCAGCACATGTTTCTCCAGAGACCATTTGGATGATCCAGAGGAGGATTAGGAGTAAGTACTGTCTAATGAGACCAAAACTGAACTCTTTGGTATAAACACTATAGAGGGGGGAGAATGATGAGTTACATCCCAAGAAGACCATACTGACTGTGAAGCATGGAAGTGGATGCATCATGCTTTGGGGACAGGATGAATGGGTTGTAATATATGGTGAGGCAAAAACTTCAGTGATGACATTGAGAATGAAACATGGCTGGATTTTGGACACATCAAAAATTAATTAATTCTTTAAAAAATAAACACATTGAATTATTATGTGTTTTTCATACTGGATCTCTCAGTTGAAGTGTATCTACTCTGAACATCAGTAGCCTATTTTTTAAAGTAAGACAATCTGCAGGATCAGTGACTGTCAAATACATATTTCTCTGTATGTTCCCATACAAAAAAATGAGATGAGGACTACAGATGAGATGAGGACTTAAGTTTTCTTTCTTTCTTTCTTTCTTTTTAAGTTAAGAGGATCCACAAAGTCACTTAACTGCAACCAAAGAATGTTGTGCTTCTACGATGCAACTTTGGGATTTTGGCAAAAATTACAAACAGAAAAACTGAAATTCCTGAAAATAACCAATGTCAAAAACCAAATGCAATAAAATAGTTTCCCTTTGATCAAATGGCTTTTTTTTTCACTTTGAATTTGTTTTCACCTGACACTCTTTCTCTTTCTCTACACAATTAAGACTGAAGGATGCACGATTTTCGTCAGGACTTGAAAGCATCACGGTGAAAGGAATGTTTTAAAGAATGACCACCAGAGGGCACTCTTTAACATCGAGTACATTTCAACTCACATACAAATAAAGACAATTCATCTTTGTTTTACAAATTATTTATCGAAAGGAATAGAACAACTGTAGCTTTTATGATGTTATAGTTTGGATATTTTGTTTTCTTACTCTTTTTAAAAAATAATAATTACTCATTTGTTTGAGCTGCAACTGAGAATAAAAGAGAGATGGAGGGCCCCGCCTCCTTGGCATCTCAAATGAAGAGAAAAAAAAGGAAAAGAAAGCAGCAAAGTACGAAGGCTTTAACCCCACGCTGAGCATCATTGAGGGAATATCTCCTGAGCTGTGAATACAGATGCACCCAGAGAGTGAAACAAACATTTGTAATCGTTTTTCTTCTTCTTCTTCTTCTTCTTCTTCTTCTTTTTTTTTTTTAATAAATAAGCTGCCCCGTCTAAGTCTGGATACTTACTTCTTTTCCAGCGGTGAGGACCCACGCAGGTGTGCTGGTGCTGCAGTCCCCATGCTGCATTTCCAGCAGGCTGCGGGAGAAAGTTAAAAATCCCTCGCAGGACTGCGTCAGGGCTGCAGCCTGACAAGGTCTCGCTGCTTCACAGCGATGTGACATTTCTGGATGGCAGACTCTTCAGAGTTGGTTGCGCGCAGAGCTGCATCTTTCGTGTCTGCAGAGCGTCCGTAACTCCTGGCATCATCATGGCACGGCTCCGGAGGAGAGCCTGCGTGGCTCTGTTTCTCTTTACACTCTTTATTTTCGGAACCCTCATGGCCCTGAGGACCCTGAAGCCCAGTGACGGCTTCTCGGATCTGGCTCCGGGTTTGGAACTTCTGCCGATCTTGGGGGCCAGGGTGGACCGGCTCTCCGTGACTCGTGCCAGCACCTCCCCGGATCAAGCCCACCTGCCTGGCAGCCACACCAAAGCCGTGTTGTCCAACTTCAGCCCGGAAGGGACCATATTCTACGACGTTCACATATTTTATTACACTTGGTACGGCAGCCCGCACATGGATGGGAAGTACATCCACTGGGACCACATCCTGGTTCCACACTGGGACCCCAAAATCGCATCCAGCTACCCGAGGGGCAAACACATGCCGCCCGAGGACATCGGTTCCAGCTACTACCCCGAACTGAACCCGTACAGCTCCAGGGATCCGGACGTGCTGGAGTCTCACATGGAGCAGATCGGAGCATCGGCAGCAGGTACACTTTTGGAGTGGAAACAGCTGAGTGTTGAGTTTTGGGGGCGATCACAGCAGATTCACAGGGATCTGGCTACTTTAAGCACAGTTTCAGCACCACCCAGCCACTGGACAGCTCCCTGCTGGGCTCAGACAGAACCCCCTTCAGAATTAGAGGTAAAATTCCTTCCAAATTGTAAGTTTAATCAGCTTCACCCACACAAACATATCTTAAAATGGTCCTAAATTATAAATACTTTTATGTTGCTGCCCTTTTAAAACTCTCTTTGGCTTGTTTGAGAGAATCAAGGTGCTTGGTGTCAAGTAACCGACCAGTGTGGCAGACGTCAGGCCCTTACAGATGATAGGCTCTGATGTTTCAGTCCTGCGGCTCAGTGAGTTATTGTACACCATCCGGAATGATGAGCAGACCATCCAATCCTCTGAAACCTCATCGCTCTAACAGATGGATCACGGGAGTGCTGCTTTAGTTAAAACAATCCATTTAATTAGATGTGCCAGGCAGCCAAACTCTCAACTTTCCACTTGACTTAATGATTTACTTCCTGCTGTCCTTAATCCTGGGGATAAAATAGGTAGCAGTGGTCATATCCCTAATACACGCTGATACAGTTGGGCGATGTTGTGCACTAATGGCCCTAACAGAAAGCAGACAGGAAGCTAATGAATTAGCTTTGAGTGCAAATCTGATGTGCCAATTCCTGGCTGCAAGATGCCAGGCTCCACGGAGGCTAACAGGGAGCTATTTTTCAGCCAGAAAGAGGCAACTTGCCACTGCAATTTATGAGTTGTCACACGCACTAGAGATTTGTACTGAGAGATGATCTCACAGGGCTTATGGGAAAAGGCAGATTCATTAAATTTATGAAGATTATCTTTTTATGATCAAGTTAGGGGCAGAATTCAATTTTTTAAAAACAGCTAAACTTTTTTTTTTCTTAGGGGTTCTGGTCCTGGCCTGGTATCCTCCTGGGCTTGGTGATGATAACGGGGAACCCACAGAGGACATGGTACCTGCTGTACTGGATGCTGCCTACAGACACAACCTCAAGGTACAAGCAACAGAACATTTTGTGAGAGAATTCTGAAATCTAGCAGTGGTGGTGGAGGGAGAGGAACTCGAAGGTGAGCAATGAATCACATCTGCTTTGAGATGAGCTATATTTGTACTGCTTACACCGAGCTTCTTGTTACAAGATCGCCAATTTGAGCCATTTAAGTCTACATCCGTCCATGGAAGAGTTCATATTATTAATTATTTAAACTTGACAAACAAAACAAACAGTTAAAAAAACCTGGCCAACTTAAAGATTAAATACGAATAAAAGTAAGCTGGATGGTCTTTGCTAGACAGATCCTAACTCCCACTTTCTTACTTTTTGCTCAAAATACATCACAAGTTAAAGTCATCAATAGAAACGATCATGGATGTGAATGAAAATAAACGTGAACAGTTACAAGAATATGGCCAGCTTGTTTTTCAGTAAATATGCGTCAATGTTTGACAACACAAGCCATCATTCTTGAAGGCTGTGCAATCCCAACAGCTGGTAATTTAAAGAAATTACCACAGGAATTAGACTTCTCAAAGGGGTTGAAGGAAAAATTCAAATTTAAGTTTAAAATAACATTTTTGTCAGGCTAATTTGGAGGGAAAAATTAAAGATTTTAATCATCACACGTTTAAAAGGGAGAGTTTAAACTGCCCCTCTGATTATCTTTTGACCTGTTTGTAAAAGCGTTCTCTGTGGTCTGAATTGTGATTATGCTGTTTTTATGCCCAAACCGGTGTTGTTTTCAAGGACATAGTTGCTGCAGAGCGGCAGTAGTTCATTCGAAATTTGCCTTTGAGTTGTGGGCGGTACTGTTGTTGTGGAGCTATTCCCGTTGCTGAAAACTTGGAGCAGGGAGCTTGTGGCCCGATCAGTGTATTTTCTACGTCACAAATAAGCTCTTTTTCACACTACATTTTTTCATTTGCTCCTGATTCACAACAATTTGAATAAAGAAATACTCAGAAATGCAAAGTTAAGCCTAATTAAAAAAAAATAAATGGCCTCCATCATGAGAAAAACCTACAAGAAGGTGTTAAAAATACCAAAAACAACTCCAATTTTCATCGGAGTGGGTCTTTAAGTTGAGTTTTTAATATGACGTTCCAATGGGAGAACTTCAAGGATTAAATTAAAATATTGTAGATCTGATTTACAAGATCAAGACCTCTGGTTTATGGTCTCTTTGCATTTTTATTTTTGCATCAAAGGAGAGACACACTATTAGTGCTTTAAATGGAAAGATCCAGAAAACCCACCAAACTGAATGTTGTAAAACATAGAGGAGTTATATATGACCTCCTTCACATTTAGAACTCTGTTTTTGAGCATTTTAAAGTGAATTATGACGAGGAGGCAAATCATTGAAGCTTTAGTGAAGCACAGAAAACGTTTTAATGACTGCTTTTATGTAAAACATGGCATGAGACTGACACCCCCATGAAAGTTTTTTAAAGACCCATTCAAAGGAAAATGATACTTTTGGTGTTTTTAACATGTTCTTGTGGGTTTTTTCCTGATGATGGAGGACATATGTAAAGCAAATGTAGCTTAAAAAAGCATTTTCCCCATTCAAATCCATATGAATCAGGAGCTAACAAAAAGGTTTGCAGTTGGGATGTAGAAACTACAGTCGGCAGGCCACACACTCCATTCTGATGCAGGCAGAGTTTCACAGACGTCTTTGTTTTCCTTGTCCGAGCTGGCATCTGACTCTAAACTGTACGGCTGGACTGCTGGATTTGATTTTGCCAAAGAAATGGTACAATCATAATGAAAAGACTACTGGGAGCACTTTGAAAATAGATCAAGATGATCAGAGTTGGTCATTATAGTTAAAAAGACCAAGATTTAAGCATACTACAATTCAGACTTGACGTCCGCAAGTAAGAAATACTGTAAGTAGATGCGGCTAAAAGACTTTTATCATATTTTATCCTCAGATAAGAGGGATTAGTGATATTTTCCCATATATCTTCTGGCATGTGTGCAACCATTAAAAAGTATTCAAAGTATTTTTTTCTTAAATGTCCAGGATGCTTTGCCATGTGCCAGTTTGAAATTAGTAATATCGATTTTTGCAGCTGTGAGCCCAAGAAAAAATGTTTACTCGTGAGAATGTATTTGACTTAAACCATCTCTTCTGTATTAGACTAAATACTCCCAGTATTTGGATGAAAATGTATTATGTAAGAAGTCGTCAAAGTTATTATGAAGGTTAATCTCAAAGCACTTTTGGAACCAAACTCATTATCATTCCCGTGCTTGTGTCCTATTGTGAAGAAAAGGTCAGCTTTTTTGTTGTTTTTTTTCCCAGAGGCAACAAGACACTTGTCCTCTGTATAAACAAGCCGCAGGTTTCTCCAGCCTGACTGTCAGATAAGATATCACTTTCGTTCTTCTGTTTTCTGGCTGGAGGCAGGGAAATCAAATACATCTGCAACGGCGAGACAAGAACGTCAGGATGAGACACGCAACACTGAACGGATGGAGTTACATACATAAAGCTGAGAAAGCTCTGAAAAATATTTAATGTGATTTTAAAAGAGACAGATTTTGCCAATCACTTTCAAGCAGCACACTCAGTATTTATTTCTATTTCATTTATCTTCATTTGCTAAAATCCTCATAAGATGTAGCACTTTGCAAAAACATATCTTTTACTAAATAAGATCCACATTTTTGTGCATTTTTCACCTTGACTGAAGCCCCTAAAATAAATGTGATTTTGTTATTAGAAAATAATTGCCGCAGATTTCTTTTTCATTCCAATTCCTCCATTTCTGAAACTAAAAACAAAAGCCTTTTGAATACAAGTTATGCAAAAATGAAAGAAAGTAACTGTTTTCCAACCTGGAAAGATCCAGAAATGTATAAGAATTTTGCTCTTTTCCACCGTTTGATAAAAATGAGAGTTGACGTGTGTTTGTGCCCTTTTGAGCTTGTGGAAACCTTTTTCTTAGTTATTTCTGCAGTGTAGCCAGAAAAACTTGAAGGCTTCCATCACTGCATCGCTCCCACACCACATCTAAAAACGTACTCACCCCTTTTTGAGCAACACTACAAAAGAAAAGCCACGTACTTTTCATTATATAAGGTAAGGAGCGTTTCAGCGGCTCCCACACACAGCTTGAGCATTGTGTGCAGCAGAGTTAAAGAACTCATCACATGGATCCTCCACAGCAGAGCTGCTGCCTGACCTCAGCTCCAACTGGAGATGAAATCGCCTTTCCGGCAAAGGGATCATGGGGGCGGTTTGTGGGGACAGGGTGGAAGCTGCAGAGGGATTGAAAGCAGAGGGGAAATGAGCACCACGGGTCCCATGACTCAGTTTGCCCCTCTGAACAATCTGCACCCTGAGGGGCTGCAAAAGTTCTATTGTGTAAGTAGGTCATGTCAAGTACACAGAGGAATGCAGCCCATGGGTGCCCTACGAGAGCATCAGCCACACTCCCGATACAATATGAAATAAACCTCTGTTGTGCTTGTTCCACTGGAGAGAAGTGATGATCTGGCAACAAGGGAGAAATCTCTCCAACTTTGTAGGAATTGATTAGATTATGACAAAGGTTTTTATTTGGCTCGCTCCCTTCTCTTTGTGCTTTCTGTATGACATAGCACTTAATTCTCCTCTGCTCAGCATAAATCATGCTGCAGTTGTTCAAGGCTCCTGATGTGAGTGCTTATGAGCTATTAAAGTAGCTAATAAGAGACCAAATCAGTTTAGTGTCTCCTCTGTGGGTGATAAGCAAGACTTGTAAAAACCCTGCTCCTCAACGCAGCTGCACATGTGGTGTCACTGTGTTAGTAACAGGTCAAGTAGGCGATGATTTACTCCTACAGTCAAAATAATAATTAGATAATATAGATTTCAGTCCAAAGCTGTCCTGGAAAAGGCATCACTAGCCATCTTAATGTCCTCTTTGGTGAACATGAAAGGCGTGGTACAAATAACACACCTTAAAAACTCATTTCGATCTATTTTCAAAGCGTTCCCGGCGGTCTTTTAATTATCATTATTCAGTTGTTAGCCACAATTGTAAAAAAACATCTGTGTTGTTTTCTAGGTCATAGCAGCAGTTCATTCTAAGAAATTCCCCTCTGAGTTGTGGACGGGACCGTTGGTGGAGCAACCCATCCCCTTCCTTTCCCAGTTTCTGAGAGCTCTCTGTTTTCACACTTTAGCTTTCCTCGCATCCCCAACCTAACAATTTTAGTGCAACAAAAATGGTGATCTATATTGGAACTATCCATGGGTACAGTCTTTAACCAGATGCCAGCTTGGATGAGGAAAACTAAGACGTGCATGGAAGCATAGTATGGTTTCCATCAGCTGAACGATTCCAGCCATAATCTACACGTCTTGTCCTCTAAAAACTTTAGATTTTAAAATTTAAGTGAAAATGCAAAAACATTTAGTATATGTGGCTAAAAGGTTTTAGATGACGTCTTTTAAGTCAAAAAGTAAAACATAAAAAAAAAAAAAATCTACTAAATAAAATAGGATTCCCAGAAGCACATTTTTTTGATGTCACAAATACCATTTTTTGTCTGCTCCTGAATAACATTACATTTGGATAAAGAAATGCTCAGAAATTCTATTCTAATCTTAATTTCCTTACATTTGTCCTTCATAATCAGAAAAATGCCAAAAGAACATGTTAAAAAACACTATTTTCATTGATGTGGGTCTTTGGGCAAATATTACCTCAGATCGTAGGTTTAATGTGAATCAATACTTTGTTTTGACAAGAGCATTCATAAATCCATTTAGTTAGTCTAAAAAAATCCTTTTCCTGTTCAGCGTTCTTCTCGTTCGTCTACTGCTTAAAAAAACTGTAGGTTTCTGTGTTTATGAATAATTCAGAGTCCCTCAATTTTCTGGCTGTCCGATGAAATATTCAACTTAAATGTCTTTTGTGTACATGTCGGTCCAGGTTTCTTGTACCCTTCCTACTTCTGTCATGTTTTTTTCTAAGCGAATCATGAAGTTAATGTCAGGAAAGCCACAGGAGAAAAAAAAAGTAAAGGAGGCTTGTGACCACAATCAGTAACATAATTGTTTCCTCATAAGATTTTCTTTTCTTCCTTTGGTAAAACTGTAAACAACATAAAACCAGAGTCCTGTTGTCATCCTTTGCTCAAGGGCAACCACAAATGTGAAATGTTGAACAAATAAATCAAAGAGTAAACTTATAAACAGAAAAAAAGGCTTGAAAGCATTGCATTCATTTTTATTTTACATTTTATTTACGATCAAACTTTTACTTTAAATGACTTTTGTCAGCCGATCACTGTTTTCTACATTCTAGGTTGCATTTCATATTCAGCCGTACAGAGGAAGAAACGATCAGACCGTGCACGATAACATCAAGTACATCATTGACAGGTAAGTCTGTCTCGTCTTCATCACTACAAGTCTGAGGCAAATCCATTAAAAACTGCATGAAAAAATAAGTGTGGTTACACTAAAATACTTTTAGCTTGAATTTTTGATCATAGCAGGTCAAGTCATGATTTATAAATTAGTTTTTCTTTTTTACGTAAAAGCAGTTTTATTTTACTTTTAGAGACAAGGTTGGTTTTAAAGGGAACACCTGGGAGGTACAGAAGAATCTGAAACAGAACGCAACCTTCATTTGGTTTCAGTTACATATAGGAGATAAGGATTTTGGTTCCTGCATTTATTTATCTACAGGTATTTCCTTTTAATTTAACGTCGAAGAGATCAACAGCCTTTCCAGGAAAACCCATGACTCACCCAGATCTGGACTTAGAACCACTTAAATTCTGCAAATGTTTTAACCAGGAACCACCCTGGGAGAATGTCCTCCCTCCGCCCGCCAGACACCCAGCAACCAGGGTGCAGCTGGGAGGCCAAACCATGTAGCCCACAGTAGCCCCAAAAACCCCAGGTTAACTGGTGTCTCTAAATTGCCCCTAGATGTGTGAGTGTGTGGCCCTGCAACAGACTGGCGACCAGTTCTGAATGTATTTTGCCCAACAGTAGCTGGGGGTTTGCTCCAGCAGCCCTGTGACCCCAAAACACAGATACAGATAATAAATGAGAATCACTTGTAACATATGATCTTCCTTCTAGCAGATGCATATTCTTATCTTCATCAAGTACTTTGGTTAACGGTCTTGTTTTGTCTTTAAAGGTATGGTGACCACGGAGCCATGTACAGATTTACTACCAGCACAGGGAAGAATCTTCCTCTGTTCTACATCTATGACTCCTACTTAACTCCATCAGAAGCCTGGTCTGAGCTCTTGACCCCCACCGGCTCCCACAGCATCCGCAGCTCCGCCTACGACTCCATCTTTATAGCTCTGATTGTGGAAGAGCGTCATAAACACGACATCCTTGCAGGTGGTTTTGACGGCATGTACACCTACTTTGCCTCCAACGGCTTCTCCTTCGGCTCCTCTCACCAGAACTGGAAGGCCATCAAGGCCTTCTGTGACGGGAACAACCTTCTCTTCATCCCAAGCGTTGGACCCGGGTACATTGACACGAGCATTCGGCCGTGGAACAACCACAACACTCGCAACAGGGTGAACGGCCGCTACTACGAGACGGCCTTGCAGGCAGCGCTCAACGTGCGGCCGGAGATCGTCACCATAACGTCTTTTAACGAATGGCACGAAGGGACGCAGATAGAGAGGGCGGTGCCCAAAAAGACAGTGACCCGCGTGTACTTGGACTATCAACCCCACGGACCCGATCACTACCTGGAGCTGACCCGCCGCTGGGCTGAGCAGTTCAACAAGGAGAAGCAGCAGTGGCTCATTTAAACTTTCAGCAGTGCTATTTTAAAAAGAAAAAGCTCTGGATGAAACCAAGAGGTTTTTAGCTAAATCAATTCTGTCATCACTAAATGAAAAGGCCATAAATCCCCGGAAAAATACGGGTTTGTTGATAGAAAAGCTGATTCTGGAAATGATTGTTTTTTTTTTTTCTTCTTCTCAGCAAACTATATAAAACTGACCAAAGGTAATTGTTTTCCCTCCCAAAATGAGGTCATGGTGAGGTGGTTAAAATTCACATTTTTTTTCATGTATTTGTTTATTTTAAAGACCCACTCCGATCATATATTTTTATTGGAATTTTAATCATGATTTTTAGCCAAAATACCAAAACCTACATTGTTTTCTGTAGGACGTAGTTTCTGCAGAGCGGCAGTAGTTCATTAGAAATTTGCCTCTGAGTTGACTGTTGGCGCGGAGCATCTCCGCCCCCCTTCCCCTCCCTGTTACAGAGAGAACATGTTAAAAACACCAAAAACTTTATTTTCTTCAGAGTGGGTCTTTATATCATCAAAATTCTGTCTGCCCTTCATTTTTCTTATTAAACGTTTAGAAATGAAGACACAAATGACAGTCAGACTTTTGCAGGAAATTATTGTTTTTCTTTCCGATAATAAAAAAGGTCTCCATCAACACTTTCAAAACAAAGGCTTTACAGAATACAATCTGTTGTACTTTGATCTAAAGACTTAGATTCAAATAAACTTTTTCTAAAAGGAGGGATGAGTGGTTGGGCACAAAAGCGGCTTGATAGACAACTTTGTTGTTACATCACTTGCCTTACGTGAAAGAAAAAGTTTCTAAACTACAGATAAACTTAATTTAAAGGATTCTTTCCAAAGGCCTGTGGATAATCTCAAGAGGCTGCAGCCTTTCACAGCCAACGCTGGCAGGAACAGTGTGTGCAGCCTGAACATGCTGCCGGTCCATCACAGAGCTAACAGGAAGAGACAAGCAAGCATCCGCCGCTTACACTGAGAGATGGCAAGTTAGGGATCACTGCTGTCAAAGACTGAAACCACTACAGTTCATGTTTATAGCAAAAGACTCTAATAAATAGGTCAGACTTCAGAAGTGTTCTGCAGAAGATGGTGAGTCACCGGATTTGTTCAGGTGTAGAAGAAGAGTTCCCTTAAATTTGTGAAAAGGCTTTGTATAAAATTATTTTTAACCCCCTGATGCCTATTGATGCAAATCAAACCACTTGAACTTTAAAATTACTCTAACTTAGCATTTATGAAAGCAAAATCATAAGTAAAAAAATTTTTCCTTACATTTTTGGATATAAACTCAGGAGTAAAGGAGTTAAGAGAAGAAAGATCTTATTTTTTAAAGGCATCTACATAATATAAAGAATGTACTCAGACTGGACACAATTGGTTCGCTTAAAGTGAACCAAAATTTGTTTTCCCCGATAATCCAGAACAAACGTTCAGTCTGACTATACCCAGGGTCACCCTGGTGCGGGACCAGGAACCGCTCTCGGACCCATCTGTCAAGGTGGTCTCAGTACATTTCCAGTCGGACAGAGCTCCGGTTCGCTTAGAGATTCCTCAATATGAATAGACTCAATGTTTGCTGCATAACTGGCTTGAAACAGAAATAGTCTGAATATAGACCAAATAAAAGGCTCAGGATTTGAACCGGACCATGTTTAGCAGACTCGGTCCAGACAAACAGACTTTTCCAGTCTGAACTCGCCCTAAAGCAAAGCAAATAAATCCAGGTTAAGCAACTGCAATTCAAATATTTGATCACTTCTACATTGTGCGTTTGACCACATTTGTGGGGAAATTTAACAAAGAAACCATGCTGAGCACAAAGTTCTACAAATAATATACTGAGTAAAATAATCCAAAGTCATGCTTAAAGGATTCATTATTATTTAGCTGATTAACAATAAAACAAAACTGGCTTGACTTACTTGATGGATTAGATTTACAATTTACTTTTATTAAAAGTGATGCTTGATTAGAAATTTTCTAATTAGACATTTCTAAAGAAAGAAAGCAAGTCTCAACAGCTTTAAATGAAGAAGGAGGCACCATAAAGGCTTTAATGTGATTATTCAGATCTACAATCCCTTTCAGCAAACAGTTACATGAAATATGTACATATATGAAATAAATATGACAGTATTTTCTGTGGGATCTCACTATACAGCATAAAAAATATGGGAAATGTAATAAAAACAGTTTGAGCATTGACACAGAATAAAGACCTTGCACGGCTCGCTGCAGCCGAGGTTCATTCAGACCATGGAGAAATGCTCACTGAGTTCCAGCCATCGCATTAATCACATTAGGAGAAAGTATTGACTCAAAAGATTTTGTTGGATAAATCGGCTTCACCTAAAAGTAACTCGGCTGCTGACCTTGTTGAACTGAAACATCTGAAACTCCTGCACTCAAATATTCAAATAAGAAAAAACTAGAGATGGTTACGCAAAGGAAAAAGAAGGAAATGATTAAAGACTTAGCATCTCCCTGAGTTTTGGCTCTTCCCAAAAAAAAGCTGTAATTTATTGAGATTTTTGGCTGAATATGCTGAAGCCAGAGCTGGGTGTGCGTCTCAGCGTGTGCTGTGAAGTATGGAGAGTTTAAAAGGTCATTCTTCCCCCAAGTCCTCTGACAGTCCATATTTGCGCTCCAGCACATCAAGCGTTGAAGAAAGGGCACTGGAAACAAAATTTGGAGCATTTCTTGTTAAATGTGCCAACTCTGCTGCAGAGCAAATACATTTTAGGCCAGAATGAACTGAAAAAAATATTTAATTCTATTCAATTTTGGTAGAAATGTTTGATTTTTAGTTAAATGATAATTGCAACATTCAATTCTGGTATTTGAATATGGTTTTCCACATTAAATTTAGTCCACTAAATTGTAAAATTTTCCGCCAACAGTTTGACTGAAATAATATAAAGTGGAAGACCTTTCTGACGTCAATTTAAAGGTCAGAAGGATGGCGTTAAACTCACCAGCCTGGTCTGATGATGCGATATTTGTTAAACCTTGACAGATCAACCACCGTTGAGCCAAGGCGACTTTGATCCCCTATGGGCCCGCCATCCACCACCACGGCTACGTGAGGCCAGAGTTCCTGAAACTCCTTCAGCAGGACAATAAACAGAAGTCAACACAACATGTCTTTACTAAATACATATTTGATTTCCTGACACCTACATGTACTTCCACTGTGCTGGTGTGAGAGCTGACGTTGGCGCTGGTGAGTGCGAGTGGTTCCTCACACATCTGACAGAGGCGCCTCATAAAGGAATGGTTGGGAATACGGACGCCAACGAGCTGAGAAGCACACGGACTGGTGAACGACGGCAAAACAGTTTTCACATGAGAGGAAGTGCACTTACAGAAGTGAAGGGGTTGAGCGCCGGGTTTAGTGCCTCTGATCGCCTGAATACCAGAGTGACAGGACCAGGCAGAAGGTCATCCAGCAGCTCCTTCTTCACCTCAACCTTGCAGTATCTGTCATGAAGACAGCAACAGACTTTACGTCGACCGGACGGTTTTCCCTAAAAGTTGACATTGGTCAGTGTCCGCCCGGGCACATTTCGAGGTCATACAGCGGCAGTCCAGTGACAGGCGGGATTGACGCTATAACAATATCAGGCCACAGCTGGGCGACCACAGCTGGATCGAAGGCCGGCAGCAGCTCTGACTGGACGATGTGCAAATGTCTCTGGACGGCGGCCTACCATATGAAGTGCCACCAGCTGCCCGGTAGCACATAAAAAGAGGGTCATTCTGCACGCCTGAAAGCCGCTGTATACATTCATAACCACCCTAACAATTAAAAAAAAAAAAATCGGCATGAAACCTTGAAGATTCTGCCGATGCCTTCCCATCACACAGTTGTATTTGTGACCGTAGCATAATAGTTAGGTCTCAGGATACAACATTGATCCACATATATTTATAAGTCAACCACGTACCAATCAAGACACATGATCTGCTTAAAAAAAAACCACACATTTTAGTGAGTGAAAGATGTGAGCAGAGTCAAATGAGAGGACTCACTTACTTGTATATATCTTGAATTTCTCTGACACAAATAGCCAGCGGTTTCTGTCCGTTACGTCCCTTCACAGCATAAATCTTTCTGACCGCCTCAGAGTTTTGAGCCAGACACGCCAAACCATAGATGGTGTCAGTTGGCACAGCAACAATGTGTCCGTCTTGTAGAGCCGTCACTGTACACTTCAGGATCTCATCACTGTCAACTGGAAAAACACATAGAAAAGGAAAACAGTTGATTTCACAGAGGCAAATTAGAACACTTAACAAAACTGATTTTTTAAAATCTAATTTGTTATTTGCTGGTAAGATTCGTCTTGGTTAGGGCATATAAACGTTTATTGATTAAGTTTTAACTAATCTAGCAGCATGTCTCAAACACTAATTTACTGAACTAGTTGTGATCCAATGAGAATTCGGGAATTCTAAGCATGGAAAAGAAAGACCACTGGCCACTGTCCTAAAATTTAAAACTCCTAAATCAAAACTTTATAGAACTATCACACAGAAAGTATCATTTTCTGACTAATAATACCCATAACTTTCCTGTTTATGTCAAGCATGGCAGGACAATCTGTTGCAACGCGTTGCAATCAGTTTATTACTGATTTAAAATTGATATTTTAACATAGAATGGTATCTTTTAGCAAAGTCACTGCAGGCACTACAGTCGGCTCTAAGACACATGACCACCAGTACCTGTCCGGTCCTCTTCGTTAATCGTTGGTCCGGTGGAGGTCGGCGGGAACAGACGCAGCATTTTAGTCTTGAGTTCTTTGCACATGTTTGCTGTCGCTAAACTGCAACTTCCTCTGAATTTGATAAACACAGCTGTAACGCAGCGAACAGAATTCATATAATCTAGATTACTGAACACACTATTACAGCATGCTGCTCTAACCTGATGGGGTGGCAAACTTCCGGGTTCCACCCACAATCGTGACGCCATGTTTCTTAAAGAGACAGCAGCCCGCAAAACAAGACCGAAAGAGTTCATTTGATTTGAATGCTTTTAAGCAGCAATTGAATCGATAAATTACATTTATAAACTTTATAATTCATGTTTCACTTGTATTGCAACTCTTAGGTATGCTTTTATTGTTTTGACATTTGGACCTCGAGTTTGTAGCAAAATTCCATTCTATTCTATTCTATTCTATTCTATTCTATTCTATTCTATTCTATTCTATTCTATTCTATTCTATTCTATTCTATTCTGTTCTGTTCTATTGGTTTTTTCTATTTTATAATCACAATAAATCTAGCATTAGAGCAATTAAAAAATCCACTATTTATCTTCATTTTTAAAAAAAACGTCTTAACTCTTAAAATTACTTTTAAACATTTAAATGTGTTTCTTGTCCTTTTCTTAAATAGGCTGTTAAAATAAGTTAGTAATATTTTTAAGGTATAATAAATATGTAAAATATTTCTCAAAGATAGTAAGATATGTTTAAATCAACCAGTTTAAAATATTACTATAATTACTATTATTGTTACTATTGTTATTGTTATTATCATGTCAAAGATCAACATTTTTCTTACTGTTTAGACAACACATTCAACTTTAACAAAATAATGCTACCCGATAAACTCCATCTTTGTTTTTTTTTTACCTATCAGGCCCCTGATTACATTGAAAACACCTGCTCGCAGTTTCAAATGTAGAGGACTCTGTTTCAAACGTGAATGACTTGAAGATGTCAGAGGACACAGTTTCCGATAAAGGTATTTGTTTCTTTCAGCTTTTCTATTTTACTTCGTGTATTTGTTGTCAAAGTTCATTCATTCATTTGTTTGTTTGTGTTGATAAAGTTATGACTGTTTGTAATTGTATCTGTTTGGTGACCTGAAGGAGGCGCTGTTTCACTATGTATGTAGAAAAATCACAGCCTGTAAGGAGAACGTTCACTTTCTCTTGGTCTCTCTTACGCTTGACTCATGCGGAGCAAGACGTATGTCCGTTTTCTGAGCCTGTTAATAAATATAAGCCAGTGAATGGCTGAAGGAAGACGTGGCTGTCCGTCATGATTTGGTCAGATATATTTCCGCTGCAGTGAAGCAAAAGGTATAAGCTTACACAGTGGGAGTAAACTTGCTAACAGGTTATGGGCCCAGAGATCGCAAGGATCATTCTGAAAGTCTGACGACGGACACGTGCTGTAGCAAGACGGCTGTTTGCTAACGCGGAAAACAGGTGTTAGCTAAAAAAAAAAAAAAAAAAAAAAAGGTAGCCAGCTTAGCAACGGACAATATGACGAGCAGAACCAAGATTAAGTGGCCCTCCTTTGACGGGAGAGCAGAGGAGTATGAGCTCTGGGAAGAAAGGATGTTATGCTGCATGCACAGTGTGGGACTGAAGCAGACAATCCTGAACGAGCCTGCTGGACCTCTATCAGTGGATGAACAAACACGAGATGACAAGCTAAACGCTGATGCATATTGCGCGCTGGCGCCATTACTGGATAATACCAGCTTGGGACTAATATTCAGAGACACTAAAGACAAGGGCCGAGAGAGTCTCAAAGTGTTAAGAGAACACTACATCGGAAAAGGTAGGCCCCGGATTGTCTCCCTGTACATAACACTAACCTCACTGAAGAAAGCCGACACAGAGACTGTTACGGAGTATGTTATCAGAGCGGAGCAAATCATTACAGCGCTCAAAAGTGCAGGAGAAGCACCGAGTGAGGGACTGATGATGGCAATGATTATGAGGGGACTACCGGAAAAATACAAACCACTCACAATGATGGTTACGCACAGCTCTGCAGACATGAAACTTGGAGAGTTCAAAGCCAAATTGAGAAACTTTGAGGCCTCTGAAGACATGGACCCTGTTGCAGAACAGGCGGGTGAAAGAGTATTGAAAGCCAGGGCGGTTCCAAAGAAAAAGAGTGGACCCCAAACAGAACTGGTGTGTTGGAGATGCGGAGAAAAGGGACACAGAAAAGATGATTGCTCAAAGAAAGCTTGGTGTAATTCCTGCAAGAGCACGAGTCACACAGAGAAAGCGTGCAGAAAGAAACAACGTGGACGTGGCTCTCAGTGCGCTCGGGTTCAAGATGACTGCTGTGACGGCGGAAGCCATGAAGCGAATCATAAACGGGTCGACACCAGGAGAGTTGCAGAAAAAGAGGACTTCACATTTAAGACGGAGACACAGGATGCCAGCGGAGCCGCACAACAGATCCAGGTAAAAGGGCTAGTCGTGGACACAGGTGCATCATCCCACATCATCAACGACAGGAGCCGGTTCAAGAACTTTGACAGCACCTTCAAGCCAGAGAGACACAGCATGGAGCTGGCAGACGGAAAGCGTACTTTTGGGTTGGCACAAGGCAAGGGAGACGCACAGGTATGTCTCCTTGACAGCAACGGGCGCCGATGTGCAGTGACATTGAAGAACGCTCTCTACATCCCCTCATTCCCACAAGAACTCTTCTCTGTGAAGTGTGCCACTGCTAATGGTGCCAAGGTACACTTCGATGAAGGTAAAGATGTTCTTGAGGTGCCTGATGGCACAAAATTTAACATTCATGTGTATAAAAGGATGTACTACTTACAAATCAGTTGTGACGACAGTGATGTGTGTAATGTCAGTTATGATATTCAAACCTGGCACGAAATCATGGGTCACTGCAACTACGATGATATACTGCGATTGCAGGATATAACAGTTGGCATGCACATTAAAGGTGCAAAACGTAAACCTGACAAAGAATGTGATGTGTGCATACAGGGAAAGTTTACTCAAACGAGGAACAAAAATCCCGCTGATAAAGTCAAAACGCCACTTGAGCTGGTGAACACCGATCTAGCTGGTCCAGTAAACAATCAATCAATAGATGGTTTCAAGTACATGCAGTCTTTTACAGATGTGTATACAGGAGCGGTGTTTGTTTACTTTCTGAAGGCAAAAAGCGACACTACTCAAGCCACGGAAAAATTTCTGGCTGATGTAGCACCCTATGGTACTGTAAAATGCATTCGATCAGACAATGGCACTGAGTTTACAAGTAAAGAGTTCCAGACACTCCTGAGGAAGAACAGAATTAAACATGAGATGTCCTGCCCTTATTCCCCACACCAGAATGGGGTAGCAGAAAGGGAAGGACGCACTCTTTTTGAGATGGCCAGGTGTAAACTTATCGATAGCAATCTACCCAAGAGCCTTTGGCACTATGCGATCCAGGAAGCAGCATACACCAGAAACCGGTGCTTCAATAAGCACACGGGAACAACCCCCTATACAGCATTAACAGGAAAAAGGTGTGATCTGGCTAAGATGCATAAGTTTGGATCAGAGTGTTTCGCCTACCAACAAGACAGAGGCAAACTAGACTCTAGATGTGAGAGAGGGCTCTTCGTGGGGCATGATAAAGGCAGTCCCGCTTTTCTAGTTTACTATCCCAGCAAAGGGAAAGTACAAAAACACAGACTGGTGAAATTTATCACAAAGACAACATGTGAGAGCGAGACTCAGACTCAAGGACTAGGTCTGGACTCAATAGGAGACAATGAGGATAGGGAAGCACTGCAGCCTAGTGCCCCCAACACAGAAATACAGACAGAAAATCCACAATCAACAGGGAATGACCCCAAAGAGCACCCCAGAATGACACCACAAACCTCAGACAGCAAGAAATACCCAACCAGAGAACGCAAACCCCCGGGGTATCTGAGAGATTATGTCCAAGGGAATAGTAATGATGAAGACAGTATGCTCACTAGCATAGACTACTGCTACCGCACAGTTTGTGGTGTACCACTAACTTTTAGAGAAGCTATGTCCTCAACAGAATCAGCAAAGTGGAAAAGAGCTATGGATGAGGAAATCAAATCCTTAGAGGATAATCAAACTTTTACCCTAACTGCATTGCCAGAGGGCAGAAGAGCAGTGGGAGGTAGGTGGGTATACTCTATTAAAGAGGACAATGATGGCCATGAACAGTACAAGGCCAGATTTGTGGCTAAAGGGTACAGTCAGAGGGCAGGGGTTGATTATGGTGAAACATTCTCACCCACTGCTAACCTGACAAGTGTACGTGTTGTGGTGCAGAAAGCTGCCCAAGACAACCTAACATTACACCAGATGGATGTCAAAACAGCTTATCTGCATGCCCCCATTGATCGAGATATCTATATGGATCAACCTGAAGGTTACGAAAAAGGGGAAGGAAACCTAGTGTGTAAGCTAGAGAAGTCCATTTATGGCCTGAAACAGTCTGGGCGTAATTGGAATGAGATGCTTCACACATGTTTGACAGATAACGGGTTCACACAAAACCCAGCAGACCATTGCGTCTACACTAGAGAGTCCAAACAGAGAGAAAAGGTAATAATTGTTATCTGGGTGGATGATCTTATCCTTGCAGCCAGCAACATCAAGAGCCTAAACCAGGTGAAGTCGTTACTTTCCACCAGGTTTAAGATGAAGGACCTAGGCAAGTTAAAGCACTTCCTAGGCATGGACTTCGATCAGTCTGATGGTTGCATAAAAATGTCTCAAGAGAGATATGTTAAAAAGATTCTGAACCGATTTGATATGCAGGAGTGTAGAACAAGGGAGACTCCTTGTGAACAAAAGATTAACTATTCTGAGGACGCCCCAAGATGGCTGATGTTAAAAAGTACAGAGAGGCTGTAGGCAGCCTAATCTATTTGGCCACCTGCACGAGACCTGATTTATGTTTTGTGGTGAGTAAGCTATCACAACATTTTGCTGACCCCACAGATGAACACTGGGTGACAGTTAAGCATGTTTTCCGCTACCTCAGGGGTACCGTTAACAAACAACTCAGTTTCAGGAAGAGCAGTGAGGGCCTAGGTCTCCAGGCATATAGCGATGCAGACTGGGGGGCAGATACAAATGACAGGAGGAGTACAACTGGGTACTGTGTAAATATGAACAAAGACAGCTCATTGATCTCATGGAAAACCAAGAAGCAACCCACAGTAGCGCTATCTACTTGTGAAGCCGAGTACATGGCTCTTGCCCTAACAATACAGGAGTGTATTTATTTGGAACAGCTGTTGAAGGGTATGGATTCACATGAGTACATAAAAACAGTTGTCTATGAAGACAACCAGGGAACCATTGCACTCGTTAGGAACCCTGTGAGCAGACAGAGATGTAAGCATGTGGATATAAAATATCATTTCATCAGATCCACCATAAGAGATGGGAAGATGTCACTTGTTTACTGCCCCACAGAAGAAATGGTTGCCGACGTTTTGACCAAACCCTTTACCAAACTGAAGTTAATGAAGTTTTCAAAGATTATGTTTGGTGTGTAAATGCTTGAAATTTTGAGTGCTAGTTTATTTGTTTGTTTATTTGGCAATGTTGAAATACAGCATACAAATCATTCATAAGTGGGAGTGTTGATAAAGTTATGACTGTTTGTAATTGTATCTGTTTGGTGACCTGAAGGAGGCGCTGTTTCACTATGTATGTAGAAAAATCACAGCCTGTAAGGAGAACGTTCACTTTCTCTTGGTCTCTCTTACGCTTGACTCATGCGGAGCAAGACGTATGTCCGTTTTCTGAGCCTGTTAATAAATATAAGCCAGTGAATGGCTGAAGGAAGACGTGGCTGTCCGTCATGATTTGGTCAGATATATTTCCGCTGCAGTGAAGCAAAAGGTATAAGCTTACACAGTGGGAGTAAACTTGCTAACAGTTTGTTTGTTTTTAGTTTCGTCAGAGGATGGAGACCCTCAGGCAGTCGAAAAGAGCGACATCCCGTTCCTACAGGTTTACTTTGACGTACTGTTGAGAGCGATGTTTTCAGGCCAAACTGTTCATTTGTTTTACACTCTTGTAGACTTTGAAGAACATCGACGACAGACTAGCAATCCTTTCTAAAAACATAAGCCTTTGTTCGTCGGCTCTGAGTGATCTGAAGGATCTCCATGACGTATTAGCGGTGAGTCACGTGCATCTCTGCATCTTTTCAGTCATTTTTGAGTCAACCCAGGTTTTTCTTCCAGAAAAACCGTCTTCGGGATGCGCTCTCGCCATCGCAGAAGTGATCCGACGACCCAAACATGAACTTAATAAACCACCGTGAAGCTTTTCAGTGATGGGATTAAGGTTTTATTAGTATATTGCTCTCAATTTATCATTTTAAAATGAAACAAGCATACAAGCAGTTGAACACTTAACATTCTCAAAATCCTTAACCTCTGTCTTTGGGGTTGGAACATTCCTCTGGAAGCATGTGGTGTTCTATGTTTGCTGTCTTTGGGGAGGAAATATGTAAAACTGTCTGCTTTACTTTGTGATCTAATGCTTCCAAACACGAGTCACCATAAGTGACTTTCAATAAAAAATAAAAACTTTAAAAATATTGGCAGCATAATTTAATTTTTCTCTAAATTGTAAGGTTAAGTAGGGAAAAATTAAAAGCCAAAGTAAGTCAAAGGCTGCAAGGATTACATGGTGAGGACAAAGAGGGTTTACCCATAAACTCCACAACAAAGAGCAGTTTACAACAATTCCTAAAACAGAACCATTCTCAAATTAATCACAAAAACAGCAAAACTGGTTTATTTGAACCACCTCAGAGGCAAAAACTGTGAAAGCATAAATATGGCGCAATGTTTATGAAAGAAGCACTTAAGTCCAGATTCACCAAGCTTTTTGAGGAATCACACACTTCAACTTGCATAGTTTTCTACACAAACGTGTATGAATGTTGAGGTGTGTGCCTTCTTTATGATTTAGTGGCGTACTACATGACTGAAATTTTAAATAAAACTGGTTTAAAACAATTAAGCTCGGTTCCCTTGGCCATAATAGTGTCTCTACAAGTACAAAAACAGACCCAAACTGTATCAGCCATCTGTCCTGGAATCAGAAAACCACAATCATGACTGTTCTGTATGTTTTATTTAGCATGATTTTGTCAGATCTGCTCCTGAGATCACTGCGGTCTGTGTAATGGGCATTGGCATGTTGTCTGAGGGAGAACTGGTCAAGGCAAGGAGGTTCAAGAACAGTTGACGTAAGGCCAAGTCGCTTCACTCTTACTGACAGGAGATGATGCCTTCTGTGATTGCATTGAGTCCCACATGAAAAAGTGATTTAAATTAATCTAGCAGATCACGTGTCATATACACTTTCAAATGTAAACTGTACAAAAGCTCATTTGAAGCAAACAGGAGAAACTGTTGATGTGACAGGGAAAAACAAGGTTACAGAAGACACATTACCCATAAACTCTCAGTTAATAATTCAAAAAAATCTTTACAAAAATACAATTACTAGAATTATCTATACATTTCGCAAATGTTTACAATAGAATTTTATATATTTACACGGTCTCCAGGACGCTGTCGGTCAAATGCTACTTTACAGCAGTTGTGATACAAAGTCTGTAGTGGTGCTGCACCTCGGCTCACAATCTGTCAGGTTCCTCCTAACAGGACAGTGTGCAATAAACGGGAAGAGTGCAGCAGAACGTAGGGCTAATGAGTTTGAGCCTTTCAGCCATGAAAACACACCCGAGTAACAAATTAGAAGATCTGGGATCAGTTGTGACTTGATGCATCCCTGAGAGGATCACGACCCCTAAAAATCATGGGATGTTGACAGTAGTTGCTTTCCGTTCAAATTGCAGACAAACGGGATCATTTGTTTCACTGTGCAGTCGACTACAGGAGACACTTGTTCTTCTTCCTCAAACTTGCGTTTAGCAATGCACGTTAGGTCTTAAGGGGAAAGCAATTCAGTAACAAAACGAAAGATACCAGGCATAATATATTAATTCTTTCTCTTCTCTCACTAAGATAAAATTAGCAAATGGATCAGCCAAAGCATTTAAATAAATTAGCACATAATCTTTTTTGAGTTAGCAGATTAATTTTCCTGTGATTTCTTTTTTTTTTTTTTTTAATACAGACCGATCTGATCGCAGGCTCTCTTCCTGACGAGTAAATAAATGTTAAAAGACGTAGAAAAGAATGATCACAATGATCTGAACCAGTTTTCTTAAAAAATACTTCAAACTGCCTGTGAGAGACGATGCACTTTAACCATTGTAAATTACAAAGTCATGTTTGGTTAAAGTCATCAAGATTCAGTGCATTCTGGGCAATTGCATACAAACTAAGCTTCTGCTAGGACCTGCAATACAGTACCAGTTATCAGTGCTTTGACAACAGTTGTTTTTAACTCCATAAATTTATATATTTACTTAATATATACAAATCAAAATTACCAAAGACTTCCTGGCCTTTTTCCAGCATCAACAGCTTCTAAATCGAAATTAATAATTTCTGTTCGTAAAGACTATGCTACTGCAAAACGAAAAATAAATTCCAAGTTATACATATGGATATATTCTTGATGCAATTCAGAAACACAAGGTCAATGCACGGTCTATGGGACAAAATAAAAAGCATTGCTTCAGAGAGTTGTAGGTGGTACTGTTGCTTGAAGATGAAGGAAAAGCGGTTCCTCTACGGGTTCCCATCAGTGGCCATGCTCAACTCATCTGCGACCAGCAGCAGAGCCTCAAGGTTGGCGGCCGTCTCGGGGCTCTGCATGGAAAGGAAGTCGGAGACGTCCATGCTGGCAAAACCATCGGTTGGGGGGGTGCTTGTGGCGGTGTTGCTCACAACAGTGGAAAAAGTCTGAGCTGTGGCGGAGGAAGAAGAAGAGGAGGAAGAGGGGGCTTCGGACCTCAGCTCATCCACTGTGGAGGAAGACTTGGGAAGGCAGCATGAAGAGGACGTTGACGCGGCAGGTTGGTTTGAAGGCCCTGATGCCAGCGAGGGAGGGGGATCTGACAGCTGCGGCTGTGCCGGGGCTGAGTTGATGGAGGAGGCACTCTTTGCGTTCTTGTCTTTAGCAGAATCTCTGCAGGCACATTGGCACTGGCATGATTCCTCCTGTTTGATGATGATGACTGGCAGACTGAGCCCAATTTGTTGGACTGAACTGCCTGAAACAGAAAGTAAACTTAAAGGGAAATTGTTTCCTTTTTCCAATATTAATATTTATTCTCCATTTTGTATATTGACCACTTTAAACTATTAAAGCAATATCTGCATTACATGATTCCTTTGGATGCGTCCATATAAAGTAATTTAGCTTTGATTTTTATATCCAGTGAGCCCATGTTTATCCCAGGAGTTACATTTTAAAAATAGGTGAAATCTACAAAGTTGGATTATATGTGTTTTAAGGACCCACTCCAATGAAAATGGTGCCTTTGGTGTTTTTAACATGTTCTTGTGGCATTTTCCTGATGGAGGACATATATAAAGAAAATTAAGCTTCAAATGTATTTTTTTTAACGCCAAGAGATTTGATTGACAAGGTCAACAGCCAGTCTGGACGCAGTACACAGTGTGCTTTTAAAGAAAAAAACATGCAAATTTGCACTAAAAAAAATTTGCTAAACAGTGAGACCGCAAAAGGTGAACAACAATAAAGCGAGGAACCCCTGTACTTAAACCAAAGCAATGTTAAGATAACAGCAACAGCGTCATGTTGACATTATTACAGTCTTTCATGCTGTCTTACCAGCATTTCCTCCCACTGGTATGGCTGTAGTGAAGAAAACCTTTTCAACTTTTGGAGTTCCTTGCTGAGGCTGTGAACAAACATATACGTTATGTATATAGATAAAAACACTGCAGTCGTTTTAGGAGGAGTTTTACAAAAATATTGAATTTCTGGTTTGAAACCCCCGTTAGAGGTTCTACTTACTGCTTGCTCCAGGTTCTGCTGACTATTAGCAGCACTGCTAAGAATCCACTGTAGGTTTTGGTCAGACATGACCAGGCTGGGCTGAAGCAGGTTTGGGGTTGATGCTATCGTTATGGTGGCGGGAGCCGGAGCTAGACTGGGACCGCTGTTAGTGACAGCAGGATTGGCCAAAGGCACTGGCTGAGTGACAGCAACCAGACCCTCTGCTGGGGGGGCTGCAACGGCAACAGGGCCTGGCTGTGTAGTGGCCAGTGCAGGAACAGCTGGAGGATGAACACTAGTTTGCGTGTCACCTTCCGACTGCAGAAATGTGGGTTGCAGCGCCACATAGTGCTGGGGTGGGACATCGTTTGCTGTGTGAACTGAAGCCTGAGGCACATCGGAGATCTGCTGAGGCCCACTCAGTTGTGTGAAAGGGGGAGGCTGTGTTGAGCTGACAGCAGCGCTGACTGTGGAAGTCTGGGAAGAAAAGCTCTGACAATGCTGTGAGGAAGACTCCATGACAGCAGCATTGTGGGAACAGGAAGATGAGGACGTAGGATTGACAGAAAAAGAGATGATAGAGGAGGCTTCTGTCACTCCTTGTTGAGTTTCTTGACTAAATGGTTCCGCAAGCCTCTCTAAAGAACAAAGGAAGATTTTATTACTCAAAGGACATGTAAATAAAATCCAAGCAGGTTGGAATAAAACTGTTTTACCATTGGGGGGGCGTCATCTTGGCTGATGCTATTTTCAGGACTCTGGAAGATGAATTCTAAGATTTTCCCCTGGGTCATATTACTGAGGTCCAGATTTTGAGCCTGGAAAAAAAAAAGATTCTAGTGTTTTATTTTTTTTTTTTGGTTTTTAATATCGAGTCTGTAGCCAACAAATTAAATTAGTGATAAATTATCTTCCTAAATGTTGCCATGATGTTTATGTTTAGTATTATCAAAAGAAAGGCTGTGATCAACAAAATCAACCAAAACTTACATTACTAATGTTTTCTCTAAGCTCTGGATCTGTAGAGATCAAGCTCAAGTCACTGAGGCACAATGTATGATTTGCATCCTGGAATTAAAGAAAAGAACAGGTCATTATGAAAACAGATACTAAACACCACCAAGCTTTAGTCATCATGTTCTAATACATTTTCTTTTTTTTTAGTAGTAGTCTGCATATTTCCCTTTCACATAATTCGATACAAATCCAGACACATAAAATTTTCAAATAACTTTGTGGCAATATAATACAATACCATTCTTTAACATAAATGGATACAATCTAGATATTTATGATTCATTTGGCTTTTAAAACTATAAATGAAAAAGCCTTTTTCAGCCTTAACAGAAAAACTCTTTTTTGGTCATTGAGATAACAGTCTGAAACATTAAATTCTGGCATTTTGGGTCTTTTAGACTGTTTTGTTCTTTGTTGTTAAATGTGTCATTTGATTTTTTTCAGGTATTGTTTGCACTGCTGTGAAAAAAAAGGGTTTTCACATGTTTAGTGCACACAGCACACATTCCTCGCTTTGGTGACCTTCAGCCAACTGTAATTGACCTGACTTGGTAGAAGTAAGCTTGTGATTGAACATAAAAATGGCAAAGATGGTAGAGAGCACAACAGGAAGAGAAACTAATGACCAATTATTCACTTCCTAATCTATTTTATACCTTTTTACAGAAGCTTTTGCAGTGTAACCAATACTGCTGTTACTCTACTAAATTGGTCAATTTTTTTATATGTATCTGGATCCTTTAAAATCCTTGTTTTTTTTAGGTCCAACTCAGAATCTTGACTTTCGTGTGGAGGTAACCTGGATACCTGCCAGATGCATACAATTTTAAGGCTTTAAGTTTTAAGTAAAAGCATGGACTTTATTTACATGATGCATTATTATGCAACTCCTTTTAGCATTGTGAGTGCTTTATGACAAAACTTCAAAAATACGAAAGCCACAAATAAAAATGTTCTAAAATTTCAGAAACCAGCCCATTTAAATTCACAGGATATTAATGAGATATAGTGAACATTATAGATGCTGAACAAGACAAGTGTACTGTCAGCAAAATCAGTTGTTCCTCATTCAGAGAGAGAAGTGTGTCATGACTTACTTCAGAGTGTGGATGGGTCAGGGTGACACTGAAAGGCTGCCCTTTGTCATGGCCTCGGATGTGACTCTTTAAGCTGTACTGGCTGCTGAATGTCTTCTCACAGCCATTGCTAGGACAGTTGAATGGTTTTTCCCCTAGAGAGGGAAAAAACGAAAATGAATGGAGTATAACGCAGAAACAAAAGGCAATATTTGCTTTGTCTACTCTGCAGAAATACAGACAGCTGACCTGTTCAAATTGAAAAGAATGTGTGTGGCAGTAAGTGTTTTTGAGCTATTGTGTGCTTTTTTAGAGCCACCCACAACTGACTATAACCTTTTATTTGTTCATCTCTGAAAAACCAGAAAATTATGGATTTTCTTTTTACTGTAGCTCTTAAAACAGACAAAAAAGTCTTAGCGAAAATCCGGAAATCTAGATCAATACTCATTAGTATGAAGGTGTTTTCAAAACAATCAATGGTGTAAATGGAGGAGGGTTAATTAACCATTATATTTCAGAGATACTCATCCCAAGCCTCTCATAATGGATACGTGACTTTCACTGGAGGGTGCCAGTCACTTGTGAAGTGAACATACCTTCCCATAATGACCATAAAAGTCAACAGATGGGGCTATTATTGAAATAATTGTCTGTATTAGTAAGAAACAGTTCGGTTCTTACCCGTGTGTGTCCGTACGTGTGTTTTTAGATGATGGCTTGCTGCAAAGGCTTTGCCACATCCATCATGATCACACCTATGCAGCAGCAATAAGGCATAATTAAAATCGATCAAGTGAAAAATAGAAAGCAAAAGCACTGTCAACACAGTGCTTTTCATAAATCATCATGACTAAGACTATGATCCCATTGACCAACATCCTAAATAAATCCCTCAAAATGAAAAAAAGAATTTTGCTTTCCAACTGCAGTGCTGGCACACAAAAGCAAAAATTCATTTATCGCTTAAACTGAATGTTACCACCACCTTGGAGGATTAGTTGCACAAATCCTTCAGTTTAAGCTAAGAAAGGATTAAAGCTATTATGTTAAAGGCAATGCTCACCGAAATGGCTTCTCCCCAGTGTGTGTGCGAATGTGCTTCCTCAGGTCGCTGAGTGTGGTGAAGTACTTTGTGCATCCCTCTGTTTCACAGTTGAACGTCTTGCCTGTGTGGAGTCTCTGGTGTGCTTTTAACCTGCAGAGACAATCAAGTGTTTGTCATTAGATCTCCATGGGAGTCTTTGAAACTAAAGTAAATAGTGGCTTTGTGAAACTGCAGTTCATTCTTGATGAACACAGTTCTGTACTCTATTTAAAAAGCATTCCAATGTTATTGATGAATACTAAACTGTATTAAAATTGATGAGGAAACCACAGACCACCGTGTTTGTTTGCACTATTGACTGTATATGAGAACTGGAAAAGCGCCTTACTTCCGGCTCATAGTCAATTCAGTCATAATTTTTGTGCAATACACATGCTGCCATGTTGGAGCCAGACGTCGTCAGTAAGCAGTGATTGGTCTAAATCGGTCTGAGTAAACATTTCTATGGCAATCACTCTTGCTATATATATATATATATATATATATATATATATATATATATATATATATAATTTTTAAAAATAGAACCTGTTAAAAAAAGGCATCAGAGCAAGAGAAGTTATTCTGACAAATAGAACGACTGAGTGATAGCTGTTTATATTGCTATAGAAGTCTTCTTGCAGCCAGCGGGTACTTCCTGTTTTGAACATGAGAGGGGACGGATCACTTAATCCAGTTCTGGTATAAAGTCAATGGTGTTTACCTTACAAGGACATCTAAGTGCCAATGGGAAAATATGAAAGCAATAATGTTTTTGTAAGACACTGGTTAATGGCTGATATAAAAGCAAATATAAATATAGTGATGGAGATAGTGCAGCTCCATCTAACACTGAAAATATATATAAATATTTTTTCCTTCAGTTTTATAAAGTTATCTAAATGTAAACACAATGATTCAAAAAAACTTTCTGCTGTGTCATGTTGTGTATTTCCCCTCAGAGAAAGCAGAATATCCTAATTATATTCACAGATGGAAAAATTCTCAAAAGACTTATAAAACTGGAAAAAAACACCAGGATAAGCTAGGCTAAAGTTAGCACAATCACCTGTATAGCGTATTAAATGCTTTTTCGCAGCCTTGCACATCACACTCAAAAGGTTTTTCCTTTGTGTGAACACGGACGTGGATCTTGAGACTGTACGAGGTGAGGAAGGCCTTCCCGCAGCCCTGCTGATTGCACACAAAGGTGTATTCGCCCCGGTGTGTCTTCTGGTGCGTCCGCAGATTTCCTGCTGTGCTGTAAGTCCTTGGGCAGCCTTCAAATGTGCACTGGTACCGCTTTACCTGACGGAGGATAAAAACAGTACAATTTAAGTGAAGGTGTCCTAAAGAAAAAGATACCAATAACTCCTAAAATGCATTCCATCAAGTTAAATAAGACAACAAATAACCAGCGAACTTATTTCATATGAATCTTACACATTGCAACCTTTAGGAGCGGATTTAAGCTCAGCAACAATATATGAAGATGCTGTGCAAAAAACAGTCTTTCCATACATCCACTTTGAGTGCACTAAACTAAGACAAAAGGTGAAGATAGTACTCTGCAGCCCCTGCATACTCTTTACTGCAAGTGACAACTTGCAAGAATTATTGATCTCCTAACATCTAAACCACAACTACAGCATTCGTTTTATAAACTCATGGATAATTGGGAGTGCATTATTTATATTTTATTTTCTAGAGCGCACTAAAAGTTTAGTCTTTAATCTTAGATTTTTAAATCACTTTTTTTATTCCTTTTTTCTAGGTGTGTTAACTCAATTAGTAAAAGTTTGACTTGAAAACTACCCTGTATCACCTATGCAAACAAAATGTCTCAAAGAATAAATAAGAGAGCAAATACAGTCTAGTTTTTTACTGACATTACAAACTCTAAAGGTCAATAGTGCATCACATTTGATTTGCAATGTACCCAAAACTACTAAATTAGTCTGTTTTTGTGAATATTTTGGACAAGCATTTACATAAGCAGGTAGAATGCAGAAATATCAAAGGGACAACAACAAAAAAATGTAAAGACTCTTAAACCAAAAATACTAAGCTGTGTGAAATGATCAATACCTCAACTTCAAACATGTGGCATTAAATTTTAACACTTAATTTTATTTGTTTATAACAGGATAGGGCAATTTTGAACTTGCATGTTGTGTGCAATCTTGTGTGATATTTTATTGTTCCTTTTCTTCTGTCATGTGTGCCTTGGGCAGTAGAGGTTAGTCAGTAGAACATTTCCTGCATTGTGAAGCTTGCAACAGCATATTTCACAAGACGCTGCTTTCGAAAGAGGGCACCGTCTTCAATGTATCCCACCACTACCAAAACAGCACTACAAGATCTTTTTGTTTTTTGCAAGAAGCGTTTAACTGTTATTGATAGTAATCGTTTTTTTTTTCATCAGTGACAGTGAAGTTAAATTACAGACAGAACCATCTAAACAAATAAAGGAATTACTTCAATGATATAAGTTGCCGTGTAGGAAAAGCAAAAACCATTTAAATAAGCACGTTCTTGTAAACTTACATCTGCTACAACAGTCGTTTAGTTAGTTTGTTTTCTATTTTTAAAAAGAGAAAAGTCTAAGATTTGGTAAACAATGGTTGACTGGAAGAAATTGTCTTCATTAATGAACATTGGACGACAGAAGAAAAATAATAGCAAATTGTATTTTTAAAAGTATTTCTTGGATTCTAATTCAGAGGTTAGTCCTACAGCTTGCACATAAAAAACTTAATTTATGGTATAAAATATGTCTCTACTGAGGGAAAATGAAAACAAAAAATAGCTTAAACTTAAAACTCATATTTGTGTTTGCTTTCCTTGCTCATCCATTTGCAATTTTTGCTCATCCAAACGCCTTTAATCAGGACACAAAAAGATCATTTTACACTTGACAATGAATTATTACATAGGCTTACCTCTCTCTGCTTAGTCTCTGGACACTCAGAGTGCAAAGTGAGCGTGGCCCCCTCTATGTTGCGCGGCATTGGTGTGGAACCTGGATTTATTGTGAACTGGATCTGATCCGGTGAAATTGTATGGTGCACATAACCCTGTGACATCCCGTCAGCGTCTGCCATAAAGCCCAAAGACCCATCCTCCTCATCTCCATCACCCTCCCCTTCAGTTAGGAAGGTGACTCCATCCTCATCTCCTCCACAGTGACCCTCTTCCTCTCCCTCCTCATCTAACCGAATCGGGTCCCGCTCGATCAGTACCGTAGTGCGGTCGTAGATGCGACCGGAGGAGGATGAAGGCTCAGGAATTAGATCATCATCTTTCTCAAAGTGGATCTTAGTGTCTTGTTCATCTCCCTCCTCCAGGGGATCAACTTCCACCTCATAGTACATTGGCACCTCTGTATGAGGGCCATTCCCACTCATGGTCCCCAGTGCCACACCTTCCTTTGAAAGGAGGTTTCCACACGTATTGAACTTACAACCTAAAAAGAATAAAATTAAATTAAAGCTTAATTAATCCGTTTTTTCGTGCATCTTTGAGTGGTTCATCTGAAGCATTTCAACATTGTCAAACAATCTCATTCATACACAATAAAACCCACTTTACCCTAAATTTACAAATTAAAGGATTTTGAAGTTTAACATTAGAGAAAGCAAGTTTACAGCCTAAAACATGCACCACTAACAAACTAAACAAAATCACGGACAATTTAGGCTTCCCTATTGCATAAAGATTCAACAAAAAGCACTACTTGTTTATCCAGATAACAGTTGAAAATAGTATTTCGCTGAAAATGTGTTGCATTAACCGCACAGGATCATCAAGATCTGGAACTTTCCGACCAATGAAAAAGGTAAAAAGTCGGTTAAACTTCAGCATACACCCCTATATTAAATCAATAATCAATCAATTACACGCAGATAAAAACCATTCAAACAAGCTTTGAAAACGTGAGGTTATATGTAAAATACGGCAAAGTATTGTAACTTTTGTAGGCTCTTGGAGCCTAGCTAACATGCCTAAATAAACATAAAAAAAAAAAACACAAAGGGATAAAATAGGAACCAAAACAATGTATCGAACGTTAATTATGTTCGAGTGACTGTAACATATAATATGAAACAAAACAGTCCAAAAAACGATATATTACACTTGTGTTAGCCACTAGTTGGCAAGCAGTGTTTAATAGCTACTGATGTGACATTTCCGAGTACGTTCTAATCACACCGTTTTTCATTTGTGTGCATGTTTGAAGCTAGTCAAAACAAAGTTTTTCTTTTTTTGCATATAAAAACCGCCCAACTAACACAAAACTCTATTCATACTAGCACGTAGCAGGGGGTTAAAATCTTTAAAAAATGACCGCTAGTTAGCATTACGCAAGATGTCAACTAACGCATAATTGTCTATACAGGCAAAGATTTGCTAGGTAGCAGCAACTTAGCTAGCGGCTAAGCTACAACTAGCTATGTTGACTGTCGACATATCCTAAAGCGGTGACAATAACCTTAAATTTACGAAATAACAAGACAGCGTGCGGAGGCCAAAGATAGAGGGTTAGATGCAAATGACATTCAATTACCTTTTAAAATTGTAACCCTCTAGCTAATTCTCAATATGATGGTACTTTCTTCCTCTCTCCTCCCTTCACTGTTACCATTACTACGTCACGGTGATTCGTGATGAATTATGGGAAATTCAATACAATTTAGAAAAAACAAACAAGAAAAAAAAATCCCATCTGAATGCAGACAAAAATCACAAAAAACACACGTCATTTTTGACACTTTTTTATATATATATATACACATATATAAAACAAAAATGATGTAGAGATCATACAAATACAAATTAAATAAAATAAACATTTAAAACTTTTCAGTGTTTACAGATGTTCCTTGATGTACAATAATTTGTGAATCACTAAATCACATCAATGTTTGGAAACAGACAGTTACATCTTTCATGTAAATATACTATGTACCTTTACAAAAAAAACAAAAGTATAACAAACCATTGAAATTTATTACAAATACTGGACTTTATAGATTTTAGTGTTTAGCTTTCACAAAATGAGCTCTCCATTCAAGACGTTCAGGTCAGGAAATGCTTAAAGAACTCCTGTGTCTTCCTCTTCTCCACAAGATCCTGCTTTGTGACTGACCTCAGTAGCAAGGAGGCAAAGATGGTGACTGTGCACAAAAAAAATGTTTTAAAGACATTTCACCCTAAAGAAATAAATAGTCATGATGCACAGTATAACAAAATGTTTGTTTCTTTATTATCATATGATATACAGCAAAGAAAAGTATTTGAACAGCCTGTGATTTTGCAAGTTCTCCCACTTAGAAATCATGGAGGGGTCTGACATTTTCATCTTAGGTGCATGTAAACTGAAGGTTCCCTTGGTTAAACCCGCACATGTCCAGGCCTGTTTTCAGTTTGGCAATGACCATTTGGAGGATCCAGAGGAGTCATGGGAGAAGGTTATGTGGTCATATTAAACCAAATTAGAACTTTTGGTTTCAATTCCACTCGCCATGTTTGGAGGAAGAAGAATGATGAGTACCATCCCAACGCAATTCCCTTTGTGAAGCACGGGGGTGGTAGCATTATGCTACAGGGCTGTTTTTCTGCACATGGGACAGTCTCCAGACATAAACCCAATAGCAAATCTTTGCAGGGAGCTCAAACTCCATGTTTCTCAGAGACAGCCCGTAAACCTGACTGATCTACAGGAGATCTGTGTGGAGGAGTGGGTCAAAATCCCACCTGCAGTGTAAGCAAACGTGGTAAAAACTACAAGAAATGTTTAACCTGTATAATCACAACCAAAGGCTAACGTAACAAATATAAACACTGGATTTGACAGGTGTTCAAATACTTCAAATATTTTTTTGTACAAAAATAATTTGTTTTTAATAATAACAAAATATAAAAGGTGTTTGAATAAATTATTTTTGTCTCACAGTGGACATGCACCTAAGATGAAAATGTCAGATCCTCCATGAGTCAGAGAACTTGCAAAATCACAAGGTGTTCAAATACTTATTTGCCTCACAGTACATTTTGTGCATAATTATTTAAAGGCATGCAGCAAACATTAAAATAAAAAAACACCTCATGACATGCTCTGTTTTAATGAACAGTTCTGTCTATTTTATAACTAAAATGTAATTTACATTCAGCTTTCACTAACATTCTTTAGAAAACAAGAAGTCATGAAAAGAATATTGACTTATTGTTATTTTGATATTTCTTTTTGCATATATCCAGACACAAAACAGCATTTTTATTTAGCCTTTTCTTACCCAAGATGCTGACATCTAGTCGATTACTTTCGGAACTCTTCAAGAGTTCACGGAGAAAGGCAGCTAAATAGTTGAACACATTTCTATGGCACTGAGGTAGTGTGGAAATAACCTAAAAAAACAGTATAAATATGATGTTCTTAATGCATCATTCAATGATAATTCCACATAATTTTCTGCATCTCTAATTAAATGACAATCCCTACAGCCTGCTGAACTTACTTTCTGACACTGGCTCTCATTGGAGCAGCATTCAAGGCACAGCTGGTAAAAAGAGAAAGGAATCACAGGCTCTGGGAGGGCATCAAGGAAGAGAAGCAAAGCCTCTGCCACTGAGTGGTTGCTGCCAGCTGCAGTTATTCAAGTCAAGGATATGTTTTGTTTACAGGATCAGGATATTATTAAGGTGCATTGACCTAAAATATTTTTACACTGCAATTTTGCTGTGTGACTCTACCTAAAATTATGTAAACATAAAGATGGAATATTTGTTACAAGTGGTCACATTCACCACAAACTTAACAGCTATCTCAATAACACAAGTCTGCAATTCAGAAAAAAAGTGATTTTATTGTATAATACATTTCATATTAGTGGTAAACATTTTGTTTTGTGAGAAAAATATTGGATGAGGGTAGTTTTAAAGGATACGAAGAGAATCTGGAATCCCTGTGTCGAGACAATCCCTTATTTCTGCAAATTCACTTCGAAGCCCAGGCTGCTGAAATATATCCTCCTGCAAGTAGAAGACAAGTATTTCTATCTTCTTTCTTTATAAGTAACTGTTCCCTTTGGCTTGGAAGTTGAGTTAAAAGTTTGAGGCAACAGAACAGAATTTAGCTTTACCAAAAAAATTCAAAACTGTTAAATTTTGCTTAAATTTATTTAAACCAACTATGAAAAGCAAATGGAAATTTTTTCACACCAATTCCTCCACAATACCATGTATTTGTGTCTGTTTTTTTACAGCTACAAAAATATAAGAAGAAAATAATTAAACCAATTAAAAATCGCTAACCTTTCTTTGTTTTTGTGGCCTAAAAACATCCCAGTTCAGGAGTTCTTATAAGCATGAAGCCATAAAGAGGTCACACAGTGTTTTTTCTCTTAAAAAGGGTCCAAAATAAACTGAGAATGAGTGCAGTAAGGTTTTTATCCATTTGTTTTCTGACCTGTGTGACTGCATTCCGAAATAAGTGATCCACCATCATCCAAAGTTCTTTAGGAATGTCAAGAGGTTTTTCAGTGGTTGCTGTATTCTCAGTTCCTGACATAGCAGCCTAAAAACAAGAACATTTAGCAAAAAAATGTCAAACTCCAGAAAAAAAACAATAAGCTTCTACACTTAAAACAATAAGGAAAGATGGCCATACCAGTTCACGCAGCGCATCTTGTGGCATATCTCGAATAGGTTCCCTCAAGTGGCACAATGTATAGATGGAGGTGCCGTAGCAGCTCGGTAGATAGTTCCCTGTTATCGAGATGAAATAGTCCTTGCCTCGCTCTAAATGAAGGACCAGGATGTCTTCAATCTGCTCCTTGCCGTAGTTAAGATCAGGTGCTGTCACACGATTTACAAAAACCTCCAGCTCAATATCTGCAGAGCCACCTGGACAAAGACATGTGAACATGCAGATTTATGGAGCGGGTATTTGGTCCAATCAGCTGTCACGTTGTAGCAACATTTAACTACTGAGCTGTAGCTGTCGCAGAATTTATGAAGGAACAACAACAAAAACATTTCAAAGAATAGACCTAAAATGACTTACATTAAAGATAAACCTAAATAATATATATTAGAATAACATGACTGGTTATTTCTCACCCTTAGCAATAAAACCTTTGGGTGGGTTGGCTGTCAGCCAGGGTTTGCTGTACGTCAGCTCATTTGGTTTCTGGATAAATTCGAACTGGCATGGAACCTGTCCATCATTGAAGAGCTTCAGTGTTTGTGCCTGGTGTTCCATGAACTTTATGTCCTTAAAGTCAAACTGAAAGAAAACAGGTGAATAAATAATAATAATAAACAAATGTTGGGTGGTAATACAGTTCTAAATGCTCCTCAAACCATGGCGATCAGCACACACAATCAAAGGAGAGTTTAGTAAGAACAAACACAAAAGAAAACTTTACCTCTCGCTTGGACAAAGTCACAGATGGGATGCACTCATTCTCCATTTTGTCAATATTTCTGACAATCTCTTCAAAAGTCTTCTTGTAGGCCTCATCGTTAATCCTTTTGATCTGAAGCAACAAAAAAATGAGAGAAAAATAAGAGGGAGGGCAAATGCTTAGCTTTATGAGTCAAAATAAATACCAACAGAAAGCATAAATAAGTCGAGTTTTCTGTGTAAATAGTCAGACTGAAGATGCAGTTTGACATCAATCAGCCACTGGCCTGCAGTCGTACTCTGCTAGTTTAGCGTCCCGCATGACAAGTCACTATCAGCTGCTTGTGATGGACGTGGCTCGCCAGACAGTCTGGCTTATCAGTCTGACCGAGCCCCTTTTGTCTCGTGGTGGTCATTGAAGATGAGAATCCCCAACAGGCCACAGCATGTATGCCGCCTCATATCAGTTTATGGTGGTGTGCACACTTTTCATGGTTTTTATGGGTTCTCCAATGCAACATTTAGACTTGTTTCTGTTCCCATGATGTGTTTTGGAACTGATCTCAAACTGCTGACTTGAGGTCTACTTGCTTTGTTTTATTTCTTTTTGATCTTTGTGATAGTCCTATGCATTTTTATTTTATGCTGCTGTCTTCATTATGCACGATCTTCATGTCCAGTAAGGTTATGTTTTCTGTTTCTTCCTCATGGATGAACTATGTCTCCTGTAGCATCCAGAGTGTTGAGATGAACAGTGAGTTTTTGTGTGGTGTCATTTCATTTTTTTTCTAGAATAACATTCACATATTTTTTCCATAGTGGGAGTTTGCATTGGGTAGATGCTGTTTTAGCTGCGGTTTCTATGAAGAAGCTGCTTTTGAGAGTAAAAATGATTCCCTATTGAGGAGCCTTATTTCTGTCAGTAAATAAAGCTGTGAAGCTGACTGAGTTTAGCTACAAACTTTAGAATAGATGTCCATTCTAAGTCTTTTCTGTAGAATTAGTGGTGAATCGTCACCTGGGTTGTTAAATTGACCTCGTGTGAGATCAGGATTTCAACCTTTTTTAAGTCATGGCTTTGAAATCCTGTGCCAGTTGTTCAGATTTGCAGCAGTGATCCGTTTGTCCAAACATGATTTTTATTCTCCATAAAATGTATGTGACTAATCAAAGTGTCCACAATGGGGCGCAGGGGAGCTTTTTTTTAATTAGATTTTAGTTTATTGGTGTTATGCTGGCTGTGGGTATCTTGTCTTTGTTTCTTATTGTTTGTATGTTGTTACCGTTTTATTCTGTTATTTTTCCCATAAAATTTCACAAATGTTGGTTAATAGTGTTTCCATTTTGTTTCACATGTGTTTGTGGCCACAGTGACAGACATTGGCTCTGCTTTTAGCTGTAGTTAGAATTGTAATAAATGTTTCTTTTTGGGAACATGTATTGTTCATCTCTCATCACTGGTAGTGTTGCTTTGTGGTAGTTTTGCTGATTGTAGGACATCTATATTTGTTGTGTGTAGTTCTGCTTTCTTTCCCAGATCATAGATTGTGTGCTATGCCTTTTCTGTTTCCAGTATTATTCTTAATGTCGCTTTTCTTTTTTTGGGTATGCAGGCGAAGTTTAGTTCTTTAGTAAAAACTTTTCTTTCTGTAAGTTGACTGTATGAAAGCTGACAGTTCCACTTTTCATTGCTTTTGGTTTGGGTTCCTTAGTGTATTTTTTTATCTTTACTATATTTGTTGAAATGCCAAACTTGTATTATTTTAATTTTCACCCCATTTTTTCTTTTAAATTTCAGTTTCTTCCTTCTTGTGTCTCTTTATCTGGAACTGAATTGTAAATTTGTCATTCAAATTATTTCTGTGTGTCTTTGCCATTTGTTTACTGCTGACCTCATTCTCTGTACTATTTGAATTTTTTTCTTGCTTTGCTCATAATTTCTTTGGTGCTATTGGAGATTCTATTTCATGTAAGCTTGGTGGAGTGATGTCCTCCTGTTTGCATCTCAGATTAAACTGATGTTTATGCAGCACTCTTATTTTCTCCAGCCTCCAGACTAACGTCCAAAACTTTGAAATAGTACAGAATACAAAATATTGGGACAACGCAAGAGGAACAGAAACAAGTAAGTTCAAACATTGGATTATCAAAAAACACAGAAATCAAGATATGATAAAAAAAAATCGAGATGAGGTTGCATACACTCAGGATACTCTTCTATCAGGACACATAACATGTGCAACAGTTGTAAAAGCTTTTGAATGCAAGTTAGAATAACTTGTCATGGGTAAACTACATCTTTAGCGTTCCATTTGGTTTAGAAAAAAAAAAAAAAATTAAATCAATGAAATAAAAATAAAGAATTTACCCCGATGATGAACAGGGAACTGACAGGTTTGTGGTCACTTGTCTTTAGGGCCATGTGACTCTGATAATGCTGCTGTTTGATGCTTTTTCCTTTCCACAAGATGCGGTCGCACCACGCAGGGACACGGCATTTTTCACTAAATTCACCAGAAAGAAAGTTTCATTTTTATAAACTGTTTCCTCTATAAATCAAAACACAAAAATAAAGAGATTGAATCAAATTCTATACACTTCATAACAGTTTTGGATAGTCTGTAAGAAAGTTCTGCTCAATTATTTTAACCAAATAACAGGTGTGGTAATTCAAGCTAAAGTAAGAGTGAGAAACATTTATGTCAAGTTTATTTTCTTTGGTGGTATTACAACTCTTATTTTTTTAGCATTTATATTATCTTCCATTTTGAACATTACACGATTAATCATGAACAGACAATCCTATAATAAAATATTGTTCACTGGTAATTAGGCTTTCATGAAAAATTACCTTGAATCCCAATTATTTGAGCCGGTGTCATATTTGTAGGTTGGTTGGAAATTAATATCTCCTTCTTCAAAGCCAACAAAGACGGCCTCCTCATCGATTTGTTTTTTGAGCTGAAAATCCGTTTTTGTCAGACAAGTAGTGCAATTCAGTATTAGGGTCATTCAAACGGAATTAAAAAGTAAAAGTTTGTCATCACCTGATCATAAGAGTGCAGCGTCTCAAAGTCTTTCTTGCTGATTAACTCCTTCACACCATCAACATCAAGGTCACTGATTCTGTAGTTAAGGTCCCCGATCCATAAAACCACACTGAAACATGGAGGCACGGAGAGATGAACATAAAAAAACACACAAAAAGATCCTGAATGGCAAATTTACAGCAACATCATGTGGTTTCATTTGGAACCAATTATGACTAGATTTGTGCAAATTATGAACACCTATAGCTTTCAGGATTACAGAATTTCACTTCACTACAAACACTCCACTACATCTGATTGTTTAGTCTTTAATTAATCATCCATGTCTCAGTGTGCTTTGCTATGTTTTATGATGTATTAGCTTTAAATTGTGCTTCTGTTGTAACAATTTGCACCTTTTTCAAAGCAGTTTTCTTCTAACAATTAATCGTTACGCACTTGTGCTTCATGATTGTGAGAGGAGGTTGAGTCAGGTCCAGCTGGCGAAACTGAAGGCGACTGCAAATGTCCTTGAAGTCTTGGTTACGTCTTTCATATTCCTCCACGTGGGCAGCAAGGTGAGAGTTGACGACACAAATATCAGAGTTATGAAAGCGAAAGCGGATGGCCACAGCACCCTTGTTTCCCTGCAACAAAATAAAACAAATTCAGAAAAAAACTCAGGAGTGGTGTAAAATAATCAGGAAAAAAGTAGTTAAGAAAAATAACAAACAAAAAGTTATCTACTAACGCCACATATGTTGAAGTTTCTCGCAATGCAATGCTTCAATAACTCAAGTTCAACTGCATACAGACTGTTCAAAACAATAAACCACATTTATAAATGGCTTAAAAAAATCAAAGGATTTTAGCCTAATCACCATATTATAGAAGAGACAGATGATGCTGAGTGACTGGGTTTATATCTTTTTAAAAGCTCTACAAAGAGGTCAATGAAATGTAACCATGTCTGGGTTCATGAGATTCTTCCAATACGGCGAGGTTCACCATCTATTGCAGGAGCTTTGTCTGAATGATGGCTGCTTTCAGCGATACTGCCGTCTCTCAGTGACCCAATTTAATTTTGCTTTCCTGCATTAGTTTGAGGAAGGAAAAATTAATTGGAATAAAATTACAAGACTGTTTTTTTTTTTAAACTCGTCTCAATGCAAAAAAGAAATCACGCCACATCTGATGCTCAAAGTATCTCTCAACACATCTGTAAATTGACTTCAATGCCTCCGAATTGTGTTCAGTGGGAATGTAGCTTAAGAGTTAGAGATGATAAAGGGTTCTGTTACAAATGCAGAAACATTCCTCACCATTCTTCCCATGATGCCTGTGCCCACAGTCTCAGCCTCCACGTCAGAGATGAACTCTGCATGCTCCTTCTTTACGTAGAAAATCAGCATGATGCCCACCAGACGAACCAATTTCACCTAATGCAGCAAAATATTTGACAACATTCATATTTAATCGACATGGATCTAAAAAATACATTTAAGGCTTAAATCTTCGGACACTTCCTGTTTTAGCTCAAGAAAATAAATCAATTCTTTATTTTTACATTTTGTAAAGGCTTCCCATCAACCCCACACAAATGGACAATTGGATATTAATGCCCTGACACTTATTTATCCAAATGACTGAGTTGCTCCATGCCAGTAGCTGATCAGTCAAGTGCAGAAGAAATGACAAGTCATTAAACTGGCTCGTCTACAGAAACTCACATCAGGCAAATTCAGAAGGAGGCTAAAATAAACCAGCAAGGCAAACCAACAAGGAAGCTAATAAGACACAGTCAGCACTGTGAGAAAAGGGAAGAAGGTAGGGCTGACAAACAAGAAGAAATAGAAAAGTTTGTAAGATTGGAGACTTGACTGATAGCAACACATTAGCGTTTTTTTAAGCTAATTTATAATTGCTACAATAAATCGAGCTCTAAAGTGGCTATTGAGTATACAGACGATTAAAAAAAGGCCTCCTTACTAAAGCATACTTGGCATCTGGGTGCAAACCCTCGGACACAGCCTTTGTCCATTCCGGCTCTCTGGGGGTGTCATTGAAAAAGAAAGCTTCTTTGCTGAGGTCAAGCTCCTGAAAACTGGTGGACAAACAGTAACACTGAGTTCAAATGAAACTTCCTTCAGAAACTGTTGAAGTTTGAAACAGTTTAGAATTTTTTCTAATAGCATAAAAGTGCAGACTGAAATTGAAATAAAACAGTGAACATGCATGTCAAAGAATCCTACGAGGGGAAATTTACCGAAAACTGGTTCAGAAACTGCATGCATCTGCAGAAGCGGGTGGTGCAGGAAATGCCTTTCTTTGTCCCGGTATTAAAACAGGTAATGGAAAAACTATGAGCAGGGTGGACACGACTTACCCCACACAGTAAATGTCAGGAGGATGGAGGGTGCAGCTCAGCCAAGGGCGGAGGCTTTCCTTTGGCGTCTGCCCGTTCACGTTGTATGTGCCAAGAAAAAAGCTGATAATACAACAAGATAAGTTTACATTTTCACAACAGAGATAATACTTTTCAGTTTTGCTACACTAGAAAGTTAGAAGAAAATCTTGCAAGTTTTTTTTAACATCTGTTTGTATCACAAATGTCATAAATTCAAAAAACTCAAATGTAAGACAGCTATTTATTGGATGTCACACGAGCTTCTGTCTGCAAATAATTTAAAAAAAGCTGACTTGACGTTGTGGAATTGTTGTTGGCAGGGTTTCACAACAACAGGTCACATTATTATAATGCTTGTGCTTCATACAAGCAGAGTATTAGAAACAGCATGTCAAGTGTTAGTGACACTTGAAACCTTCATGCAAACATTTCTGCAGACATTCGTTGAAACATTGGTGCAAAACTGTTGTGAAAACATTCATGCAAGAAGTTTTTATCGATTCATTCATCCAAACACTCATGCAATAACAAGCATGAAAAAAGCAATTTCATCTAAGGCCTGGTTCACACTGGACGCGAAATGGCGTGCGCTTCCATTCGGCACCCCTGTTAACCTGTAGTGTAATTCACATCAGATGCGGAAGCGTCGTGAACCTCCGCGCTGTGCAGCAGAACATTTCGGGGCCTGGTCTAGTTTTTCCACGAGCTGCGATTGATCCGCGTCAATACTGGCAGAAAGTTACGCCACGACACACAAGAAAATCCGATTCAATTTTCAATATATAACCAAATTTTCACAACAAACACACAAACACAACACACACAAAATAAACAGACAGATACATACACTAACGCACACACCGTTCAACGTAGTGGGCCGACTACGGAGCAAGGGCGGAGTTGGTCGTAAAAAAAAACAATCAACAAGAGAAAGAAGAGAGCAGTTGCCAACAAGGATATCAGAATAGGATATTAACGTACCCCTGATGGCAAAAAAAAAAGAAAAAAAAGCTCCAGCAGAAGTGACTGTCGACGTAGAAAGACACACAAACAGACACTCACACACACACAGATCAACATGGTGGGCCGTCTACAGAGCAGTGTTTGGGGTTTGGGGTGTCAAGACAAAGCGGAAACCACGCGCACTCCGTTCTGCAGCGCTCTTGTGTGCAGTGTGAACCAGGCCCAATGACCAAGAAGAAAAATTTGATGGTTTGGTTTGGTTCTTTGTCAGAAACCAAAAGACTTTCTACCAAAAACTTTTAAGGGTTAGGAAATAAAGAATGTTACATTAAAAGTCAGTTTTTCTTCCTGGTACATGGTGCTCTTGTACTTATTGCACATTTGCTACTGTAAGAACAAATAATGTGCAACAGTTAGTCATGTTGAAGCTTCAGTCAATTGTGAAACAAATAGGGAGGTGCTAACCCACTTCATTTACATGTCCACAGTGAGTTGCTCTGTGGAACCCAACTAAATTCAAAAGCTCAAATGTGACTTTCAATTGACTTGATCATTTCTTTATCAGAGTCCACACCTACTGGATGGCTGAGAGCAATTTTTACTTTCCAATACTTACTTTTCATCTTTGGTTATGATTCCACATGGGTGTAATTAATTAACAGCAACATTTTATTTTTTTGCACAACAGACACAAAAAGTGCCAAAAAAAAAAAAACCCTCCAAAAAAGTCTAATTATTAGAGTGTAGGAAAAAGAAAGAAAGAATTGATAAAGCAACATATTGCAATATTTCTTTGTATCGTTCTAAACTACAGCCAAGACGATACTAAATAAATTATTTATGAGCATACATGTAGTTCAGCGTCTTAATTTTCATTTCCACCTAAACCCCGACCGCTAGTTGGCAGCACACCACACTAAGCCTCTTTGAGCAGCTGTAAACCACAACACAACAACAACAAGACCTCACGAGAACCATCTTGTGTTAAATGTTTGGTCATTAGCCTCGAGGTTTTTGTTATTATGAGACACGCACTACTTACTTGAGATGGGCACCGAACCGAAACTCTGTGCCACGTTCCTACCAATACCATATAAAAACATGGATTGCGGGGCTTCATAGCCGGCTCAGATAAGAACGAGTAAAGTAGCGCAGCGCGTCATGCACGGAGCTTCAGTCAAAATGCAGAAGACGAAGTGAGGAAAAGTTCTGCTGAACTTCACACCAAAAGATTCTAATTCAGCAACCTGATGGTTCTGAAAAAGGACAATGCAATGGTGACGATTGGTGTGTTTACTTGTGTGTGCACCGCTGCAGTGTAGACTGTCATGGAAGAAAGCATCCTAGTCAGATTCAAGAGCTCTCCTTCACCCAGTTACGCTGCGTCAACACACTTGAATGTCTATGGAAAGAATTGGCGTGTTTTGTTTTTCCTTCTTTTTGCAGCGCCCATTCAAGCGCCATCCAGGCACCAGACCCTTTTAAAACAGGGGTGTCAGAATCTAGGCCTCAAGGGCTGGTGTACAATATGATTTCTGAACCAACCTTCCATTGAAGCTCCTTATTAAATACAGATCACTCATTTGTTTGGCACATGACGGCTCAAACTATTTAATAACAAAAAAATATCATGACCATCACCTCTATTTAAAGCTTTAACAAAACCTGAGAAAGGAAGTCTATATCAGGACAGTCTATAATAAGTTGTGGGTAAAAATAACTTGTGTAGTTTTATGTAAAACCATAGTTATGCTTATTTTGGTACCAAAATGTACAAAAGAAAAAACCACCCTCCCTTTCAAACAGACTTAGATTTAAGCAAAATTCAAAGTAAGTTAGGCATAAAATCAAGAACCCAGCAGCCCCACTGAAAATCCAGGACACTATCATTGTCAGATTATATTTATAAATCTTTTGGCAAATTCAAAGTGACATATCCCACCTGAAGTTCTCCAGAAAGGTGTACACATCCTCGCTTTTTAGCAGCTCACACTTGATGAGATTGTCACGCAGGCCAAACTGCGGCATGGTCAGAATCTGTGCTTTATTTTCTGCGGTGTGGCTGGACGAGCGCACCAGGTCATTCCGGTCTTCTCGACTAGAGAAGATCTGACTGCAAAGCAGAAGATAAGGAGAATATCAGCACCAAGAAAACTTTATGTCACTGCTTAACTGATCAGACATGCATGCTTGCACTTGCACACACTGTCTGCTCAGCAACAGTTAGTTTTAGGCCTAACTCCACATATAATCTGTACTTAAGTTAAATAAAATGATGGCACAAACAAGTGCTCTTCTACAAGTGTTCAATTTTCTTCTGCAACTCAAATTATTAAAAGACTGTGTTGACTAAAAACTCAGACATTTCTAAGCCATAGAAGCAGATAAAAACTATATTTAACAAAATAATGACACGACTGAGGATGTGAATGTGTCGTCATTGCCTCATACTAAATGACACAGAAGAGTACATTTGGGCCTATGGCTCTAAAACCAATTACATGATGTAACCAGTGAGAACTGATTCCCCTGTTAGAGGGCAGCTTGTGTCAGAAGGTAGGAGTGCGCCTGTTGCTGTACAACAAAGGTTGATTTAAATATGCAATACACAGTAATACAGCATAGCAATAAAGGGAAGGAAATGTAGATTTATGGCCCTTTTCTTACACACAAATAGGAACTAAAAGAATTTTCAATTGAACAGCTCCACCTTTAAAGGGTACACGTACTTTCCGTTTTCTTCAGAGACTTGCGTTACTATGCTACAAGTGTGGAGCTCAAGAGAATTTGAGCACTGCAACTAACGAAAAGAAACACAAAAAGAAAAAAGCTTTACCTCTCCTGGATGGAGCCCGCTCTAGACTTCTCTGAGCCACTATTATTTGTTTTGTCCTTTTCCAAGGTTCCCTTTTTGTCTGATGGTTTTTCTGTTTGTGAAGAGCAGAAAAGGTTATTCAAATTAATTAAAAAAAACATCAAACTAAAGCACAATTCAACAAGGTAGGTAAAATTGATGGATTCTTTAAAAAGCGTTGACGCAACAACTGTCATTCGTTCAAGCCACACAACACAGACATTTGCAATCTGAGCAAAACCCAAATTCTGGATAAAATAAGTTTTATCATTAGTCTACTCGCAACATAATACAAACTGAACTAATCAGTTAAGAGGAAAGAGAAGTTTTATGCTTATTTATTTTTTCTGGTTATTTGATTTTATTTATAAGCAAAATCTTTTAAATATCCTCTGCACTAGACATACACAATATAAGCCTGTCTGTTAATGTACAGCATGCCACATCACTGTGGCAGTATCTGCACCTATAATTTATTTTTAGAAAACTCAACACTTATACCTAATATTAGAAGCCTCAGTGAGAACTGTGAGGAAGCAGTATATGACTCCTGAAGTGGCTGCAAGTTTTATTGATATTTTTAAACAAACTCCTGCTCAGATTTTATCTGCATCCTGTGAGAATCTTGTTGATGATTTTAATCACAGACTTAAGTCTTCCAAAGATACAGTGGCTCCAATCAAAACTAAACACTCAAGAACCACTTATAAAACACCATGGAAGACTGATGACATTAAGCATCTGAAACAGAATTGCAGGCGATCAATTGCCGTGTCCCCTGATGACCTTGAACCTGTAAACATTCTCTTGAACTGTATTTTAGATATAAAGTCTTGGAAGGCAGATAACTTCTTACAGCTCAGTCAGGACAAAACTGAAGTTTTAATCATTGGTCCTGAAGAAAAGAGAGATAATTTTACCAAAATTTGAAACCTTCCCACTGTGAGAAACTTGGGCGTACCTTTTGACTCTGAGCTGAATTTTATCCCACATATTCTAATTGTCATTAAGACAGGGATTTATCCCCTATTTAGTTTAGCTTTTAGTTGATGTTATTGTCTTATTTATTCTATGAGTTTTAATACATATATTATTTCATATATTTAATTTTATGTATTTCATTGTATGCTTTTAATCTTATTTTCTATTTTATGCTTTTTAAATTCATTTGAAGTATTTCATTTTAGTATTTTACTATGATTTTACCCCAGAGTTTCCTGTGGGGATCTTTTGTGCCAGGGCTGGCTTGATCTGGGGTCGTTGCTGCAGTGGTCGCCCTTGCTGGGGCGGCTGGGGTTCTACATTGCTGTGGAGTGGACTTCGTTGCTGTCCCAGTCAAGGTGGGCACTGTGCTAATGTTCCTGTGACTGAACTGCTCCTGGTATGAATAGATTTCCAAATATGGTTTCCCCAAAGCAGAGCCAAGTCTTAAGTTTCTTTTAGAAATTATTTTATTATTTTGGTTTGTGTGTGTTATTGTGTTATTGGTTGGGAGGGTAAAAGGTGGGTTGGGGTTTTTTTTGTGTTTTTGCTTTTGTTTTGTTCTTAAATGTAAAGCGCTTCGAGTTACACCAAGTATAAGAAGCACTTTTAATAAATAAAGTTTGATTTGATTTAGAACTTTATATTTAAATTAAGGAAAGAAAGTAGCCCTAAAAATGATCAATCCAGACTCAGTTGTTGCTTTGAGAAGATGGGCCGACTTTTCCAGCCGCTTACAGATATTGCATTCTAAGTAGCTGGGGTTGAAGGCATGAGACAGCATGGGCCCTGTCTCCTGCAGCTTGGCAGCGAACACAGCTGGCTCCAGAAAAATAGAAAGCAAAGTTCTTCAAGCAGAAAATTCCAATCCAAGCCGAAAACTTTTGCCTTCAAAACACACCTGACCTACATCACAGAGAGAAAGTTAAATCCTAATGAGGCTTGTGACAATGCATTGTAAAAGTGTCTCACAAACTGCAAAGCAGGCCAAGTAGACACATATTTGTTCCCACAAAGTAGCTGTAACATTATAAACATCATGTTACAGTGACAATGACCTCCAGCATGACTGCAAAATGCCACAGCTACTTGATGGTACTTTTGAAGACGGTATCAATGCAATTTTGCCACAATACATGCATTATTTCATTTCCAATGCATACATGTGTCTCACGTGTTTGTGGTGTCATTTTAAGATGAACTATCTTAAATTTCTTAAAATTATATATATATTTCATTAGATGATCAGAAAAGACTGACTAAAAGACACTATCAGACATCTCAATGGTTTGGTTCTTTCTGAACAGCAAAAACAGAAAAGCTAAATGCTATTTAACAAAATTCTTAATAAATAACTTTTGAAAGAAACAGACTGTAACCTATAAAAGACAACAAAGTCTGTATGTTAGCTATTTAGATGTGATTTGTTTTTACTTTGGGGGGGAAAGCACCAGAAGATGTTATAAAGCAGATTCTCAAAGGGTTAGAGTTTTGTTTTACACTTTATAATTTCATTTATATTTATCAGCTTTTGACTGAGATCATTTCAAGCAATTAGGCAAGAATCAAGAACCCAAAATGTTACAGCAGACAGGCAAAATGCTTCCACAAAAAGATGTGAAACAGGGTTGTCTTAGTTTAGGTAAATGACAAAGAAAAGATTAACTAGAATGAATCCAAATGACCAAAAAGGAGGTGTTTTGTAGTTATTTCAAGAGAGTTGCCAGCCCAAAAAATCTAAACAAAGATCAACAGAAAAAATTAAACAATACTTCAGGTTTCCTTAAGAAGCAAAACATTGATTTTAGAGTGTCTTTGGTGAAAACCAAATAAAACTGTGACTAATAACATGAAGACACCCTGAATGATAAACCCCTTAAGACTTGTAGATGCTTGTTTGAGCTGCTCTTTTAGGACATTACATTAAGAGCACAAACTGTGCAGCTTCAATGCTGGAAAAACAGCACGAAAAGGTCTGAATAACTGTGATTCTTGTGTCTTTAACTACATTAGTCAGCACTCAAAATACAAGTCAATCCTCTTTTATCTGGCTTCTCGCTCTTTGCTTTTAAAACACTAACAACTCTTTTAAATACAACTGCACAAGGTTCACCATTACACAACTTCCCCCTGTAATCCCCACCTATGTGTGCAGACGAGGCACATCCATTTTCTTGAACGAACCATTCATGAACAACACTATTCTCAACTTTTAGATGCGTTTAGGAAAAACAAATCTTAAAAACTGGTTTTAGCATAAAACTTAAAGCAGAAAAGAGTTTCCTTATTGTTGTCAAGAACTTGTAGAAGAAAGTTAAGACAACATATTATAGTTAGGAATTTAGCTCAACAGTCTGTGCCAAAAAATAACTAAACAAAAAGAAACAACTAAGCAAAAAAACAAAAATCACAAAATAAAATGTGTCTGAATACTTAAAATTATGCTTCTAAAACATGATAGTAACATCAACCAGGACAAGTGTCTGACTAGCGGCATCGCTTCGTTCTTTTTTATCTTTAACTATTAAAAAATATTGTGAATTCTTAAAATATATATATTAATAATACAAAATAAAATAAATATAAGACATCCTGTCGGAGCATTTTCGAAAAGCACTTAAGCTAATCTAGCTAAATGTAGCCCATTTGAATTGTATCACACGTTAGCATTAGCTTTGGGAGCTAGCAAATCTCAGCTAACCAGCTGTCTGTCTTCGTATCTTTATCGTCTTTATAGTTGTCAAAATATAACTTATAGAGGATATTTTTTCATACCAGAGACTTCCATTACCCTAGACATCTCCCTGTATCGATCCCACGCATTCTGGGCAGAAGATCAAGGTCCGGCACACTTCAGACCTGCCCATGCTAACTCTGTAGGAGGAGTTTACAGAAACCTGCTGCAGTCATAACGACAAGCTGCAGAACAAAAATGCCACAGGAAATGACTTCTTTTCCTCCTTTGCTTTCACACTGCATGCTGAGGTAACGCTCGTGCACTTCAAGAAGAGAAGTAAACTGTAAAACTGCACAGTAGTAATAACAAAAATAAGGCAGGACCTTTTAAAGCGATTTTAACCACCCAGGTAAGGTCGTGATGTTTGTGTGCATTTTAGTTCAGTTTTGCATAAACCCCCATGGCTTCAGTTCCAAACACGGTGGTGTGTGTTATTTGCATGACCTAAGAGACATGAATAGAAACAAAGAACACAAGCTTGTTCTTGTGATCAACTTGCATACCTCGCCTCCAGACATGTCATGGTACTAGTACTGGTAAGTTTTAGTTCTGACATAAATCAAATGGTACTTAAAGTGCACGCCCCTCTGCAGAAAATATTAAAAAGTTGTATTCCAAAAAAGTGGTCATTTTCCAAAGTGCACAGATTTATGGAGCAATCTTCCCACTTCAAACAACAGTAAACTCAGTAAAACAAGTCATTACTTAAAGATCTATTAGGGTACATGTTCTTTAAAGACCCACACCGTTAATGTTGTGATCTATTTTAAAAGTGTTGCTAGAGGTCTTTAAATCATAAGTTATGCAGGTTTTAGGCAATATCAAAAAGCTTTTGTACACTCTTTCTGCAGTAGTTCAACAGAGATTCTGGGTTGTGGGTGGGACTATTAGTGGGGATTTCCCCTGCTTTAAATTCCCATCATCCCTTTGTTTACACTCTCTCCTGCAGGCTTTATAGCCCCTTACAACCTCAACCTAACATTGCAGGTGCAACAAAAATGGCGAACAATACTAAAAGCCATCTACAGTATTGAGTCAAATGCATGGACGAGGAAAACTAAGACGTACATGGAACTAGTTGTCTGCAAGTGGTTGCATCAGAAGAGGAGGAATTTTACAACTAAAAGCTTTTTTAAAGAGTATGTTATCGCCTGCTCCTGTTTCACAGGAATTTGAACAAAAAATACTCCGTTTTAATTTAAATTTTCTTCATCTATGCTTGCCACCACGGGGAAAATACTACAAGCACATGATAAAACCATCAAAAGCCTGATTTTCTTGTGGGTCTTTAAATGAAAAGTGAATGTCTTTGAACATCTACAAATATTTAAAAATGTCAAACCTCCTTGGTTGTTCTTCGTGAGATCAGTATCCAGGGATGTGGGGGATCCTTTCACACCTTTCTGACCTTTGAGGGTTTCCTGATACTTGTTGATCCAGTGAAACCTGAGCTCTTGCATAGGAGACCTGCAAACATCTGGATAAAAAAGGGAGAGAAGAGAGTACTTTTATGCAGATTTTTTTTCATTACAGTAGCCTACATACAATTTAAGATAGACAGCTAAAAAAAGACTCCCTCAAACCTCTGTGATGTGTAATGCTCTCCCTCCATTGTGAAATTGTGAGCCAGTGGTGAATGTGACACATCCCTGACAACAAACTGTCTTTAAGTATCTGTAAGGTGTCTTTTACACATGTCACTGAACAGGAAATTACAGGCTTTATTTGAATAGTTGCCACATACTGCTTTTTGCAAATGGTTGTTCTGAGAGAAAAAGGCTAAACAAGTGGCCAAAGCGGTAGCTTTTTCCATCCGCCTGCTCTCATTCTCTACGCCACAAGATGCTATCAGTTTGCATGACTATCTCAAGTCAAGTGAACTTGAGTGAACCACACTCCCCTGAAGTAACTTAAGACATTTTCCATTTTCTGTGCAAGTGAATCAACTCAAATATATATATTTTTTAAACAAATTAAGACTTTAAAGACCCAATCTACTGAACATTGCATTTTGGGTGTTTTTAACATGTGCTTGAGGCATTTTTCTGATTATGGAGGGATTCTATATAGACATTTTTTTGTTCAAAGTTTTTTTTTTTTTTTTTTAATTATTACGTTTTTATATTTAAACTAAATGAGTGGTTTGTCCAACGGTAACAAACTTGTGAAAGAAAAAAAAAAAAAAAAACATAGCACAATTTTTGACACCCCCTAAAGCAGATGTGCCGAGCGCTGGCCCTGCCCTTTCTTCTTCAATTGTATCTTTGCTCATTGCAATCCAAAAATGTTCCATTTTAACCTTGTTGGTCCACAGAACTTGTTTCCAAAATGCATCAGGGGTGTTTATAAGTTAATTTGCCAACTTCAAACGTTGAATTTGGAGGTTTAGGACGTAGAAGAGGTTTTCTTCTGATGACTCTTCCATGAAGACCATATTTGTACAAGTATCTCTTGACAGTAGAACAGTGTAGCACAACTTCAGAGTCTGCAGGTCTTTCTGGAGGGATGGTGCAGTCAAACGTGGGTTTTGACTTGTTTTTCTTACAATCCTACGAGCTGCTCTGTCTGAGATTTTTCTTGGTCTTCAAGATTTTGCTTTAACTTCCACTGTTCCCGTTGACTGTCATTTCTTATTGACATTCCAAACAGATTATTTCAAATCTTTGAGATTGAAATCACCTGGTTTTTGCAAACAATGATTGTGAACAATCCATGACACTGTCAGGTCTCAGCTTTTCCTAAAGGGGTGGTGCATACTATATATTCTGCAGGGTGCAAACCTTTGCACATGCCATTATTTTGTTTTCTGTTATTTTGAAAGGGTAAATGATGGAAATAAAGCCTTCATTTGGACATTTTAAATGTATGTCTCATGTGTAAACTGATAACTAAATTTTTCCTTGGGTTCTTTATGCACAATAATGTAACATTCTATCCGGGGTACTCAGACTTTCGATCCCCAGTATAGCTTAAATATAGCTATGAATGGATTCTACCTACCACTCCATGCTTTGTTGACTTCAGAGAGGAAGAGGCGTGAGTGGGACCCAAAAGGTAGCTTGAGCTCTAACTCTTTGTGCTTGTAGGTCAGTCTCACCCGAGTGTCTGTGCCTAGAATAGGGGAAAAAAACAGAAACGTCAAGGCTTCGTTTCATGCGGCAAAGGCCTATTATATTATGACAGATGGCAACTTACCCACAACAAATAGCTGCTCTGGTGAAGAAACTACAAAAAGTTCAGAATAAGAAATTTTTCATTAAGAATTGATATTTTTAAATGCAACATTATTTCCAGGTTATTGGCAGTATGCTTTTAGAAGACGATCAAATGGCGTTTACCTTCGACAACAGAAAAATCAAGTGAAATGGGGAGAATGTCCTCCAGTGAAACGTCGTCAGCAGTGATGGCCATTCTTCGATGAGTGTAAATGAAGATTCTGGAAAGTTACACAGCATAATTATTACAAAATTAGTCTCCAATGAAGGTCAAATCAACTCTTCGTTAAGATTCTGCAAAGAAAAATTATTGTGACATACTATAGTAAAAGGTCAGCTGATAATGTCTCTCAGCAATCAAGTTTACAATTTACAAAGCTACCAAAAACAGCTTTGGATAAGAGTGAGGAAGTTCTCAACATGCAGTGTTTTTAACCAAGTGCATGTCACCCTGATCTGAAAAAAATGAATGCAAATGCTTTAATAAGAGTGTGTTTTACAGGTTTGAGTCAGTAAGTCTGTTTAACTCTGATTCAAACTTACGCATTTTCAAATGCAGACTCCACCAGTCCCAGCAGGCGGCTTTCTGTGCTGTTATCATAGATCACGTCACATTGGACGGCATGTTTTCAGTTTAGTTAAGAGAACAGTCACTTTAGGATTAATATTTACATGAAAAATTAAAAAGCTGTACATCACAATCAATAACAAATAACACGCTATTTACATTTTTAAGACAAAATATTTTTTCTTTAATGCAGAAAATAAATAGTTCTAAATGTTGACATTTAATCTTTATAAGCTTCATTCAAGACTAAATAGAAAGTTATTTTAGATCACTATTTGCAGACTATGTTGTTTTCAAAGACACATTTAGTTTTTTCATAATACAAGAAGAAAAAAGCAAATCTGGTAGAACTTTGTTTTCTACTTTTAGCTACATCCCCTCCATCACTGGTGAGGAAAGGCTGCCCCCTTGTGGAAAAAGTGGATCCCTACAGTCCTAAATATGTTTTTGCGAGGTCGCCACTAACCAAACCCGTTTTTTTAAAACAGGTCATTTCTAAAACACTGTAAAAACCTGTTCCTATATTGAAATCCTCCATTGTCTTACTAAAGTGACTCCTAATTCACATACACGTAAGTGAACAGAAGGTCAAAAAGGCCTCGTCTCTCGCCACTTTGAACCCCCTGTAATAAGCGCGCGCGTCACAAAAAAGATACGATGGAGCAGTGTTCCTCTTCTTCCAAAGTTTCTTGAATGGCGACGGATTGGTCCATGGCGGGAACTTGAGTTTTCCAGACTGAAGAAAAAAAAATCAGCGGAGGAGTTGAGTGTAACTTGGCCCAGTTTAAGCCTCCCTGAAGGAAGGGTAACGTGGACGACGGCGCAACGCCTCCGAAGGACCCAGCATTATCCTGAAACCATCTGGCTGCAGCTCCTCTTCCTGAAGTGCTGATCCAGTCCGACCCGGTCTGCCACGCACAGGCTCAGGATCCCTGCTGCCGCGCTGACGTCACACGTGGGCTGTCATTTTCTTAGTAAAAAAAAAAAAAGGCGTAAGATCTGTATTTTGGGCTCATTTTGGCAGAATGTTGAAAATCAGCAGTGAAGATCTGCAACTATTTACAATAATAATAGTATGCGAAAAAAATCAGTTCACTGGTATTTTACTTTTCCTTGTGACCTCCTACGGGTTTTAATCTAATAATCCTCGCATTTTGATCTGTTATTTAAGGCGTATTCTGGAAAATTAAAATTTTTTAAAGAATATACTCTTATACATGTTTGCAGTTATTTTTTTTATAATATTGTTATGGAAATTTAAAAAAACTGTTTTTTTTAGCTGAAATGTTTTATCACATCTAAAATGCCATTATGTAAAAGTCAAGACACAATTTAGTTTAGAAAACATAAAATATTTTGCTATTTTAGTTTTTGGTCGTTGGGCTGAGTCTTTCAAAATAAGAGGACTTTAACTTGTTTATTATTTTTTTTTTTATTTCTATGTGAAACATTAGCTTCTTCAGATCACCCGGACCATTTTTAAATGGAAAACACTTCTAATCTTTTTGAGAAAAAAACAGCTTTTCTTGTTTGTTTGTGGGGGTCAAATGTCAGCCTGTCTGTATGTTTGCTTTGTGCCATTTGAGACACATTCCCAATTTAACTGAAACTTGTGGAGCAATTTGATTTTAAATAAAAAATAAAAGGGAAGTTTTATTCTTTTGCTTAACCGAATTTTTTTGTTTCATTTTCTTCTAATTTTTCTCTGATTTGAGTTTTTTTAAAGACTAGGTTTACTCTTAATGTAATTTTTGGTTTGTTTTTTAGAATGTCTGTCTTTTCTCACACCAGGATGCTTATAGTGATTATCAACAGGTAAATATACAAAACATGTCTTAGCCAAAAAAAACCTATAAAAATGTATTTCTTAGAACAGTATATTATGACTCACTGAAGTACTTTTAAAACCTTTGCCTCTCTGTTTTCAAATTATAAGTGACAGTTTTTCTTTTACTATATTATGTTCTATATTTATTTTATTGGTTCATCCGTAACCCTTTCACTTTCAAGACCAAGATAACACTTTTAAATCTGCAAGTGTATATGTAAAAAACAAAAACGCCCCTCTCACCCTCCACGGGTGGTACCTCATCCCAAGCTAAAAAAAAAAAAAAAGAATATATAGATTTTTAAAAGCTTTTATTTCAAGGCACAAAATTTGCATTTTGTAACAGTTCACAAAATAAGAGTACAATGACAAGTAATTTTCCAGAATTTACACTACATTGCTGTACCATACGTAGAAATTACTTGGTGAAAACATTGAGTTAACAATCCACAAAATTATAAGACAAAGAATAGCTGAGAGTATTGAATTGCACGTTTCTGAATAATGTTTCCTGTAAAGAAATGATATTTAAGGTTTTCACAACTTCCTGTAACAGTTCAACATTCATGTCTCATAAAGTGCGAGTTAAATTAAAGCTGCATTTGTTCACAGTAAGTTGGGAAAGAAAAGAAAGACTTTATTTCTAAAACAGTTACAGACAGCATGGTCTAAATGCCCAGACTTACCTGTTAATTATGTCTTTATAGTTTTGATGTTCAGGAATAATATATGCAGGTTTTGCCTTTCAAAATAAAAGACAAAATGAGATTTTAAAAACTTATGAAGAGTACTAAAACTGCTATACTGGATCATTAATTCAGGATCAACAGATATAATTAATATAGAATTTATGTATCAACAGTAAAAATTGTAACTCAAATTTGAACTGTGAGGATCATAGTGCTTTTGCTGTGATGTAATGCTAATTTTTTTTCTAAGGTTTTCTATTACTAAAAAAAAAAAAAACCCAGAAAACAAAAATAAAGAGAATTATTGTCATTGAGGAAACAGAAATCACATATTGAGTTGAATATTTTTGTATTTTTACATGCATTTTAAACTGATTATTGGTGAACATTTTCAATTTATCAAAAAAAAAATGTTTTTTGCATTTTATTTGGAGTCTAGGTTGGCTACAAAATGAAAAATAGTGAAGCAGAGGAGATCATGCAGAGTAAGTAAGTGATCAGTTGTGTGTGGGGACCCCTCATAGCAAAAGAGGGGACATTGAGAGTTCCATTTAGCAGAAGGCAGGAGGTCTTGGAGGCGATGCAGCACTCTAGATAACATGGAGGTTGCGTTGAAGCCGTGCAGGCAGGGGAGCCAGTGCAGTTTGCACAACCCGCTGTCCATTGGACTGCAGAATTTACTGTCTCCTTTTTCAACTGCAACAAAAAAGTTAGTAAAACCATGTCAGAAAAGCCATAGAAATGCTAGAAATATAACACAGACTAAAAGATAATGTTTAGCAACAAGAACCTTTGTTGCGTTTTAGGAAGAGGCCAAGAAAAGCCCATTTTTGCCAAGCACGTCTCATATTTAGAGCTGCCTTCCAACCACTCCCTTGCCCCATTGTCCAAAGCGCCTATTTATTTGCTGTTTTAAGTCCAAGATGATTATAAAACAGAGCATTTTACTTCTATAAAGTATGTTTTTACTAATAATACCTAGTTCCCATTTCATTTAGCTGTTTTTAAATATTTAAAAATGACACAAAATGATTAAATTGATCACACAGATAGTTTTTTACAGAGAATAAATTGTGCTGCAAATGACTAAACATCATTTAAGTTGGAGAAAACTGATATTTTACATGGCTAAACGGAAAGGATCAATCTTTGCACGTCTCACCTGACAGTGGGGCTTTGATGAGGGGCATGTTTCAAGGTTTTGGTTCTTAAAACTCAAGTAGCAGGTGTCCCCTTTACATGTTCCCATTTCACATTTGTTTCCCTAGAAAACAGTAAATAATAGAGAATGATGCAATAATAAGCTCTGTGAAGTTTAGTCATGTCTTTAAATGTAAGCACTTTAGACTATTTTGTGTCTAAAATGTTTTAAAGGTAAACCTATAACAAACCATAACTGCAATTCATCAAAAGTTCAGTCCATAGCATTATCACAATACAGCAATCAAGAGATAACATTTCATGAATTTGGAAAAATAGTCCCCTTACATTGTTGGTTGTTGTCATGGCAGGTGCCGTGGTGGGTTTAGGCGCACTTGTTATTGTTGTTTGAGTATTGCTTGCTGTCAGTAGAATCAGGAATTAAAAAAAAAAAAGATTGAAAAAGTGAAAACTTGCACCTAAAAGCATGATCAAGCATGACAAGTGATTCAGATGAAGGGAAGAAGATAAAACGAATGTCATAAACACTGATAGCTCTTCCTCTCTTTACCTGTGGTCATTGTCATCATGGATGCAAAAGTGTCATTGAGACATCCCGTTGAATTGCAGCATTTCTCAGAGCAGTTGATGTCAGAGCTGTTGACACAGCTCATTGCACAAGAGGAGCTGCAGCTGACATTGTACTGCATGTATGCTGTCCTCAATAGCTGTTGCACAATAAATTGACAAAATGAAGCATTATTTGCTGCCACTGACTCTCTTTGGTTCTGATAATCACTAAAATCACTTTCGGAACATTTGTAAATATGCTACTGATTTAGCAATCAACTGTCAATCACTAAACATAAGCTTAGTTGTATTTTTTATCAAACATAAAGCAACTTTGCCTGGTTTGAGTAGATTCTCTCATTACCTGACATTTGTAGTCAGACGAGCAGGAAGTGACATTTTCACTGGAGTACTTTGAGTAACATTCAGAGTAGGAGCAGGTAAACCAGGGACAATATAGCTGTGTATGAGCATGTAAAGAACAGCAAAGGCAAAAAGTAATAAGAACGAGGTGTGACAGAAACCAGTACACGAATATAATAAAGATGGACGTGCCATATCAGATGAAGAATTCGCCATCGAAGTCCCGTTTGTGTCTGTGCTGCCTGTGAAAATAAAAGAAAAATGTGTCAGATCATGAACTGAAATGACCATGACAGTCTTAATGATACATTGCTGTATTTTTTTGTAAATCTTAATCAGAGTTTATTGTGTCAGAAGAGGCACCAGCAGAGAAGGACACCAGAGAAGTGAAGGAATTAGAGCCTGAAGTCATGGCGAAGAAGGGAATTAAAACATTAGACTGACTTGAAGTTGAAAAATCTTCTAATATAACCTTCTATTCTGTAGCTGAATTTAAAATGCAGAATTTTTGAGGCAGACATTGTAATGGGAGGTATGCTATGCACTGGGGATTGCACTTCAGTTGGGTTTGGGGTTCTTCAGATATTAATTCTGGTCTTTCAGATTCTGTTTGGTCCTTAAAGAGAGCAGTTTGACATCCCTTTAGATTTTGGTGGAACAATTACAGTTTCTTGCCCACTTCAAATTGCACATGCGTTTGCTTAAATCTTATTCTCATAATTCCACAAATAAGTGTTTAGAACACATACTGTAGAGTTTTTTATTTGTATAGAATCTGTCTGATTGGTGAATTCAATTTCAATAATAATTGCTCTTAAAACCTCATGTCTACCACAAGAATCTAAAAAAAGGCATCAAGCACCAGCCAGCCAAAGGCAGAGGAAGCACTCTATGTAGCACACAGTTTCAGTTGATGCACAATACCCTAATGCTTGACAGAGTTAGGTGCTGTTGGATACCATGCCTTCTGTGATGGTTGTGAAAGACTGGATGGTAGTAAATGTGGAGCCTCCGGAGGTGGTTGTGAGAGACTGTGGGCTGTGAGATGTTGAGCCTCCGGAGGTGCTGGTGGAGGAAAGCGTGCGGTGAGATGCTGAATCCCTAGAAGATGCTGTAAAAAAGCTGGTATTTTTAGGTGAAAAGGCTCGAGGAGAGGTTTCAGGAAACAGCATGCTTTGTAATTGAGGGGATTCAGTGATACTTGAAGAATAGGGGGTGTCAAATGGTAAGCCTTTGGAGGTTCTGGTAAAAGAGAGGGTGGTGGGAGGTTTTGACATTATGGAGGTGTTGGTGGAAGAAGGGGCGCCTTGGGTGGTTGTAAGAGGTTGGTTGATGTGGAGTAATGACCCCACTAAGTTTGCCTTGGTTGAAAGGCTTTTATAGGTTTGTGAAACTTCAGATGTAAGAGAAGGGGTGCTGTCAGTGGAAGTAAAGGAGCTTTCGGATGAAATGCTTTCAGTAGTGGTTGCAGGAGGCTGGGTACTGTGGAATAGTGAGCCTTGCATGGTGTCTGTGGACAACAGGGAAGTTCGGGATCCTGAGCCATCAGATGAGAGAGTAGAAGACGGAATGATCTGGGATGATAAGCTGTTGACAGCTGTTGAAGTAAGGGTGCTTTTGGGAGAAATGCTTTTAGTTGTGGTGATATCGGACAGGCCACTCAGGGAGGCTGAGCCTTCAGAAGTGTCATAGGTTGAGACATGGGGTGCTGCACCTCTATAGGTGAGTGTGGAAGACATTGTGCTTTCGGATGGAAAGCTCAGAGAGGTGGTTGTTAGGTAACTCTGTGAAACTGAGCCATCAGTGGTGCTTGTGGAAGAAAGAGGGATGTGGGATGATGAGCTTTTAGATGTGACAGCAGTTAAGAGTGGGGTATGAGTGGACAAGGGTCTGGTGATGCCTGTGAGAGATTGCGCCCGTTTGGATGAAAGGCTTTCAGACGTGGCTTCAGGAGTACTCCAGAAAAAGAAACTTTTGGTGGTGCCTGTAGGAGAAGGAGGGATGTAGGATTGTGAAGTTTCCCCAGGAACTGTGGAAGAATGAGTGCTTCTGGATGAAAGGCTTTCAGATGTGACAGCAGTTAAGAGTGGGGTGTGAGTGGACGAGGCTCTGGTTGGGCTTGTGGCAAAATGGGTGATGTGGGATTGTGAGGTTTCCAAAGAAACTGTAGAAGAAAGGGTGCTGCTGGACAAAACCCTCTCTGAGGTGACTGTATAAGACTGAGTGTGGTAGGATTCTGATTCCCCAGAACTTCCTTCATGGTCGGCCATTGTTGAAAGAGGATTCACAGATGAGATGCTCTCAGGGGTAACTGTGAGAATTTGGGGGCTCTGATATTCTGTATTTGAGGAGATTTTGTTGGTAGTGGTCTTTACAGTACCTCCAGTGGCAGTAGAAGCAGAACTGCTGGTGTACATCGAGGACGTTGTGGCTGTATTTTGTGTAGTCGCAGATGAAGTAACAGAAGAGGACTGGACGGTTGCTCCACCGCTGGAGCTGGAAGAGAGTTGGATTGCCGTGGTACTTTCAGACCAAGAAGTGGATGTGGAATTCATTCTGTCAGTGGAGTTTTGTCCAGAAACTAGGGATGGAGGCAGAAGGAATCCCAAAAGAAGCAAGTGCAGAAAACCTGCAGGGCATTGGGGAAAGGAACAAGAAAGTTACACCACAAACTGTGTCCTTTAGCTTTTGAGGAAGCCTGAGCATGCACAATTATTAACACTTACAGCTTTAACAAATATATACTTTTAATAAAGCCACAGGAGCTTTGCTTACAAGGACTGATAAACTGTAAAGGTTTTCCTATGTATTTTCATCCATGCTTCTTTCTGTACTCGTCACACTCCTGAAAGGCTGTCTGGAACTAGCATCATGAAGAATTCCAACTTTTCTTGGTTTCATTTCAGTACAGCTACATTTTGATGTCAACTGTTGAGTCATTGTGTTACTGACAGCTGTTAATGCTCTCTACAGGGGTTGATGGTTTAAAGGGGTATTATTTTTTTGAGTAAACAAACACCAATTTAACGCTGTTGAGTGGATTAGACTGCTGATATTTCAACCCTCTTATTCAGCATGTGGTATGGCTTTACGGCTCGCCAGTTTCAAATACTTAAGTTCAGACTTTGTTGACTGAACAATTGATGATCTGATATTTTACATATTATGTTAATATCAATGTCAGGTTGAATTCAAGATCATTATTTAATATGACAAACTAAAATTTGGAGCAAACACTTCAGGTACTTGCAGGTTTAACTTTAATAATTGATGACATCAAAATTAATAATTAAGGGTGGACTCATCTTTTCATATTTCTTTCAGTGCTACAATCAGGCTCACATGTTAATATGTCAATTTAATCATCCAGAAATGTACTACTTTACTGGCTACATATTAAAAAAAACATAGAAGTTTTTTATTGTCTATATGAAAAAGCAAATTATGTCATTGATAGTTTATTATAAGTAAACATTAAACAGAAAAAAACAAAACGCTAAACAGAATCTATGGTTCCTTGCATGCATTTTACAAAATATGCTGTAATTACATATAAAAAAAAGCATTTTTACCTGTACCCTTCATTAAATTAGTCACAGCCATTATCTTACAGGGGGAAGAAGAGAAAGTTCTTTGTCCAGGCTGCAAAAGTACAACAAACATTATTTCATTCTTATCTTCCTAAATAAAAAATCTACTAAAAAAATCTTTCTTTAACATACAATTTCAGACATGGTAAACTAAAAAACTGAATAAACTAAGCCTCAAGCTCAATTTACGTGATGACAAAAGGTCTTTATAAAGGATGACAGTGTGGTGCAATCCAGAGTGTTTACCCAATGGTGTTCTGAATGAAGAGTCGTGCTCATTCATTGTAACCCACCTGGGCAGTTCTTTTGATCTGTGGTCTGGTCTTTGTACAATCCTCTAATTGTTCTGATGAAACTGATCTCATAATTGTTCCATCCCAGCTCCCGAGAACAAATATGTGAATCCGAAAAGGACCAACTTCTAACCCAATCATGTTCCACAAGGTGAGGCAGGAGATAAATGAGAAGTCTGATAAATCCAAAAGGCTGTTTTTGTTAAGAATTGTTAGGTGTGGTGACTTGCAGTTATCTCATATTCATTGAGATGGTTTGACGGTGAACACAATTAAAAAGTGTTTGTTCTTTGATTAGTCCTCCTGGGAGAACAGGTAAGTGCTAAGACTTGTTTATTCCTTTCTCCCCTGGATCCCATTATAACCTCCTGTGTGTATGACACAGTGGAAACTGAGTTGCAAAGGTGTCATTTTTATTTTAACTTGAACAAAAAAACATAAAACTCTGACTTTGAATCAGAAAAAGCAATTGGTAGAAAGTGCACAACAAAGTGTTGTTGCAAAAACTGAACTGAACAGTTGCACTTTTTCTTTTCTTCATTCTGTAAAGCTGAACTTTTTGACTGTTTCTGTTGCCAGAATCTGCAGTCAGACGCTCTTCTTGTAATTGATATGGGAAAAAAAGTTAATAAAAGCGTTCAAATCTTAAAGTGAAATAATGTTAAACTATCACGTTTTTTCAATGTTTAAAAAGATCCATGCATCTTTGAGGCAGACATTTAAAGCAAATACCAGGTGTGCCAAAAGTAGCATCCTTGTTTTTGACCTGCTTCACTTTTGCTTATTCCTCAGAAAAATGTTTGAAATAACAAAAAATGTAAAAACCAAACAAATTTTGAACTTGAAGCCAACAAATTCCACTCACCTGTGAGATACTGCACCTGCGTTTTTGGCCGCCGTAGTTAAAGTGAAGGATCTTTCTCTCCGCTTGCTGTTTCAGTTGCTTTCTCCGTCGCCTCCCCTTTTACTTCCTGCTGACAGCACCGCGACGTAACAAGTGGAAACTCTCACTCACAGCTGAGGGAGAGGAGGTGACCATAGAGCCCTGCTGATTCTGGGTGGGTCCAAAGATGATGTGGTAATGGATCCAGAAATAAAAAAAATTATTGGCTCATTCAGGTAACCCACAACGCATGAAAACTATTGGGCCTTAATAATGTATTTGCGAATCCAAAACTTTTTCTGTGCAGTTCTGTCAATGTCCATTTAGAAACAAAGCACAACAACACAACAATTTATTTGCAGGTCACATGCTATTAAAATATCTCATTGCTATTTTGCTGGGTAATGTAGCATGAAAGCAGATACAAAACATTGTAACTAGTGATTAAAGATTTACAAAAATAACTTAGAGGATTAAGCATTTGTGAGTTTTTTTCAGAGCCATGTCTTGTATAGGGCACCTTCTAGTTTCTGTTGAATAAAATGTGAAATCAGAGCCTCCTTTCTCTCCAACCCATAAAGCTCTCACACATGACAAATACTTCTTTGTAACCTAAAGAACGTAGAAACCTTGGGTCCAACACAAAAGCAACTTGAACGTTTCAGGTAACAGAGTTCCTCTTTTCTAACTCTTGAGCTGCATGAGGTGCAGGTGTGTTGCTATAAATATGAAAAGAAATGACATTTTCTTTCTTTGGTTAGATTTGGGAAATCGGTCATGGATTAGGTTGTGCAGTCACACCTTTGAAATGAACAGACGTTGGGAAAACATGTAAAATATTAACATTAATACACATTTTAAAGCCTGTTTGCTCAATGCTCATCCCACCAGGCACGGACACATCTATTAGTATTCTAAAATATGGCTATTTCAAAGTTCACAGCTATAGATATACTTTATGCATCTGTTGGACATGAGGTCATAGAGATCTATTGCATATCGCGGTTTAGCTAATTGAGTCAGTATCCCATAATGCCTTTTGTAATGTAAACACACCATTTTCTTCCCACCAGACACATGATGTCTATTAGTTATTTAATAGACATAGATGTCCATTAAATGACTAATCGATTGTGTCTATCTAATATACATCCACTGAGATGTCTGGTAGAACATTATTGGTAGACATCTACAAAATAGAGTAGTCTAAGATGCCCTATCTTAGACTACTCTATTTTGTAGATGTCTACCAATAATGTTCTGCATAGGAGCTCTCCTACACATCTACATGTAGACATCAAATCTTAGGATATTTTTTTATGTCTATTTCCGTACTTAAAAAGAAAGCACTTACTAGATATAAAATCAAAAAGCGAAGCCAAACATATTTCTATCATTGTGATTTTGATGAGTCATCATGGCTTCGCATCTCATCAAAGTAGACACTGGTGTGCAGCAGAAGATCAGAAAATTGAGTTTAAGCTCATCCTAATAATAATCCACTCTGACAATAGATTAAACCTTTTACCATCATTTTGTTTAGTTATATAACAAGTAAAAAATTTAAACACAAATATTTATATTATTTTGTTGTTTTGATGCAAGTTCCATAGACCTTTAACCCAGGTAAATTTCAGTAGAAATGTTTGCTACTTTTTGGAATGTAGAATTTTGCTATTAGAAGTTGTCTGTAAACAAGAAGGCTGCACGGTGAGAAGAAGCTGGTTTAAATCATGGCTGGGACCTTTCTGAGTGAAGTTTGCATCTTCTCCCTCTGATAGGATGTGGATATTCTTCTGCTTTCTCCCACAGTCACTGTTAAAGGTGGAGTACACCCTAATCACCAGTCAGGCGCATCAAGCAAAACTAAAAAGTAAAATAAGTAAAACCTCATTCATTTAATTCATAACCAGTTGAAGCACAGCGTTTCTCACGTTGACTACACTACCCATAATGCTTTAACAATCCAGAAAGCAGTTTGGCTTCACCAAAGTCGTATGACAACAATTCGACAATTCAACAATTCACATTCACAGCTGACATTACACTACCTCCTGCAAGATTTGCTGCATTGAGATAATCACACATTGTACAGGTTGTCTTTTATTTTAAAAGGATGTCATGTGGACTTCTGTCAAAAGTTAGAACTATTTCATATTTTTCATGTTTATGCTTTAGTTATGCAAAAATGTTTAAATATTTATCATAATGGTAAAAATAACAACAAAAAATATTTTTCTAAAGGGTTGAGTCAGACTTTGTGGCTCCTATTGGGTTATAGTCTGTAAGAAATTAACCTGAATGGCTCTTTAAGAGCTGAAGGTTAGAACGACCAGTTACAATAAGAGGACATTTAAGATCCTGATTGTGTTCCACAGAAACAACTGACCAACAAAGATTATCAAAAAAACAAGGTGTGTAATGCTCCGTGGGAGGAACAGAGGAACATTGAGTACCTTAAACAATAACAGATCCTTTTACCAGCAACTGATGTCAAAGCTCATGAGTCTTCCGTCTCAAAACACAGAAAACATGTTTTGCATGTAAAAGCTGTTAAAGCTTTTGGGAGACAGGTTTAACCTTCTGTATCACACAAATGCTTTTTTTCCACCTGTGAAACAGTGGTTGTTGTATCATGGTTTGGGTTGCTGCTGCTTGGCTAATGAATTATTTGGTGAGATAAAAGAAGAGAATGATGTCTGAATCACTGCAGTAATTGTTAAAAAAAATGCATTTGCTCTGGAAAAAGAGGCGTGCGTTCATTTTTTCATTCCAGCATCAGTCAAGTTCAACTCATGTTTTGCATTAGAATAAATAGCTTGTTGTGCAACAATCTAATCTGGTAACATTTTTATAAATCAATTGAATAAAATGTAATCTGACTACTTTAAATGCATCCGTTTACTTTTAGTTTTGATGCATTTAGTGCTCAGTTTGGTTTAATGAAACACATTTGTTATCTCTGTATGCTGCTGAGTGATTCTATGCATCTTTGCAGGAAACTGCAGCTGAAAATTTTTACCTTTCGATTGGATTTAAACCCCAAAATCTGAATTTAATTCTAGAGGTTTTTTTTCTATCTCACTAGATTTTGCGGTTTCCTTCACATCAAGAGAAAAGCATTTACATTTAGCCCCTGTTTCTGTCTTCTTCTGTCAAATGAAATATGCCATTTTTGTTTAAAAAAAAGCTACTGTAGTTAATAAGGACATGTATTACCTTTTTCAAATTTGGCCTTTAGACAGTATTATTTTTTAATCATTTTTAATGAAAAGTTCACATTTGTGATATTCAGTTAAAGATTTACAATTTGGACATTACCATTACCAAAATACACCTGTGTTTTTAAAAAGTACCAAATATTCTTCTTAAATGAAGTAAAAATTCACATTTGAAGAAAATGTGAAGATTGTTGGTGTATTTAAGGTTTAATGAAGAAATATTTCTAGTAAATTAGTTTTCCTCTCTTTCTCTGGTTTGAAATGGCCAAATTAAAAAAAAAAATTAAAACAAAAGAAACAAATGAAATAACATTGTTTTTATTTAAGCTTTGTTTTTTCCCCTTCAGCTTTGTAAAGAAGAGACTGTTAAAAGAGGATTTTCCATGCATCTCATCACCATTAAGTTTTCTTACAGAAGGGATAGTATTACAGCGTTAACATTCCCGTTCACTAAAGCAACAGCACATTAATGCTTCTGTACTGCATGAGGCGCACAATTAAAAACTCTCGAGGTGAAATTGTCATTTTCTTTCAGTCTTCAGTCTTCACTGAATGCTTTGACTGGATTAGGGAACCACACAGCTCAGCATCAGCTGTTGGAAAGGATTCTACAGCAACAAGAGAAACGGAACTGATACATGATGATTTAAAGCTAAACTTTGCTGATCTTCTTTTGGGCAGCTTTTAGTTGACTCATGTCAAGGAATTCACCATTCTCGTCTACAAAAATCATTGCTCCCTTTTTAAATGGCATATCTGTGTGAGTTGAGATTATCAGGCCTTACTGTAATAAAATCAGAGAAAAACTGAGAGCTGTTGAGAAAAACCTTCGTATCCATCCTCCTTTCTTGCCAGAACATCAGTTGTCCAAGTCTCCAACTAAGTGACAATAAATAACTTTAGAAACTGTTCATTATCCTTTTAAAAATATATTTTTGACAGACTGGTGACCTGTCCAGGGTCACCCATCCTAGGCTTTTGTCAACGGAAAACATGCCCCATTGTTTAAAAAAGGCTGGGAAAAAACGTTCTATACCATTACATGATCAACAAAATTACAACACACTTTGCTCAAGAATAATCAGTTCAACAACGTGTTTACATAAAAAAAAACATGTAATAAAAGAAAAAATATTGAATTTAATGTATGTGCCTGTGTATATTTAGCTCTGACATCAGAAAAAGAAGTTTCTAAAACATTTAGGGTAAAGCATTTAAATAGGTCTCTTTTGATTTAAATTTACACTCCTAAAACACTTAGTTATTTCTTCAACCCAGTTATTGGGTTGTCCGTGTTGGGATATATTTTTGGGTTCCTTTTTGGAGCAGTACTAATTATTAAGGTAACAGTGGTTTCATTTCAACCCAATCTATGTTTTCTTTCCTGAGTTGAATTAATCCAGCCAAACTTTAGTCCATATTTAATCTCTAAATTAGGTTAAAAACAACTTTGGTTGTTTTCAGTGTGTAAATAAGAAATTTGGTCCAGCAGCAACAACATTAAGATTACTGTTATATTCAAGTGCAAAAATAATGCATTTTATTACCCATGTGGCAATTCATAAAACATATATTATGGTGTGGATAGAAGAACGTACCACCATCCAGTAAAATTCTTATATGTATGTGCTATCACAGACATGGCATCATAATTTGCATGTTAAAATTTTTCATTCTGACAGTCTGATAGTGTTTTGATTATCTTCTAATTGTGCAAAAATGCAAAAATAGTCATTGTCATTTACAGAAAACGGAGTTTCAAGCAGTACTGCTCTCTCATTATTTTGTTTTGAGCATACATCTTCAGTGTGCTCGTGTGTTTGAATGTGCAGGAGGACATGACCCACAATGTGAGATGAGTGCTTTTCCATGTCTCTGAATGCAGGCCTAAAAGGCTTGAAATTATACATCTATTCACAGACAGCAATTAACTAAGCACACATTCAGATGGCTCACATTTCACTTCAATGCCAAGCTTTACTTTGAAACCCAAGACACCTGCATTGTAGAAATCAATGGACTAATCAAAGACAGAGAAAAATAATATAGCTTTTTTATTTGTAGGAGATAAACTCCTCAAAGGTCTACTCAGACTAAATAATCATAACATTTAATTGGCATTCTTTAAAAAAGGAACCGCAATACATAAACGCCATGGTATTACATAATAGTACATGTACGCAAATCATTTTAATTAAAACCTGATTGTCGTCACATTGTTAGTTTAGTATGAATGCAGTGCTCTAGACTCAAGTTTCAAAATGAACTTTTTTGCGTGATGACCTTTCAAATGTTCACGCTGAACATATCAAAGTGCATGAAAAAGGTTATTTAGCTTACTTCCAACCAAGTCACAGTGAGAACACTTGATCACTTGAACATTCAATCAATTTAATAACCACTACTCCACAGTGCAGCCTCTCTACATAACCTTACATCTAAACAGGTTACTTTTGTGCTATTTATAGTTATTTCTTTAACATTTACAGAAACTGTTCCATCAATACAAATTTATTATGACTATTATGTCATTTTGTATTGTGTCTCTTAGCTTTTGTGGGGAAGGTTGTGCTAGTAAAGGTTAGGTAAGTTGTGCACTTTAGAATTTACATTGTTCATGTACAGGTTTTGCAGACCAAAGTAAGCAGCCTGGCTCCAACTAGACTCTGTGTCTGCATGAGTAAGAAGATTAGACAAGATTTACCTGCCCAGCAGCCGTTTCCAGCGCTGTTCACGCAGAGCTGGTGCATGGCAACAGCTCCGGGAGCCACATTAACATACACCGGAGACTATAAGATAAAGCTCCATTGAACAGTAATGGGAGATATCACTTGCTCATGACTACACATGGAAGTGTTTTCTCCTATCTTACAGATGACCCACTGGAAAAGGTCAGTGCCTTCTCTGTGCAATTTCAAACTGTGGATGTGACAGCATAACATACTTTAAAATTAATCCCAGTTTCGAAAGCACTAATGTGCTATTAGTAAATTCTAAAGCTTTTTCAGTTCTAGTACTTTCCACTTCAGGTCGATAACCCTAAAATGTTGTTCACTGTTTGATCAAAACAGTCCAATGTAAGTGGAGCATGCTCCAACATGACAACAGGCATCCTATGGAGTGCATGTGTTTGGACATACAGAGGACTACTCTGCACCTGCAGGTTTCTCTGGGTGAGTTTCTGCTCTCAAACACGAGATGTTTTCTTCACTGCACCTTTTTTTAATATCAGTTGTGACCATTGAAAGGGGGTCACTGTTACTATGTATTGCAGATTTGTCCATACAATGCAGTCAAATTCTTGCCAAGAGAAAAGCACATCACAGATGAGAAAAGCAGGCAGTTGAAACGGCATGTGGGTAAGCAGCTCAGCAAACCAAAGCCTGAGTTGATTTGAATACACAATAGCTTAGATATGCACCATATTTTTTTTTATACTAATTGAGCTGTGAAAGCTATCTCGGCTTAACAGATAACAAATACAATTGCTGGTTTCAAGATGTGTTTTAGGATTATAACCAAGTTTTCTGTTCCTTAGTAGTGTCGGAAAATAAAATGACAGCGGCCATTCCTGGGAGCCCTGATCGCACAAATGCACTTCTCAAAAGACTGAACAAGACTGAGAGAGACCTTCTGTCACTCAAGACCAGGATTGCCTGTGAGAGAGCATCATGGGAAAGAAGATTTAATGATCTGCAAAGACAACAGGAAGAGCTACGTAATCAAGTGCGCTTGTGACACTGAACGTCGGCGGCAATGTAAACCTGTCTTTTACATTCATGGTTATTTTTAGCGTCCCTCTCAGCTAGTCTCTGATGCTGGAGTGCCGGTGAACGTGGGGGCTTTTGAGGACACTGGGGAGTCAGGAGTGGACAATGGAGATACATTTGATGAATGCTCAAGTAAATGGCAGCAATATGCAAAAGCCAACAATGGAATTTTGTTGAATCATGTCTCACAAAATTTCTCGTCTGTGATTGACAGGCGGTTTACACCAACGCAGAAGGTCAACGAGGTCATCAAGAAGTGACAGTTATGCCTGCAGTTTGTCAGGATGCCAAATGACGTTATCATCAGTGCAAAGCTCCAGATCAACTTCCTCTTTATCTTCAGCCTCCAGGTAGTCAAAAAAGACTCAGGAAGTTGGAAGAAAAGCTTCCAGCACAACCAATTATAAGTGCCTCCCAAAATGTACAGTTCTTAAAGCTTAATGTCTATAGGAGAGTAGAAGAGTGCATTAGAGTTATAATGTGCTGATTCTGAAATTGATTTTTTAAAAATATGTTGTACATTGCTTGTTTAAAGTACTTGTAAGTAGTTGGAAGTTTAAGTATTTTCTGACTACCTGTACTTCCTTTTCAACTCCCAACTAGTGCTTCACATGGTTGTGATACAATTTTTTTACCTTCAGAGGATCTGACATAGATGATCACTTTTTTATAGAGCAAATTCAAATATTGTGTAAACAAGACTAAATAAATTAAATGACATCGCAGCTGTTGTTGCATTGTTACCGACTGAATCATTTTTTCTTCAAGTGTGCAATCATGGAGAAAATCTCGAGGCCCTCACCGAGTTTTTGTTCCTCACTCACCCATGGACCTGCAGCTCGGCCACCGGGTCAGGATCATGCTGCCATCTGGCAGGATCAGCACAGGAACAGTTCGTTTCCTGGGTCACCTGCAGGGGGAGGCAGATCTACACCTTGGGGTGGAGCTGCATGCTCCTGATGCAGCTCAGTGTGATGGACGTTACAAGGGTCAGAGCTACTTTGAATGGTGAATGATCTCATTTTTCAAAACTGCGTTCAAATGAAACTAATGTTCTGTGTCTCAAGCATTCAGAGTTGAAAAATAATATTTTCTGCTGAAGCATCTCTATTATAGAGCTCCTGCAGTCATGTGGCCACACTATAAACAGTAATTCTGTTGTTAGTCAACTGGAAACTTTAAAGTTCATCCAGTAGTGGTTCAATCACTCAAACTAAAGAATTTAAAATTATATAACACATACACACCGTTTAGGGTTTACGTCTGATAAATACTAAAAAGCTCCAACATTTTCAATAACCTGACAATATTTCCTACAAATGCTTTGCTAATTTCTTTATGCATGCATTATACCTTTGTCACCCATGTTTCTCAGCTTCCTTAATAGACATATGAATCATCTTATCTGTGACACATTTGAATTGGGTTTATAGCAATGCTAACATTTGGGTAAACAGTGATCATGTTGTTTGAAATTGACATAATCATGAACATAATAACTGGGCAAATAACTCTAATCATATTAAATAAAAAACGAATGCACTTTCAGCAGTGATTGTTACTGCCATTTCTTAGTAAAAGTAGTCTATTTAAGTTTACTACAAGTGTACTTCGTCTTTACTAAAAGTCAGGCAGTGTATATGAAGTTTACTTTTTTTATGCCATTTATATTTGTGAGCTTACAATGCTCCAATTTAGTCTGAAGAAGTATTTAGTTGGCATAATTCCTACAATACAAGTACATGGTCTATAGGATTACTTGTTATACTTATACGTGTACCCAAGTGTGCTTAATAAAATAAAATTCAGGAGTAATACTTTAGGCATTGACGATTTAATTGTTGCAGCACAGATCTGCACCTATTTCCTGCTACAAACCCCTACTGTGATCTACAGGAGGTTTAAAATAATGTCTTTCTGGATTTTGTCTCCCATATTTGTAATTTGAAACACGTCAACTATTTTTTGGGTAAATTACTCAGCTCTTTAACAAAGACTTGTTACTGCATTTGACAACATGCCATATGTTAGAGTTTGGAACAAGTGTGAAGGGAAGTGGAAGAGATGTTAGTGTACTGCAGTCATTCAGCTATGTCTTCTAGGTTGGCACTTGAATGTCCGTCTACTAATTCCACTATAAATCACTGCAGATTTGCATTTTCTATAGCATAATATTGATGAACAATGAATCATGGTTGCTTATGTTTTTATTACTCCATAAAATTAGACATGACGTGTTGTTAACACCTCTCAAATTTAGCTAACCAGATGAGCTGTATATGCAAATTTCTAACCTGTTCAGCGTGTTCATGTTACTTCATGTCACTCTTATTGACTTGAAGCATTAAACATATAAAACATTCTGCATTGGGAGTTGTGCATATTGACATACATAATTTCAAATTACATTTATTATTAGGTTTAATTTATTTCTGGCTTTATGTATTTTGCAGTAAACCCGGACATGGTGCCTTCGTGCCATTCCACAAACTACTGATGGCCTGGGAATAAAAGAAGCACGGACATCTGTGGGGTAGAAGATCTCACAGAATGTATCAGAGTAGTACCTGCCGTCCTCAACTTATTACATTTAAGTACATTTTTGTATACATATTTAATTTACAACATGTATGATAGATACGTGTTGTTGATATGATATAATTCATTTCTGATAACAATAATCCAATTTCTAGAAATGCAGCTTTAAGTGATTACATGACACTGGGAATGGTTATAATAATGTGGGGGATTCTCAAATACAACGAAACATTCTATTGACATTAAGTCTGTAGGTGCAATGACTCATGTTAAGTTGTCAAACACAGACGTGTTTTTTGTTCTTCAAATACTTTTCAAAAGGGATTTGCATTTAAGGAAGTATGTGTGAGATTATCATGTCAGACAAGTCACAACATCGCAAAACTTTAAATTGAATACAAATTTCTTGCACAAAAACTAATCTGGTTTCTTTGTTAAAGTAGATAACAATGTTATCAGAAAAATTCTAACATCAAACATTTATTTTGAGTCCACTCAGGATCAGCAGGAACGGATACCTAAACTGACATCAGACTTTTGAGACTGTGTTTTGTACCGTACATGTTTGTCACCAATCAAAAAAAAGCATACATGTTAGTGTAAATGTATTTATTTATATAATAAGATGCATCAAAATGGTTCAGACTCTATTGACTCTCTATTTAGATAAAGTATTTGTTTAGTGAAGTACAAATGTGCAGTAAAATATATTTATGCGCTTTACTGACAGAAAGATTTATGTCAAGTTTCAGTTTGAGAGAAACATTACTTCCTTTTGGGCAGCTTTGACACTTTCAGTAAATAAACGGATCTCAGAACTGCTTAAAGTTTATACTGTCCTCAAGAGATTCTATTATTTTTCAAACAAAGGGACACTTGTCTGTTAGATCAGTGTTTTATTTAAAAATTAAGTTTTACTGATTACTCTTTCTTCTGTACCAAGAAAGATTTAGAAGTTTCAAACTAGTTTCTTCTAACATTTGTCCTTTTAAAGTCCCACTCAAACAATTTTTTTCGATTGTAAAATGGTCCCAGTGGTCATTTAATTACAATAATGCAGCTTTTAGCCTAGATCAAAAATGTGTCGTTATTAAGACATATTTTCTACAGAGCAGCAGGAACTTGTTAGAAATTCACTTCTGAGCTGCAGGCACTAATTTCACTAATTTCCCATCAGCGCTTTGTTTACACTATTTCCAGCTAGCTTTTTGCATCTCACAAGCCCAAGCTAACATTAGTATGTCAGAAAATAACTAAAATAAAAATAACAGAGCAATCCAGTTGTACAGTTTTGAGCCAGTTGTCAGCTCAGATGAGGAAAATGAGTTGCGTTGATGGATTTATTTGTCTGCAAGCGGATGCATCAGAATTGTAGCAGAGAAAGGAGACTTAGGCCCACCCATGGCATTTCCTGTATCACAATCCCAGTCTATTTTAGACTGCAGGTTTTCATCTGTTCCTTATCCATCATGATTTGAATAAAGAAAGACTCAGAAACGCAGTTTTTGACTTAAATTATTTAGTATATGTCCTCCATCATGGCAAAAATGCTACAAGAACATGTTAAAGACACCAAAAACACAATTTTCAATGGAGTGGGTCTTTAAACAAAATCTTAAAAAGTTGTCTCAAAAGGAAAAACTAGAAAGAAGATCTCACAAAGAAAAGAAAGTGATATTAACTCTATAGCACAGCTGTCACAGAGGGAAATTTCAGTGGTTTAACGGGAACTACATAGCATTTTTGGCCTCAGGGTAGCATGGCGGGAATTTCAGAGAAGAAACTAAAACCTGTGAAATTAGTTCAAATATTTTTTTTTAGTGTAAAAATCTAAAGGAAGGAAATAAAAAAAAAAAAAAAACCTTTCAACTCTCTTTTGACCTTAGGTATAGTTTAAAGCTAATTCGACCAACAAAATACAGCTTCAATATCATGAATCACATAATCATGCAAGACAAATAATCTTGCTGAGAACTGTTGTTTCAATCATATAATGGCTTACATTTGAACACATTTTGAAAGGAGCAGCTTATCGTAAAATGTAAGAAACTTTTTATGGAAGTGAAAGGTGACACACAGACTAAAATTTTCCAGCTTGTGGCAAAGCCATTGTGCAACCCCAACATATTTGAATACACTGCAGCTCCATGCCAAGTAGGTCATATTGAATAGCAAGCTGTCCTGGAATATTATCATGGAATAAAAAACAACAAGACAACATACAAAAATCCCGTGTAATGCAATATGCATCAACAATGTAGACATTTAATCTTGACCAACTTTGGTCTAGAGGCACTTTTTATCCAAAACTTGGACGACAAGGTCACATTTGACTAAATCGTCATACAGAAAGCTGAAAAAACTTTGGCTAAATTGCCCATAAATACCTCATCTTCACTGCAATAAAATGACCTGCTTACAGCTATATAACAAATGAAAATAGTTTAGAAAGTCTGCCTTTGAGCTTTAAGGTTCAGTATCTCTGCAGCCAGTTTTTCTGGATCAGTCAGATTTGGGAACATCAACATGACCTCATCCACTTCTTTTGGGTTAAAGATGGCTTGCAGTTTTTTACAAAGTTCCGACCTTTCTGGGTCAAATGAGGCAGAAGGTGGTTGTAGTCCCCAGGGTTGGTACTGATGGCAGGAATTATGGGAACGTGAGGAATGGACCTCTGAAGGAAGGCTGCTCACCGTTCTGATTATGGGCATTCCCTGGAAGGGATCTGACCAATAGTTACGCTGCAGGTGAGGTGTGTCGCTGTAATTTAAGTGACTGAGGAGGTTGTGCTGTTGAGGCATGTTGCTTGGGAACATATTTGGAGAATAGGTCTTATTAAAGGGTTGACCCTTGTAGTCCATGTTTCTGTTTTGTTGCTGGGTGTGAGAACAGCAACTGCACGACTGGTTGGTCTTGGTTTTTTCAAAAAAAGCAGAAGCATGATGCGGTCTTGAAAAGGCGTTTTGACAGTGGGGTCTGAATTGGTGCGAGGTGCTGTGAGAATGTGAAACATCTGCGTTGTAACTGTCAAAAGAGTCGAAGCCAGAATCCAAACACTCATGAGACATGGTAGCGTAGCAGTGATTCTGAGCCGAGTGTAACCCAGGCCACTCTTTGTGACCCCGAGTGGGAGAAGACCCCATATGTTTTGGATGTATTTTAGGATTCTCCCAATAAAGTAGACTATTTTCACTAACCAGACCTGGGAGGGAGGCACTCTGCCGCTCTCTGGGGAGCTGTTTGTCTTGAGGGTGGGGACAGTCTTTCTGAGAAGGATTGTAGTCAAGCTGAGGCTGTCTTGGGGATAATCTTGCAGATCTTTCCTCTGTCACAGCAGAAATCTGGGCTTTCTCTCTCAGTTCATCAGCCAGCGACAGATAGGACTGGTTTGCCCTCTCAGGATGGTAGAACTTGCATTTGATGCCATACGTGCACTTTTTGTCTGAGGGAGATCAAGATAGAGACACACTCAAAACCCCAACTTTGTGACATTTTGGAAACAGATCAGAGAGCAGCATTGCTTGTTCTGATCTCCATAATAACAATTTCTCACCATATGGACAGAATTGTCTTTTCTGCTCCACAAGCAGCGGCTTTATCCTAAGGAAGTTGCTGAGGCTGGGCCCATGTCGACCCAGAGGATCATCTGGAGGCATAAATCTGCAGAAAATTCAAGCAAATCAGCATTTTTTTCCCCAACAAACAAAATTGTTTACTACTTTTCGTAAAAAAAGAAACACACAATGTTGTAAAAGATTGCTTTTCAATTTGAAAAAAAAAAACAAAACAGCATTCTTACTTGTCATTTACAAATGAGTACATGAGGAGCCTCTCTTCAATGCATTTCTTCCACTCAGGTCTTTCTCCTTGGAGATCCCGGTAGGTATCATTGGACACAATCACTCCGCTAGACTCGTACGCCAGTTTCACAATGAAACGGTCGTCATAGCAGACCACGCGTTTGCCCCCAACGCGCCGCGAGGGAGTGAAGACCACAATCTTTTGTTTTTCCAGCTCTGTCAGGATGTGCTGTCCTGAAAATGAATAAAAAGTTATTTGTCAAATAATTGTGGAAAAATACAAGCAGTAGAGAAAGACACCAAAATACAAGTAATTTCATTCATGTTTTTTTAAAAAAACAATTATTTTAGTTTTATTTTTTCCTAACTTTAAGTCAAAGTGATATGGTATTTTATTTCTCTTACCCCCCCGCAAAAGACCTCCCAAAAAAACCCCAGCATTTTAGTAGACAAAACTTTAGTTATCAAACACTAGCAGTAATCATATGGCCTACATAACCTGTTCAATGTGCAGTTACTTTCTCTTTACAAAATATATCACTTTCCTTTGCCTTCAAGGCGAAAAACCTAGAATGGAAGAGAAATAAACTCATGAAATGAGTCAGAACCTGGTCAGACAATATTTAGTTATGGTCACCTTTTTAGTTAGATTGTTTGTTATTCTTAGGGACGGTCAGCTAAAAAAACGCCCGTCATCACTGACTTCATTTTGCAAAGAAACTACAGTAAGAGTGGGAAACAAAAATCCTCATCTGAACTTCCCGATGGGACTTTCCCACAAGTGGTTTTGTGTTGTTTTTTTCTTCTTTAACTTCCTTGTTTGGATACTGCATTGCCCCACCATGGCTCTGCAGTCACTGCCGGTCATCGCTTTCTTCCTTGAATATTAATTTCAAACATAACAAGGAACACTGACTTAAAAAAAAATCCCTCCTTTGCTCAAATTCCAGCATTATTGTAGCTGTCTCTGATTCATTCAGTTTTAATTTTTCTAAAGAAATTATAGGAAATCTGTTTTGAAGTTTGATTGACTTCCTCATGCTTTTAGCAGTAGGCTTTTTCCAACATAAACACACTAGTTCTCCCTTTGTAAATGTACACGTTGGTTGTTTTAAGAATGACTCATTAGGAGATTATGAAATACCTGCAACAGTGTAGGATACAACTGAGGTAGTTCTCACGGTCAAGCTTTTTGGCTAAGAATGTTCAACATATTACAGAATTTATTAACATATTGATAATTTTTTTTTTAATGATGAACAACACTTCTGATCGTTTTTTTAAATAAACTGAAAATATAGTCTACAACCGTCTAGGTGCTGCTCCCAGAGGTTGAAACGAGGTATTAAAAGTTGAATTTTGTGATTGGTCAACTGATGTAAGTTTCACGTCATTTCAGCAATTGCATGTCATCATGGCTCCAGTATAAAAGTTCCGCCAATCTTTGAATGGTGGCGCTCTAGCTTGTGGGAGTGCGGAGAAGAGGGAGAATCAGTGGTTCATGTTTTGTGTCACTGCAAATTAAATGGGGATAAAAGACCGCAGCTGGAGGAAAACAGTAGAGTTATCAGAGGGTGAGGGGTTGAGTTTGAGGAAACAGATGGACGCAGAGAATGCGACGCCAGGAGTGGTGGAACTCGTCCTGCAATGCTGGAGCTATCTTGCTGGCTAAACCGCCCCCTGGGCAGCTGGCTGGCCAGCAGACAGAGTGCCGCTATGGGATGGGGAGGCAGCCTGCTTGGGCCTCATGAACCTAATGATTTTGTCCTTATTTTCATCGAGACAATACTTAAAAAGAAAAAACCTAGTTACTTCAAGCTAACCCATTAGCTAACGTCACTGTCAATCACAGATCCAGACCACACCTCCCTCGCTCAGCCTGCCTGCCCTAGTCCCACCCCCTTCTTTAAATTTCCAAATCTGGCTGAGAGTGACGACAGTCTCCAACTGTTCTGGTGTATTACCCTTTAAAGGGGAGTGTCATCTTGGTAACTTTGCAAGAAAATCTTACTTTACAAGCTTGTTGAAACTTGTCATAACCGCAAACATATTTCCTTATAGCCAGAGGTTAAGAATTGAGTTTCTTAAGAATTGCTTGATGCTGACACAAAGTTAAAAGAAAAATAGTTTTTTTTTTTTTTTTTTTTACAGTTCTCTGTATATCCATCATCTACCTTTACAAGAAGTGTGAAACTGATAAATTCAGATATTCTTAAACGGATTTACACCTTTTCTGTCTGTCTCCTCACCTGTTATGGGGGTATCACTTCTGGGCTGCTCTTTGCGCCAGGAGGGAACAAACACTGTAACCTCACTGTGACCTCTGTCCAGGAAGAAGTTCACCGCTAACTGAATGCCCCGGCATGAGAACACTTCCTTGTTTCCATGACTGGAGAAAAAAAAGTGAAGCGTAAACATATTAAAAACAGTAATACAAAAGTAAAACGTGTGGAATGGAAAAAAGGCAAAAGGGAGTGTTCTGAATTTCAGTTCATTGGAATAGATTAATGTCAGGTTTCTCAGAATAGAACTCTTCCCTTTTTGAATGTTTTCAACATAAGTACCGTGTATCTGCTCAAGGCGAGTACAGCCTGATTTGTGAATTTGAATATTGTGTGCCGGATCTTTGTCAAGGCATGCACAGACATTGTTCTGCATGCCCATTTAAATGGTAAAGGGACTTGATGGTGGCTAAAAATGCAGACGACAAGTTCAGAAAAAAAAAAAAAGCTGGCAGGATGCGGGACACTTTCAGAGGGGAATTTTTCCGAGACTGATAAGAATAAAAAAAAAAAAAAAAAAAAAAATCACAACTGCCACAGTTACCTCATGGCTACATTGCTGCCATCTATGATGATTGGCCTCAGTTCTGTGTCTGCTCTCTTTTTGTCTCCTTGCTGTGATGACATGGTCCACGCCGGAGGTGGCTCGGGGTCTTTGGAGCTCTTGTTACCGCCGTCAAAAACACAAGGCGTAGAGCCGATACTGGTCCTGACCAGCTCCCCTAAAACGGCGTTTGTGTCCGTGTTTAGGCCCAGCTTTTTCAAAGCAGCCTTCACTGCTGTGGTGGGATAACCCAGTTTCCTGAAGAAGTCAACTTTGAGCTGGAGCTCCTCGTTGTTGGCCTCTGGTGATTCCAAAGGAGAACTTGGAGTTGGAAGTGTCTGGTCTATCATGACAGGTGATAAAACTGCTTCAGAATGATGTTTTTTTGATGTCTGAAAAACAAACAAACAGAACTATTAAAAAATATATTACTTGTGAAATATTTTCCATTTCTATTCTTGGAAACAGAAACATGTGAAAACAAAGTAAAAAGACCATTAAACTTCCTTTTATACAGAATTATAGCTTTAAAAAGATTAGAAAAACAAAAACACATGTAAATAATACACAATGACTTTAAACCTGTACAAATAACAACATATACTTTGTTATTTATAATAAATAACACAAACACACATTTGAATAAATGAAATGAAAAAAGAGGAAAACGTAATTTATTTTGAAATTGCAACACAAAATTAATTGTCATCGCTCATTTTAAACTTTGTTTATTTATTTTAAGACAGGTATAGTAAATATTTATATGACGGTTTAAAATGCAGATATATAAGTTTATAGCCTTTTTATAACCTATTTCAATCTTTAGTTTCATGAAACAAAATAAATATTTCAAATTTAAGTAGAAATCTAGCTGTTACCCGAAGTGTGGCTGCAATAACATGTTCCTGTTTTATTTATTTGAGTCCACTAGTAAAGAAGCTCCTTATGAATTTATATATTCATTAAATAATCGGGTTATTAAACAAGTACAAAAAAGTGTTGGACTAAAAGAAAACCATAAAGTAACACTGGAACAGCATTGTTTCCTTAAAGTAAAATATTTTACGTTATTTACAGAACTTTCAAAACAAAAAGTCAAATATTTTGAGACATTTTTTTTTCAAGTTTTCAATAACAATTCGGCATTTTTCTATGGTTTAAGTAACAAACCGTCTTTTCTTACACTCTGACCGGTTACCTGACACAGGTAACAGCTGAGCTACAAGGAGAACTTCCGCGCGCTCACTGGCACGCGGGGTAAAGTTGTCTTTCTACGAAGAAGAAGCGACCGCTTACCTGCTCTGTCCCACTCTTTGTCTTCATATTTCATGTTTCTGTTAAAATAAACCCTTCCAGTTTTTTAAGCAAGCAAAGTGAAGTCTGACAGGCCACGCCCACCTTTTCCTGCTCTTCTTCCTCGTCGAGTTTTAAGAACATTTGCATGTTAGCGAGATAACGCCAGTTCCTTTTTCAGTTTTTTTTTTTTTTTTTACGGCACTGAAACGGAATCCTTCCCCGCCGTACGTTGTCGGTTTCCCCCTAGTAATTCATTTACAAGAACTTCCAGAGCCCAACCTTTGTTTGGGAGCGGATTTTCACGCACCAACAAGCCGCAGCAATCCAGGAAGTAAACTACAACAGAAAAAAACCCCACAGTATCATTCTGACTCGCTTTTATTACCGCTTGTCAGGGTTGTTTGTTGTAAACGTTCTAATTATTTTTAAGTCCCCTTGTTGTTGATCCATTGCGCATATTATCATATCATATAAATAATAATAATAATAAAAAAAAATACAGTTTGAAGGAAATCACCTATTTTAACTTTTTAGAATATAGTTACAGGGTAAAACATGTGATATCCCTTCTAAATTGTCATATACCTTTGTCTTTTTATATAATTCATATTATAGGACCAGTTTTTGTTAAAAAAGAAAAAAAAAGAAAGAATTTTAAACTACGTCCTTCTATCACAAAGCATTTTAATTCAGTGATGTGTGCTGTGAGGTTTGTCTGTCACTATTTTTTTTTAAATATCCAAATTTATTTGTCAACTCCTGATTGTGTTTCAGATTTCCATCAGCATTCTTTCATCGCTGTAAACAACTGAATTTTTGGAAAGTAAAGAAAATGTTTCTTTTTCTGTCTTGAAAGAAAGTAAAATTGTATGAAGACATTTTTTTCAACAGAAAAATAATCTTAGTTTCAGAAAACATATTTTAGTGACTAGAACTTGTTTCCTTAAATAAATACATCTTAGTAAGACTATTTTTGTGACCCAACTGGCAAATTATAATTATTATTATTGTTTTTTGCTTTTGCTTTCTGAAAGAAAATCCAGGGTAAGAATTTTTGACTTACTCCCAAGGGCCTGGTTTTGCAGTGTACACTTATTGAGCTCATGTTTACCCTGTTTGTTTGTAGGGGAGCTACTGCCTGCTTCACTTTTTATCTTTTTAGTGCAGATTTATGTCAGATAGGGGATTTATGTGCAAGAAATTCACTACCCTTTTATTGAAAGTTAGGACATACAGTATGTCTAAAATGTCTAAAAACATTTAAAAATTGGTAGCATACAATGAGTTAGGAAAAACCACTCGCTCAAGCAAGGGATTGCGCCATCAAACGTGAGGCAGAGCCACCCAAATAGAGAGATTTTGGTCATAGAAGTGATTAACAGTTGAATTAGAAAACACTGCATTTAATGAAAGTATGGTGCACTGGGGTTCTGTCCTCTGTTCTTTATCATTTACCCAGTAATGTCTTTTATTTAGTCCACCATGCCTCTGTTTGGTGCAGTGTGATTCATGTGTTGCCCCTCTTTCCTGAGAAAGATTTCAGGTGTCTTTGGCTGAATATCTCTCTAATGGCTCGTCTCGCACCCCCAGCTGCCCCATCAAGCCCATCTGCTACACTATTCAAGTTAAGCTTATTCTTCTTTAACATCAGAAAAAAAAAAGAATGAATTCTTTAACAGCTCTACCACATTGCCTGTCCATCCAGGGAGAGGAACCCTCCTTCATGTTGACATCCCTGAGGTTTCTTATTTTATCCCGCCAAGATATGTTTTTTTTTTTTTTTTAGGAGTTTTTCCTCACCGAGAATGAGGGTCTAAGGGCAAGGATGCCAGTTTAGCTTAGTCTGGTTAGTATAGTTTAGTTTAGCAACCAGCTTTTGTTTATATTTTTATTATTGACTTTGTTATTTGCATAAATACAGATGTAAAGCCCTTTGAGATATAGTTGGGATTGGTTGTGATTTTGAGCTATATAAATAAAACTGAATTTAATTTATAAAACAGCCCGGCAAACAAATGCTATCATTCGTAGATTATACGCATTATGTAATCTTCCTTGTTCTTATTTCTCAAAACTGCTGTTTTCATTTATGTAGTTGTTACCCTCTTTGGCCACTGGATGTCACCCTCACTTCACAGTATCTCATTGTTACATCGGTGGGAGATCATGGACAGTGTAGACCTTCACCTGAAGACTGGTGGCTAAACTGTGCAGTTTTGACTTGTGTGTGTGTGTGTGTGTGTGTGTGTGTGTGTGTGTGTGTGTAAACAACCCCTTGCGTACAGGGTAAATGGCATGGTTGAGTTGGGCTCACACCCCGTAAAGCTGGTTAATGACATATACAGGGTTGAGTTCCGGAGAGTGGAGAAAGTAATCAGGGCCACTTCCCAGTGGTTGCCTCCTCTGAGGGCTCACCCCACCGGTCTCAGGTGTGTGCAAGGCCTGATATTAGTGCGAGGCAATGAGCTGCAGCAGCCAACGGCTAGTCGGTGGTTACACACACCCACATGAACACACGCATTCATGCACGTGTTTCCACCAGCTCAGAGGTCACTACACTGCCTAGTATTCTTTACCTACCATTAACCATAATGTTATTTGATGCACTTACATTCATTTTTATAAACCTGAACAACGCAGCCTAGCTTGAAAAACCAAAAATCACTTCATATCTCCAAGAATGTCGAGAACAAGCATATGCTTCATGACACTTGGCGATCAGTATTCTACTGACTTCAATCAGTAAAAGCACCCGTTAGATTGCAGCATCTTCTGCCTGAGCGCTTTCTTTTGTAATCTCTGGCTAGGTTACAGAGGGAGGCATTATTGGCATTCAGAAAACTATTGTTCTGTAATGCAAATCTTGAACCTTGTGAGGAGTCCAAGTGGCCCAGGTGGTTGCTGTGGGCATCAAACGCTTATTTCCTTAACATCTTGAGCTAGTGCACTTCCCAGCTCAAAGGCATATCTTCTCCCTGCAGGCAGGTTTAGTTTGGCAAGACTTGTTAAACCTGAGACAGTTGATCAAATATTCAGCCAGGCTTATTGTGCTGCTGAGAGCTTTTGGGAATGCTTGGTTTAGTGCTGTGCTGATAAAAAAAAAAAAAAAAAACCCAGCTTTGTAGTGCTTGTACCGGCCTCCTTTGCTATTTCTTTCAGCTTCTGTCCTGGTCAGGCGTCTGTCACAAAAATTAATTTTGTATGATTTCTTTAAAAAAGAAAAGCAAAGAAAGGCAGCCTTTAACTGAAGTAATCCATCTTGCGCCAGTGGTGTCAGAGTGATTCACGATTTCCAATTTAGCTTCAGTTTGAATCTAAAGTAAATCAGGCAGGACGGCTCTAGCCTTTGTGCAGCCGGACGACAAACCCTCAGTGACAAGAGCTTTCAAATGAACATATCCCCGACATTCATCTTGTTCATTTATTACCTCAGACACCGTACCACTTGTCCAATACAGAGCAGCAAGTGAAGACCTCCTGGCATTGTGTGTGAGCGTAGGGAAGGTAAGATTTGAACACTGGCCACTGTTCGCTTAGAAAATTGGACAAAGGAGGAGCAGAATTAAAAGAACCTGGTGTTTCATTCTGAGTTTAATTACATTTCCATTGATTAGGAACAACTAAATTTCCTGTTTAGTCTGTGAGAAGACAACTGCAGGGAAGGAACAACCTCAACCTGCTGTTCATTTGGATCGCTAGGTGCTTTAAGTTTTGGAGAGTTCATGAAATTATCCCTGTGTTGCAAAGAAGTGATTTTAAGTGTGTTTCCACGATAGCTAATGTCACATTAATGTGGTTGCCATTTTTATGCTCATGCAATTGCGTTCTCCTTTGCTTCCAAATAACTCAAATGATACGTTTTAAGCTTATGTCTTTATAATAAATGCTTTTCAACTTGCTTCTAATTTAAAAAAAAAACCTCATGCATGTAGCATTCATTAAGCTGCTTAAAATTCCTTTAATGTATTGTTTTCATATCTTCAATTGCATCCGCTTTTATTTTTCATAGTTCTTAATAGAAATGGCACACCAGTTCCATATCCAACCATTTACATTTCTCGTTCTCTACTAAAATTAGTGTTTTTGGTGGGTTTTTTTGGTGACATTTTGCTCATGATAAAGAACATAAATTGAAAACGTTAAGCTTAAAATTGCATTTCTGAGCATTTCTTTATTCGAATCATTGTGAATCAGGAGAAGACAAAAAAAGGATGCTGGAAAAAGAGCAGTGGTGTAAAGTACTTGAGTAAATGGATTTCGTTAATTTACTTAAGTTTTTTTTGCCACTTTGTACTTGCACTGATTATCAAAAATATAAGCAACTTTTACTCTCTACTCGACTACATTTTTGATTGAATATTTGTACTCTTTACTACACTACATTTGAATGGACACTTAGTGTTACTTATTACATTTACTGGAGTAAATGTAATTTATCTGGCTTAGAACTGTACGTGCTGGATTGCTCCAATATTGCTCATCATTTTTGTTGCAGTGGTAATGTTAGGTTGGGGGTGTAGGGGGCTGTAAGCTAGCAGAAGAACATGTAAAGTTTAAACAGTTAGTTCAGTTATTCAGTTACGGTTGACTGGAAGGGGGGCGGGGTTGCCCATAACTCAGAGGCAAATTTCTGATAAACTACTGCTGCTCTGCAGAAACTCAGTCCCAGAAAATGACACAAGATTTAGTCTAAAACAGCATAATGATAATTAAAAGACCACTGGGAACAGGTTAAAATAGGTCAAAGGATGACTGTGCGACTTTATGTATCTAAAAAATGCAATCATCTGGTTAGTTTTGTAAGTTTTAAGGCATGTAGGATTACTTTTTTTTCAAAATTAGAGCCAGGCTAATAAACAGAGAAACAGTTATGAGCAATGTGCTTTTCATCTGAAGTCTTTCAAAATTTTAAAGCTACAAAATTGTTCAATGTCCTTGAAGAGTAATGCAGACTGAGTGTAATTCTGGAATAAAAAGTAGCTTTTTAAGGTTACATATAAAGATATTTATTGTTATATAATAACCTGCATTCCCAGTTTTACTTTTAGGATTATGTTTTTAAATCACAAAGTTTTAGAAGTTTGAAGTCATAAAAGGAAAAAATATTGAAAGCAAAAATCAATGGCTGAATACTAAATATGGAGCTTAAACTGAAAAATTGTCTCTTTCCTTTGCTTCCACTGCCTTCCAGTGGAAAAGTTTGTTACTGCAAGAGCACAATGGTCAGTCTTAAAGTTGTTTTATTCGTGACCTACTATGGTGGTTTTAATTGCTGAAAGCAAAAAAATAAAATAAAATAAAAATGAGCAGAATTATGTAAAAATAGCTCTATTAAAGTATATGTTTATTTGGACAAACTAAATAAGAAGTTTCTCTCGTGGTTTCTGGAGAAAAAAATGAAGCTTTTCATGTTAAATAATAACACACGTCACAGGTTTCTCTGTAATTAAAAGGAGTGGCTGAAATGAATTTAAATGTTAGACATGTTTTCTCTGTCCCTGTGCAGTGTAGACCCGTGCAGGTGAAACCTCAGCATGACGCCCAACACAGGCGCACCTGCAGTGTTTTGATTAATGACTTCTGTCAGTTTAGCTCATTTAGTCCTATCTAATATTCTGACTATTTCTCATATGTTGCTCAAAAAAAGACACGTGCACTCCCAATGATACATGTGAATGCAAAAGCAAACAGAGATTTATCCAGCGAACATGGCGACCAGTGTACAAAAAGATGCACAAACAGAAAAAAAAATCGTCCTAATGTTCTAGCAGCTCATGCAGTCAGGCAACGCTCCAAGGTATTCATTACTATTGATGTCAGAATCTACAACGAGAAGTGATGGCTGAACCTCCTGCAGTCTGTACTGTTTAAAATCGAGCTCCTCTCCCCCAGCTGTTGCACTCTGTCTTCACGCACGGGGAAGGCTATGATGATTAATGCAGTCTCTACTGGGATCTTTTGGGGTAAAGGAAGGGAGTTTCTGCTGAAGTCATTCACTCATTTTGCAGTTATACAAAATCTTCACTGTGGAGCAATGTTGAAAAATAACTGCATCAGAATTGAAAATTGGAACGGTCTCACATTCTTCCATGCGTGCGCTACAGTGCCGCTCAAGATGGATTAAGCTGATGCCTGTTTGCTCTGAGCATTGTGTTGCTGTTTTCCAGCCCCAGCTTTCAACTTGAACTATCATCCCAATAGTTTAGGGCCTGGATAAACACAGTGCATCATTGTGTTAGTTTATCACCATATGGATACAAAATAACTAGCCTAATGGTGTTTATGGGGGCTTTTTTGCGATTGTGCTTTTTCTTTGTGCTGAATAAAGTAGGTAACACAGTTACATGCTGTGACAGCTACTCTCTGTTCTTGCGTTTGCAGGATGATTACTTTGATGTTTGTGCACCTCAGGGCTCCTGTTCTTGCTGACGATGCTCAGCATTGTAGTGAAAGCCATGTACTGATAACACAAACTTGATTTGTCTTGGTGGAGGTGCTGAACACTGGAGATAGAGCGCAGCTCTTCAACAATTCACTATATTCCAAGTGCTTTGGCCTATTTGAGTTGTTGCTGCATTTTTCATCAGATTCTCAGAAAAAGACAAAACCAAAACATATTAGGTTGTAAAATATTTGGAGATTAATTTAATACTGGAAAATGCAAATAGGCTCAATTTTCGTTTACTAAGACTTGCACATGCTATTTTAGTACTGTTCAGTGTACATAAATATCTATATATATATCTATATGTATATAGATATATATATATATATCTATATACATATAGATATATATATATATATATATATATATATATATATATATATATATATATATATATATGTATATAGATATATATCTATATATATATAGATATATATATAGCTGTATATATCTATATATGGACGACATATATATTTAAGTTCCACTCCAATCATCTTTTGGTCATTTTCTGTGAAGCGGAAGTTGTTCATTAGAGGTTCTGACTTGACAACTCCTGAGTTGTGGGCAGGATTGTTGGCACAGAGTAAGACTGCTTTTACTTCCCATCATCTAACTGTTTACATAGCTTACAGCCTCTCACAACACCCAACCTAATATTACTGCTGCCCCAAATATAGAATAACATTGGAGCTTTCCAGCTGCAGCTACAGTTTTGAGTCAAATACCAGTTCAGACAGGGAAAACGAAGACGGACGTGGATCGTTTGTCTGCAAGTGGATGGATCAGAATGGAGTGGAGCAGCGAGCCTGTAGCCTGTCCAGTATATCTTCAACGTCACAAATACAATCTTTTTCAAATGTAATTTTTTCATATGCTTCTGATAAACAGCAATTTAAATAAACACTCAGAAATGCAGCTTTATGTTTAGTTTTCTTTTATTATGTCCATCATCATAAAAAATGCCACAAGACCTTGTGAAAAATATTAAAAACATGTAGCAATGAAGCTTTAGCTAATTTAATTCTTACTCTTGTTGTTGTGGTGCATACATTTCTTGCTTTTTAAATTTAGTTGTTTTCCTTCCCTATGCTTCCTTTAGTATTCCTCTAAATCTGTGTTAGGACTTCTGTAGGCCTAGTTCACATTTAAACATATACATTGTTCACAACTGTATAAACCTGCACTCTAATTAATTCAATATCCATATATAAAGCACAATTATATTTTTATAATTAAGTGTTTTTCAAATAAAATATACTTTTAACTATCATAACTAGTGTTTTTAGCATAAAAACATGCTTAATTTTTGCTAATCTAGCAGGACAACAATAGAAATTGTGCAATCTAATGCCACTGTGTTGAACTAACGCTGTGACTTTGGCCTTTTCCTTAAAGTGTCTTCTTCTTGCTGAGTCAGAAAAGTTCCATCTTTTCTGCAGTTTAGATGGATGATATGTTTCACATTTTTACACCTGTTATACAAACTGTTAATATTTAAACATGCACAAGAAATGACCCTAAAGTGATTTCCATGTACCACTTCACATGACCAACATGATAACATTTACATTTTTTGACATTTATAAATAACTCTTAATTTTCTTAAGCATTCATCAAAAAAAAAGATGCCTAAAAATTCTGATATCTCAGGCCATAAATTCATAGTGAATTGAACTTTTCAGGAAGTTTATAGTAGACCATTCTATCTGGTAAAAACCAGCATTTTTAACTACATGTATAGCTTTAATAATTTCATGATATGTAATATCTGCAAAACAGCTGCTGATTTAAAATAATACAGATGAGTGTAGCATGACCTTCACTGTAATACTTGTTCTCAGAGTTCAAATATTGATGTTCCTCTAAAAAGCGATGATGTTTTGGGTTTGAGGAGCTTAATAGTGTTCTTCTCTCTCCTGCTGCAAGTGCTGGCTCTTCAATTTTCTGTCAGCTTACATTTTTTCTATATTTTCAGGCATGAGTTCCTGCAACATTTTCTTTAAAGAAGATATTGGTTCAGAGACTTCATAGTTTTTTTTTTAAACAACATTCAGAGACTTCAGTTTAACTTTTAAGAACAGTATCTTTATCATTGAACATGGATACACGTCTGATTAGACAGCCTACATGCCAGTTATGTCCAGATGAAATTTCCAGCAAATTAGACCACTTCATTGCATCTCATACCTCTGCTTCCTTCTCCTAAACACTTTCGTTTTGAGTGACAGCTGCCAAAAAATGGATTTGTTTTATTATTTTTCACCAATGCTCACGGGGCCCCTTAAGGCAAAAAGGGGCTTCAGCCCCTGTAAGCCCCGTGTATAATGTGGTCCTGAGCCTGAGGCATGAACTGAGAAAGCAGCTCTTTTGGGTCTCCACAAAAGCAAGGAGCCCCAGGTGATCATCTGTGGAAACTAAGGCTGATTGTTGTTGTCCACGTCCTCAGGAGGATGAATGGATGTTCAAACTGTATTACCAATACCACAAAATAAAATAAAAATAATTAAAAAAAAAATCAAATTTGATCAAACAAACAAACATAAAAACTGAGACTTTCCATAAGGCTGATCAGTGACATAATGTCACAGTCTAATAACTGGAAATGTTAACTCATAAAAGTCTCACTCAATATATATTTTCTATTGTAAAACCATTCCCAAATGTCTTTTAAATATATTTATGCAGTTTTTAACCAAAATCAAAAAGCCTGTCATTCACTAGGACATATTTTCTGCACATCAGCAGTATCTCATTAGAAATTCACCTTTTGGGTTGTGGGCGGGACTGTTGGCATTTTTTAGCCTCTGATAAAATCCCAGCATGCCTTTGTTTACACACTCTCCTGTTAGCTTACAGCCAACCCCAATTTAACAATAGAGTAGCAAAATAATGGCAAGCAAAACCAAAACTATCCAGCTTTGCAGTTTTGATCTAGATGGCAGCTCAGACGAGGAAGAAATTTGTGAATCAGACAAATAGTTTGTAAGTGGAGGATTTAGAATTGTAGCGGAGAAGGGAGACTATGGCCCGCTTTGTTGCATCACAAACCCGAGCATTTTCAAACCAAAGTTTTTCATCTGCTCCTGATCCATCATGATTTGAATTAAAATACTCAGAAATTTTTTTTTTTATCTTAAGTTATTTTATATATTTCCTTCATCATGAGAAAAATGCCACAAAAACATGTTGAAATCACCAAAAACACAATTTTCATTGTAATGGGTCTTTAAAATTTTTGTTGATCTTATGAAACCATAAAAAAAATGGTCAACTTCTTTTTTCATTTTTGAAGTAAAAAAAAATGAAAGCTTGATTTGATTTAGTGATTTATTTCAAGGTTAAAGAAAGGTGAAACACCACAAAAAAAAAACATAAACCAAAGATATATCAAACCTATTTCAGGTGTCAAGTAATACATTGATTCTCAGATTTCTCTGAAGTGACATTGAAGTTAGGGTTACTTTAGGTTAATACTACATGATTTTGATAAGCCCTCAATTAATATTATGTTCCAGCATAAAATATGTTTGGTCCAATAATGGGAGACAATGTTTTATACAGCTTTTAACCCCAAACCAATCACTGTTTTTGTCTTTTTTGTGATGCTATTCTTCCTTATCATGACCCCAACATGCAGCAATTCATCCAACAGCTGTCAGTTTTTATTTGCTGTGCTTCCGTCTGCTTGTCTGACTCATGAAGCAAATTCCTAAAATGAGGTCTTCAGTGATTAAACACAGGTAATAATTATTTTTCTTTAAGATGAAAACTTTTACCATACAATTCTGTATGCATTCTGTTGTTATTTTAGCTCCGGGGCTTAATACGTTAATCATTTATTGTCATTTCGCTGCCAGAAACTTTAATGGAATTTCTGTGTAAGTGCAAAAATGCTAATGGAAATCAAAGCTTTTGAATGTAAAACTGCGGAAAACAAATAGTATGAGGGCGGATGAATCACCAATAGTAATCGTACAGCCAGTATAAATGATGACATTAAAAGGGAATTGTATAATAATGTGTTTCTAAACAAGGCGATTTTGTTCTGCAGAAGGTAGTAAATCACATAAACATCAATAGTTCAGGAAAAAAAACCCTACGACTCTGAAGAGACATGAAGATGCAGTGCTTGGCATAAGGAAAAGAAACAATGCAAGTGGTCCAGATTTGCCACACATAAGAAGTCTCAATCTTCTATATAGTGGGATGGTAAGGGGGAAATAGGGACTGTTTCAATTACAGTATACATGGAAAGGGCATCTCTGCAGCAGGATTGATATGTCATTCTAACAATGTCCAATTAAAAAGGAAGAATGCTTCCATTATTCTTTTATTAGAATACTGTGCCTGAAACTGCACTGACAGGCAAGCACCTCCTGGTTAAAGGTGAGAGTCCATCAGGCGTGAAATGAGAACAGCATACATAAAATAATTCATATTTCCCCATAGCCACTATAATTTAGTCGTGCAATTATACTGGATGTTTGAATGTCTCAGCCTATGTGTGTGTGGGTTAATCCCATCGAAGCTTGCAAAAAAAGTTCATGTTTAGCTTGTGTCTTTTCTTTAAGGCCATTTTAGAAAAACGAGATTAGATTATTTGAGGTTTTATATGATGCTTATATGACACTCCACAAATGAAGAAAAGTTATTTTTCTACCTTGAGAGAAAAGTGCAAAACAAAAAAGAAAAAGGGACAAAAAGCTGCTTTTGGGTTTAATCATCTGTATAGCACCTTTGCCAATATCCGACAAGCTAACTGGGAATGAACGGGGGGAAAATTGAACAAATTAAGAGCAATTTTGGGAAAAAAGGAAATTAGATGTATTTGCTTTTTATTTAAAGAAATGCAAAGTATGTCATTGCAATAAAATGCTAATTTAATGCTTTGGAAATAGTTCAAACAATGTCAGACTGAATAGTTGCCCTCGAACATTTTTCCCTCACCAAATCTGGCCCTCTTTGCAAAAAGTTTGGAAACCTCTGGCCAACACCTTCCAATCCCTGTCTGTGCAATCCATATTTTAAAAATTGTAAACATTAGTAAACATTTGTGTCACAAGACACGAGGAATGAAATCTATCTTTGACAAATATTTATGTTACTCCCAAAGAGATAGTTTTCATTTTGAGCCATTTTGTTTTTTAAATCTGGAGAGACTGAGCTTTGGTTTACATAAAAATGGATTTGCTTGACTGCTGGCCATGTAACTGGCATGACATGAAAGTAATTGTTATGCAAAGAGATATGGCCTGAGGAGGATCTACCGTGACCCAGTTCACAATTTGCAGGAAGCAAAAAAGCTCATCATAAGTCCCCCTGCTGTGCATCTGGAGTATAGTAGAAATGAATATATTAATACCAGTGACCTTTGACCTGACACATAAATCAGAGGCAATAAATATGAGTTTAAATGAAGTTAGGCGAAGTATTCTGTTAGTTCCCCAAAGACAAGAAGTTAAACTGCTAAGCAGTTGGGTAACATGTAGGTACTGATTTAAACTATGCTCTCCCACTCGCTAGCAACTCTGGACCTCATTATCTCATGTAAGTAGCAGCCTGAGGATAAACTACATCAGAAAACTCACACCTGTCTGTCATGCCTCACTATTCATACTTACTCTGATTATTTTTTTTCTGCTGGAGCTCCCTCTCCCTTTTCTGAAGAGGATAATTGTCTTGACATGCTCATCACAAACAGAATGAAATGTTGATTCCACCTTAATTATCTTCCCCAGGGGTCATCACTGTGACTTGTGCGGAGTAAATAAAGCAGGACTGCATTCACACAGATGCGTTTCACAGTGTTAGTTACCCGGTTGCACCTCTTTAAGTCAGCCTCAAATTAATGCCCCGCTCTCTATAATTAAACAAGCCACCTTGACACATTTCAGCAATTAACTTTTAAATGCTTGGATCTCCGTAAATCAAAATCTCACGGTGACATTTATAAGCTGGTCTCTGTGGCAGGGGCAAAAGGTCGTCCGTATCAAATGAAATTTGAAACAAATCATGAGAGATAATTGAGACAGTTGCAGGAGCCAATCACATCTGGTGGCCAAATATGCTGCCTGAGCAGGCTGTGATTGGATGCTTGGAACCTACGCACCAAAGGAAATGTTTCGGCAGTTTTCAGAATAATACTAGCACATTTTAAAAGATTTTAAAGATAATTTTTTTTAACTTTTTTCTTAAGAAACTCCCAATGAAATACAGACACTTGTCAAAATAACCACTTTATTTGTCCAGGTGGTTCCATATGTTGAGACCTGCACAGAGGGTAAATAACTAAATGAAGACAGCTGTGGATGATCAGCCTTAATATGGTGAGACAGACAAGGAAAAATTGCAAAAACGAAAGAAACATCACAAAAATCCAATTGCAGAATCCTCACAGGTTCTGTAGATGCTCCATATGAAACCTAAAATGTCCTCACTCACACTAATAATAGGCTCCAAAGCTCAAACAAACAATAAAAAAACGAAAGAAAAAAGAAAATCAAACATATTCTACTAGAATATTCAAATACCTCTTTTGATGACATAGAAGACAGATGTTAGGATAACTTTTGGGTTGTGTCCAAATTCCTTCACTAATCACTACATTGTCCACCATATAGTGCAATAGCAATAGTTAAAGAAGAAAAGGCTGGTTTGCAGGTCTGTTTCCAAATAGAAAATTTGTGTTACATCATGAAGGGGATAGTGAGACAGTGAGCACAGGCTGCTGAAAGGCTAAAATACTGTAATATGTAAGAAAGGAGTAAAAAATCCTAAAAAAAATAAAGAAAACATTTACCAATTTCCCAAAGTTTAGTAAGGTAACAGTTTTTTATTTTTATTTTAAAAGACCTGTTGTCTATGACATATTTTCTGCAGTCACACTAACAACCCCAAGCTAACATTAGTGTAGCAAAAAAAAAAAAATGGCAAGGAATATTGGAACGATGCAGCCGCACACTTTTGAGCCAGCTCAGACAAGAAAATTGAAGATGTTAATGGATCTATTTGCCTGCAAGTGGATGAATCAGATTTGAAGCGAAGAAAGGAGACTTTGGCCAGCACAAAGCAGTTCCTGCATCACAAACCTGAGACTTTTCAAACTGCAGGTTTTTATCTGCTCCAATGCAATGTGAATTAGGAAATACTCAGAAATACAGTTTTAATCTTAAATCATTTTATATAAGTTCTCTATTATAAGAAAAATACTGCAAGAACATGTTAAAAGCATCATTTTCATTGGAGTGGGTCTTCATGAACAGTGTTAAGACATGTCTCCATCTCTTTGTAATTAAAATAAGTTCAATACGTTTCATTCAAAATATGTATACCGTATAGCATAAGTAAGTAATGTTCATTTACACACCCCCTTAAACAGACAGCAGTTACAAAGTGCTTTACAAGAGAAAAATAAAACAAACACATAAAAAATATGTAAAAATAACACATAAAATACAGCACAGTTAACAATAATGAAATACAATGCTCTTATGAAATAAAAACAATTTAATGTTAAAAATCTGTTAAAAAAAGCAAAGTTTGATGTTGAAATTAACAAGGTAATACGAATAAATCATATTTTGGTGTCGTCTCCATCATCATATTTCTTGTGCTGGTTCTTTTCATTGCTTATTCCTTACTTCTTGTCACTCACAAGTCTTTGACCTTTTAACTAACTGTTTTGGATGTGTTCTTTTTCTTTTTTTTTTAAGGAAGGGGGAATTAAAGTTGATACATATGAAGCAAGGAAACAACCCCACCTGCTGACTGATGCTTCTTCCAAAGTGAAAACACAGAGCAAGGGGCAAACATGGCCCCAAGACAGAGGGTCTGTCACAGTGTAGCCAATGCCAGGCTGATTTCACGCCTGATGTCCCTCAGAGAGGAGAAAGATGTGCCAGTCTTGTTACATGCAGTTCCACCTTCTGCCAACAGGGGCCACTCTGTGTTCATTAAAACAAACGATGGAAAACTGACGACAAAAAGGGTGAAAAGGGTAATCAGGATGCAACATGAATGATACACTTTTGTTGGTCAGGGGGGAAATGACACAGGAGATGAATGTGGACTTTAAAAAGAGCAGATTGATCCAGTCAAATGAACCAAACAAGCTGATGGAGAGGTACATAGAACTATAAAAATGCCAATGAAGGCAGCAGGGGAGGAAAAAATGACGGGACATGAAGAAAAGCAGGGCTGAAAAACAGGAAATGATGCAGAGCCTCCAGTGGGCTGGGTGTTATTTGGCGCTAATCCATCTATGAGTTTTTTTCTTCATCAAAACTGGTCATTGAAGTTCCCAAAAACAGAGCTCGGTGGCAGCAACGATAACACGCCTGCAGGGAGTTAAAAGGATAAATAAGTCCTTTTCCATTGCTTGGTGGATGCAGCCGCTCTGCCCATTGATCAATCATTCACATTATACTTCTATCCACCAGTTAGCTGCCCCTTTTTTCTCTTTCTTACCTTAAAAATTCTCTTTCTCTGCTTGTATCCTGCATTCATCCCTTAAGTTCTCCATTGTGTCCCCATTGAGTCTCACATCACAATTTGAGCAACACATTAAAGATAAATATGCTGGGATTTTTCTCTACTCTTATACATTTTAGAGGTGGAGCTAAGTCTGTTCTCTCAATGTTGGTTAACCCATGTGTGAATTGAGAGTTGAATGTTTACCACCAAGGCTGGTATTGAGTGAGTGTTGAGCAGGAATCGAAACAATAGAATTTTTTATGTTACAGTCATGAAAAAAAGTGTTCATTATTTAAAGACCCACTCCATTGAAAACTGTGTTTTGGGTGTTTTTATCATGTTCTTATAGCATTTTTCTCTTGATGGAGGACATGTATGAAATAACTAAAGATTAAAACTGCATTCGAGTATGTTTTATTCAAATCATGATGGATCAGGAACAGATAAAAAAAAAGCTGTTTGAAAAATGCTTGTAGATGTTGAAGCTACAATCAACAAGCTCCCTGTTTTCTGCTCCATGCAGCATCCACTCGTAGACGACTAGGTCCATGTCCGTCTTTGTTTTCCTCGTTTGACCTGGCATCTGACTTCAGACTTTATGGCTTGATAGATCCAATACTGAAGAAGTAGGAAGTGGGGCGAGATCACTACCCACCAACTTTCATTTTGGAGGCGAATTTCTAATGAACTACTAACGCTCTGCAGAAACTATGTTTTAAATGACAGGTTTTTGATTTTGGCTGAAAACAGCATTATTATTGTAATTAATAGATCACTGGGAATGCTTTGAAACTTGATTAAAAGATGAATGGAGTGGGACTTTAAAGAATCTTTTAACGACCTACGTACTTTGACCACGTTGTAAAAAATGAAACAAAAACATACAGAGCAGACAAAAAAATAAAAAATAAAATAATATCAAAATAATATGAATTGGTTTTCATATTAATTTCCATGGAAAGTTGTGATGCTTGAATGTCTTAAGATATATTTGGGTGCCTGAAGGGAACAAGAAAAATAAGCTTTGGTTCCCAACACTGAGGTGCCTCCTTATCAGTTTTTTACTATGACATTTACTTGAATGACACAGCCTGAAAGCCAAGAGAGGAAGTGGCTGAAGCTGTAAATTCAATCCAGCTTTTGTAAACTGTGAAACTCAGCAGCCAAAGACCTCTATTCATTATCATTTAATCCTTCTATCTGCACACTAAAATGTTTTTTTTTTAAGTTATGAAGGGTTTTATGTGCAACGTTTTAGCAGACTTGCATGAGATACAATCAGCTTCATTGAAAGGTCAACAAAGTAAATGTAATTTCGTTGTGATTTTGCAGGGACTTGTTTGCATATGTGAACTGCATCCATGCCAGCTGACATGAGTCTAGATTTTAGTTAGTCATTGAATTGTTGAATAATCAAGCCTTTTGACAAAAGTGAGCAGTGTGGGTGTCAGCACAACTTGTTCCAAAGTATATCTTGAATCTGTTGACAATTAGCATATGAAGATAGTATGAGGGCTTTTGATCTAAGGAAAGTGGTTGAGGCATGGGTGACGATGCTCAGCTTGTCTTAAATCAGCTCTCAGGTTTGATCCCAAATGCTTCTATTAGCTATTTGCATGTTGCTTCTTTGTAAAATTTAGTTTATCTTTGCATTTTAAAATGCATTCTTTCACTGATTAGAACACTTATGAGCGTGTCTCAACCCATGCAGAGACTTCTATAGAATGATCTGTTTTTAATGCATTGAGAGTCTGAAGGATCCAGCTGTTCAGCAATTCTGTTTAGCTTTAAGGCAGACGTTCTCTGAATCTTGTAAATGTGTAATGAGAAGCAGAGTGGTTTATTCCTAACTACATTACAATTTTCTGTTGTTGTTCTTAAACGATCAAACTCCAACGCAAACAGACTGACGTGTTTCTTCCCTTTCAGCCCCAGCTGAGTGTGTTGGTGTTTTGCAACATGCCTTACGTTCTGTTAGGTCACACCAATAGTCAGTTCAGTCAATTTCTTCCAAAATTTTCATATTGCTGCCACAAAATAAGAAATACTTCCAGATAAAAATATATTTGGTAAACTTTTTTTCTTTAAAGACCCACTCTGATGGAAATAGTGTCTTTGGTGTTTTTTTTAACACGTTCTTGTAGCATTCTATTCTCTATTTTTAAATGATGGAGGGCATATATGAAAATAGTGCTGATAATTAATATTAAGCTCAAAATTGCATTTTATTCAAATCAGTGTAAATCAAGAGCAGATGAAAAAATGTTGTTTGAAAGAGAACTTATTTGTGACGTAGAAAATACACTAGCTGGGACACAATCTCCATATTCCGAGCTCACAGCGATGGGGGGAAGGGGGGGGGGGGGTGCTGCTCCACACCAACAGTCTCCCCTACAACTCAGAGACAAATTTCCAGTGAAAAACTATGTTCTAAAAAATTACAGGTTAATATATATATATTTTTTAAATTTTAGCTAAAAAAGACAACTAGGGTCACTATTAAAACAGATCAAAAGATGATCGGAGTGGGTCTTTAAAGTGTGTTTTAAACTTCAACTAGTTAAGCATCTATAGTAAATTCTACTATTCTGTGTATATTAAAGACAACTTCAAGGTATCTGGTGCTGAATTACTTTTTCGTTGTGTTCTGCCCCGTGTTAGAACTCCAATTGATGATCCTTCTGTAGGCTTAAAAAGTCTTTTTCTGCATTGATTCTAACAACACAGAGGTCCTTCAGCTGTTTCTTTGTTCAAAACAATGAAAACAGAATAACTACATTTAATGGCACAATCAGAATTCTATAGTTTCGTTTATTTAAATGATACATATGTTTTTTTGCTTTAAAACATTTACCTTACAGAGAATTGAAAAATACAGAGAAAATGCTGTTTCATGCTAATAACGCCACATAACAATATACACAATACCAGCTACAATGTTGTTTGAATTTCTAAAACTTCAGTCTCTTGTGTATGTAACAGTCAAAAGGTTTTTTTCTTAAAATATACATAAAAGGTATAAAGCGTTATTTTGATATGTACTCTTTTTGATGTGTTGGGAAGCCATCGTACATAGCGGTTTAATGCGGATGCTATAAACAATAGACTATTTTTAAACAGGTAAAAAAAAGAAATAAATGGCTGCATCAAGAATAATTACTGCATATTTTTGGACTTTAAGTTCCTCTGGCGTGTAAGTCGCAGCAGCAGAATAAACTAATTAAATAAAATGCATTTTATAGAAGGAAAAAAAACCTCATCCTTTGTGAAGAAATGTATTTAACAAATTACAGGAACAAGAACAGACATTTCATCTTGCAAAGAAAAACACTAAAATTGAATAACACGATAATGCTTCTTGTTAGCTTCATGAAACATATGAGGAATCTATAAATTAGTCCAACAAATGAACAAATATTCCGATAACCATTCATCACCAGAACACAGTGCATTCATAAATAGTTCTCCTAACATTGAGTAGGTGTTCACTTTTGTGAAAAATGCATCAGATTTGTAGTTTTTTAAAAAGCAGTCAGCATGGTATCCGAACTGAACTTTTAAACTCAAGGGCTAGATAGTCCCATTCTATAGTTTTTTAGTTGGTAGGGAGTGGGAAGGGAATTCAGACTTAGCCTGATTGGTGCATCTTTGTCTGTGTTGCTGTCAAGAGCAAATAGTGATACATACGTCTACAATGCCCTCTAGCAGTTGTTATTTAAAAAAAAAAAAAATCACATAGAAGTTGCATCTAAGTATAAGTTTCCCCCTGGCCAAACTATGCAAAAAAACTGTTTTTTTCCTCAGAAGAATACAGTAACTTGATTTATTCGTTTACATGGATTTTGTTAGACTTTTCTCTTAACTTAACATAGACTGTCACAACAATTGAGAAACAACAGTTTACAAGGGAACTGTGACAGAACACAGCACTGGACACGTGACAAAATTTCTACAATTTTCCATGCCAAAACTTTTATTCTTGTTACATTAAATATAAGCACAATAAAAAGATTGGGTTGAGATTTTTTTTTTTTTTTTGTCAAAAGAAAATACTGCATGGGCTTCCCAAATGTTAGTTGCCATTCATTTTGGAAACCAAAATCCCTTTGAAAGTGCAAAGACGTGAGTAAATCACAACACCACCAACATTTTGCTTTGAATTGTTCAAATCTTTGTTTTTTTTTCTCTGTGGGTTTCAAAAATGTTGTCTGAATTGTTTTGCTTTACATACAACTTGAACAAAGGGTTTTGCTCGTCGGAGATTTGTTGTGGTCGTCTTTTAAGATAGAGAAAAAGCACATGCCACTTCAAAGCCTCAAAACAGGCTGAGATGCAGATGGACTTTGTGTTCCTTCATTACACATGCACTAAATCTCTTGGCTGTGACTTCACTTTTTGCTGGTGAAGGCATCTGTGGCCACTTAACCAGCTGTAGCCAGAGCCTGTTGTGACAAACGGCCAAGAACATTTATTTTATACTTTAATACCACACATAACTTCATCTTAAAAGCTTTTGTCAGAAGCTCAATTCCATGGCAGATTAGCCTTTCTCTTTTTTGTCCTACATACGCCAGTCTTTACATCATCTCTTTCAAGTGCCCTCTTACTTGCGCTTACTCTTTCTTGCATACATAGACGCATACATGCGTGCAGACATAAGTTCATGTGTAAGGATGGGGATCTGGGCACCATGACAACGGGGCACATCAAAATCCAATTAAATGGAACTTCCTCCCACTTCACCAGACCGACAAATAACTTCCTCCTACCCTCTTCTCCACTTTGCATGGAAATAACCTCAGAATGTGTAAGTTGCTCACATCTGCACTCTTGTAAACTTGATAAGAAGATTATGTCGGATTGAACTGAAAATGAAGAAATTCAGATGTCAAATTTCAGCAGAGATGAGAAGGGTAACCTGTATCCTAATATTGTTCTTATGGGGGGTGTACCACAATGATGTAGAAACATGCATCATATCTATGTGTGCTTTTAATTTGTGCCAAAATGCAATTAATTTTTTTGAGCGATCAATTAGCTATGACCTCTAATAAATTAATCTAATTAATCTATACTTAATCTAAAAGAAAATTCACGGTGAATTGCCTTGTTTTATCTAAATTTGTGGTGCAGTAAAAGATCAAAATACAATCAAAAAAGGATGACATACATTATTCCACAGTAGGTGAGTAGAAAAAACACGAGTGAGTATATATTTTCCTTTAACCTGTTAGGTGAATTTGATAGTTTTGAAGACTGGGATGCAACAGAGAGATTCCCTTCTCTCTATTAGAAAGATGCGATGAGACACAAGGAGGTGACATCGGCTGAATTAAACAATTTAGAGATTGTTCTTTGTAACAAACTATTGCTTCACCTGGTCAAAAATGTGGTGAACATTCCCACCTTAAATTATATTTTGTGCCACTCAACATTACGTTTTTATCCTCCGCTGCTCCATAGTGAAATCGGTGCAGGGTTGGTAGCCGTTACCATGACAATGCGATGCAACCATCTCTTCAATTGTCTGCTGTTCTTGTGAAAAATGATTTAAACCTAAAATAGAAAACATTTAGGTCATATTAATAATACTAATATTAAAGTAATATTAAAAATACAATATTAAAGTAATATTAGTAATACAAATATTTAATTTAATATTTCTTTCTTTCCTAAGTGGGATACTGTCAGATGAGGTTCAAAATATATTCCCTTCATCTTTCACTTCGTGTTGGATGGTTCAGATCTTTGCATCAATTAATTTTGGTTAATGGACATCGTGTTGGGCATTATCCATATTAGATAATCATAATATATATTATAAATAATAGAAAATAGCTGTTTATAAAAATGTATATTAATGAAATAAAAAATAATGCGCTAATTTGTCTGTAATTTATCCTGATTAACGCAATAATTTGATACCTGTACTTTATCAAAAAGCTGTCATATTGTACAGCTGGAATATTTAAAGTCAAATTGTTTTAAAATGTTTCCCTGTATTCTTTTCATGGTTAAAATATTAAATTAAAATCAAAGTAATACTACAGTTTCATAAATTTTAGCTCATACTATCCTGTATATCAGCCATTCTTGCCATTGGTAGAACTTCTTGATTTCGGTAACTTCAGCTTTGGTTCCGTGGTACATCCCATGCAGGGGCTCGTCCTCCCATGATGATATCTCCTCCAGCACTGCCTCCACTGTTGCCTGAGGCATTCATTGAGCACATCATCAGTTGGGGCCTTGTGCTTGAAGCGCTCATGGATCTAGGATGTTTCATCCTGGATCAGGGCTCTCCTGCTCACTGGCCTTTGTCCTCCTTTCTTGAAGTCATAGCGTATAGTCTCAGGGTGCTGGATTTGGGATATAACCCTCCATGTTTGGTGAGGAGCTTTTGTGTCATAAGACCTGATACAGTAACATGATTTTTTCCAATCTATTTTACAACAAATTGTAATTTACCTGGAAAAGTAAAACATCTTTCTTTTCAGATAAAATTACATTGCAATGTTATGTCTATTAAAAAAGGTTTTATTTGTCTCAATGACATTTTATGTTTTGGATCATGTCTCTTTTAAAACCTGGGTGTGTTGCTGCAAAACATACATCTGTAGATGCCCATCTGCTGCTAGGTTTCCACAGTGTGTTAAATGGAGTGGGCATTATCAATCACTGCCACCCCCTCATCTGCACTGCCAAGCTCCCAGAGAGAGATGCAAGAGCTGAGCCAGGAAGAGAACCAGGCTCCCTGCCTCCAGGGAGAAACGGCTTACACATTACGCCTCCAAGAGGCCGGCCTGGTAAAGTCCCTCAAGGGCTGCCTTCATGCTGTGCTCTGTCTCTGATGGGTGACAGGCTGCTGCTGCAAAACAAAACGCGTGTGCCTGAACATCACATTAGCGCTGCTGTAAGCCTGGAGAGGTCTGTCACTGCAGATTGAAAGGTTGAGTCCACCACCACAATTAAGCATAAAATGATTAACAATTAGCATGCTAGACAGAAATAAACAAGTGGAGTGCTGAGACAACTTTTCCATCACTGTAGACCCATTGGTGTAATGGGGGAGCATGGATATTCAGTTCAAGATTGTGAAGAGCTCCACATGCGTTGATGAGTGTTTTAGCCCACGGGGACTCAGCAGGGTTTCCGCCTCCTACACTATGCTGCCCAAACCCACGCACTTCACTCTTGTGAGCACAAAGAGGACAGAGGGAGGTGGTCTGATAGGGTTGAAGCGTCTTGTTGGCCTCTGTTTAAATCGAAACAACTAGTTGTAATGAATTGTTTTACTAAACACCTCACCCAGCTATTGTTCACGGAACAATCCTTCCAAAGCCCTTGTTAGGCTCGTTGTCCATAGTGAAACTTGTCAAATGCTGACTCAGAGTGATTTTTATAAATTGTAAAATAAATCAAAAGACACAGGAGAAAAGACTTGATAAAATCCTTTGACAATTGAATGATAAATGGGCTGGCCCCCACCTGAGCGTGCTCGAGATCGTCTGGAGGTCATTGCTTTGTACTTCATCCACGATGGGTCATTCATCATTCCAGCACAGTATCACGCGGAGCAATGTGGTCACTAGTGGCGAAAAAAATATATATTTGGAAAGACCTCAAAGCCAACAAAAAAACATGTGATTATGGACATTAGTGCAGATGGAAACACCTTTTACAGAGAAGTTTTGACACAGCGTTTTTGATTTTAACAAAAGCAGTGCACCAATGTGACTTCTCCATCCATACATGTGTCAGCTGTCACAGAGTGTGAAGACATCTGGGTTGGGCAGGTCAAACTCAGAATGAATGAGCCTCCTTCAAACCCCTTGAGGGCTTCTAACTGAACAGTTTTGACAGCTCATGCATGGAAGGACATGGTTAGAATCGCTCACGTGAAGCAAAATTGATCTCGGCACTAACAACAAATGTCAGTCACTAAACAGCACATCAACTGGTAGGATTTAAAAAAAAAACTAACGTTGAATAATTCTTCAAAAACAAAAAGTACAGAGCTGCAAAAATCCTGCTACTACCAGTTAAGTCTGTGAATTGCAGCAATCCATCAAGGTCTTCACTTTTCTGAAGTTTGTGAAAGAAAACACAGATTTCTTGCTGAATCTGTTTTTACAGTTCAATGCATCAAAGCTCTCCCACCTTCTAGATGTTTTCTGTTTTTCATGGTGGTCAAACAACCACTGTACTGTCATTTCTGGTCCTCAAGATAACAGATCACGTAAGCTTTTGTTTGTACTGACAATAATATAAAGTCAACAGTGCAATCAAAAGATAAGAAAAGGCAAAAAAGCATTTTAAACAAAAAAAAAGAAAGCGTTAAGTCACTACTTTTACATCATAGCTTTGCAACGGTTTGTACTGAAGATTTCACTGTCTTAACTGTTTCAAATGGTTGCTCTTGTGAAAGCAGATATAAGGCCAGCCTGGTGAATCCTGCAGAGGTCATCACCTTTGCTGCCCCCTGGCTTATTCTTGTGTTGCCTTTGACAGACGTTTTTATCTCTGATTAAAGTTTTTAACTGCAACCGTTCCCTCTTCTGGAGTACAATTTATCAAGTTGCTCTAGTATTTTACAGAGCCAGAACAAACATTTATCTTTATCCTCTTGCTTGAGATTGTTTTGCTTGATTAAGAGTACATTGATGTGTTTAGCAGCATGAAATAAATGTGCATGTACATTTCAGAGAAAGTACCTCTCTTAAAACAAAACATTCTAGGTCTTAAAACTTGTTAAAAAAAGCATAAAAATTATAGATAAAATAAAAAGCATATTTTTGTGATACACAGTACTTACAGCTGTTACTATTCATTTTAGGGAACAGTAATTGAGTTCAATAAAGGTACTTTAGATACTGCTACTGTTCATTTTTTTATGCTGTCCCTCATTTCATTTTATATATATATATATATATTTCTTTATTTTATTTAAGAAAAATAATAACATCTTATTTTAGTTTTATTTTAACAAAAGATACAAATTAATCATAAAAAAAGCTTTTAGATATGTGAGCTGGATGTACAGATGCCCTCATAGTATATCATCCATGTTGAAATAAACACTTCAAGGTCATTGCTTTATAGGCGCTCTTGCTGGAGCTCTGGCAGCTGTGAGTCTCTTCTGATGTGTCTCTAATGGTCTGACACTTGTAGTGACCACCGTGAATTTGGTTGATTCCTCAAGACAAAAGTGCTGAAGGTCCTTCAAGTTGGACAGCTGCCTGTAAATCACAACATATATTCTAAGCCAGTGTGACATCTGAGCTCCATTTAACCCATCTCAAGACAGTAAATGTGTCGCTTTATTGTTGGTGTAGTATTAACCTAAGTGTCATTGTTATGACTGAAGGTGAACGTCTGTTCCAGGTAAAGGACTGGAACAAATATTCCTAACATTTTTTTTGACATGTTTTATACTTGATTTTTCCTTTAATTCTGTCCAATTTTCCAGATTGGAAGCGAAAGGAATGCATTTGTTTTTGTGAGGTAAGGAAGAAAGAATATGACATCATCCCGAAAAGAAAATGGGAACCATAACAAATATGATTGGCTATAATATCTTTATGGGCGCATGCGATGAGCTCTACCCAAACTGCCCTCAGGGGTGGATACAGGCTGTCTACGAGCAAAAAATTGGTAAACCTGTCGGTGTAAAACTCTCGGTGAGCATGTGAAGCAAAAATGCTTGTGCACATTTTTTCTACAATGCTGTGAGCCACAGGTCAAAGGGAGCGCTTGTATAACATGCAAGTGTAAGTAAGGGCGAAGTACGTGATATGCAGGTGTGTTGTATAGAGTCATCTCTCATCTTTTGCCCCTCCTAAATCCTGTGCACTACACAAGGCTCTCATGAGTGTCGCTCACGTGTTAAGTGCACCCTCCATACTTTTGCAATTTAAGAAATGAGACAATCAGAGTGTAGTTTGTGTGGGCATCCTACGGGTGTCCTATGGGCACTATCCCCTGCACATGTGCAATGGTTTACTTAGTGGGCGATCCCACTTATGACTTATGTTGGTAGTCAGAGGTGGGGCCACCAAGAAAACCCTCAAACAAACAAACTGGATTCCTTCTAAAAGCCAGTTCACCCGTTTAGTGCACTCTGAAATTCTAGCTAGGATAGTAAGTATATGCTATGGTTGGAGTCTTATTGATTAGCTCTCTAATTTTTGGTTATAAAAAGTACATTTTTTCCTCACGACAAAATGTTCTCAGTAGTCCTGATGTAAAAGAACATGTTAGCTGTCTTATCTTTTGTTTTCTTTTGTTTTTGACATTAAAGAAAGACTTTTGCTTGTTATTCTGGTGACCAGAGTGAGAAGGTTTGAATCCTGGCTGAGACCTTTCTGTGTGGAGCTTGCGTGTTCTCCTTTTGCATGCATGGACTTACTACAGGCACTTCCTCCCACAGTCCAAAAAATGTACAGCTCAGGTTAAATAGTTATTCTAAATTCTCCCCATGTGTGAATGTGGGAGGATGTGACCCTACTGGTGACATGTCCAGGGTGTACCCCATCTTTAGCCAATAGTCACTGGGATTGGCTCCAGCAACCCAGTGACTCCAAAAGGGATTAAGTGGATTTGGTAGATAGATGGATAGCAAAAACCTAAAATTTGTGAACTAATGTCTGTTTAGTGCCACCTTTAGCCTCATGCATCTCTGAGATATTCAGAAATTTCATAGTTTATTTTTTCACCCTAACCCATATTCCCCCCAACTTTTTTATACTTCAGCTTTGTTTTACTTTTCACAATAGATAAAGTCACAACTACAAGTTTGTGCAGATTTTTATTCATTCAGCTAGATTCTATCAAAGTAGAGAATAAAAAACAGTCAACTGAGCTTAGTTAAAAGATAAAGGTAAAACCAAGTCCAAATGATTGCTTTTTATCTTCTACTTTGACCAAAGTTAAAAATCCTCAATGTGGTTGTTAGCAAAAATCATTTTATATTTGTCATGTGGTCAGTGTGTGTTTGTCTGTTTCCAGCTCAGTGTGTTACCACCTACTGATGCTGCCTAGGGGAGAGGCAGAATGTACATCTGAATCACAACATTTTCTTTGTTTTTCTCAGAACTTCAAAGGTGTCCCTCAATCAGTCATGCTGGTGCAGCAACAGTTTGATGCACACTACTTTTTTCCTGGAAAATTCACAAACAGAAAGTCTTCCACATTGAAATTATGCATATTTATAAACCGTTCTCCATGTGCAAGTCTACAGAAACTTCATTACATATTCACGCACAGGGACTTTCTTATAAAAAGAAAATAAAGTTCTTGTTAACTTAGTGGTTCAGTGTTACATTTCATTAACAGCAAAGAGCAAATACATCAAATGTTATTTCTTTAGTGTTTTGCCAATGTTTTAAAAATAATTTCCATTTAAACATAACTACATAATCACAGTTAAAATGTGAAGCTAATAACATACCAATCTAAGCCTAAAATGATGTGAAAACGATCACTCATTTATTACATCATTTTTTATTCTGTTTATTCCATTTTGAGTTGAAAACATTTTGGTAACGTTAAACTGACTGGCTAAAGAAAATAATAAAAAAAAGAAAACATACTCTCCACTATATCATTCTATGACTCACTCTGGACACATGTCAGAATGTTCACTTTGGTCATGTTTCTTTAATACATTTGCTACCTTCTTAAAGTGGCTGCTCCAACTGCTAAATTGAAACCCTCAAATAAATAAAAAAAAAAAAAAATCTTTGTTGGGAAGTTTCTTTACACAGAAAAAAAACAGACGAAGAGTCTTCAACTTCAAAATTTAACAGACAAAACCAGGAATTCATGGATTTAACCCATTAACACCGGAACTGTCACTGGCGACATCTAAGAAAAAAGATCTATTGACACACCATAGATTTTTCACTCTTTACTCTTCCACTGGAATCACGTTTATTGCGTAAATGGTTAAAGAGTTACCGTATTCTAAATAGTGTTAACACTGGAGCTATAGCTATGGTGTAAAAGGGTTATTACATTTCACTAAATATATTACTAGATATGTTTATGTATGTGACGAATGCAATGAAAATTTGAATTTTAGAGCAGCAATTGTTCCCAAGCACCAAGCATATAATATACGAGATACAAACCAATTCTGCAAAGTTATGATGCTTCGGCTAATAAAGTTGGAAACACAGTGGATTCACATTTACGATTATAGTTATAAAATATCAGTTTTGCATTGAGGTAAATTTGTGTTTTTACATGTTTTTTATAGATGACAAGACTGGAGTTGACATCCAGTTTTAGGCTTCAACTTTAACAGTTAAGGGGAAATGTATGCCACATACTAGGTGAGAAATGCCAGATCAGAAAAATAAAATCTGCGATGTAAACACGCCATTCGGAAAAATCTGACATGATCAGACTTGTTCGAATCAAAAATTCTTTCCGATTGAGATGCACCCTAACCCTTTACCCAGGTCAGTACGGCCAAGAGTAAACCACTGACCACAGAAATCTAGAAAATTATGTGCGAACAGTCACTTAAAATTAACGATATCAATAGTCTTAAACACTTCTTAAACAGATCATCTTGCTCTATGTCTTCAACTTTGTTTTTTTACAAGAGAATTCGCTTTTTCTTCTTCTACGGCCGTTTCCTGTATTTTAGAAAGTTCTGTGCATGTCAAAATAATTTATGCCAATCAAAAGTGTGGAGCATGTAAACGTTTGTTATAGTCGGAATACGTTTTTCTGGGCCTATGTACACAGTTCTATTCTAATCAGATCTTTGATCCAATCAAAGACATTTTCCACACTTAAATGCAGGTATTGATGCTCATTTAGCAATATGAAACATAGGAGGAATCTAGCATATTAGTGCAAACATAAACACAATATTTCAGATAACTATTGCATAAAAAACACACTAACAAGTCAACGTTACTCTTTATATCGCTTAAAATCACAAAGTTTAAGTCTGAAACCTCTGTCGCTTCGGAACAATTCTGCCAAACTTGCCTTAAAACTGAGCGACGCTTCTTTTCTGCGTTGCTGTCATTAGCAAATACTGATACATACATCTTAAGAGTTCTCTATTGCTATAAAAAAAAATAAAATGGCATATAAGTCTCACCTGAGTATAAGTCGCCCCCCACCAAACGTTGCAAAAAAAACCCCAAAAAACACGAGTTATTCTAAAAAAACTGTATTTTACAGAAGATGAAAATAAGCTCTTCCCCTGAAAGGTTAAGGAAAATTGGAGGCTAAAAAAAAAAAAACAGACGCCAACTTCAGCCTTGTACATGTCGGTCCGTGAAATTGTTATCTGACATTAAACCGGTCCGTGACCTAAAAAAACCAACGATCTTGATCACTTCACAAGGTAAATGTTAGAGATTTACAGAGGAACAAGAATCAAAATGACTTAAATAAAATCTGCTCACTACACATTGTACAAACGACAAAGTTTAAGACCCTAACAGTCACTAAGAAACACTGGACTCTTTGCCACACATTGTTCTTCTGCTTACAGGGAGTTTGTTTTCCTTTGAGCTGCTGCTGTTTATTTCTTATGCATCTGTCAGGAGAGACTTGCAGTGCGCTCACCGCCTTTGTCTTGTAAATTCAACTTCTGACATCCACAAGACTTGGGAGAATTGTTATTAGACAGAAATAGATTTTTGTTTTTGTTTTCCTTGTTTTTTTTTTTCTTCTTCTTCTGTGCTTCCAGACAACAAAGCACTTCTGTTTCAAAACCACAACGGGTGTACCTTGAAAAAGAAGCCATATATAGAAGACATGTAAATCAGGCATGGATTATTACTGAGGTACTGGTTGATTGTGGAACTTTTTAAAAGCCTTGATAAAAAATGATGCTGACAATGAAAAAGGTTTTCTATGAAGAAGTCAAGCAGACGAAGATGCCCTCTGCACTAACTTAGCACAGGAATGTTGCACACTTCTGTGGGATAAATTCATGACAACAGATCCGTCTTTAATAATGAGTGTAGAAATTATTTTCCCAGTGGGATTTATATTGGTTTGAGCACAAATGAGTCCCCTTCAAAGTAAAATTATATGTATTTTGGGGGGGCGAAGTTTCTCAAGATCAATATGTAATAGCCAAAGATTTAAAAATATTGTGCTGGTACACTGCACAGTCTGATGTGGGATCAATAGAGAAATGCATCTGGTTCACAGCAGGAGGGATGGAAGGTAGATCAATATTAAGCAAATTTCCAGAAATTGCAAGAGATATCGACCATTTAATTAGCCATTTCTCTCTGAAAGTCCATCAAAGATTCGTGATCAAAAACAGAGACCGTTTTCTGTGAGCAGCCTACAGATTTTCTTTTCAACTAAAAGAAATGACTAAACTAAAGAAGATGAAGGGGCTTTCAAATATTTGTAAAGCTCTGAGAGTTATGTTTCTGTTGCATATAACACGGTGGATGGAGCAACACTTTATTTAAACCTGTATTTTCTAAGTACACATATAATATATACACATATATATTGTGTTTCCAACATATTTATTATTTTAATCACTCCCAAGTCATTCTTGACACATGTCAAGTCGCTTGGTCACGTGTTGAAATCCCATCCGCTGCATTCTAATTTGAAACCCTCAACAACGTTGACAAAACCAGACATATTTAGAAGGTTTATTTGCACAGAAAAGAGCCTTCAACTTCACATAAAAAGAAAAGCTTCTTTAACAGGCAAAAACTAGGAGTCTTTACTCATTATATGGATTCATTGCAACAGTTCTTCCCACACACCAAGCCCACTCTGCAAAATATTCAGCAACCGACCGTATGGTGGACCGAGCAGTAAAAGGCAAGGACAGCAAAAAGCGGTTTCAAAAATATTTACAATTATTTTCAAAAGGTATGTAGAAGAACGAAAAAGGGCCTTTAAAAGAGGTCAAAGTAACAAATAAAATATATAACTGAGAAGTTTTGAATAGGAGAACAACTGAACAGAAAGACAAACATAAAATGGCCTAATTAATTAGAAACAGAAGGGAACATATATAGCAGCTGATTAAACCAACTAGACACACAAAGGGCAACTGAAAAAGACAAAGTAAAACTACAAAAATACAGCAAACACAAAATTAACTTCTCCATTCTATGGTAAATTGACATAGAAAAATAATGAAACTACTGATCATCAAGTAGAATTGAACCTAAATCTGTTTTCAACACAAAAAGAATTTCTCGTCCCCCAGACAATGGTTCAGTCCAATTAGCAGCCTGCTGCTTATAAGGCCTCTGCTGACTGGTATACTAACAGATGGCAGCAGCTGCCGAAATGGTCCCTCCCAGTACTGGTAAGTAAAGCAAAGCAAAGTAAAGCAAAGTAAAGCAAAGTAAAGCAAAGTAAAGCAAAGTAAAGCAAAGTAAAGCAAAGTAAAGCAAAGCAAAGCAAAGCAAAGCAAAGCAAAGCAAAGCAAAGCGAAATAAAGCAAAGCGAAATAAAGTAAAGTAAAATGAATTAAAATGAAATGAATTGAAATGAAATGAAATGAAATGAAATAAATTGAAATGAAATGAAATGAAATAAATTGAAATGAAATTAAATGAAATGAAATGGAAATACAAAAAAGAAAACAAAAAAAACACAACAATAAACTCATGAAAATAAATAGAAAGAAATAACTCCTTTCCAAATTCTGCTCATCCAGTGATGTGGTCAAACCAAATGTCTTTAGTCTTTGTTTCCATATAGGATTGATAACAGCAGCTGTGCTGAACTGCCACTGAGTTGATTTGCTAAAGTTTCTCAAAATAAAAAACAGACAGCCTGGCCCGTCTAAATGGATTAACCACCTGAAAGAAGACACTAAAAGTCGTTACTAGGAAGAAAATGTGTTCAGTTGGACTCTTTGACCCAGAGTTAATGCTGAAATCAATGTGGCAGTTCCTGACATTTCCACGGGGTTAGTTAGGATTACATACACAATGATCTGAAGGCTGACAAGGGCCTGGGATGGGGAAGGATCATAATATATTGATTGCATTTATCATTTAGTTTTGTTCTAAATGTGCAAAAGATAAAGTGTTCACATCTTTGTTTTGGAGGGGAGGTTATGTGGTTGAAGACTTATTGTTCCAAATCTGGTGATGGAGGATCAGAGAAGTGTGTGATGTAAATGGGTATGGACTCAATAAAAACAGGTCAATATAGTCAAGATTTGTTGTCAGTTTTCTTTAATGCAATAAACACAGTAAAATGGGGGTATCCTTTGAGTAAACAGAACCCACTGATGACCTGGTCCACTTGCCACTGATGAAGTGATCTCTTCAAAGCCAGGTGTAGCCCCTCAATTTAAGAGGGTAATTTACTGGAATTCATCCATTTCTCCTGCAATGATCAACCTAAGTTGTCAGTATTCAGCAATTCAATACTATGTTCAAGAGTCTTTTTTTTTATCCATAATCTGTTTTTGTGATATCTAGAAAACCATAATTTTAACAGTTTCTGTTGGTTTTATTCAACATCGTCATGTTTCTGTTCAATGTGGCAGCATGCAAGGTACCCTGTGTCTTCTCCTTTTCACCTTCTGTTTACAATCTGTTGGCATGTTTACGATGCTTCTCAACTTTTATCTAAATGATTATTACATCCGTAAGTTATTTGACTGCATAATATTGTAGGATTGGATTGTCATACTGTATATTTGGGATGGTCAAGGGCATCATCTGTTAAAGGGGAGATAATTAATGAAGCACATGAACCTTTTTTTTGTTCATTTATTTTTCACATTTTTATCCCCCCTCTGTTATTTGCTTAACTGGAACAATCATGGTAGTGGTGTCATTTTCCATAGCAAAGTTTTTCAAAAATGAGAATTTTGACAGGCTTGGGGTTTCTCTGCTTCTACAAAAATGATTCCTTTTGATGCCAAACTCTCTTGTCCTCCCCTGGCCCCAATGCTATGTACACATCAGGGAAGAACGTGCTGAATAGGGGTTCTTGGACACGCCTTTAACATGCAGTGTTCACACTGGACTGTAACTACCAAACACCAGTGCATGTACTGACAGTTAGAAGAGGCTTGGTGTGAAATGTCATAGAGTTTCAAATTTTGTTCCAGACTTTTTCCTTCACAACTTCATTCTGAAATATGAAAGATTTGATGTATAAAAGATTTGTGTTAAGAATAATTTAATGTAAGTTTTTTTTTTTTTTTTTAAATATAAAAATTCTGGCCGAGCACAAACCGCAAAAATAAATTTGTCTGTAATTATCACTTCTCAAACGGTTTGTACTTCTGTCTTTTTTAAAGAACAGCTTTCATAGTCCCTAATGGGTCAAAGTTCAACTTTTAACACGTGTTTGTTGGTGGTATGTTGTGTACGTAGAGCCCAAAAACAAACTTTAAAATTTGCGCAGTGACTCGTGAATGCAAGTTTTAAACCCAGAAGCCTAAAACCCACATATGCATGAGTTTGCATAGACTCTTTTTATGAAGTGTTGGTTTAAATGAGCATAGTGGAGGCCGGTGTTGCATCAGCTTTCTCACCTGCAACACATTAGGTAACACACATTTTTATATCTTTAGATTTCCATAAAGACCTGATTACATTTGTGATCTATTTTAGGTTTCAGACACTAGTGCATCTCGATGTTTCTACTATTCACCTTTGCCTGTAGTCTTAATTAAAGTCGACTCAGCCTGTTCCACTTTAATACTTTATTGCTGAAGTACATTTGCCTCAGCAACTAACTGGATTATTCATTACTTGACAAACAGACAAGCCGCAGTTTGTGAAACTGAAGAATTTTGTGGAGGTGTGCGGGTGGTCAGCAACAAAAAGACCTGAGGGTCTGCACTCTTACTCTTCACCAAGAGCACCTTCCAAGCTGAAAACATGCTCTGTTCTGGGGAATACTTTTGAACCCCTGGAGCTGATTGCGCAAAGAAGAATGCTGCATAAGCTACAAAAAAAAAAAAAAAAAACAACTGACAAAACAGCTCATCCTCTGTACAATATACTGTTGAAGTCACAGAGCATTTTTAAAGTAGGCCATTCCTGCCCACAGCAATGATTCTCAACAATGACTCTATTATTACTGTTCTTTACTGTTACTCATTTGCTTTTGTGCACAGCTGTAATTAACTTCATGGGAATAATAAACTGCTTTTGAACTTTTTTTTTTTTTTTGATCTTGCACTTTTCCTCAAAAAAATTATACCACAGACAAAAGGCTGTTAAGAGTCAAACAAATTCCGTGAAAACACTCAAAGAACAACTCGCTTGTTCCACTAATTAGTGTGCTTTGTTTTCAAACCTGAATTAGCTTTCACAAACTCGACAAGAGGTTTAGGGAAATATTGCATAAAGCTTAAAAAACGACAACACAATCTGAAGAATTTTCCTGCTCATTGAAGACCCATTCAAAAAACGTGTTTTTGTGTTGTTTTTCCGATGATGGAGCACATGTATGAAAAAAAGTTATCATAAAATTGCATTTCTGAGTATTTCTCTATGCAAATAGTTGTGAATCAGGAGCAGATAGAGAAATGCAATTGGAAGCTTGTCGCAGGAACACGGGTGCTTTAGTCAGCGGGCCAGAAGCGCCCTGCTTCGCTTCATTCTGATGCATTAATTTTTTAAACAAATAGATCCATCTACATCCTTGCTTTCCTTGTCTGTCCTGGAATCTTGTTCAAAACTGTATGGCTGGGTAGCTCTGACATTGCTTAACATTTTTGTTGCACCGGTAATGTTACGTTGAAGTTGAAAGTTGCTGTAAGATGGAGTGTGTGTGTTTACACACAGGAGTGTGTGTAAACAGATGGACATTGGGAATCGGGGGTGGGCTTACTCCTCGCCAACAGCCGCGCTCACAACTCTGACACAGCAAAATATTAGAAATTAAAACTGATTGGAATTGCTTAATTTAGGAAGAATTCGGACTGGACACTTTTGGTTTGCTTAAAGTAATCCAGAGTTCGTCTCCCCTGATAATCTGGAATACATTTTCAGTCATAAACTTCGGGGTATCCTGGTCCGTTACCAGCAACCGCTCTTGGACCTATCTCTTGAGACGGTCTTGGTTTGCTTCCAACTGGACTGAGCTTCGGTTCGCTCTGAGATTCAGGGTGTATTCAGCCTGGAAAATCATTTGGGTAGGACCGAGACCGCTTGACTTGGTCTGGATTGAGTCCTGTATCTTGTGTTTGGTCTGTGTCCAGACTGTCGTCAAGTGGACTGTACTTTTTCGAACTTAAGCTTGTAAACAAAACCACGTGACTAACAATCTCTTCAATCATTGGCCAGGACTTACAAGTGCGAGGCTGAGCAACTACAAGTGGAAATTGTGGCAGTCCTGCTCTTTACTTTCTTTGTCAGAATATTTGACTGATTTAAATGTAATATTTCGTCGACAATTTTGAATTTCTGCATCAAGGTATCTTTGGTGCACTTGTGAAATTCCACTTATGAAATTAATGCTAAAACTTTAACGGCACTTCACATTCCAAGCACTATTCAAATAAAAAAAAAAACCCCAACAAAAACTAATTCATCTCAATACATTATACCATAACTATTATTGTGTTCTACATACAATCATTTTGGCTTTAATTTTCTGCTTCCTCTTTCAGACCGCTGCTTTGCTCCTCAAAACCAATTACGGTAAATATTCACTTGAAGGGTTTTATCACCGTACAAACAATAAGTCATGTAAAAACGATAGCAACAGCTGCATGCAAACACCTGCAGTTACAATCCTACTGGAAGCAAATACACCAAACAAAAGATGGAAACCTTTAAAAAAATTCAACGAATGTCTTTGTGATGCAAAAAAAAAAAAAAAAAAAGCCGTACACTGTGAGCCTGGTTGATGCTTATGGGCATTCGAGGTTTTTCTTGTGATGACTCCTCTCATGATTTGTGTAGGTAGAGCCCTCTCCTCCGACCTTGAGAGCTGCCTTGCTTTGTGCTGATGTTCGGGTTAACTGGGGATTGTGGGAATTGGAGGTCCCTTGAAGGTTTCTTTTTTTCCTTGACCTCACACAGATTTTTTGGTGTGTACACCACCAAAATCATGATCAATATCCACCTGAGTTCATGTGGGTTTTTCAAAGATATAAGGCACTGATGATAGATTGAGGTTTTGATCTTTCTTTGAACCCACTATCCCTGGAAGATTCATGTGATATTTTGCCAGTGTGCAGAGCATCTGGGTTATAAAATAAACTTTGCTTGAAAAATACTGATGCAAAGAGCGATATGAAAAGCCCAGAAAGGATTTGAAAGTTGCAATTTAGAGTTTTCTTATGCGTTTGCACTCCAGTCTGAATTACATATCAAATATTTGTGAAAAACATTGTAATTTCTTTTTAACATATTTTCAATGAAATGACTTTAAATGCTGAACAGAAGTACATTCAATCCCACAACATCATTGTGTTTGTTCAAAGCTTTGAAACATTCAGATAAGTCCCTGAGGCTCTGACACAATAAAACTTTATTTACTGGGGCATGGAGAACACACCTTGCATTTTAATACTCTGACAGAGCCAGAAGATGAATAGTGTGGTTACATCTGTATCATGTTCGTGGTAGATCAATCTGTCACTCTGCTGCAGTTGGTTCTTCAGCATTGCCCTTGGCCTCAAACTCCACCAAGTGAAATTTATGCTGTCGGCACAAGCACAAGGAAGCTCAAAGTCAAGCCTCAAAGTAATGCATTTGATTTTCCTGCTCTGAATTCATCTTGTCATTGATGGAGTTTACATTAATGTGTATTTATTTTTCAAAAGCTGTTGAAATTTAGGTTTTAATTTGGGTTAAAGGGCTTTTTCATTGTTAAGGACGTCTTTTAATGAGGGAAATGAAAAAACATATGCATATAAATGTCCTCAAACAGCATTATATCATTGTTGGTCCTTCATAATAATTTTACAAAAGTATAATTGAACAAACATGAAATTCCTTATAGACTAATATTGTAATCAATTATAACACGAATCATGCTGAATTATTTGGTTCATTTGAAGACAATGAAGCATTTGATTAGACCAACAAACTATCTGTTTCAGGAGTTAGCCTAATTGGACTTGTCCCAGTGTTTGTCTGAAAAGCTCCACAGCCTCAATGTCAACAAAACAAAGACACATTTTAAACCATGTAAACAAAAGGGCTTCAGAATTTTGTGGTGATTTTGTCCACTGATAGGTCATTTGGGATATGTTCTCTGTTCAAGGTAGATTAGGTTTAAAAACTCACAACAGGTTTCAGTTATCAATCAGCTAAGCTGATTTGTGTCAACTAATTCCCCTCTTAATTAACTCCAAACCTCTAAGAGTTTGATTTGGAGTCTGAAACTTGTTTTCACCTTCACTTTTGAATCAGGATTTTGCTCACTTGCATTTAAGTTGGTAATTTATCTTCTGTCCCCTCCGTTTGGGTCCCACAAAAAACAATTCATGACAAATTGAAACACTGTATATTAGGGTTACATTTTGTATTTATTGTTGCTGTGTTGACTTTTGAATATTTATTTTTGTGTAAAATCATTAACAATCAAACATTAATTTAATATACTCATTTTTAGTTTTACAAAACTTTATAAATTGCCAAAAAAGCATTGTTTTCACCCTAAATTATAACAAAAACATCCATTCATTCCTTCCTTCCTAAAGCACTTCCACCACCAGCCAAGGAGGCCCAGAGAAAACATACATAGAACATTGTGCAACAATAAAACAAAGGGAATAAAAAACATAAAACAATTTAAAACAAAGATTGAAACCAACATAATAAAAGGGCTAGTGCTGATGCTAAAATGCTACAATGGAGGAACAATTCTTTTTAAAATTCTCCAAGAGAGTGACCTCTCTAATCGTCAGTGATTGCAAAGTTTAGGAACCAATGCAGCAAAGACACGGTCCCCTTGAAGCCTTGGGTAACCCAGCATATAAAAAACTGCAGTAATTTAGTCTGGACAGCACAGTTCTTTTCTTAAGTAAAAGACTTAATCCTAGCCAGACGTCACGTCTGAAAAAAGGAGGACATGGTCACAGCATTTGGAGGTCCAGTTTCAAAGCAGCATCAAGTTTCACACCCAAGTTGGTGACCACAGACTGCTCAAAAGGGGCAAGAGAGAGGAGATCAATATCATGATAGTTTCAACCACTATGAGTAAACACAATTACCTCAGTTTTGCTTTCATTCAGGTCAAGAAAGTTGGCTTAAATCCACAACCTAACTTTAGCTAGACAGTCGGTTATTTTTTTGACAGTGAAGTCGGGTCCCTTGCACAAAGGGACATCAATTTGGCAGCACAAAGATGGAAATCCACCTTATGCTTCTGAAACAGCATTCCCAGTGGTAACAAATAAGTAGTAAATAATAGTGGGCCCAAAACTGACCCCTGAGGGACTCCCCTCTTCTGGGAATAATACGTGGATGAGTGAGGGATCATTTGAACACAAAAAGACCTCTCTGAAGGTAAGACTGCATCCCCTGTAGTGCTTTCCCCGCCCACCAATCAGTATCTCATCATCAGCTGTGTTGAAAGCTGCTGATAGATCAAGTAATAAAAGAACGACCAGTTCACCTGTTGCCATCAAACCATCAATAAAATGTATTAAAAGAGTGGTCTCTGTGCTGTGTCCCAGACCTCAACCCCTACGTTAAAGGTTCCAGGATCTCAGGTACATTTAAGAAAGTGATCAACTGTTTGTAGACAATGTTCTTTAAGGCATTTTGCACAAAAAGGCAGGTTGGATGTTAGCCCAAAGTTTGAAGCAATGCAGCATCCAGCTCTTGTTTTAGTGACAACAAACAATTTGTAAAATTGACACATGCTACTTTATCTCAGTATTTCATACACGTCTGTAATTGTAAAAAGCATTTTTTTTGGACCTGCTCATATGTACTTCTATAAACCCTGGCAATCTGAGGGGACGCCTAATGCAATTATTGAAATATTGCAAAAAAGATATGAAAACTGACAATTTTTGGTCACATATGAAAACATTATCTCTTTGTTCAACACAAATATTTAATTTTGCTAAATGTGATTGATTTGGAAAGTAAAGGGGTTTGTTATAAAGGTTTAAAACATGCATGGAGCATCTAATCTTAGAGTGGTAATTTTATTATCGCTGTTATGTGCCACTACCCCATCAGAATATTTACCACCCCTATTTTTTTAATCTAGCTGAACATGGGATTTTTTTGGAAACCACTTTAGCTGCAGCTGAAACACTGCCACCACCTAAAATTTAGTTACTGAAATAACTTCTCAATTATCTAACCTTTTGCCTTGCCATTTGATGCTTCACAAATCAAAATTGACAAAGGCTGTCAAAGTTAAAGCAGCAGCTGTGACTGTGTGGTGCTGACCGCCATCAGCCAGCAGACGCTGATGGATGACATAAAGGGGTGAAAGCTCTTTCACAAATGAGGTCTCGGTGGGTTCTTAACCTCCGCACTGCTTTTTCCTTGTGTTGCATTCCTTTGTACACACATGTCAGTGATCTGCCCACACATTTCACGTGGTGCTGATGGCTGCAAGCTCCAGAATCTATACCGTAGGTCGTATTGTGGGTCAAAGGGACATACACTTAAACTTAAAGCCAGGAAATACCAACACATACAGTTGTTTCCCCCCTTTTTTGCTAATCTGCTAATGTGTGTGCCTTAAGTTTCAGATAGCTTTATTTCCTTTTGAGGGATTTTGAAATAAATTAGATAATTAGCAATGGTGGAGATTTTTTTGAGTTTTCTTTTTAACCTTCTTTCTGATGCTGCAAAAAGAAAAACAAATCTTTGCTTGATGTGCAACCAGTTGAAAAAAATGCATCCTATTTTTTTAGGATACTAGAAAATGAAGAAAACAAATAACTGGCTTAACCATATGGAGCAGCTGAAAAAAATTAAATATTTGTCCAGAATTCTGCACTTTCCCCCTAGGTAATGTCCTTCTACCTTCTCTAAAGATGCGTGGTAGTCGGTTCTGTCAAGCAAATTAGCAATTTAGATTTGCTGAGCTGTAATGTGACATAATCAAGTTATAATTTATCAATTCAAATAATTAGAAGGCAGATCCAATGTAATTAAAGTGTTGAAAAGGCTCTGAGCAGACCGTTTCCTCACAAGACAGGCAAGTAGTTATGAAGAGAGGCTCATGTGCAGTATTTAGGGAAAAAAACGGAGAGCATAGATTAATTGCATTTTTTCTGCAACCATAACATGGTGGGGGAAAAAAGTCGAATGCAAAGCCTTGTGACATTAGACTGTTGCCATGCGCCACTGGACACTAATGAATTGACGTTGTCAGTGGTATGAAGTTCAGACCCAACAGCGAGGATGTGCTGATGCATGGCAGCAGGATGGCTCCACTGCGCTTTTAAAACAGAAACGAATGAAAAGAAGAAAAACTGAACTCGTCAGCCGCATTTGAAAACATCCGTCGCCTCTGGACTTAAGTATGTAAGATGGCTTTCCATCCGGCCAAGTTATCAATGTGTCGCACACTCGCGGCAAAGATTACCTTTTCATTGTGATATAATGCCAGGCATGGAAAAATAGGTATCACTCTTCCTTCTATTCTGTCTTCCCTCCATCCCCGACTTTCTACCTTAATCTCCTCCAGTCCCCTGATTCTATTGCTCTCATTTCTTTCCTCTTTCACCTCCTGCTCCTTTTGCTTCACACCTGAGGACAAACAGCTTACCACAGTAACTTGACACCTCCCTCAATGACAAAGTGTCATTTAAAAAGGCCAACCTGTCAGGTACACGGTACAGCAGCGGGCCCTGCAGAGACAGACGAAGGAAAAATGTACTTCTGTTAAAGGAGACGAATGATCAGGAAGGATATGATGAAGTGGGAGGAGATGAAGACCTCTTGGAGGAAATAGGCTGAAAGTGCCTGACACTATGTCCCACTGTCATACTCACAGTTCACCAAGTGCTAAGTTCCTTCTTATCTGTATATGCTGGTGACTTGCTGTGGAATTACAGAACATGTATAAAAAATGAACAAATCATTCCTACAATGTCATTTTAGTGGACAAGAAACTAATTTTAACCTGGTTAGTCAGAGAGCCATACCTTCATCTTTGCATCTGTGTTGACAAATATTCAAATGAATGTTAATTTTGACACTTTCTTAGATCTTACTCTAATCAGATGGTGAACCCTGTACAGGCCCACAGATATCTGATGACTGAATAATTCAATATAAACAAACTTACTTAAATGTGGTTGATAGTCAAACCTCTGAATCAGGAGCTAGGACTGGAGAGGATCTGGTTTGTGGTCCACAGAATTTCCTCTCTACTCTTTGCATATGATGATGTCCTGTTGGCTTCATTGAGCCAGGACGTCCAGCATGCGTTGGGGCAGATCAGAGCGTGAGATCAGCAGATGGATTGGAGCGGCGTCCCACTTATGCAGTCACTGTGCAGGTCCACTGTGGTGAAGAGAGAGATCAGAAAGCAAAGCTCCCAATTTACTTGGTGATCTTTGTTTCAGTATGCACCTATGGTCATGAGCTCTGGGTTATGACTGAAAAAACAAGGTTCTGAATACTAGTGACCAAAATGAGCTTACCCTGCTGGGTGACTGGATGCTCCTTTAGAGACAGGGTGAGTCATTGGACATCTGGTCCTTCATGTTCCACTGGGCGGAGGCCCTGGGGAACAAGTTGGTGAGACCATGTCTCTCGACTGGCCTGGTAGCTCTTGGGATAACCCCAGAGGAGCTGAGGAAGTAGCCGGGAAGTCTGGGCATCTTTACTTTGACTGCTGCCCCCTCAACCCGGATGAGTGGAAGAAATGGATGCCAGACTTTCTCTTACTAACATTTCAGTGCTGATGGTTCTAGAACTAGCTTTACCATTGTAAAAAAAGGCACATTTTTGCAAACATTAACAGCACATTACTGCATTTGTTTGTTGTTTCCTTCTTGCGGAGGAAATGACGTTTAACTTAAGTAGGCAATTCAAAAAAATTGCATAGATGTTTGTTCAGGTTTGGTAACCTATTTAAAACATCATCTTACTAAAAACCCTGAATCCAAGAAGCCTGTGCCATTTCTAGGTTTGGCATTAGGTTTGGCATTAATAGGCTTTTCTGAACATCCTTGTTACAACAAACAGTGATGGTCGGACAGACTTGGTCAACAAAAAGGGGAAAGGTATGGGTCTTTAAGTGTGAGGATCATGTGTTTTTCTAAATGCTAACATAGTGTCTGGTACAATTTGAAATTATTTGATTGTAAGACAGTTTATCAAAGTTTTAGAAAATGCAGACCTCCGACTCCTGACAACTTGCTGATTAGTCTGGCAAGTCGGATCAAATTGTGCCCCGTACACATTTTCCATCAATCCTTTTTATAAACGCACTGAATCACTTTTGGGGTTACAAGAGCCTAACCCAGCTACTGTTGGGCAAAGGTACACCCTGGACAGGTCACCAGTCTGTCAAGGGGCTACACAACCAAACACATTCTCATTTCTACCTATAGACAATTTAGAGCAGTGATGAATGCTAAACAAAGCAATAAAGATCAGAAAAGTTTCTGAAACTACAATGTTAGCTTTACTTTTGGAGTAAAGTCTGACTTTTCAAGAAGGGAGACAAAAGGAAATTGCTTCCTATTGCAACCTGCCTCCAGTGGTCGTTGGAGCTACTGCAATATTTTGTACTTTTGTTTTTTTTTTTTTTTTTTTTTTTTTTTGTCACAATTGGGGACAGACGGTTGAGCTTGGTATCGATACTGTTTAGTATTGGGTAGGTCTTTTAGATTATTTTAATTTTGTTATTCCAGAGAAATCTTCATACTGCACATCAAAAAGTGATGGTTCTTGAGAAGAACAGGTTTAAAGTGAAGGGGAAAATTTGGGGTTTAAGATTAGACAACAAAACAGCTACTTAAAAATAAAAAAGAATAGGGAAAAAAAATAGAAAAACATATAGATAGAATACCATCTTTGCTGTAAACCTTGATCAAATATTTCTTGATCTCCAAGCCCAACGTTTTAGATTTCTCAAGGAAATAAAGTTGTGTTTTTCACTTTGGAGCAGCTCACATAGTCATGATACAGTTTCCAAATAACTACAAGAAAAGAGCATCTTGAGTTTTAATCTGTTGAGTATAAAGCTTGTTGAAATGGTGATGTAAGTGACAATCCAGGCACAGCCTGAGCGACCTTAAACTGAAGGCAGAAATTAAAATCTTTCTCCAAAGTCTGACATTGCAATCTCACCTCCTGTACCCATGAACTCTGTAGAGATGATAGTTTAGCATAGAGGAACAATGGGTGTCTTGTGAATGGCTGCAGAAAGAGACCATTTTATGAAGCAGCTCTGTAGACCTCAGTCATCCAGATGCTGAAAGGCTCCTCTGCTGCAGCCGCTCCTCATTGAACGCAGTAGTTCCCAGGGGAGAAAGCCTATTATCTGCAGATGATCATGGTGCATGCACCAAACGTGCAGTTTTTCTCTGACAGAGCTACCCATCCTGAAGCCACTCCCTGTGCCCTCAACACTGAATGCTGCTGCCTCCATAATTAGGACAGAGTTTCTTTATTGCAGTCACAGTGTTTCCCAGGTGTTACCGTTGATTACTCATTTATCAAGTGCTACAGTTTCATTATCCTTATTTTCTAACTGTTCAGCACCCTAACCCCCTTTAACAAATCACACTCAATTAAAACAAATCACGTAGTTATCCTCAGCGAATAAACATGTAAAAGCCCAGAGATCAGATTAATAAACCATAAGAAAACAGATATACAGCTCAGTTCCAAACAGTTGGGAAGTGCTGTCTCAAGAACAGCAGTTCCTATTTCCACCTGTAAGGGGCGGTAATGGTTCTATACTTGTGCAGTCTGTTAAAAACAGCGTATGACGTAAAAAAGAACCATTTCAATTTGTAAATAGCTTTGCATCATCCACCACCTGTTTAATAAATATAAAAATAAAAAAATATATATAAACATTAGATGTAAAAATAATGAATATAAGATTAAAGAAAACCTGGTTTTACAAATGTTTTTTTGCTAGTTTCAAAATTGTGATGCATTTTAAGGGTCCTATTTTACAGTATTTAGCCATTTCTAAAGTCTTTTCAAATATTTTGAAAGATTAAATAAACAGTTTTGTCAACAAATAAAGGTGCATAAAATGTGTAAAGTCAACAGAAGAATCTTCTCATCAAATTGCCCCATCCCCACATTTGTTTTCTCCAAAAAGTGTAGTACATTCATGTTTCACACATTTTTGCTCTTCTTTTTAGTTTAAACGCTTCTCATCAAGATAATTTAAAAATGATAGTCATTGACATTGATTTACTTGCATTTGTAAGATAAATCTTATAAAAAGAAAAGAAAAATTACATTGTTGGGACATCTACACCCATGATTTCTCCCACAACTTGAATTAACATGAAATTATTTAAATTTTTCTCTTAACTTCAAGCAAAAGTAAAGTATTGAACAAAGTTTCCTTATAATATTCATTTTTTATTTTTTTTTACTTGTATTTTGGGTAAAAGGCTAAAGATCTGAGCTGTTTTGGACAGTGTGTCCCTTTAGCTATGACAGAGGCTGTGCTGGAGGACAACTTTGCTATTTTCTTTTTCAATATATTCAAATTGCCTTCTCATGAGCAGGTTCTTTATAAATTGTGTGCTTCCCACCAGGTTTCTACCATCCTCCAAAATTAACCTGCGGCCTTTCAATCAGAATTTCATGATTTTATCTGGACCTGCTTTGATTAATTGGATTTTTCTAGTTGATTGTGCCTTCATTAGTCCTTGAAAAAATCTTCCTATAAATTCAGTTTGTGAACACTTTGTATGCCTTGTTTGTGTTTTTGTACAATCTCATGGGATGTGCACTGTGCAGCTTTATTTCCAATCAGTTGAATTACTACATCTGATTTTTTTCTGACTATAGGTGCACAATTTTCAGTTCGGAAATAGCAGCTTAATTCTTTTGTTTTTGGTATTTCTTCTTTTTATAGTTAATCAAAGTGCTGCATGCTATGTGACTCTCATCACATTTTTTTTATCTGACTTTTCTGAATGAATCTTAATATAACGTGTAAGTTGGTTTTTGCTTTAAGATGCTGTGCCTGTCTGACTGCATTCAACACGTTTGTAGATTTCAACCCAAAAATTTAATTTTGCTTTTGCACTCTTTCATGGAGGAGAGGACTCTAAACCAGCAGGATTTCCAGTTGACATGTGTTGAACTAAAATATTTCTCAATGTGAACACACTTCGTTTGCAGCAAAAAAAAAAGTAAAGATTACTATAAAGTGCTGAAATGTGAAGATGGTGCAGTCTGGAGATGTGGAGTGCATTGTTTCTTTAGAAAAAGTTTTATTGATTTTTTTATTTTACAGAAACTTGAAATTCCTGAAACAGGGCAGTTTATAATGAAAAAAATATAAAATGATTGGTGAATTTATGCAGTTATTTCGTGCTGATGTTCTACCCTTTTTGAAAAGGATGCTCAGAGAATTTAGTTCTTTCTGCCACTCAATTTTTGCCTCTAGCAATTTCCAAAGGAAGAGAAAAAACAAACTTTCTGCCCATATTAAGTTATCTTTTAAATCTTTTTTTTTCTATAAAAGTTTCAAGTTTCTCAAGTTTTATTTTCTCTCATATGCAAAAATCGGTCTCAGCACATGAGCTGTGGTTACAGTCTTTTTACAATAGAGGGAGGAGACCTTCACATTGCACCCAAGTCACACAATACATGCGGGACTTTGCCATATGAATTCCGTTTTCATTACCACCCTGGAATAAATGTGGTGTGAATCCTGGGAGGCCGTGACAGCGAAAAATAAATCTGATACATGAATAAACGATGTCCCTGGGGAAGACAGACTCCTCCTTTGTGAGGAAGATTGACTTCTCCAAGATGGGACACATCAGCCACAAGGAGTGGAAACAGAAATAGAAACTGCCGAAAGAAATGCGCTTGCTCACAGACTTTCTCATCAAACCCCCAGCCAATCTCAGAGAGCTGTATATAATAATAATACATATTCTATGCAGTGAGACTGCAAGCCATCAAATTCTCCCACAGGTCAGCAGTTTTATAATTTCCAGACCATGAGACTATAATTAAACTTTGACACATAAACTTCGTCACAGCTCTGTACCTGTCATTTCTTTCATCCGGCGTTCATTCTTGTCAAATGTCGTCCATGATTAATGTGCCTCATGATGTTGGTGTTTACACTATTCTGACTTGTCAGGTTCCGTAGAAGAAGATGATGTGCTGAGGAATTATTGTTTAATACCCTTCTGCTGAAACACTCTGACAGCAGTGTGCGTTTTTGGTGCGTGTTTGTGCACCACTACAAGCTAATTTGACATAAAAACTTCATTAGTTCCTCATGCACTTTGTCTTGTCTGCTTCTAATAAACAAGATGCAAGTGTTCCTCTGGATTTTCAGGTGATGATATGACTTTATTGACCGGGTGGAACCAAGATTTCAACATCCGGAAAGTACAATGTCTGGTTTTAAGGTGGTAAGTTTGGTAACTCATGTCATTTTATTAAGAATCAGACAATTTCCTTTTACTCCAGGGAAAAAAAAAAGTCAATTTTTTCCACTTGTATACTCCCTTTCAGAAGCACGTTTCCTCAATTATTTTCTTTTTTCAACTAGTCATTGATGCTAAAATGAATCATGTTTAATGTTGTTATGTGGAGAATGACGGTGAAAGCATTTCCACCAAACAAGTGGATTTTTAAAATTGTATCTACGCCGTCCCTTTTCTCAATCCGTTTTATTGCTTTCGAGGTCACTACTGTTGGGCAAAAGTGGGATAAACCCTTGATGGTCACCAGTCTGTTGCAGGGCACACATTCACTCCCACATGCACACCTAGAGACAGTTTACACTAACTAATTAATCACCTTTGAAGGATGTTTTTGGACTATGGGAGGAAACCGGAGGAGGGGGACCTAGTTATAGACAAGACGGCGCCCAGACTCATCATGAAACACATCATTAGCCAGAAACGAAAATTTTGCAATTGTAGCCGGAAGCAGAATTTGCGTATCTACACTAGTAGATTCCTAACAATAATCCGATTCCGGTATTTTTTAAGGGGAAGAACGTGAGGACTTCCAGCTAATAATGCTCTGGCGCAGTGTTGGCGTCATGTTGTTGTCTTTGCCCAGGTCCTCTTGAGCCGGAACGCCTGGAGAAAAGGATGCGTGCACAGGGAGAACACGCAAACGCCTCACAGAAAGGTTTCAGCCCGGATACGGACCAGGTACTTCTCACTTGAAGACAAGAGCACTGACCACTGCTCCCCTGTGCAGCCCTTGAACTTTATATTTGAAACAAATATTCTAATTCTTTAAAAGAAAAAAAAAATCTCAATATTCTTTAAAAATGTATTTGTTTTAAAATGATTCTTAGGCCACAGTTTGCCCTTGAGCTTTAAGCATCATTAGGTCGTCTTGGAACCAATCCTCAACTTCTTCATTTCTTATAATGTACTTGCATGTTTGATTACATATTTTGTATTTTGAAAACATTTGACTACTTTTCATAATCATATTTAGAAAACTAAAATATTCATTTTTGAGATCAGTAGAGCAAATTTGAGATAAACCAATATATTTGCGATTTTCTGTGTCACCTTTTTTTGCACTCAACCAAAGACTTTGTGAACAGTCATTGGTCCTTTCTACTCTACTCTGCTTGAGTGGAGCCTATTAATTGTGTCTACTCCAGGAAACTGATGGATAAAAGACTAACAATAAAATTCTCCCAAAGGGAGCATCAAGTCTATATGAGCCTTTTAAATTTTAATCTCATACTTTCTTTATTAATGGCTACGTATAAAACTCCATCACAGGCTTAAAGATTTATAAAAGATACGCAACAGCATGATGTAAGGTCATCTGAGTTGCACAGATAACGGCACTCTGGGGTATAAAGACCATTTTCTCAGACACAAAACAGTTGGATTTCAAAAACTGGCAGAAACATTCACTTAATCCATCTTTTTGTGCGGGATTGAACAATAAAACTTCACTTTCAAAAAAGCTTAATTCAAAGCATAAAATTCTATCCTTCGCTGCCATTTAGAGCTGTGGATGGGATGTTGCATGGTTTTTATTTAGATTAAGCAAACAAAACTAGCCACTGGTGTAAAAATGCTTTTCCTGCCCAATGGGTCATCAATCTGCATATAAGGCTCACATTGACAAACTCTTTATTTCATTTAACTGTTATTTTTCCAGGAAGATCAGTGGAGAACCAGTTCTCATTTAAAGTGATGATCAGGCAAGAGGACCCAGCAGGAGAAAAACAAGCAAAAACAAAAATAGGAAAATAAAAAAATACACAATGATTTTTGACATGCTGTACATTCATTTCATTGTTAGTCTTGGCTCTGATCGTTTTCTAGCATTAGTATGACACACAAAAACTGAGCCTTTAGACAGTAAAAGAAAATAAAATGTGTCTTATGGTGTTTTCAGACAGGAAAAATCCCTTAGTCTGGACCCAGTTATCGAGTCCTGAACCTTGCGTTTGGTCCGTATTCAGACTGCTCTACCAGAGATTTATGCTAAAGTCTGTAAACAAAACCAAGCAGCTGAAGATCTATTTATTCATTGACCAGAATTTACGACGGTGGGGAAAAGCAATGAGAAAAAGAATAATGGAAATCCTAAGCTTTGCAATCCTTGTCGGGATAGTTTACTTACTCAAGTTTTATATTTCGTTGACCACTTTTGAACTTCTGTATCAATGTCACCAACAACACTTTTTACTCATCAATACAATTTTTCAAAAGCAAAAATTTAGAAAACATGTCTTGGTGACTAGAATTGTATTCTTAAAATAATGATTCTCAGTAAGACAACTTTTCTCACCACATTGGCATTTATTTAGCTTAATTAATGAACATTTTTCAAATTTTAAGATTTTTTGACTTCTAGGGAGCCTGTTTTTGTATTTTAATAGAGCTGTTAAATTACTGCCAACAATTGCCTTATATTGCCTCAGCTGTAATACTAAAGAAGGACATTTCTGAAAAGCTGAGAGTATCTAGACATTTCTGCATTTGTTCATCATGTACAAGCATCGCCCACATGTTTGGGTTCACCGGAAGCCTAGAGACTTTTGGATACCCCATACAGCTTTGACATTCTGAATTTATGGTTTGTTAAACAGCTTGTTTGTGGTCTCAATCCATCATGCTCCATGTGTTTGTTGTGAAGCCTCAGTGCCAATCATAGTGTTTCAATAGTTTTAATATTTCTGAAATCTTTGAGTGAACATTGACTGTACAAATCGGTTTGTAGCACTGCGTTGAATCTAACTGAAAGCCACTAGCTCAACCACTGAAGTCAACCCTCTGCACTCCCCCCAATCTGGCGTCACAGCAGATGGGTTGAGGTCTGTGATCTATTGAGGCAATTTTGTGCATGGTTGCCATGGCCTGTCCTGGTGTGACACCTCCTGCTGCCAGCCATGCTGTATTCTGACCTTCACATTGGGCTGGCATGCAGCTGTCTGGCTGGGAAATGCGTAAACACATGCTTACTCCCCTGGCACACACGCAAACACACCAACATAAACACTTGCAATCTCTGGGGGGAAAATGGAAAGTTTAGTTTCACTCAGGAGGGAGGGTTTGGTGCTAAGTTTAAATGTGTTGGCCAGCTTGCAAGCTAGCAGGCAAAAGACCAGAGTGCTGTATTGAACAAAATGTCAGGTGAGGGGTTTGCCTATTTGTTATTCAGATAAAATAACTGAGAAAAAAATGCCCCCTATGCAGCAAAACCCCTAAATACTTGCTATGCGTCGGGTTAGAGTAGAAGAACATGTAACGTTAACCCAAAGAGACATATTCTCCGTTGGGAGAGATCTTCTCTCATTATGAGCAGGATTGACACTAGGCCTAGCCTGTCCAGAGGGAGGGCCAAGCCAATAAGAGAGTAATTGAAAGAGGCGCTTGACTTCCCTTCTGTAACAGCTTACAGAGCAGGGCTGATGTGCTTTGAGGAGCATGGTGTTTAGACAACAGATGGGTAGAGCCGATGTGCATAAAGACTGCATTGAAGGGTCAGAAAAACAATAAAAATTCAAAGAAGGAGAATGGATTTATCCTGCCGGATGGTCACATTTGTCAGCAGGTGTCAGTTTGCGGGATATGTCATCACTCAAAACCGCATGCCAGTCTCCACCCTGATCCAGCACTAAAATCTTGGCACATCTGCCTTTATACATTTTTCTGACAAAAAAAACTGAGCTGCAAAAACAAAAAAAAAATCACAAAGAAATTCACAGACGTAGAGGCTAAAAAAAAAGAAGTGTTCTTTGGCTCTCCAAGTGCCCAGAGCGGCTGTGGACCGAAGTGTCTGCTGCTGCAGCCAGAGTGTGGAGAGTTGGAGGCTCTGCCAGAGCTTTGTGTCTCACTGAGGTGTGTGTTGAGCCCCAGCGGCTAAACTTGTTAAGGAGATGACAGCCTGTTATGTTTCACTACACAACCCTCGCACTGACAGTCTGAAAGCCTGGAGCCAAACAAACAGAGGTATCAACGATGCCAGGTATCACAAGATCTCTTTCCCTGTTTCTCTTACACACTCACCCACACCAACACACACTTCAAATGTGCACTTGTGTTCAGAACATGTAAGCAGCACAACAGACAAATTAACACAATGCACAATGAAACGTATACAACAGCAGAAACTTTGGAAGACCAACTTGTCCTGATATGCAAAATAAATAAATAACTAAATGAATTATCTGCATCCCTGCAGGATTTTTGCAGACAGAAATGAATAACACAATTCTTCTTTTGCAGCTCACACAACCAAAATAACAAACTCTTCATTTGTGGGATAATTTAAAAGCTTCAGCTGACAGGCTTCTTACAGTGAAATTATTGAAACCACTTCTTACCTGCAGTATATGTGGTTTATGCATCATTAACCACGCTATATGCACCTCTGGGGCATCAATAATTCAGCCTGCACTTGAACCCCAGGTGGAAGAACAAGACAGGCCTTGACGTATTCCTGAAAAAAGGAAACTTCTCTGACTGATGTAACACTAAACATGATCAAGAGACTGTGCTGGTGGAGCGAGCACGCTCTAATAAAGAACAACAGAGTTTTTTTCTGAGAGCTGCGGAGTGATGGAATCAGCTCAGAGTGCAGTTGTTTTGCAATTTTCTAGCTCTGTGGAAGATCCACTCCGATGAGTATGGTGTTTTTAACATGTTCTTGTGGCTTTTTTCTCAAGATGTAGGACAGATTAAGAAAAAAAATAAGTCTAAATTGCATTTCTAAGTATTTCTTTATTCATCTTTATTGAAAAAGTTTGTTGCTGTGATATAGAAAATCTATAGAAGCTAAGTCTCACCGCTCTGCTCTATTCCAATGTATCCACTTGCAGACAAATAGGTCCATGTAAGCGTTTTTTGAGCTGGCTCATGTTGTCCTGTTGGCTTCGTTGAGCCAGGACCTCCAGCATGAATTGAAATGGTTTGCAGCTGAGTGTGAAGCGGCTGGGATGAGGGTCAGCACAGCTAAGTCTGAGGCCATCATTCTTGACCAGAGAAAGGTAGTTTGCTCTCTCTGGGTGAGTGGAGTGCTCCTTCCCCAAGTGGAGGAGTTTAAGTATCTTTGGGTCTTGTTCACGAGTGAGGGAAGATCTGAAAGATCGACAGGCGGATTGGTGCGGAATCCACCGTTATGCGGTCGCTGTACCGGTCTGCTGTGGTGAAGAGAGAGCTAAGCCAGAAAGAAAAGCTCTCAATTTACTGGTCGATCTTCACTCTAATACTCACCTACGGTCATGAGCTCTGGGTCTTGACCAAAAGAACAAGGTCCTGGATACAAGCGGCCAAAATGAGCTTCCTTTGTAGGGTGTCTGGGCGCTCAGTTAGAGATAGGGTGAGAAGCTCGGTCACCCGGGAGGAGCTCGGGGTAGAGCTGCTGCTCCTCCACATCGAGAGGAGCCAGTTGAGGTGGCTCGGGCATCTAGTTCGGCTGCCTCCTGGACATCTCCCTAGGGAGGTGTTCAGGATATGTCCCACTTGGCAGAGGCCCCAGGAAACCCCCAGGACATGCTGGAGAGACTACGTCACTCAGCTGGTCCGGTAATGTCTCGGTGTCCCCCCAGACGAGCTGGAGGATGTGGCTGGGGAAAGGGGAGTCTGGAAATCTTTGCTTAGACTGCTTCCCCCATGACCCGGTCCTAGATGAGCGGAAGAAGATGGATCTAGTATAGTGTTCGAATTGCTTCTAACATCTAGTTTATAGTAAAACACTTTATAGCTTTTTTTAGTAGTTAGGGAGTGGGGAGGGAATATGAATGTAGCCAAGATGATGGTCTTTAACTTAAATCCAAGAGAGAAATATCAAACTTGTGTATCATAGCATTTTCCATTGACAAAAAAATGGAAAAGAGACGAATCCCTTCCTCAGAAGTAGGAAGTGATTTTCTAAGAAGATCTAAGACTTTATGTAAGAATTCTTAAATGATAAATATATGCTTTCTAAAAAAAAGTTAAAAAAAAACTGAAAGCATGATGTCAGATGAAAAAAAATGAACATAACTCCCTTCAACATGTTCTTCTGGATGTGCAAGACGTTACATGATTTCAGAACCATGTTTGCTTCAATACTTCTGATCAGTAATGTATGAAAGAAACCCTTTTATTTCCTTTCCTGTACTCCTTTGACCATGCTTTTCCTTCCACAACCATTCCGCAACATTTTGTCTTTTCCGCAACCAAAAGCAGCAGGAGAGAATGAGGATGAAATATTGATAGTGTAGCAGCAACACAGTCTTGACGAGAGGAATCCAGTCCAAACACTGAAAGAGAAGCCAAAGCAAAGGAAGAGATCCACGATGCAACATCTTTCTGCTAAACTTCAATAAGTTGACATCTCAAAGAACGGACTTTGTAACTTTTAACTTAGATATGCAAGACAACAGATGGCACTGATTTTTTTTTTTCTTAGAAAGAGGTGGCCACAGCTAAAAGAGAACGACAGATGAAGTTTGTCGGAGAATAGGGGAAATGGGAGGAGAAGTTACTTCACACTAAAAACAAAGGCATAACAAAAAGAAAAATAACACAGCCCGAATTACTGGGGGAGCTGGCACACTTGCTTTCTCCGTTCTGTTTTGGAATAAAAGATTTGCCTGCAAATAATTTATTCCAGCACCCCCTTTACCATATTCCTCTTCTTCCCTAGCGATACAAAGAGGCTTTTTTTTTTGTTGTTGTAGAAATCCAAATGATAAATACTGCACATTTATGAAAAAGAAAGTTGAGAGGCGGCATTTAGAGCCCAGGATATTCTGCATGAGCCTGTATGCTTTATTCTGTCCCAGTGGGAGCTCCAGAATCCCGGAATAAACTGGTCAAAGCCATGCTAATGTGATTTTCTGTGCACATCGTCATCATCTGCACACAACAGGTTGTACCACAGGATATTTTTTTTAAAAAGATGGCTAACATTTTAGCAAAACGTTACTTGCTTTTTACTCTTAAGCAAAAACAAGACAACGCTTTTACAAATGGGATTAAGTAGATCTGATGAAGGCAAATGAAAGTGTTTGCCCTAACGTGTTTCATTACTTTCTCCCCCATTTTACCATCCATGCTATTTTGGACTGCAATATTAGGTTAGAAAAATGCTTGTGGGAATGGGCTTGTCACCAAAAGGGGTGCTCTTGAAATGATGCATGTGGGTGTGCATCTGCTGTGCTGCTGTCTTTGCCTGAAGCAAGAGATGAGAATATCAGAGTAAAAAAGACGTTGATACACAAAAACACCAGAAAAAGAAAAAAACAAATCCTCCACATGCACAGAAATCTACCTTGGTTTCTATGTACATGATAGCAGCTAATCAGGAAAATTCTTTTTTGGATCAAACTCTTTTCCAATAAGTAAGCCAAAGTCCTTGAAGAGCTCTGGTGAAGAACCTGGAAAACTAAACTTAATGACTCATTGGGGATTTTATGAGGTGTCTTGACACCCTTTGCTGTGACAAACCAAGCATCCTGCCGAGATGAGAAGTCACTCAATAAAATACAAGAGGATCTGTGCACTGGAAGTCGCAAATGATAAAGACATAACAGTCTGTTAAATCAGGAGTAAAAATAAATTGAGGGAGCCCAGCGTTAGATTGGATGTCAGACATTGCCAATAGAGATTTGTGTGATGATTTGTGTGACTGCAATGTCCTCTGGTGAACTATGCAATAGAAACTCTGATTTTATGAACTGGTTGTAAAAATTTAAAATACACTTTTTCTTGTAAAAGTGTGCGAGGTTAAAACAGCCAGTGGAGTGACGCAATTTTATTGATTAGTTGATGGATTTATAAGGACACAGTTGATAGTTGGAGTTTTGCTGGAAAATTAATTCTCTGCAGAAATGTCAAGAGTCTTAGTTGTTTGTTTTTAAAATTTCACGTATGTGTACTCGATAAACACGAACTCCTAATCAAAATTTTCTCCAATGCCCTTCAATGAGTTAATCAGTAAAAAATGTTAACTGCAAAAACGAGGATGTAATGTGACATCAATACAGTTTTATTTAAAAAAAAAGAAATGGGATTAATTTGATCAGTTTTAAAATTTTGAAATACTGCAATGTGTTAATGTAGAAGGGAATCTGTTTTCTCTCCCTTATTGTTTTTTTGCCCCTTTTTTAAAAATATTTTTTTGCACAGCTGCCATAATCTTAGATAAAGATACTTCTGAAATGAATTGCATATTGTCTTGTATAGATCCTTAAATGATGCTGAAGTGAAGAACCACTTGATGAGTTGTCTCAGTCACAATAAAACTCTGAAAAACAAACCAGAACAGAATTTAAAGGTTTTAAAAGCAAAATGAAAGTTCAAACATGATCACACAAACATATTTTCTTTGTTTTCTTTTCCTTTGCTGTATATTTCTATTCATCTGTTTCAGACTTTACTATTGATCAGTACATTTCCTCCGGAGAGAATTATCATAGATTGAACTTGTTTGGTGCAGTCATTTTCTTAAGTGGCTCTATTGACAACACCATCATGCTGATTTTAATTGTCTGTACTTTTTTTCCTGACGTCCTAAAGCAACTGCCCTTTGAAAAAATAGCTTAAAAAGAGTGAAAACCACATCTAATAACTAAAGTTTTTCTTCAATAAACATTTTAAGAGGCCTATATCATTACTATTCTTAAGCCTTTCAGAGTAGACTATATATAATTATATGTTACCTTTGTAACACTAAAGTACAAGTTATTGATGAAATATGTATTTTTTTCCTGAGCCCGTTTTCCTACCCGGTAGCAAGACAACTCGATCTCTGAGGCACCATCTGTCACTCCTTGTGGGTGCCGTCTATTTCATGACATTAACCTAGAGCTGGCCTCGGCAGTGTGTCTGTGTTTCGTCCAAGAAAGCAAAAAACATCAGAACTTTTGCACAGATGGATGAGCATATTGAATGAAAGCATTTTTGTCAATCACCGCTAGCGAGTGAAGTGAGTTTGTGTGTTAACCTGGGGACGATGCTGGCAGTGCAGACTCTTCCTGGACGGGGCTGTTCTCACTTTTCTACGTCACAGTCATTTCTGTGGATTGGGAGGGGCTGGTGCTGAGAGAGCAGGGTTTTACAGGAATGATCAGAGATGCATGAATGGATCAAAATGCCACTTTGGGTTTATTTTTCAGGAGGAATTATCATTTTAATACACTGAAAAGCTCAAAAAAGTTGATTCTGCACAATATAGTTTTTTGAACAACTGTAACACTCATACTTCATACAACAACACTGCCAACGTGAAGTAAAACACTCATGTGGACTTTGGTCATGCAAAACTGCTCTCCTATGAGGTGAAAATTTAGTTTAAGTGCAGGTGGGAATAAACAAAATATATTCCTGATGGTAAATGATAAAAGAAACACTGTTGGTTAGAATGATCACCTGCCTCTTGGGCATTCATGGAAAAACTCCTGCCATTCAACCGCCTTCAGCACATTCCCCAAAACATTTCATTTATTTGTTTATTCTAAAAGTAAATATAATAGATTATGCGAAGTATTATTTTGCATAACATTTGCAAAAATGTAATCTAAAGACTTTTCCTATCTGACCTCTTTGTAATTTAGTTCTAACATTTTGGGGTATGTCAGAAATTCACTCACAAGCTGTGTCAACTGTACTCATTGTACAAGGAGTTTTGTATCTATTATTTAATATACATTTATTTTAAATTATTTTTCATAATTATATTGATACACTAAATAAACATACATGTAATCAAGTTTTATTTATGTTGTTCACTGACCCCTAATCTGCATGCACTTAAAAGTAAACTAATTAGCAATAATATCCAAATCAAAAGTTTATGTATTCAAAAATACATTTTTGAAACAATTAAAATGTATTACATTTTCCCTTACTAATATATTTGAAAACAATACGAATCGGTGTTGAGTCTGTCAAGTTTCCCTTTTTCTTTTCCATATTACTTGAGTTAGAAAAAAATGCAAATGTTTAAATATTTCCAACTTCAAACAAGTTGTCACAAACAAGGTTGGAAGTTAAAGTTGACAGTCAAAGCGGCAGACATGGCCAATTGGACATTATTTCTACACTTACCCATCTCTGTGTGCTCAGTCTGCTGAACTGACAGGAGCTGTTAGTATGAGTTACGGAGCTCCAATATTTAAATTTTATCTCATGTGAATAAACTTTTTCTTTATCACAACTTACATGGCAAGTACTCCCAATTTTACTGCACATTTTTCTTTGTGATTATAAATTGCCGGAAGATGCATAAAAGATTGTCATAACAATTTTTTTATGACTCTGCCGAGGAAGCTAAACATTTAATCGCAAAACACTGATGGAATCATTATGTGCCACACTGCTCAGAGTGCCACTGAGCACAGGCAATTCTGCATTCCGTTCCTAATTGAATGGTTGCGCAAGTCAGAATTCAAACTGCCTTTCTTTTGTTCCCTTTGCTGGTGTGCTTGAGGACTCTTACCCTAATAACTGCATATTCTTCTTTAAAAGTGTGCTTAAATGGGGTTGCTGTTGTTGTCAGCTAAATGATGCAAACAGTCAAGATTGCATGCAAAATATTTATCATTTAATAGGGATAAAGTGTTTTTTCTATTTTGGGTTAATGTTGCAACAATTGTATCCGTGTGCAATTAATGTTTAAGATGGCAAAAGCTCACTTTTTCTCAGGAAAGTTGTAGAAAGATGCATTTATCACTTGCACTTACATTTGATGTACAAATGCTAAGCAGCATTGGTTTCAGTAAACTCAAGTTTCTGTGCTATATCTGCTCGGTCTGATGTAACATGCAACTCATTTATATTCTTTCCACTTTCTGAGTCCTGACAGCTTTTTTTACTGTCGTTTTCCATTTCACAGGTGGACTCCCATACAGCAGGGGCTGTTTGTTTTACATGAACTTAGCACCAACTCTGCTGACCACAAATTCTGTTGAAAGAGGAGGGAATGAGGAGATTAAACTGCCACCGTGGGAGCGGAGAGTACCTTTTTAAGGTCCGTCAAAGCCTTTGCTAATAAGGGTTATCCATCCAGGGCTTTCAAAATGTCACATCGCTCCCATCTTCATTTGCATAACCTCTAAAGCATCCAAGACGACACGTGGTGCATTGATTTAGCTGGTGACTTGGGAGATGCTCTCGTTGTTGACACAAACGTTTAAGAGAGTGTCACTGTGTCATTCTTTAATCCACTAAACTGCGTAGCAGGTAAGTACTCTGCCACAGTTTTACATCACTTTAAACACACTCCAGCCTTCTAATCTGCTGTCTGCTTGAGGATAAATGTGACTCATTTGGTAGTGGTATTTCCTTTGTATGTATTACTAAGTCAATGTTTTTATTTTGATAAAAAATATGTTCATAATTAATGTATAAAATGTATTCGATAAAAATGCATGTGTAACCTATGGTTATAGGGATAGAATAACTGCTATATGAATGTGGTTTTTCCTCTAAATGCTGGATTTTCTGATCGTCCTCAAAAGCACCACATCCCTGCAGGTGTGTTTCTTTCTTTTTTTTTTTTTTTTTGTCACAGCTAATCTCCTACAAACCCAGGAGTAATGTCTGTTACGCTTTGCTCTTTTCATATCTATCCATAGATTTTCAATAATGCTGAGGTCAGGTGATTGGTAAGGCCACTGCAGAACCTTCAGTTTCTGCCTCTTAATGTAAGACAGCATGGATTGTGAGGTGTGTTTAGGATCATTATCCATTTGCAGAACTCATCCTCTGTTCAACTACAACTTTTCACAGATGGCATCATGTCAGTGTCCAAAATTTGCAGAAATGTTGTTGAATCCGTTCTCCCTTCTACTGGTGAAATGTTTCCTGTGCTGCTGGCTGCAATACAAGCCCAAAGCATGATTGATCCACCCCCATGCCTAACAGTTGGACAGAGGTTCTTTTCATTAAACTCTGTACCCCTTCTTCTCGAAACGTATCTTTGCTCATTGTGGCCAAAAAGTTCCATTTTAACCTTGTCGGTCCACAGAACTTGTTTCCAAAATGCCTCAGGCTTGTTTGTGTTCATTTGGGAACTTCAAACGTTGAATTTTCTGCTGAGGATGTAGAAAAGGTTTTCTTCTGATGACCATATTTGCACAAGTATTTCTTGACAGTAGAACAGTGTACCACAACTGGGGCATTTCCCATCGCTGCTCCACGGCGCCCCATGTCGCGAGGCAAGTTCTGCTGTGCTCAGCATGGCGAGGTGAGCACAACTCAAAGATGGGCCACGTGAAAGTTTTGAAATTATGTGGGACTATGCCAGTAGACCAATCACAAATTCAACTTTCCTACGTCATTTCAACCACTGGGGGAAGCACACAGAGGGTTTTAAACTATAATTTCAGGAATTAAACAAGTTTATTTTAAATTGGCAACAGTCAGCGCTTTTAAAGCCCTAATTGTAAAAATCCCAAAATGTTGATTTACTGTTTAGTAGCCCTTTAAGATTGTCTTTTTTTTAAAAGTTCAATTAATGTTGACAACTTAGACAAGCATTTATTATCATTATTTTGAAACAAAAATGTGATTTATTTTCTAAGCATAGTTTTAGATTTTATGAGTATTATGTAAGATGGGCCAACTAAGATTGTAATCTCACTTTGTTCTAAAATGAGTCATTTTGACTTGCTAAACTAGTAATTAGGTTACAAAATACAAACTATAAGTTTAGAAGTTGCAAAAAATACATATTATTGATCTGAATAAAATCCAATTTTAAGTAATTTTATCAGGTTTTTTTTTTCTTTGCATGTTTTTCCCTTTTTGAATGGTTGTGTGGAACTCCATGTTTCCAGATCTTATCAGATTTCTTGTTAAGTAAAAATTATTTTCTGCATAAACGGATCATTTTACTACTTTCCAGTGATTTTCTTCCTAAGATTAGTGTTTTTTTATTTTAGGCTACCTGTTTTTGGAGTGGCACAGCGGTTTGGAATAAACCAGTTTGAAGGCAATCTTTGAGTGACTTTGACTTCATCCTTGGGACATGGTAGCTGATTAGTGTTCCTTTTCTATCCAAACGAGTATCAAGAGTGGAGCTTGTACATTAAGTAGGCCTGTAATGTGGGGTTCCAGTGTGGAAAGTCCCTTTGATGTGTTCTGCTGAAACATGAAGAGAAAGCATCTCTTCAATTGTGTTGAAAGATAAAATACTACTAAAATACTCATGCAAAATATACCGTGAGCACAGGGATCTTTTAATGTACAGTCGCCCTTTAAACAAAGTCAGAATCAAGTTCATAAGATGTCTGTTGTACAGCAGGATTGTGTCCAGCATACATGATGAATCCAGCCTCTGGGGAAAGGGTGAGAAGTTCATGCAGCCTTTGGGAGCTCAGAAAAAGTCAATGTTCCTGTACTACGAGAAGCCAGTTGAAATGGTCTGACACCTGGACACAATAATTCCTGCAAGCTTCCCATGGGAAAAACAAACATGATATATGCAGGGCTAGCTTAGTTTGCAAAACAAACAATTTACATGCACAATTGGGATGTATTATACAGAAAATATAATACCACTTTAGCTCATGTGCTTGGAGAGCTGAATAGATTACAAAGTGCACCATCACCTGCAGTGTGTGTGCAGTTGAGTGTTTAAGTGTAGCAGAGAAAAAGAGAGAAGAATGATTCATTGGAAAAAGAACTGAGGGGAGGTTTAGGTCTGATGATGAAAATCGATAAAAGAATAATAAATGAGAAACAACTAAGCAGATTATAGAGGTTATAAGGATGTGGTAAAGGACTGACTTTGTCCTTTTAGCTCCTGAAGGAGTATAGCAGACAACAAAAGCAGGGGAAATACATTCACACAGTTTAGGAAACGTTTTTAGCCATTTTTTGTGCTTCGGAGAAGAAGAAAAAAAAACATCAAGGTCAGCCAAGCAAAGATTTTAAACAGAAGGTCACTGGATTAAACTTCTCTCAGTTAAAATATGGAGTAAATCATCTCCTGCTACCAACTAATTGGGTGCCCTTGAGAGAGGTCTTTAACCCTCAAGCGTTTTGTGTCTAGCCCTGAGGGCACTATGGGTGCAGAAAGGGTGTTTTCCAGGTGAATATTGGTAAAATGCGAATAGCAATCTTTTCCTTCAGAATACGCTCTCAGACACCGTTCCAACATCAACATAATGCAAGCTGCAGTGCAGCCGGTCCTTGTGTGGCCAAGAAGATTTGAGTTTTATGAATGCATACAGAGCCGGCTAGAAATGCAGTCATAGGTACAAACAATTGAAGGATATTAAAAAGCACACATCCTCTGCCTTTGCCGAACATTATCTTTAAGAAAACACGCAGACACTGTCCACAGATTAATTAAAAAACCGTATAGCGCATTGATTAGAATGTGCCTGCAGAGGGGACCACTCACAAATAAATAGACAGCTGGTCCTTTTCAAAAAACTTCTCTGGCTTTAACAAAACAAACTCTGAGTTATTTAACAGACAGGTGAGAACAGAGATAGCTATGAAAAGACGGCTAATCTTCACGCAGCAGCTTTAAGAAGCGTTTTGGATTGGAATATAGCACTTTTTTTCTTTTTTTTTTTATAAGATGGGTGTGCCTAGAATCCTAATCTTTCCTTTGACAACACTGTCAGCCGGAACAAAATGTGAATTTGCTAATTTAAGTTTGATTTCATGGCTTTCTGTTAGACCTAATTCTAACAATACTGCCAATCAAACAGGCTGCCATTACAGTTTGACCACTGATTAATTCTCTCAGTTTTAATTGTAATTACTGAACTTCCTATTCATCCTTCGTAATTAGAGAGGGGTTGGGGGGTGGGTGGCGGGTCACAGTGATTATTGAAATCACATCTGAAGGTGTTAAACTGTGACAAATGTTCATTTGAATAAAACTGCTTTATTGAAGCGTTTTTTAGCCAGTTTACTATAAAGGCTGAAAGGGGGAAGTGTAAACAGTTTCTAGCAAAGCACTGTTGTCATAAGCTTGTTTATAATATAATATAATACAATACAAATATATATATATAATACAAATATCTGATCATTAGTGGATTTCTTTAGTCATTGGATTTTTTTTAGTTACATGTGGACGGGATAATCTTTGTCCGGTAAGGACAGTTATCCATTGATGAGGTTTCGGATTATAAAAAAAACAAAACAAAAAAACAAATACATCTTATGAACCCCCCTTTATATACTTTGTAGTTTTAAATCTGCACAAGCGTCTTGTGCCTTGCCCAAGGACACTTCAACACATGGGCGTGCAAGGTGGGAATCAAACCTGCAATCTTCCAATTTAGAGATCAACCGCACTACCGCAGCACATAACAGAACATTGTGTTCTTCATTCTGATTGGCTGTTGATTGTTGATTTTTAGAATGTAAGCCCTGCAATAAAGGAGGGAACACACTGTATATTTCAGAAACAACCAAGGCATGGAAGACATAGGTGATGTTGAGAGGTCATGTTTATTTATTTTGAAGAGCTCTACAGAAGTGTTGGGAGGCATGTTGCCACGTCTGGGTTCATCGGATCATTCATGGACTCTCCTGGTGCAGTGACGTTCACCATCTACTTGCAGGAGCTGTGTGCATGATGGCCGCCTTCAGCGGTACTTCCATCTCTCTGTGACTCAGTTTGACAACTTGTTGTTCTGCATTTGCCCAAGGAGGGGTAAAAAAAAAGGATAGAGTTAGAGGAGCTTTGTATTCCATTAATCTTAAATACTTGTAAGACATAGCAAGAGGAAACCTTTGAACAATCAGGAAAACCTCACATGCAAACAAAATGTTTAGTTTTACAGATTAGATATCCATTCACTTATGGTGATCCACTGACTTTTGATTGTTGCATAGAGTATTGGGTGGACAACAGTCCTTGAACCTGAGGGATCCCAACCTTACCATAAAGGAATGACCAGCTGGTTTGATTAAATTGTGGCGGCTGCCTGCAGCTGGCTTTGATATATGGAGGGACCAATCAGGAGGAGAGTGAGTAGGGGGGTATAGGTGGGCCTAGAGTGGCTGAAGCAAAGAACTCGAGGCTGAAAACAAACCTCTGAGAGCTCCATCTGTTCCCTTCATCAAGACTTGATAGGCATGACTCCAAGTGCCAGGTTTCTGCTGGCTGCCTCTGCTTTCAGAAATACACACTTGCATATGCAGTATTGCAAACCCAAAAACAAAACCCACGTACACAAACACTCCAGAACTGTTTACTGAAAATTGCTGCTGGAGAGCTACTCGTCAGAGAATAAAGGGACTCATTTTTCCGCCGTTCCATCCTCCTCTTGTCCTCGAGCTCGTGACCTCAGCACCAGCAGTGTACTGGCCACACTATTCAGCTTTTCAGCACAGAACAACAAACTTGCTTTTGATGCAGTTTTGCCAAGCTGCTCGGTGTTAACCCGCACAAGCAAGGCTGAGCCCATTCAAAAGTGACACGTGAAACTGTGTTTGCTTTTTCTAGCAGAGGGAACACTGCTCATCTTTAGAGGCTAAGAGGATTTGTCTCAGCAAGGCACTTCTGCTTTGAGTTATAAATCACTGTTGACAACACGTTCTCCCTGAATGAGACCTCAAGTTTTATCAAGATGGGACTGATAGCATCTTTTGCAAAAGTGATGGAATGTTGTGTACTATTTTAACTTTTCAACTTTCCAGAATTAAATCCATTAAAAATTGAAAGAGCTGACTTAATGTAGGACAGAGCCTAGGTTTCCTTTCTGAAATTAAACGATAAAATACTTATCTACTTCTTTAGAACTGGCTTGCCAATCAGTCAAACTTCCCTGCAGTCATGGTTTCCTAGTATAAAAGTCCATTTTGAGTGGGTGAGAACCCCTATGTTCATCTGCTTGTAAACACATTTAACAATGACTGTATCACAAATTCACAGTGGCAAGTGAATCTTATCTTTAGAGCTTCTAAGGAAAAGACTGAAACTTTAATGACTTTGTCTGTTGTGGACAAAAAGGCACCATGTTGAATTAAATAAGAATGTATTATTTTTTTTTATTTAATCTGAGCCATAGGTTAAAAAAAGAAGTGAACTGGACTCTTTTATTGTTGAAGATGTTTCATCCCCTTTCTAGTAGGAAAAGCTTCTTGAATATGTTTTTTTTAAAACCGACTGCTTTTGTTGGAATCAACCTGGATGAATGAGAATCTGCAGACATTTTTAACAGGCCTGTCTATCAGATAAAATTTTATAAAGAAAAAAAAGATATACTCAAAAACTCACCAAAATGTGCACATATCTAGAACCCAGAGAAAATTATTTTGTGTCATTCAAAGGAAGTTTTAAAATTACAATATGATTACTACAGAAGGACCTGGCTTGGTGGCCATTTTGTGGAAAAGTGTGAGATTTGGACATTTTCACATTTTTCCACAATATGGGAAAAGAAAACTTGAGTTTGAGCAATCTTCACAAAATTTTACACCCATGCTGCTTACTTAAGCCTGCAACCACAACCTTGACCTTTGCCCTTGGGAAAAAGTCACCATAGTAAATTAAAAAAAAAAAAAAAAATCACCTTCAGGCCCACCGTAAATTCAAACAGCTCTTAGGGATTTTGATCTATTCCCTTTTAACTTCTCAAGCATCATTGGGAAGCTACTTGGGAAATAATGTTTGAAATAGAGTTTGTAGATTTAAAACTGTGTTTGTGTTGCGAGCTCCAGTTGCTCGCGCATTCTTTACCAAATACTGTTAAAATGTTAAACATGAATCGCTGGCTTAGGCCAAACAAACTAATATGACATAAGATATAAACGTATTAGGAAAGTGGGCATGGTTAGCAAAAAACATCCCCCAGGTGACCAAATTTGAAAATGGTTACTATGGAGATAAAATCAATAGAATGAATTTGTTTCATGAAACTCTACCCAGGGTGCCAGGTGCAGAGGGGAAAGTGGAAAGGGGGCGGTAGCGCCTGCAGGCCATACAACACCGCTTGCAGCTTCAATTTAATATTGTTTTCTCATAACAAATCCTAAAAAAAAAATTAATCTGTAAAGTTTGACTTGAAATTTAAACTTTACAGTTTAAATTAATGGATTTTGTTAGTACAACCTTTGGTTCTTGCACTGAAGCTGTGCGCTTTTTGGGGCAACTAGCAAAGAGAAATGAAATAAGGCCATGACTACACCCTCTCAGTTTAATGGGCACATGCTGTATATTACAGGGCACTGAGTGAGAGGTCCATAGTGCAACTGTCTGAGGAAATCAGGGGGTGTAAAGAATTAATAAAGGAAGCAATCCAGCCTTTTAACCATTTTGTAATTCACAGATTCAAATCTCATTTGTGGGCTGTAATAGCAAAGATGTCCTTTCATAAGACAAGTGTGACAAGGAGCTGCCAGCCTCAGTTGGACCAACTCATGCTTGATAGTGCATTATCATTAGCAAGGAGCAGCAGATTAATATTTCATCAGGGCTGTGGCTTTGCATGGGCTTCCCGGCACACAGAGTGATATGTTATTCCCTGCTTCCCACTGCTTTATTTTTACATGGTTTCAGCTGGGATACAAGTGCTGTGTTTATTATGATGGACAGCACAGTGAAGCAATGTGGTCAAAGAGGGAGAAAAAAACCCGACATCCTTATTTAATGGTTGGAAAGCATGGCCTGCCAAGTAGGTGTATCAGCCCTTAGGGCTTCCACATGAATTCTTGGTTGTTCTGGTTGGTGACCATGGACATATTATCATGACAATTTGGGCTTAATTTCCTTTAGATTTTGGGTCTCTCTTCAACTACTCTACAGAAAACATTAAAGAAGAAAGTCCTATGTTGATACTGTACACTTTATTCTGTGTTGTTTGAAAAACCTATTTTCAAAATTATTTTAAAGTTTCTTCATAACAAGGAAACAAATCTACAATGTAAGACAAAGACACCCCTCTGAAAACCACTCATTGGTGCAGTCCCGGTTTGTCATGATGTACAGTAGGTAATGGAAATAACTGACCAGACTGTTTCCTCCAGACTGTATCTCTGCCTGTGATGAGGTACTGAGACCAGCTGGTTGATATGTGTGTGGGAGGTGTTGGTGGTGTGTATATATCTTAAGGGAGTTACGATGTCTCCAACTGTCTGTGACCAGCCAGATCTAAGAAGGATTGCAGGGACAAAACTGTATGGAAATGCGAGTTATCACGGCCAACTGATATTAAATATTCACTCAGGTTTTCTAGGCATCTGATAATTTATTGATGATTTGAGTATTTAAATGCATGTTACTTTCAAAAAATTCCATATAACAATGTTTGATTGCTGCAAGTAATGACCGGTAGTCAGGTCTTCTGAAGATCACCCAGGCAACGCTGCACAGATCGCCTGGAGTATTGTGTATGTTGGATAGTTTTTGCTCTGATGTCAAGTGTCAATCATCATTCAAATATCACGAGAAAGGGGCGGGTGCAATGCTCCTACCTGGGAGAATGCAGCTTAAAATTTTGCATTGACTGTGAGTCAGTGGGTTGACTACAAAACAATGCAATGTTGGAAGCAGTGTCCTGACCGTTCTTGTAGTTTGAAGTGAATCTGACCTCAGACAGACGTTTGCATTTATGCAACAAAATGAAGTTAGAAGTACAGGAATCACAAATCCTCTATGGTCATGTGTTTATTGTTGCCTTTAAAAGTTAAATTCCATTTCCATTGTATTTATTTCTCTGGAAAAGTGCACAAAAAGTGGCTATTTTTCATCTGTTGTCCCTGGACTTATGTTAAAATGGTCAACCTAGAAGCTAAGGATATACATTAAAAATACAAATGTGTGACAATCAACTAAAATACCTATGGATGAAACATACATACATTACAAAGACATTAATTAAATATAAAAAACACAATAGCATAGATCATACTAAGGGGGAAAGGCATACTGACAATATACTGATTGTTAAAGCCAAACCAAACTTCCTGTTCCTGTTCGGTCTTGATGCAGCTCAGCATTCACCTTCATCTCAGGTGCCATTCCCTGCAGCTGCTTGGTCTCATTGATGAGCCAGGCATGGCACAAGTCATCTCAAACACGCCTAAAGAAAGGGTGAGGCCAGAACAACAAAGCTGAAAGGGGGCTGACTGAGGTGTTGGAGACACGAATGTCAACTTGGACTGAGGCGGTAAATCATGCATGCTAAGAAAGAACTGGTGATAGTTTTTTAAGGTGTTCTTGAGTTGTCGTTTCTTCAAGCCATCTTTGCTGTACAAAGTTTTATAATTTGGAAAAAACTCTCCCGTTTGCAGGTAAGCAATGCAAAGCAGGGAATTGTTTCAATATAGTAAACCCCTTATACCATGTCCAATCACTGGCCGCTTTATTAGGCACAACCATCTAACTGCATGGTCAAGACTTTCTGCTGCAGTTCAAACCGAGCATCAGAATGGAGAAGAAAGGTGATTGAAGTAACTCTGAACATGACATGGTTGTTGGTGCTAGACTAGCTGGTCTGAGTATTTCAGAAACTGCTGATCTACCGGGATTTTCACCCACAACCATCTCTAAGGTTTACAGAGAATGGTCCAAAAAAGAGAAAATATCCAGTTAGTGGCAGTTCTGTGGGCAGAAATGCCTTGTTGATGCCAGAGGTCAAAGGAGAATGGTCAGACTGGTTCCAGCTAACAGAAAAGGCAACAGTAACTCAAATAACCACTGGTTACAACCGAGGTCTGCAGAGGAACATCTCTGAACGCACACGATGTCCAGCCTTGAGGCAGATGGGCTAAAGCAGCAGACTATCACTCTGGGTGTTACTCCTATCAGCTAAGAACAGGAAACTGACTCACAGACGACACACAAAGTGAAATGAAAGAGAAATCCCTTTTAGGTAGTATTTACTTTTAATGTTCATGTACAGTATCTGTTAAACAGACTGAAATGTTATCAAAAAAGACTGTTTGATAAAACTAAACCAAATCTCCTCTGCAAAAGTGAGTGTGTTATTTCTGACATTCACTTGAAACTAGGAGTCTTCAAAGAAACCACGTTTAAACCTCAAACTGTTTGAAATATCAAAGCATTTGTGCAGCAACTTTCTAAATGTCACTATGAGGGATCTTCCACTCTTCTGATGCTCGTTTCACGTGGAGCTGTAATGACAAGCTAGGAAGTTTTTCAGTAAACCTATCCATGCACCGTCACTTCTCTGATGTCAATCTTTTGTTTGCTTTAACGCTCACTTTGGAAACACATTACCTAAGATTTGACATTTTTATTTACATTTTGTGAATCCTTGATTTACAGGGATTTTATAGGTGTTTTTGTTCTGTATTTCCAGAGCACATGTCAGATGTCCACATAATGGTGTAAATAATCAAGATTAAGAGTTTTATTGATGCCCGAAGGACATACCAGTTTGAAACCTCATCTGTTAGCTTGATGTAGAAACAAAAGAGTCCATCAAAAGTCAAGTCCTCCCTGATAGCCTAAAGTGTCTTCTGCACAGCTGCTACTGACAAACTGACTTATATAAAAGCCAGCGGAATTAACTCGCGTTTTAACCCAAGAATGCGAGTTCTATCAATGGCTGGACTGACTCAACAGGGTGTTTGCTGACATAAGGCAATGCGCCCCTGAGTAATTTCTTCATTTTCTAATTTGGATCTCAGACAACATGATTCTGTCTCTGATGGCTATCACACTAGAAGAGCGATTGGTCTGTTTGCACATTAGCTTGGTCTCATTTATCAGTGTCTTCCATTCATTTTCATTCAACACAGCACTAATCTTGTGCACCTCATAGAATATCTAATAGGTGTTAATTAAGCTGATCAAACAAGCTCTTCTATTTTCCTGGCATCTGGTTAGGATGAGGAGAGCTGCAGAAAGAAATTTGGAGCTGAATGCTGAACACACAGTGAGGACAATGATTACAGGATGATTGAATTAAACTGCTTTTTTTTTTTTTGTTTTTTTTTTTTTTTTTTTTGTTTACAATTATTGCTTAATTTAAATACAATGAACTTTCATTATTAAAATTTCTGCTTTCCTTATCCACCGTTACTGCTTTGTATTAGTTATTGTTGGGCAAAAAAACAATATTTAACATGATTTCAATAAATACATCACTTTCGTTAATGACTTTAAATTACCTGTATGTCTTGAATAAGTTTCAAGTTTGGATTATTGACTCCAGATTAAATATTTTGTAACAACTTTTTGGTTGTTTTGCACGTTACAGGAGGAAACCAACAAAAAGGGGGATGTATGCACCACTTTTCATGGTTCTTTTCATTTCGCTGAGGCATTGTTGCCACCGTCCTCCTTGCTGTGCACTATGAAAAGCCAATTCCAAAATTGCGTAAAATAAAGTTCCATCTGATGTGTCCTCAGAGGTAGAATCCAAAATAAAACAGGTGCACTATAAAAGGGTTTGAGGGAACAGAATAATATTGTCGGCATTAGCAGTTGTCTGCTGTGGCAGGATCAGAGGTTTTGGAGATGGAAACTAAAGCAATAAAGTTATCTTGTGGTATGATCTGATGTTATAGTTTGTCTTTAATTGTAATTTATGTTTCAACAAGCTGATATCTATTATCTATTGATGTCTATGAGCGCAGCCTTGTTTTCTGTTATTTGCCTCCTGTCTTCCTGTCCTCACACCGTACACATGTTTTCACCATGAAGAGTCTGCTGGATGATGCACTCTTATTGGTTCTGCAGTGGTGTAATGCTTTAGGAATGGTGCACGAGGGCAGGATTTTTGCACCCCGTGGGGCCAGTGTGAATCTGTCAGTGGCAGAGCAAATAAAGGCAAGTTTCAATTGTGCCTTTTATTCTGCAGCTGCAATATAAAGGTGGTCCTAAAGGAGGTTTTTTAAGTTGGATTTTTGAAAGAAAGATAAGAAGTACTTTTTATTTTCTTTTGGCTGTAAAAACGTATTTTTATAACAATATTCAGTATTAAATAGACTGACTTTATTTTGTTGCTAGTGTCCTGTCAGTACATTCTCATGTCCTCATGGACTCGTTGTCATTATTGTCAATAGTCATCACATTAGATATAGGTATGAAAATTGTACAGGGAAAAAGTATACAAAAAGTTTATGATTTTAGTTTGTATTTCTATTTTTTTAAATTGACAGTTGAATTCACAGTCCAGGCTGTGGACTATGCTTTGATTATGGACTATGCGTTAATAACAATTCACTCTGTGTGTTTAAAAACTGTTGGCCGTCAGGAATGATCAAGATAGACATTCATTTTAATTTCAGTTTAGCTTTTTTCACCCCACGGACTCCAGTGCTGTAGATTTTAGAGAAAAAAAAAAGAGCCCATGACTGTTAGCGGCCCATGCTCTAGCCTTGAATTTTCCATTGAGTTTTTGTCTTAGTTAAACATTCAGTATGCTTTCCCTGATGCTTCTAACCCTTTGACCCCCTCACATTTCTCTCTGAGACTGCTTCTGACTGCCTCTGACCTTGAGCTCGACAAAAATCCCGAAGAACAGGCAAGCAGTTGTTCCTAGCAGCATCTGTATTTTAGCGTCAAGGAGGAGTCTTCCAGGGAATAGCTGGGGGGTTGTTGGAAAAATTGGGGCATATTTAATACATTGTCTTCATGGATGCCAATCCTTTATTTTGATGGGAACAAAATGCTCTTTGAAAGAATATATTCCTTATTTTTGGTTTATCAAACTACAAAAGTATCACCAGGATGTCTTTTTTGGACAAAAAAGGATGTATGTTGGGGCTATAAATCCATTATTCCAGTTAACCTGGCTTTATATTTACAGACTTCTTCACAGTTATCGTTTAAATATGGCAGCTGAGGTGAAAAAGGTTTCTCAGTTGACTTTTTCCCCAAAGTTAATAAAAGCTCCCTCTACTTATTATACTGAAAAAAATTCACATTCCCAGGGCACTTTTGTAACATTTTCTGTGTAACTTGCTGCATGGTTGATGTTATGGCTTCAAGAGGGTCCTCTGAAGTCACAAGCTCCTCAGAGCTGATGCATTGTAGAGTTGGAACCATGAGGAAACAAAGGACTGAGGGAGCACAAGCTCTCATTTTTCAGAGCAAGTTAAAAGCGGCACAGCTTCTTCTAATGCTCAGAGGCCTATTTTAGATATACTAAGCTTTTTAATATTGAATGCACATGGCTGGGCTCGCTGACAATGTTGAGGGTAAAAGAAGGACTTTAAAAATGGCAACAAACATGAAAAAAATCACACTTTTAAAAAGAGAGATGAGGATGGATTTTTTAAGGCAAAAAAATATGTACAGGATTTGAAAATTAAAAATCTCCCACAAAGACCCAACTTATTATCAGTACAAACATTTATATTTGATGAAGGTTAACATAATTCTTGTTAGATTCTCTGAATCAGGTTTAAACAAATTATGCCATCGTTCTTCAGCAGCCATGTATGAGGATCGCGGCAACTCTGCAACTCGTCTCAGAAGGAATTTAAGAGACTTTCTGTGCATGGAAGCTCAAAGAGAACTGTTGAACTCCAGGGTTAAAACTTCTTATAAAATGCAATGTTTTTTGGAAGGAAGACATTACACGAGACAAAACAAATGCATTGTACTGTATGCATGTCTATTTTAAATAGTTCCAGTAGGAAACAGTATTAAAAATGGGACAAATGCAAGCAGATATCAAAGGGAATAAATTAACCATATGATAAACTAATTAGACGAGTCAAGGGTGTCACAGTTTTGTTGTTGATTGAGGATCCAAATATAACATTGAAATTCACTCAAAGTATGATGCTAAGACAAATTCAGGGTAAAAATTAGAACTTTTTACAAAGGTAATCGGAACAAAGATGGTTTTAGGAAAACTGAAGAACAAGCATCAATGGGAAGTAGGAGTGGACAAACAGGAAGTAAAATAATGTAAGAAACAATGTGCTCCACCTTCCCAGTACTTAGTCATATTGGAGTTTAACCATTTTTCTTTACTCTTAAAGCTTATTATTATTATTATTATTATCTTTTTAAAGGATAATACACTCCCAGCTTACCTTATAACGCAATACTCCTGCTTCACGGCTCTGATTGTGCTAACCATCAGATGTAGTAAGTGATGGCTGTATGGATTCTAACAGACGAGATGTGATAAATTAATAGATAAACAACTTGTCCATTTGTCTAGGAGAGGATACTTTAAGACAGGAAACTATAGTGTTTAAATGTCAGACTTCAGGGTTATGTAAATGAGATAACCAAGCAATCCCATTCATCATCTTCTTTCATCTTATCATTCTTCTGTCTGTTCATTTCTTCCTCCATCTTCCACATATTACAGCATCACCTTTTTCTCCATCTTGCACGCTCAGACACTGAGCATTAATACCCTGGTCAAGTCTCTGACTGGTATTGAATATTTCAATAAGGCTCTTCTTATCTGGCAGCCCCTATGACCTGCCTGAAGTGAGAGGCAGAGATCCGCATGACGAGCTGTGGGAATGGATACTATACACAGTCATATATAAATGAAAAGCTGGCCTGAAGCTACACAAGCACATGAATACCATGCACCCCTACACTGGTTTGAGTGGACAGGTCACAAATTTAGTAAGTTGTAGATTCTTGTCGTCATTTGGGGAATTTTTTTCTATGATTTTTGTCAATCAAATGTAAACAAGCTTGTCAAATAAATTAGTTATTTTTAAGTTCAACAGCCCTACAGGTGTGCATGGATGGATGGATGGATGGACAGAAAGAACTGTGCAGGGCATATTTCACTTAGTAACTTTCATTCAACCTGCATGTTATTTTTTTCAACCTGTGTGGGTTTTTTTTCTGCCCAAAGTGGCCCCAGATCAAGATTTGGGGAAGTGTTAGCAGTCAAAGGATCATAGGATAGCAGCGCAGGGCAACTAGGGAGGGTGAAAGACGTCCTGCAGCCTCTAATTGGTTTCTCTGCCTGGAACATCCATTGTTCCATTTCTCTTGAAGAGCTGTTGTGCTCAGAGAGCCACAGCTGAGAGACCTGCAAAGCCTATGCGTTTAAAGGGAATCTGTATTTTTTAAGGAATACTGGGCCGCAGAAGGGAGGGCCACTGCAATCAATAATTCATAAGACTTTTCCTTATTAGGGTTTCTCCTGACTGGGCAAGCGATTTTTATACCCAGCTCTGTGTCGGATGAGAAGGTTTTTGGAAGGCAAAGCCGCATGGGGACTGCCAGCTCTACACTGTCACTACAGCTGCGTGCTCCGTCATTCCCAGTCTGCACTCTCAGCCCATTCACTCAGTCCAGATGCCTTTGTTACTCATGATTTCTCAAACCCTTCACATTTTAAACCTAGCCTTCTTAGCATATCAATGAGGATGCTGTGCATAAGATATTTGCAGGGGTGTTTGCAAAGTCACAGAAAATAGTTTTTGAGATTTCAGTTTGCAATTTACTGACAAGTGAATCAGCCGATCAGGATTTTACTTTTAAAATGTAAAACAATGTCAAGAGATATAAACAGATGTGATAAATCATATTTAAGTTGTCCTGAATTTCTGCCAGACAACACATTTGATGGGGTAAATGCAGTGTTGAGAACATCAACCGGTGAAGTCTCTCATTAAAATTGCAGCTGCGGCACATTAAGAGCAGATAAATTACGTATCTGGCATGTGGTGAGACATGACAAATACATGGCTTTTCTGGATGTGTGTGATCAAGTCTCAGAGGCTTTCCTCTTTACACCCTGTTTGGCTTTTCATCCCAAGCCATGAAGTTTAAATAATTTATCTGCAGCCCCACCTAAGTGATCTTTAACCTTACAATATTTTATTTTCGCCACTCTTGTTAGATTCTAAGACTGGTGAAATGCTGTTGCCTAACTGCTCCCATACACACAAGGATGAACCGCCTGCGGTTGGAGCCACAGTGAATTCTACATGTTCACTTAATGACACAAGAAGAGGCTGCTGTGCAGGTCGGAGCCATGATGCAGAACAGATAAACAGTGATTATGCTCCTCATGATAAATGAAAGGGCAACTCGCCAATGTGAGGAGTTTTACTCATCATAGATCACAATTTGCAAGTGCTGCTTGCTCAGGGAGCTGGCGTGGAGTGTAGGGCAGCACTTCTTAATTCGATCAATATGATTTTATGCAGTCGAATGCCACGTTAAAAGGGTGTCTACGAATGCATAAAATTGTCTCAAAACACATATAAAGTTTAGAATCTTTCTTAACAATTGCAACTTTTTGAAGAATTAAATGGTGAACAACTGAAATTATTATTTCTTTAAAAAAATGCCGTATTTTACAGTTTGGAACTTTTCACATTTTTTATTAGAAGTTATCTGATCCTAACTAGCTTTATTATGAGTTAGATATTACATCTAGTGCACAACTATTCATGCTTATTATATTTCATTTACAAACTGAGATCAATTGTAGATGCAGTTTAAATGAATGTAGCATAATTATTAAATAAATATCCCAGTAAATGAAATTCAACATCAGATTGTGGAAATAACACTTCTAAGTGTGACTCAGTGAATGCCTCAGGCAGTGGAGAGCAGATGAGGCAATGCTGAAAGACAGGGATGTACCACTCAATCAAGTGGCGGATTCCAAAAAGTCATGCCAATGGCTGGAAATGACTGGCCTTCAGGACAGCACAGAACAAGGCCCTGAGCACCAGAGGAATAGAAGCCTACATCTACCCCACCAAACAAGACCCAAAGTGTAGACTGTACAATGAGACACCTGAAACAATCCAACACATAGCTGCCGAGTATAAGATGTTGGCAGGGAAAGGATCCACAATAAGGTGGCTGAGATAGTGTATAGAAAGATGTGTGCAGATATATGGACCTGAAACCCCAAAGTCAAAATGGGAAACACTTCTGAAAATGATAGAGACTGAGTGAGCAAAGATCCTGTGGGACTCCCAGATACAGGCGGACAGGATGGTAATGGCAAACCAACCAGACACTGTAGTGGTGGATAAAAAACAGAGGAAAGCTGTTGAGGTGGATGCAGCAGTACCAAACGATGGTAACATCAAGAAGAAGAAACATGAGAAATACCAGGGACTCAGAGAGGAACTGGAGAAAGCTTGGAAGTTGAAGGTGATGCCAGTGGTAATCGTAGCACTCCACCATCTCAGTGTCTGCCCTGAGACTGGAAGGTCATGAGGTCATATTCACAGTCGAGTCTTACCAAAGGCTCTTAAAATGGGACCTGACGCCTCCGTGTTTGACACTCATCAATAAATGGTTGGATTGGGGTGTGTGTGTGCGTGTGCGTGTGTGTATGTGTGTGTGTTCCTGAGCACAGTGATGTCTGCAGCTCACTTTCCCCCAGGGAATGGGTTAAATGCAGAGAACAAATTTCACTCGGAGGAGTGGCTACAGCTGATCCCCACAAAAACCTCAGACGTCTCAGTCTAGAAAAGTTCAGAGCTAGAAACCGCAAAGATACTGTGCATTATCCTCAAGCTTCCAGGACTCTTGAGCAGGAAACATAAAGTTGCAAGTAATTGTTTAGGGAAGGACTTTGCAACACATTTTGGAAAACTTTGAGATGTTGTAATTCGAAGGCCCCAAAACATCCCAGCATCAACTTTATTGGATTTGCTTTACAATCTCAATTTTCAGGACCAGCAGTCTCTCAGCATAGTGCCTTTACTGCATGATCCTGCCACCCCCTCATAAGGAAGATTGGTATGGTTATTCTGCGGCTTTCCCCTTTACACATAATGTTTATGACCAACCCAATCAAATGAAGTTTGACTGCTTCTAAGGACATGTCTCCTAAAATTAAGATCTGTGTTCCCACATACAGCTGCAAATTGTAATCTGTTTTTTAGTGATGGCTTTGGAGAAGTGGCTTTCTCCTCTGTGTGTGGCCTTTAAGCTCTTGTCATAACTCATTTCACTGTGGATAATAACACCCTCTCACCAGATTCAGCCGGCATCTTTTCTGGCTCTTTTGTTACTGTTCTGGGGTTCATTTGTACTTTTTATCACCGCTGCGCATTCACCTCTGGAAGACAGAAGCAACCCCCTCCTGGCAGGAATTATGGCTGCTCTAAGTGTGTTTGTATGGCTGTAATATTGTCTGGGTGATAAACATAAGACTTTCCAATGTCTGGTAATTTCACTAAATTCTGTTAAAATCTTTAGATTTTCTCTTGATGTCATGCAATAAAATTATTTTTGCATTACAATTGTAATGATAAACATATATTTCACATACATATATTTCTGTATTTATAATTACATTAACTCTCATAATTACTAGCTGATAATAATATGCAATCTAAGGCAGAGTAGAAAACACATTTTAATGAGTCTTGTTTTATTATAAGCAAAAAAAAAAATAATTATTTCAATAAAATTCTGAATTATCATATACTTAAGCAAAATCTTTCTGTTTTGCCTTTTTTTAGGTTGGGGATTTTCTTTTCTTTGTTTTCTCTGAAACACTCTGATATTTTATCATTTTAACATCTGGTGATTGAGGGAGGGCAATCAAAGTGTTCCACATCATTGCAATGCTCTTGCTGCCAAGTTTTCACTGTGTAAGCTGTGTGATTCAGCCTATTAGAGTCTTGGAAAAAGCACCACCAGTGTAAAACAGCTGGTTACCAAAAATTGACAATACTTCCCAACTCTGTCCTGCAGCGCTGTTCCAGGACACACAAAAACATTCTGAGCTGGTCTTGTTCAAAGCATCACTGAGCAGCCTTGGTGTTTTATAGTTGGACTATTACAGAATAAAAAAGCTGCAAACGTAGATGAATTCACCCTGAGAAAGGTAACAGTAAAGAGGATTGGGAACCAGAAAACACAGCATTCTTCTGATGGTTAGATGTCCACATCTTGTGTGGTCTGTGCTCAATTTTTCATTCTATTCACTGGGACAGTGAACAACGACAATGGCAGCTTTTCCTTGGTATCCAGCTGCATTGAGCTCTCAGCAATTTGTTTTGGGTAAATCTGGCATGGAAAGATGCAGGTTTATCTCCAGTCCTTTCACCACCTGCAGCACTAAGGCTAATTGCTGCTGAAACCGAGTTTTGTCTTCTGATCTGAGATAAATACTTTGTTTTTTCTTATTTTTTGCTAGGCCAGCATGATGTTAGACACAACATTTTGATGGTGTCACTTTTTGTTTGAATTGAATCTGCAATTTAACCTGCAGTAATTCAACATCAAAGAGTAGAAAAAACTCAACAAACAATAAAAGAGAGATTGTCAAAAAACAACAAACAATCAAAATATTAGCTACAGTAAGCATTAATACAATTCATCTTTCAGACAAATGCCCTGATTCTTGTACTGCAGCAGTAGTCTCCACCCTGTAGTTCTGGCGAGGATCATGTGTGTATAAAAAGATGCACGGCAGAACAGGAAGATGATGAGCAACACACTGTGGTGGTTAATAATATTACTTGAGAGGAACGAGTTTCTTTGATAAAATTCCAGCTGGATTCTTTTCTTGAGGAGCTTGTGTTCACTTTTTTGTTCAAACTCTAGCTCATTCCTAAAGTTTAAATATATGTATAGCATCAATGGTATTTTGAAATTGCCTTTCAGAGTGAGACTGAAAGTCCGTGGCTGGTTGACTCTGTGTGGCCTTGCGATGGACTGACAACATGTGTAGTGTGTATTCAAGCCTCTGTCTCCACTATAAACCTGGACAAGATGACACTAGAGACAGACAGACAAATAAAAACCTATGTTTAATAGTAGATCTAAATGAGAAAAAAGAAAATGCAACACATAATAGAACTAATTCTCTTGTTTTTCTTAGCTGTGTGCCAATTAGGTTCTGTTTTATTAGTAAAGTATTTTTACTTTCATATTTGCAATCAAGTTTTGTGCTTTTAATATTATTCATATTGATTTGGAAACTTGAAAACATTGTTTCAAAATACTTCTTTTTTTCCATACAATAAAGGTTTTCTCAGATGAAAAAAACAAAACCTTGCTTGCAATAAAAAAAAAAAAACAGATCACGCAATGTTTACTATTTTTTATTTACTTATTGAGAAAAGATATTAATGTTCTTTGAAATAATAGGCTGCAGTCAAATAAAAAAATCTTAATTTCTTAATACGTTTCTCATCTTGCATTGCCCATTACACTGGAGTATAACCAAGTTGTTTACTGTGTTATGAACAACAAAACAGATTTTATTGTTTTGAATAATATGTGCATTTTTTTTTATTATGTACACAGAGCGGTGGAATATTTTTGGCCTGCGTAAATATTTTAGCAACATAAACAGAGACCTTGAGATTCAGTGTTTTATAAATTTAATACCACGCCAAGTAAGTTTCAGCATGAACTCTTTTAATATTTATAAGTAAACTATGATAAAACAAATATAGCTGTAAAAAAAAAAAAGAAAAAAGAAAAAGCTCTTCACCATTTACTTAAAATACAGACTCTTGATTTGATATATATATATTTGATGATATGATGATATATGAGATGATATATATATATTTGTATATATATATATATATATATATATATATATATATATATATATATATATATATTTGATGTTCTAAACCCTGGCAAGAACTTTACTTTTCTTTCTTTTTTTTTTTTTTATATAATGTAACATCTGAAATTAACTAGTAAGGATACAAATTGCAGCGAGAATCGGTTAATTCAATTCAATTCAATTTTATTTATATAGCCCAATATCACAGCCACAGCCGTCTCATTGGACTGACATCAGAATATTGTAAGAAACAACCAAAAAATCAATCACGTAAAAGTAAACAATAGCTGGTTGTTAAACAGACTAAGCTGAACAAACATCTCTGTCCTTACACCCTCCTTCGCGGGTTAACATTTGCAGTGATCCAATAGCAGTGTTACAAACTTGCAGACAGCTGGTTCCACTTGCAGCAGGTTTATTGACAGAGACAGACATACAGGAACAAAGCTCAGCTAAAAGTCCACAAAGCCAATCATAGTCAAAATCCAGGCAAAAGATTACGACAGGAGGCAAAGAGGTATATTATGAAGCAGGGTCAGTATGCAGACAAGAGGGCAAAATCAATACTTGCTCTGAGCAGTGCTTAAGTGTCCTGCAACCAATTAGCTGATGATATGATTTTCTTTGTATTACATTTTGTTGCTAAAAGTTTTCTGTGTTTTTTCTCCTATAATGTAGGAGCATGTAGACTACAATACTTTTCATTGTAGTGAAAAGTCCCCCTCAAACTATATTGTTTTCTTTTCTAAAAACATTCCGATGGATCTTTAAATTGTTATTATGCAATTTTTACCCAAAATCAAACACCCTGCTGTGTTTTTAAGACATATGAGGAAATATGCTAATGGATCTATTTGTCTGCAAGTAGAGAATTTAGAATTGGAGCAGAGCTGGAAGACTTTTTTCGTCTGCTGCTGATCAAACAAGATTTGAATAAAGAAATACTCAGAAACACAGTTTTATTCTTAAATTGTTTTTTTACATATGAAACAAATGAAACACTATGTTAACACTACACTATGAAACAAAATATTGTTTGAAGATTTTTATTTTTTTATTGGAAAAGTGAAATTCCTCTACAAACCCACTTTTGTTTGCACTTTGGCTGGGTATTTACCATCCTGCTGAACGGTAGTTGATGTGACAAATAACTTCTGATTACGCTCTACTGCAATTGAACAATGTGACTTAATACAATTCTACTTGGTATCTTGACTTAACATGTTTTATCAAAACTGTTCATCTATACCAAACTTCTCATAAAAAAGTTAACCTGACATCTGGTTAAATGAAGGTGGACTTTTCATATTCAGATTTTCTGTTCTTTTTTTCCCCCGTTAATGTTGGTCTGGGCTTTCATTTTCAGCATGCTTCATCTCTGTGGTGTCACCTGGTTGTTTGTGAGGGATTTGAATGATATAAATAGCTGTACTTTCAGTAGATGTTCATAATAATAGGCAGTGTTGCTGTCAAAGCCTGTTTATGCCATAAACAGCTTCCATCTAAAGTCTGCGGTCCTCATACTGTCACATGCGATTGTCCGTCCACCGCTTGATGGCCCAGTCTGCCAACAGACGGAAGGAAAAGTTGTAAGGCCCCGAAAGCACCAGCAGCCACTGTCAACTGTGGGTTTTACTCGTGGCTTAGCAAATGGCTGAAGGTAAAGATTGATAGATGACATGAACAGAATGTTGTACAGGAGATGGGGGTTGCTGACAGAATATGCTTCAGATTTGAGAGGTCTTACAAGGGCTAGCTTGACTCCAACCACACATGACTAACTACCCTGAGGGCAGGTAGAGAAAAGGGCCTGTCATAACCTATTACTGCATCTGAGCTCTTGAGGCAACATTAAAACCAGACAGTGAATACATATAAACCTCGTGCGAGGCTAAAGGGAGGGAATCCAAAGTATTCGTGTTAGCTGAACAGAAATAAGCACAGGACAACTTGTTAAACCTCTTGGAAGGCATGTTTTAGTATACCCTGACAAATCACCCCTCTAAAAACATGTTGAACATAAAAAAATAATGTTGATGGGAATGTGAAATGACAGGTGTCACATTATAACAGTGAGAAACTAACTAAACCCACAAATGCCATGTGCCAAAATGTGGTTTCATGAAAAAAAAAGGTTTAGTGTGGATAAGACCACTCAAACCCTTTTGTCAAAACAGAAAAAAAATGTTCTTATGTTTCATAATCTGACTGATATAACTCTGTGAGCTGGATCAGCAGCACTAAGCTAAGTTCCAGTGCGCCACAACTCTGCTAACAGCGGTTAAACTTTCATCTTGCTGCAAGCTGTTTGTGTAATCCTTGTTCAGTGACAGCATTAGTCACAAGTTAATCTTTCCTCTATGAATGTAGAGAAAAGTGATTTTAAATCACCCTCTTTGACTCTTGCTATTATTACTATTACAGAAAATAAAATGAATACTTTGCTGCCATTTTTTTTTTATTTTGAAAAAAAAAATGCCATAGCAAAATACACATTTGGCAAGTGAGAGGTAAGAAAATAAATTTCAAGACTGGTCTGAGATCACAGAATATCAACATCAACAAGTGAAACACTAACCAAAGTAGATCAATATTTTATTTTTTTTTTCTGAATATGTAAATAGAGAACGCCCTTTTCGTCAGGGAGGCTAGAACTTGGACGCTGCTTCACTAAGCCCCCCAGAAAAACTGTATTGTTATATGACTAAAACCCTAGTTTTGCCACATAATTACAGTTAAAAAAAAATATTCCAATCTGCGCTGATTGAACTGCTGAGCAACACTTTCTTGGCAAATCTTGTAACTATATCTGTATCACTTTCTCCATCTCTCTATACATCTATAAATCCATACTCTGCAAAATTGAAGGAAATTAAAGCTCTGTTACCTAATGGTATGTTAATGGACAGAAAACTAGGATTAGCAAACACTTAGGTCGGGTGTTCCACTTCTGGCACACAGCTTGCCATGAAAAAATAAGTACCTACTTAAAGTTACATGCTATTCCCTCAGACTAAAAATGTAATAAGTAAATTTAAAGATTTATGCAACGCTGATCTTATGACTGCTGACATTTGGTCATTTCTAGATGTGTCCTTGGGAGTGAGAATGGGTTGGAATCTCTGCCCCAGTCTCAAGTGTTGTACAGACTTTAACAGGTTTTCCTCCAATATTGCTCTGTATTTGGCTCCATCCATATTCCCATCAACTCCAACCAGATTTCCTGTCCCTGATGAAGAGAAGCAGCACCACAGCATGATGCTGCCACCACCATGTTTGATAGTGGGCATGGTGTGTTCAGAGAGATGTTCAGTGTTAGATTTCCGCCACACAAATCGCTTTGCATTTAGGTCTAAAAGTTCTATTTTGGTCTCATCTAACCAGAGCACCTTCTCCCACATGTTTGCTGGGTCACTCACATGGCTGATGGCAAACTGCAAACAGGACTTCTTATGGTTTTCTTTTAACAATGGCTTTCTTCTTGCCACTCTTCCATAAAGTCCAGATTTTTGCAGTTCACAACTGATGGTTGTCCTATGGACTGATTCCTCCGCCTGAGCTGTAGATCTCTGCAGTTCATCAAGAGTCACCATGGACCTCCTGGCTGCATCTAGACCATGTCTAGTTAGGTTTACTGTTGTGTTATACTCTTTCCATTTGTGGATGATGGACTGAGCAGTGGTTCCTAAGATGTTAAAAGCTTGGGAAATTTTTTATAGCCTAACCCTGCTATAAGGTTCTCCACAATTTTATCCCTGACCTGTCTGGTTTGTTCCTTACACTTCATGATGCTGTTTTCTCCACAATCTTCTCTTAACAAAGCGCAGAGACTGTCACATAACAGCTGGTTTTGTGTACTGAGATTAAATAACACACAGGTGGACTCTATTAAGTCTTAAAGTCAACATTTGATCAGTCACCAATCATCAATAAACTTCTGAAGACAATTTGATGCCCTCAGAGAAAAGGGTACGGGATAATTTTGCACACTGCACTTTTCAATTTTTTATTTGTAAAAGAAAATTAAAAAATAAAAAATAAAAAAAACTCTTAATTTTGTTTCCACTTCACAAGTGTGTGTCACTTTGTGTAAGTCTTTCACATAAAATTCCAAAAAATATATGTATGTTTGTGGTCATGCTGTGAGAAAATGTGGAGAAGTTCAAGGGGTATGAATTCTTTTGGAAGCCACTGTAGACTACAGTCACATTATTGAATTAAAAATATGCAAAGGTGTGAATTTTTTTCTACTCTCTTCAGGCAAAGAGCAGTTTTAATATTCATACAGTTATTCCAAGAATGTTTAATTGAAAGTTATCAGAAAAATGTATTTCTTTTTCTGTTATGTTTTCTCATTGTGTGGGAATTTTACTTTTACTTTGCCCATACATATTCTTTCATATTATTGATTTTTTTTTTTTAATTCCTTATTTTTTTGTATGCTTGAATCAAGTCTGAAAGGCCCATGTCATTGTGGCATTTTTCTTATGATGGATGACAATTACATATATAAAGAAAACAAAGCTCAAAATTGCATTCCTGAGTATTTCTTTATTCAAGTCATTGTGAATCAGCAGCAAACGAAAAATACTGTTAGAAAAAGATTGCATTGATGACGCAGAAGATACGCTGGGTGGGTCACAAGCTCCCTGATGTGTTCTGCAATGGGGAGGGGTTGCTCGCTCTGCAGAAATTATGTCCTAGAAATTGACAATTCTTTAGGGGGTTAAAAGTTGCCATTCATGTCATTATAATAATAATTTCAAAAAAGCACAAGGAACTCTTTTAAAATCGATCAAAAGACGATTGGAGTGGGTGTTTAATAAAACAAAGCAAATCCAAACACCAGGTAAAACATAGGATAAATGCGTTGTTCATTCATTTTCCGAAACAAGAATAGAAAGGTATAGTCTCATATATTGGAGTGTGAAATTTTTGCTTGGGTACAGATGTTTGCTCTTCAGCTTTAGGCTCACGTGGCATTTTGTTAATTTACATTTCTCATTTAATGATGTATACACCATTACAGTGCAGCAGATGGATTTCCTTATCGCTTCATTTAATTCTTTAAGGCCTATTGTACTTCTACACAAGCTCTTGGTTATGTCTACATAGGGAAACACACTTAGCTGCTGCCTTAAAATCACTGATTAGAAATTAGCCTTACATTGCAGATATGTTGACAATACATTTTTTCACTAGCCAAATGAGAATGGAAACACTACTACAGAATGGATTTTTTGAGAAAGTGTTAAGCAGTCCTGTAATGATTATTATTATAGCCCCTCTTTTTAAAGAAAAAAAAACTTTTTTTTTATCTAGATGGGTGCGATTCAGTGATTCATGGAGTGGCCATTCAAGTGTCACTCCATGAATAGGAGGCTGATCAAGCAGAGGCTGTTGTCATAGCAACTGCCAAGGGAACACAGGTAAGGGCACAGATGATTGCCTGAACTGAAGAGTGCTTGATGAAGAGTATGGGCCACTATACAATCATGGCTCAGTGAGTTTGGTCCCATGTGACAAAAAAAGATGAAGTCAGAGAGAGAAAAAATAAAAAAGAATGTGAAGGTTGTGCAATAATTTCCAAAATTCTTGGAATTTGGAACTTGTCCAGATGACAAGTGAGATCTATCCATTTTTGCACCTTTTGTCAAGTTTGAAACCCCCGTTATGACATGGACAAATTAAAGCCTGTTGGAAGAGGATTAAAATTAGATGAGGCCATGAGTTAAAAACACCACTAATGCACCAGAAGACTGGCCCTCTTTTTTGGATTATGAGAATTTCATCCTTCTGTTACCTATTTAAATGGTATTATTTTTCCACTCTCGACATTACCCTTGTACAAGGTGTTCTTTGAGAGTTTGTGAATCATGAGGATGCTGGCTTATGTAAGATTATGGCTCTGAAAGACCTCTACAGATGCCCTATTATTGATTTGCAGAGAGAAAAAAAAAACAGTCAGCTTAATGTACCAAAGCAGTGAAGTAAAACTGACATCATCCATCCGCAGCTTCACTTTCCAGCATGGTGCAAAGAGATAAACCTGCTCCTACAAAGTTACTTTTTTCCTATTTTTACCTCGGCCCAATGATTTGTTTGTAAAATAATAAACTACATTTTGCTTTTTAGTTTTATATGATTAAGTTGGCATTAAAAAAACCTGTGACAATGATCACTTTTTTGCATCCACACTACTGTATGGAACTTCTACCTTTTCATGCATTCTCTGCATGAGGTCCTGTGACCCTGCTGTGGCGTCACGTGTTGTCTTGGTGAAAACTAATGAATGGCCACTCAAAGTCAAAATCAGCCTTGTGAGAAAGAAAAGATGGCGTACAAAAAGAAGAAAAGCAAGACAGCTGTGTTTGTCACAAAAAGTGTGAAAGACTTGTCTACAAAAGACTGGATTCTCACACTGTATAAGATTAAATGCCCCCTAGTTCATCACTAACACATCGTCCTGTTATCTGTTTGAAATATGAATGTTTTGGTTGAAATAACCAAAAACAGGAGTATTTCAGTTTTTGTTTTTATTCCTACAACTACGCACTCTTGTCATTGTGGCTTATGATTTAACAAATTTAACTCCGCTCCAATGTATAGAAGCTTTGCCTTAAATAAAAGCTTCAAGCTGTAATCCAAAACATACATTTTATTTGCACCGAATGATTGTTTTGACACGCTTAAAATACATTATTAGATAGGAGAAGGTTGGCACCACCAAGTTGAGAGTTCATGTTTGCACAAACGTTGAAAAAGGTTACAAGTAAAGACCCACTCAGATGAAAATGTACTATTTTGAACATGTTCTAGAGCAGTTTTTCTGATGATGGAGGACATACTCTTCAAAAATAATATAAAAGGTACATTTCTGAGTAGATTTTATTTAAAATAAATGGAAATCAGAGGCAGACAAAAAAAATGCTGTTTGAAACAGAGCGCAGTATTAAAACTATACGCTGGGTGGGCCAGCATTTCTATACATTCTATCCTAGATTTGCATATACACTAAAAGTAAATGGAAGATTTATAAAATGAAATATTTTTTCAATCGTGCAGTTCGTTACTCACAAAAATGTAATATAATGTAAATGTAACTTTTATTTTTCAGAAATCATTTGAAATATTATCATTGTTTGTTCGCATTGAGCTTTATCATTTTGCAAATTGCTAAATGCAATTGCAAATTGACTAACCTTCTATTTGCATGTTCAAAAACTCTGCAGATTGAACAGTTGATTACCACTTAACTGAACCAGTCTAGTTCCCTAAATATCAACAACATTATTGTTCATTTAAAAGCCATCAAATAAATGCTAAGTATCTTGAATTACAAATATATCCATGGTCATCCAAAATGTAAATGGTTCCATCAGAGCCTTCCATAATATTAATGCTAGAATGTGTTACATAATGTCACCAGGAAATGCAAAGACATTTATCAGAGCACAGACCATGGAGCCTGGCTGACTCTCCTGCAGATTGATACTTCTCTGAATCATGGACATACTGGCACTGTATATATGCTGCACAGATCATCAAACTTGGATTCTACACAGCCAGAAATGGAAGGTTTAGCATGCCAAAGAGCACTTTGAAGCTCTAATGGATCAATCCACTTGTCAATAATAATAATAATAATAATAATAAAAAATGTGCTTCCAAGTATGTACAAGTTTTAAGTCTTAAAATCAAATTAACTGTTTTTTAATGCACTTTTTTCAAACGCACGCACATACATCACTGTAAGTCTGGTGTAAGTAGTAAATATGAATAAAAAATTGTTTTAATGCTAAAAGCAACAAAAAAAATATTTCCCACTGTCCTACTTTTTGCAATTTTCTAGAAAAAGAAAAAAATCCTTAAATTCAAGCAGTCAAATAACCTTTCCCCCCCCAAAGTCTCCTTAAATTAAAGTTTTAAACAGAAAACAAAATTACCCTCAATTAACAATTTAAAGGACAACGATAGAGATCCACAGATGCCAGTAAACGATTAGTAAAGCTTGTTAATATTTTATAAATTATGGAATCTTATTCTAAAGTGTTACTAGTCCTCCAATAAACAGTTTTCTTTTTTTTTGTTAACCACGTGAACAGTCAGTAGTGTTTACTATTACAAGTTTTATATTTGCAAGTGTTTTACATCAATACTAAAAATACAATTTCTCACACTTTCTATGTGCCACAAAATAACTCCTGATTTTAATTTATGTTGCTTTATTCAAATAAAATAATCTTTTCAAACTTTACAAAACCCTTGGTAGAAAGGTTGACTATCCCTGTTTTGAAAATGGTCTGTTGCAATCATTTTTGGTGACTGTGGGTCACGTTTTCTGAAAGAACATGTACACTGAATGTTTTTGGCAGCACCAGAATGCATAATTCAGCAAACGTCTTTGCTGCTGATGCCAGCAGAGAAGTCTAACTGAACAAAATCACTGGAGTCAACCCCTATTGAATGGCTTTCTTAACACTCGTCTATCCAAATAGTGTCAGACCTGAAACTATATTAATATTTATTTATTCTCTTTACAATTGCAGTCAGATATTTAGTTTTGTACTGTGGCATTAGTTGTTAATATTTTTTCCCAATTTAGTTGTTTTGTGACTGTTAGGATGGTAGCCAGGTACTGATATTCAATTATCTTTATTGTTATTGAGCAGACAGCATGCACTTGTATTCATTTCATATTTTAATCAGAATCAATCTTCACATTTGCGTGTGGAACAAGTGATATTTTTGGAGGACCTATGGTTTAGCTTCCAGATTGTTGCTTCAGAAGAATGCTGCATCTCAATATTTTTCCTTATAAAAAAAAGTTTTAATGTTATAGTTTTATTTGTATCTGTTGTTTAGTTCTTCTCTGATTAAGTCTTACTTAAAGTTAGGTTCTGGCGATTGTACACACCTAGTTTTTGCTTAAAACCTCAGCAGAGCACAATCTTTCCCAAATTACCACAGTGAATTATAACATCCTTGCTTTCAGTGTGGCTGTCAGGAGTCAGGGCTCTGTCTCCCTTTTCAGCTACCAGAGGGAGCCATCCCTGAGAATTCATCTTTACCTGGTCTCTGCTCCTTGCACTTCATCTCCCATCAACCACCTCTCTCTATCCCACCAGCTGTTGTTCATCTGCCAATCACTTCGTGTGTATTTAATCTGGCACCCAGCTCTTCTCAGTGTGAAGTCTTGTTTGTCCTTTTGCCAACAGTCTGAGCAGTGGGCCTTTCTCTGCCTTCTAGTGTTTTGACTTCTGCGTGTTTTTGACTCATCTTGCCTTGCCCTTGTCTGCTCTTGCCTGCTATTAAACCCTTTTTGCACATGGATCCAAACGCCCAGCAATCGGTGTGTCTTATCCTTTGAATCCAGCTGGATTTACAACACTACTTCTACAGCACGGTCGTCAGCTCCCCTGCTTGAGAGCAGACGTCATTTTGGAAAAGCTACTTGCTAACAATGCAGCTAACCCTGTATCCACTGAGCCATCCACAGCGTAGCCTCTGTGGTCCTATCTACCTGTTGTGACAGCTGGGTTTGTTCCTCCCAACTTGTCGTCCAGTCCAGCAGCCAGCCCGCAGCTCTCACTCCGGAAAAAATGAACATTGCAATGGCTTTCTCATGCAGTGCCAGCTGTTTCTCAAATAACCTCATCTCCTCCCACCGAGGAGGCTAAGGTTTCCTTTTTGTGATCACTGCTGTCTGGAGAAGCGCTAGAAAGGCTTGTCGGGTCCGGTGGCTCACTGCCATTTCACTCCTATGAGAAGGAAAAAGCCGATGCCCTCTTCTGTCTTTACGTCGATACAACTGAGGTATCGGGTCGAGCGGACCCCATCCTTCCATCTTCATTGGCTCTCGGTCTGGTGCAGTGAGATATCATGACAAAGTTAATGAAGATCAATGCTTATCATCTGCCTCCTTTGTCCTTTTAACACCAAAATATAAACAATTATCACATCCATCCAAGAAATGAAAGTATTTTCAGGATACAGGTTTGATAAAAAGAACATACGTAGGAATGAATTTCAAATCAAATACTGATTCACTTGTGTAAGGTACATTTCCTTGCAAGATTATTGTGATTAGGTAGTTTAAGTCTCTTTACGATTTTGTATTACAGTCTTTGACAGGTTGCAGAGTTCCGTCTTCTTGTATGGACATCATAGTACTTAGACTAAGAAGACTAAGAAGTTACTCTTAACATTCTAAATATTTAATGTTGCTGTGAATTCTGTCCGTTCATGTTTGCATTTGCAGCATCAGAATGCAAAATAACTACTTCAAAGTAACATTTATTGACCTTCCCTCTTTGTATCCTGTTCTTTTTTAGTACTCCACACTGTCCGTGCTGATCTATTGTAGTTGGGGAGTCTCACTGCAGGCTGGTTCAATAACAATGATCACCAATTTTAAAATCAATGGTGTCCTTATTTCCACACTTGTAAGTATTGGAAGTTTTATAGATCTCATAACTTTAGGGATCTGTGTGTAATTAAAAGGCTTGACAAAGACTCTTCATAGTTGAGAGGCTTTGCATTTCACACTAATTCACTTTTATAAATTACATACTGTTGTAAAAAAATGATACAAGCATGCAGCAAACTCAAAGTGACAAAGTAAAAAGGATATGCTCTCTGACAGTTATTTGCAAAGTAATAATGAATCAATTGGATATCTTTTTCTTGCTGTAACATCCATTTGAGACCAACCATTTCGAGGCAGTTTCTCCTTAGAGGAGGACAAATTGGACGACTTCAAGACACAAATCAAATGAAGCTCTCTCCTCAGCCAACATTGATTTCCGTGGTCTGTGGATGACCACAAGTAAGTGTCTGGCCTTCAGATTAAACACCAACAGCGTGTTTGAAAAGGTACTAGAGGTTATCTCCTGCCTGGCATCTTGAAATCTGGTGCTGATATTGAAAGGGTTTTGCTCACACTGTCATTTATTATTGACCAAGTCCCCTCTGAAATATGGGGAAGACTTCTACTGATCCTGACAAAATTAGAGCCAACAGAGATTTAGGACCAAGAAAGTGGAAATTCATGCAATAAAATAAATTACACACTAATTTGGCAAAGTGAAATTTAAATCACAGCTTGCAGAAAACTCACTCCAGAATATGTCAAGCTTTAATGGCCCATGTGTGAAATGTAAAAGTCTGACAATAAAGAGGAAAAAATGAAGCTTTATGATTTTCAACATTATTATGCATTCATTTGTGTCATATGAACATGAAGTCTTTAAATCATGTAAGTGTTTAGTTTTCATAAATTTGGGGTTTTTTTATTGGTGAAAAAAGGATTCTAATTGACTCTAAATAAGCATTTTTCACAATAAGCAGTTTAAAGCTTCATTTAAATTTTCTGAAAAACTCTAAAAATTCTTTCAGAGAGCTGGGATCAAATAGAAAAAGCAAAAAGAGCACCCAAACGAAGGTGTGAGGACTGAGCCCTTTTGCTTTCCTTGTTTGATTATCTTATGCTTCTAAGGTACATTTTCTGTTTTCATGTTTTGTCAATTGAAATGTCTGAGTTTTTTGTTGTCACAATTTCGTCATGTTTACCAAACATTTTATTTATTGAAATTGCCTGGCTTTCCACATTTTTCTGAACGATCAAACCATTCTGAACCATTCCATTCAGTTGTTCGACTTTTGAGCTCACGCTTCAAGGTGCTTCATTCGCTCCCCAGTTGCTTTTGGCATTGGGTTGACCAAACACACCAAAACCAATCTGCATTGAACTGTGAAGGTACATTCACACTAGCAATGTCTACTCGCAATCCAGCGACCACTCTCAGTGAAATGTCTATTCAACCCAAATTTTGGGATTTCGCATCTAGAACTCTCACATTCACGTGTTGCTACACAAGTTTTAAAGTCCGGTCTAAAGCTCTATGTACAAAATGGGCGTTCGTTAATTGTGCACTGAGAGTTCAATCAGCTGAACTTCTTGACTGCTAAATCGCAAAAATGCGATTAAAAAAAAACTTTGACCAATCAGGGACTTGGTAGTGAAGTGTGGGTAGCGTCCTTTACAAAACACGGAAGAACGAACTGTTGTAACCATGATCACAAACTAAAAACTAATAATTGCAGTTTGTGTCTGGCTGGAATCACATGACACCAAGACATCAATTTAAAGGGAAAATTGCTGTGAGTAGAGCAAGATTTGCGGAATTTGCACCGCTTTGACATTTTGCACCAAGCCTCTTCCGATTGTAGGTGGCGGACAAGCGCTGGTAAACAGTTAAAAGAACAAAAAGAAGAAGAATAAGAAGCCCTTCCCTGCCGCTCCCTGCTTGTCTGTGTATGAACATTGCTGGCTGAAAGCACGTCCATGTACAGCACGTGTGAATGTACCTTTAGAGATGTTACTTTGTCTCTAATTTGTTAAACTTTGATTAAATGATGGACATAATCTGAAATGTTTGCTCGTTACCGCTGTTAAAAAAAAAAAAAAAGAAAATTACAAAATACTTTGGCATTCACACAAATGTGTTCATTTTAGAAGGCTAATGGGTAGGTATAACATCATTTATCTTCTGGAGATTTGTGCTCCACTCTAATATTTGAAGGCCCATTCATATCTACAGCTTTGAAGTGTTCATGTGTAACTGACACCACACCACTGCTTTTGATTTCTTTTTTCCTTCCATCCTAAATAAAAGAGGCATTCTGTCCTTTTGAAGTCAATTTAGACATCACTTAAAAGTCTAATGAACATTTTCAGATCTGTTTTAGAAGATAATTTCAACTCATTACTATCAAGCAACCATGAAAGGTGCTTTCCATCTCAGATTTAGATTTCAGATCTCTTTGTGGGGAAAGTTTAGTTTAACAAAAAAATAACTTTTTAGCTTTAAATCATTTTAATTAATGCAATTTTAAAGCTGTGGCTTCGGGCGATTTGAGATGAAACGTACTGATTTACCCTTTCCATCAGAAAGGACACCCATTTAGCAGTTTACAACCAGGCCAGCATCCAGTGTTATCTGGTAACTTGCTGAACACCCAAATAAAATGTGCTGTAAGGTGTTTTTCTCTTCAAGGAGGATGTAAACGGATGGGCTGCTGTGCTAGAGTGGATTTGGGGGAGCCAGCCGAGGCTGACTAATCAGGGGGTGCTTGGGAGAGCATTAAGACAGACGTGTGAAGGGGAAAAGTGACACCTGGAAATTACACAATGTAATGGAATCAGCCAAGTGGTAAATGTAGCTTTTAAATAGGTTTTGTGTTCTCCATTAACTTGCCAGACACTGATTGGTCCTGACAGCAAGGGAAAGTGATGGTCAGCATGCTGCCCCCTCCCTCTAAAGCTTCTTGTGCATAAATACGCACTGACCCACACACATGCATGCGCGCACACACACACACATGCACACACATGTACCTCTCAATGGGGAAAACAGTTTTTTTGTAGTTAGCAGGGTGTCTGGAATCAAATGCAAGACCAGCTGCAGCTGAGTGCTGGTGATGACGGTGAAGTGCTGCAGTTATGTTCAAATTCACCTTTTTTATAGTTACAATACTCTTGGGGTTACAGACAAATGTTCCATGCCCTCTTTTTCCTGCATTATCTAAATCAATGGCTTTCAGTCAGGTTAATGGTACTTAAAAGTCCATGTGAGAGCAGGCTGGATGGAAGATGTAGGGCAGATATTCGGTGTGGTGACTTCCTGTTCCCTCACTACAAGGAGGTTTCTTGTTGACGTGATCTCTATTTTGCACATCATTTTGTGTCCATGTGGCTTTTCTCCAGTCAATTCATGGTTCTCTTGCAATCTTTAAATATATTAAGCTAATTAGTGTCTCTAAATAGGTCAAAGGTTAGTGTAAGTATGGAAAGCCGTTTCTCTTTTTGTGCTTCTATGACAAACTATTTTGCCTCTGGCCTAATGATGACTGTGACTTTACTGTGACCCAGAACAGGATGAAGGGGGGAAATAACTGAATGGGTAATCGCATGAAAATAATCTAAAAGCTAAATGAAATACGCCAAACTGTGTCTCTTTTTATTTGTTTCTGGGGATACTTTTTTTTTCAATACTTTTCTAAAAATTGCTTCAGACATACTATCTTAAACAGTGAAGCACATTGACAGTCTTACAGCTGCAGTACAGGGATAGACAAGAGTTTTTAGGTACAGGTATTTCATGAACTATACGGTTTGTTTTAAACAATGTAACATACGTTTTTAGTATAAAAATTTAATTAAATAATTACCAGAAGTTATAAATTGTTTAGAATTAAGTTAAAATTGTTTTTGAATCAAAAACACAAAAAAAAGTAGCAATATCATTTTAAAAGAGATTTAGATAAAATCAATTGATGTGTTTGTGTGATTTGGCATGTTTTTGCTCACAACAATGTATGTTTAATTTGCAAAAATGTTAACATGGTTGTTCAGGAAAAAAACCACATTATTTATCCACTGTTTCAAATTTGATCCACACATTTTTAGCATGGTGTTACTGTGTCACAAATAATTGATTATCAACAAATTTAGCATTCTTTCAATACACTAAGTAGTCATTAATAAATCAATAGCACTAGATGAGCTATATAAAATAACCTTTTTATACCAAAACTGTTTTGGTTCCATTCTACTGCCCCCAGTGGAATGATTGTGAACTACAGTACAGAAAACATGGACCAAGTTGTATACATTGGGCTTTTAAATAACATTTTGATCATGCTAATGAGATAGAGATCTCAGAAATTATTTTACCAGTTTTGATATCAATTGTTATATATGGTAAATACACTGAACTGTAGGCCATATTCTATGTGTGACAAAACAAAGCAATTAATCAAAAACGCACTGTGAGCATGGTGTGATGGCTGTGGAGGCTCTGTGTTGTTTTTTCCCCTCACTTCCTTGTTTTTCAGAGCATGTGAGTGGCAGGGGGTGTGTCAACCACTCCAGAGACACCTGCACTCAATCCTCTCATTAGCTCACCTTACTTAAACCAGTCTACCCACCACTACTGTTTGCCAGATGATTCCGTCAGGTTGTCCATGTGATTCGACTCTTGCCAAGTGTTTTTTCCTGCCCAGTTGGATTATTCCCTGCCTCTATTTTTGATTTTTGGCCGCTGCAAAATAAATGTGTTTTTTCCATCTTTGACACTCTGCGTCGGGGTTCTCCTTCGCTCCCGTAACAGAATCATCTGGCCACAATGAACCCCGCAGAGACTGAACTACTGAACCGGACTCTAGCTGAAACCGAGAGGATCAAGCAGGCGATTGCGTCTCAGGGAGCTCGTGTGGGACAGCAGGGCCAAGCCATTCAGTCTGTGATGGACACCATCCAAGATCTCTCTGAGGGCGTCAACCAGCTGGGGAAACAACTGACGGCGGTTACGACCCAACTCGCCTCTCTGACTTCACCTCGACCAGTTCCGGCCCCAGACTCCGCTGATGCTTCTTTTCCGGCTCCTTCAGCATCTGCTCCTGCACCTTTCCAGGCTGCACAGCCCCGGGAACCTTTTATTCCGACTCCCAACCGGTATTCAGGTGAAATAGGGTCATGTAACCAGTTTCTACATCAGTGTACTTTAGTTTTTGATCAGCAGCCACTCACCTACTCCACGCATCAGTCCAGAGTAGCTTTTATCATGAGCCTTCTTTCTGGAAAAGCATCAGCCTGGGCTGTAGCGCTAGCCAACAGCCGCTCACCAGTTTGTAACACCCTTAACTCATTTACAGCTGAGATGTTGAAGGTTTTTGACCATCCACTACAGGGAAAAGAAGCGGGTAATAGGTTACTGTCTTTACACCAGGGTTCTGGTTCAGTTTCGTCCTATTCTATTGATTTCCGTATACTGGCCGCTGAGTGCCAGTGGGATGACAAGGCCCTCCAGACCATCTTTTTCCGGGGCCTTAGTGAAGAGGTTAAAGACCAACTGGCTGCCAGAGATGAGGTGGGTTCATTAGAGGACTTAATTTCCCTCTCGATAAGGCTCGATAACCGCCTTCGCGAGAGACTCAGGGAGAGAGCAGACAGGGTCATTTTCCCCGTTACTGGTTCCTGTCCCGGGATTCCCAGCCGACCCGGTTTTCCTGCTCCTCCTCTGCCTGAGTTGGTTTCCACCGCTTCACCACCTGAGGAGCCCATGCAGCTTGGTGGTATGCGGCTTCCTCCGGAGGAACGTCAACGTCGTCGTCGCCAAGGTCTCTGTTTTTATTGTGGCCAGGCAGGCCACATGCTGCCCAGTTGCCCTGTTCGGCCAAAAGGTCAGGCTTGCCAGCCTCGGGAGGGGCGCTGGTGAGCCAGACCCCCATCAAGCCCTCCAAGCGCTTCCAACTAAGTGGGACTATTTCTCTCAATGCAACCTGTATTCCTGTCTTTGCCCTGGTGGACTCTGGTGCAGATGACAATTTTATCGACTCGGAGTTTGTGTCTAGGGCCAACATCCCATCAGAATTGCTTCCTGAGCCTAAAGAGGTCCTGGCCTTAGATGGTAGAGTGCTGTCCCGAATAACTCGCCGTACAGTGCCTCTGTCCTTGCTGATTTCTGGGAATCACCATGAGCTTATTTCACTCTACATCATTCCCTCACCTTCTGCTCCCCTCGTTCTGGGACTTCCCTGGCTCATCCTCCACAACCCTCACATGGACTGGTCAAGTAAATCCATTGTAAATTGGAGTTTATTTTGCCACTCTCACTGTTTGCGTGCGGCTGTTCCCACTCCCAGGATGGACATGCCTTCCCCTCCCAGGCCAGTGGACTTGTCGTCTGTCCCTCCAGCGTACCATGATCTCCAGGAGGTTTTTTCCAAGGACCGTGCCTCTTCCTTGCCCCCACATAGGCCTTATGACTGTTCTATAGATCTAATCTCCGGTGCTCCATTGCCGTCTAGCAAGCTGTACAAACTGTCAATACCGGAGAGAGAGGCTATGGAGACGTACATCACAGAGAGTTTGGCTGCCGGACTCATTCGGCCCTCCTCTTCTCCTGTGGGGGCCGGTTTTTTTTTCGTGGACAAGAAGGACGGCTCTCTACGCCCTTGTATTGACTTTAGGGGTTTGAATGATATTACTGTCAAGAACAAGTATCCCCTGCCTCTCCTTGACTCGGCTTTCAGCCTTTTAAACCAGGCAACTGTCTTCACCAAGTTGGACCTCCGTAATGCTTATCACTTGGTGAGGATTAAAGAGGGGGATGAGTGGAAGACGGCATTTAACACGCCGTTGGGACATTTCGAATACCTCGTTATGCCATTTGGACTGACTAATGCTCCCGCTGTTTTTCAGGCACTCATTAATGATGTGTTACGTGACATGCTGAATAGATTTGTGTTTGTGTATTTGGACGATATTTTGATTTTCTCCCGCACTGAAAGTGAGCACGTTCAGCATGTCAGACTTGTGTTGCAGCGGTTATTGGAAAATAGACTGTATGTGAAGTCCGAGAAATGTGTTTTTCACGTGTCCTCTGTTAGTTTTTTGGGTTTTGTGTTGGGGGAGGGACAGCTAGAGCCCGATCCGTCCAAGGTCAAGGCCGTGGCGGAGTGGCCGACGCCTGCTACCAGGAAGCAACTTCAGAGGTTTTTGGGATTTGCTAACTTTTACCGGAGGTTCATTCGGGACTACAGCAGAGTAGCCTCTCCTCTTACCAGACTTACTTCGGTACGGGTCCCGTTTTCCTGGTCACCTGAAGCAAACGAGGCTTTTGTCAAGTTGAAGCACCTGTTCTGTTCTGCTCCTGTGTTGTGCCACCCTGTTCCTACAGCTCAATACGTGGTGGAGGTGGATGCCTCGGAGACTGGAGTTGGAGCTGTCCTGTCCCAGCGGTCTGCCTCTGACCAGAAGCTGCACCCCTGTGCTTTTTTCTCTCGGCGTCTCACTCCTGCCGAGAGGAACTACGATGTGGGGAACCGGGAACTGTTGGCGGTGGTTTTGGCGCTCAAGGAGTGGAGACACTGGCTGGAGGGTGCTTCTCAACCATTTCTGGTATGGTCTGATCACAAGAACTTGTCCTACATCCGTTCTGCTCGCAGGCTCAACTCTCGTCAAGCTCGGTGGGCCCTGTTCCTGGGCCGCTTCAATTTCACACTCACCTACCGTCCTGGATCCAAGAATGGGAAGCCCGACTCCCTGTCTCGTCAGTTTGACCAATCTACTGGTGCTGAGCCTGGGGAGGACACCATTGTGCCTTTTTCATGTGTGGTAGGAGCTGCCAGCTGGGCGGTAGAGAAGGTCGTGCAGGAGGCTCAGGCGAACCTCCCCATCCCACCTGCGTGTCCTGCCGGTCTTCTATTTGTGCCCCCGTCTGCCAGGTCTGCTGTGCTGCAGTGGGGTCACAATTCTACACTGGCATGCCACCCTGGGGTCCACCGCACGCTGTTCCTGCTGCAACAGCGCTTCTGGTGGCCGTCCATGATACCTGACACCCGGGAATTTGTCTCTGCCTGCTCCATTTGTGCCCGCAACAAACCGTCTCATCGTCCCCCTGCCGGACTGCTTCATCCACTTCCGACGCCTCATCGCCCTTGGTCGCACATTGCTGTGGATTTCGTCACTGGACTTCCCCCGTCAGAGGGTAACACCGCCATTCTGACAGTGGTTGACCGTTTTTCTAAGTCTGCCCATTTTATTGCCCTTGCTAAGCTGCCTACGGCGTTCGAGACCGCTAATCTCCTGGTTCAGCATGTTTTTAGGCTTCATGGACTTCCGCTGGACATTGTTTCCGACAGAGGTCCCCAGTTCACTTCCCGGGTCTGGGGGGTTTTCTGTAGGGCCATTGGGGCTACACTCAGTTTGTCATCTGGTTATCACCCGCAATCCAATGGACAGACGGAACGGACGAACCAGGACCTGGAGGCTGCCATCCGTTGTGTGGCGGCCGATCACCCTGCTTCCTGGTCTACTCACCTGGCTTGGATTGAATATGCCCACAACACCTTGGTCTCTTCGGCCACGGGCATGTCTCCATTCATGGCATCTAACGGCTACCAGCCTCCCCTTTTCCCAACACAGGAGACGGCAGTGGCCGTGCCTTCTATTCAGGTGCACCTGAGAAGAGCTCGACGGGTCTGGCGTGGGGTCAGGGCTGCGTTGGGTCGTACGGCGGAGCGCAACCGAAGGTTGGCAGACCGTCATCGTGTTCCAGCCCCTGACTACAAGCCTGGACAACGGGTCTGGCTCTCCACACGTGACCTTCCTCTGCAGTGTGAGTCTCGGAAGTTGTCTCCCAGGTATATTGGTCCCTTTGAGATTGACCGTGTCCTGAACCCTGCTGCTGTCCGATTGAAGCTGCCTGCTTCTTTGAAAGTGCACCCATCTTTCCATGTCTCCCTCCTGAAGCCCGTCTCGGACAGTGCTCTCGGCCCTCCGGCCGTGCCCCCTCCGCCCCCCCTGCTCGTTGATGATCACCCGGCCTATGCCGTTCGCCGCCTGTTGGATGTTCGGCGGCGGGGGCGCGGGTGGCAGTATTTGGTGGATTGGGAGGGGTATGGTCCGGAGGAGCGCTCCTGGATTTCTCGTTCCCTGATCTTGTCCCCGGCTCTTCTGCACGACTTTTATGTCCGGCACCCGCACAAGCCTGGTCGGCCGCCGGGTGGCGTCCGTTGATGGGGAGGTACTGTGATGGCTGTGGAGGCTCTGTGTTGTTTTTTCCCCTCACTTCCTTGTTTTTCAGAGCATGTGAGTGGCAGGGGGTGTGTCAACCACTCCAGAGACACCTGCACTCAATCCTCTCATTAGCTCACCTTACTTAAACCAGTCTACCCACCACTACTGTTTGCCAGATGATTCCGTCAGGTTGTCCATGTGATTCGACTCTTGCCAAGTGTTTTTTCCTGCCCAGTTGGATTATTCCCTGCCTCTATTTTTGATTTTTGGCCGCTGCAAAATAAATGTGTTTTTTCCATCTTTGACACTCTGCGTCGGGGTTCTCCTTCGCTCCCGTAACACATGGTGGGATTTAAGTAAACAAGTTTGCTTCCTTCCACTTCTTTTCAATTCTAATTAAACATTTATTAAATGTATAGTGTCATGTACTGTATGTGTAAATACAAAAAATGTCTAATTATGGGTGAGACTAATTTTAATGGGATAATTTGCATGTAGATGTAAATATCTGTATATGAATTTTCTTTTCCTTTTTAATTTTTGTATTTTCCAAGTAAATCATGCCTAACCATAGCATAGTTATATATTTATTTGGTTTATTTTCCTTAGTTGTTTTGTTTCAATTGCTTGAAATAAACCAGTAATCCAAATTCTAATGATTTCAACATTAGTTTTCAGCCAAATTAGAGGCTTAGTAGATAAGAATTCAAATCAATGACTAGGTTAATCCATTTTCTTATTTGCTCTATAAACATAGCATCAAATTAGACATATTATGTGAGAAGTATTTATCCTGTTAAATACTTTGAAGTTCTAGTGCTGCTGTTTTCCAAAGAAGATGGAAAGAATAATTTACAGTTTTTCATCCAAAGTTAAATGAAAGGTAGAAGGAGTTTTCTACCCTAAAGATGTAAAATTCATAATATCTTCACCTCAGAGTCAAGTTTAGCCATGGTAAGTGGGTGAATATATCATTACTCTGTCTGTTTTTGATCAGTGCTTGGATATTTACCCATGTCCCCCTGTCTGTAACAGGTGTACCTGCCAAAATTGTGACCAGGGAAGTGGGAATCACTCCCTTTGCCTGTGCTCAGAGCTTTTAAATCTTACCAACATGTGGGAGTATGATCTGGCCTACAGGGGCACACACAGTGCCACGGAGCTCATGAGCCTCAGCAAACAGACAAGCCCTGCAGACCTTTCAATGCAAATGAAAGAGGAGAAGAGAGAGGGGCCTTAGCTGGGAATGCTCAGTTGCCTCCCTGCTTTTGCATTTCAAATGAATAAATGATAAAAGCTCACTTTCTTAGTCAGCTGGTGACTGTCCTCTCGCAGCTGCTCTTTTCTTTACTCAACATCCCCGCTCTCCCCACCCCACATTGTGACTTCCCCTTAACTATTTGGTTAGTCTCCCTTTTATGAATTAAAACACACTTATTTTATCTTATTTTAATCTGTGATTTTATCCAGATGAGCTCAATTAGATGGTTTGTTTTTTTTACCGCGCGTGATTGTTTTATTTTAGAAGTTATTGGTTTATAGCCAATGACCAGAGCAAAAGAAATCAAATTATAAGTTGGGTTGTATTTAAACTTACTGGCTGTTCAGTTTAGCCACTCACTGAAAGTTTTCACAGGGGGATCATTTGTTCCGGCCAGGAGCCAACCGCTCTACCATTATTTCCTGCTCTGCTCTTTAGCTGCAGCTGCCTGTGCCATGGTTGGTGTGCACACGAAAATAATGGGCCATTACAACCTCTGTTTCAGTGGAATATTTGAAGGTCCATAATCTTAGAATAGTGGGAGGATATGATGGTAACTGTGTCCTACCTCGGTGGATGTAGGGGTGGAATGGAGTATGCAGGAGTCAAACACCAATTACAGTAGGTACCGAACCCCAGATAACCACAGTGAGTATAACACTTATTAAAAAAATGAACTGGACAAAACAGCAATTATGTATATAATAATTCAGGGTTGGAAGAAATAATTAAAAAAAAAAAATCTGATAAATAATATTTATATTTACAACTGAGAAAATCTGCAAATTTTCCAACATTTGTCAAGCTTCTTCATCCATGGATTTCTTCATTATCCAATAAAGGTCATAGTTTATCAATAACATATCTCACCAATTCAGCAATGATCCATCCATCCTCCTCCGCTCATCCGGAACCGGGTCGCGAGGGCAGCAGTCTGAGCAAAGATGCCCAGATTTCCCTCTTTCCCCTGCTGCTTCCTCCAGCTCCTCTGGGGGGACTCTGAGGCGTTCCCAGGCCAGCCGAGAGACATAGTCTCTCCAGTGTGTCCTGAGTCTTTCACGGAGCTTCCACCAAGTCGGACATGCCCTGAACACCTCCTCAGGAAGGCATCCAGGAGGCATCTGGATCAGATGCCCGAGCCACCTCAACTGTCTGCTCTCGATGTGGAGGAGCAGCAGCTCAACTCCGAGCTCTTCCCTGGTCTATGGTCTCCAAATAATAGGTGAGCACCAGAACGAAGACCGACCGCTAAATTCAGAGCTTTGCTTTCCAGCTCAGCTCTCTGTACACCATAACAGGTCGATACAGCGACCGCATAATAGTGGACGTTGCACCAATCTGCCTGTTGATCTCATGCTCCTATCTTCCTTCACTCATGAACAAGATCCCAAGATACTTAAACTCCTCCACCCACCCAGAGAGGGAAAACTACCTTACCCTGGAGTAAGGTAGGCAATGGCCTCGGACTTAATGGTGCTGACCCTCTTCCCAGCCACTTTACAGTCAGCTGCAAACCGCCCAAATGCATGCTGGAGGTCCTGACTCAATGAAGCCAAAAGGGTAACATCGTTTGCAAAGATCAGAGAGGAAATCCTGTGGTTCCCAAACCAGATCCTCTCTGGATCCTGGCTGTGCCAATTTGGCACATCTGTGACTTGGGATGGATTATCTCAGCAAAAGAGAAGTGCTCACTATCAAGCTATAATCACATATCCCAAAACGCCACAGCGCAGTGACCTACATGCACATTTTTCAGCAAAGTGAGCAGGTGTCTTCGCATTTGACAAGGGCTATTGACATGGGCTGGGAGCACTGCGATGACCAGACATCAATATGGCGATCCCAGCCACCATGGGTCCAAATGGGGAGACTGCATTGATGCTGCACAAAACTCATCATGGCGTTGATAGCACCTCAGCAACTCAGGGACCTATTGACAAATTGCAGTTGATGCTTAGAAGAATACAAAGCAAATAGACGATTTTGCTTTCTTGGGAGGCATCTTGTATGTAAACAAATGTGTAATAACAAGATTTTAACGAATGCTCAAAATCTGAGTTACAAATGACCAGTGGTGCAGGATGGCCAGCTTTTTATATACCCCTTGCTGGGCGGCCGGTGGTTGATATGGACGGCCACCATCCAGAGACATGTACACATTGTCCAGTCAGAGCTGCTGTGAGTTAGCAGTCTGTCTGCCACCTCCCTGTGGCCACTCAGCTGCTGCCTGATTTCTCAATGGATCATCCCCGACGCCTGACGGATGCCCTGACGGACGCAGTCCACACGGCAATGATTTTCAAACAAATCGGGTAGTGGCATAAAATCTGTGTTTTTGTGACTGTATCATTAGACAGATTTATGAACAATATTTGAGAGAAATAATTATTTTTTTTTTATTTTAATCCAGTGTATTACTCCTTTATAAAACCTTTCAAGCCTTACCTGCATTACACAGTTTGTAAAAACATGTTTATCTTATTTTTAAAATTTGACACATTCACTGTCTGCCCATTCATTACACTTCAATAAGTTCATTTTACACATGTTCTGTAAGTTAAATAGATTGGTTAATCTGCTTTCAAAAACTTTATAAATGGTAGCAAACACATTTGTAAACACATTTTCAGATTCCTATTGGGTTTTATCACTATAACATTGAATTTCTACTATAAATGCACTCTTGGAAATAAGGCAAAAACTCATTTTGTGCAATATTTGAAGGCAGCATGAGCACTCACACTAAAACCACTTGCTTTTGCTGAACATCAAAACTGCAGAGGGTGTAAACTGGGACATGAACTGACAAACCCAACATTTCCATTTTTATTTTCAGCTGAAAAGTTTGGCTGTGGGTGCATGAAGGTGACACTGAAAAAGCAGCTCTGACACTGTGAATCCTGAATGATACTTCTTTTTTTTGCGCACCATTCCTCCCAAGGGACTCACTGAGGAGTTACAGCATGACATTCATCACTGCATCATCCTCTGTACTTGTAGGCCGCGATGTTGCTCAGTTGAAAACATCATTTTTTGATGATTTCAAATTTCAGGCGAAATGAAAATGTATGATGCTGTGCAGATGCTTCACTGTCATCTCAGCGCTGAGAAAAACCACAGCTCTGCAGCAATTTCTCCTAACATAAAGTATACTTATAAAGCAAGACTAGCAGATGAGAGCAATGCTTTAAAATTCTAATCCTAGCACTAAAATGATGCATAGCAAATTCTAAAATACCTAGAATGTGTTCCAAAATAAAAACTTTCCCACTTCACCTGATTGGGAGCATTTGATTTCAGCTACAGATGTTTTTTCAGAGAAAAAAAGATCTGGGACACATGTATTCATTATTGATCAAGCTTTTATTTTCACTCTTTCCAATGTGATTATCTTCCTTTTGGTATGACAGCACTCATTTGCCATCACACATTATTGATTCATAATTTATGCTTACCTTGCCAACAGACACTTTCACACTGGCAGCGTTGTGTAACAGTGATCCTACTCTAACCTTGTTTTTAGCCACTTAAAAAAACTGTAACTTTTTTCCAATCTACTTTGGCATTTTTTGTGTATTTTTATAAAGATGCAAGAGTTCCTGAAGATGAAATGCTTTTAAGTCTGAGGTGCAAATTACTTTACAAAACCACAAAACTGAATGTAATTCCTAAATTCTCAACCACTTCTAATCTGTACTTTAACCCTCATTGTGTTTGGATTATAACTGAGCCATTTTCAAGGGTGAAAATGGGTCAGCTTCGACCCGAATACAATATAAAAGTTAAAAATCTCCTAATTTGATAAAGTTTCCTTTTTTTTCTTTTCAGAAACATTAACAAGAATTGTCCACGCCTTGCAAAAATTCTTAAGCCGTGATGCGAGACGAGTCTTATCAGGGAAGACAGATGGGATTGTTGATAGTTGACGGACGTGCTGATAAAGGTTTTTGGTTTTATCTTCAATAACTTCATAGGGGGGGAAGCCTGACAGCCAGCATCTTCAAAGCGACAAAAGGCCAGAAACACACCATGCTCTGACAGATGGAAAGACTGTGTTTTTAATAACCTCAGTGCCTCAACAGCCCAGCAATGATGCCTGACACAGAGGTGTCCGCACAGTGGCACCTTCTTGGCTGTCACATCTGTTATATGGCCAAGGTGATAACATCTTTTCTAGACTTTCAAAAATGGCACACTGGAAGAAGGAGTACTCATTTGGAATTTGCGCTCTCTGTTCTCTTTGAAATGTAAATATCTCCTTTACATAAGGTCAGACTAAACTGCAACAGCCAGATGTCCAGTCGCAAGTTTGCATTCCTTTGAGGTTTTTTTAAATTTTATCCAAATTTATGGAGCATTTTTTAAGAATATGCACCGAAGTTCAAATTCTGTACCATGCACTCCGTTTTTTTGTGATTATCAGAACAGCTTGTGCTGCAGCCTTTCAGTAAATGGTCATTATCAAGGCAATGCTCCTTCACTTAAGTTGCAATCTCCACAGCCTTCCTGGTGCACTGCTGACATCTCACAGGCTTCAGCAAAGCTGCTTTAACCGTCTCAGTGACAGCTACAGTAAGAGCCATCAGTGACCGCGGAGCGTTAATGTGAACTGATCTTGTCTTTGAACAGTGTGCTGAATTCTAATGTCAACAGTCATGCTTGGTTTTCATTAGCATTATGAATCACTGCCTCATCTCTCCGTGTTGATGCTCTAGTGGTGACTCACAGTTGTGTAGGTTTGCTGTAACATAACAAATCCCACTCTAGTGTTGTTAAGTCGCTAGTCTAAAAAACAAAAAAAAATAAGAGTATTTTTAATAACTGCAACTGTCAAGCCTTTTTTCTAATTGAAAAACATATTTTATTGCAGCAAATCAAGAAAACAGACCAGTGAAAGAGATATGATTACCAATGAATTACAGGAGGAATGTTCAGAAGGTTTTGAATTAAAAATAATGTAATACATTCACCGACCACCTTATTAGGCACACCTGTGCAACTGCTTTCTAAAGCAAATTTCTAATCAGCCAATCACATGGCAGCAACTCAATGCATGACATGTAGAGGTGATCAAGATGATCTGCTGCAGTACAAACCAAGCATCGGAAAGGTGAAAAAGGTGATGGAAGTGTCTTTGAACATGGCATGGTTATTGGTGCCAAACAGGCTGCTCTTAGTATTTCAGAAACGGCTGATCTACTGGGATTTTCACCCACAACCATCTCTAGGGTTTACAGAGAATGGTCCGAAAAGAGGAAATATCCAGTGAGCGGCAGTTCTGTGGGCGAAAATGCCTTGCTGATAACAGAGGTCAGAGAAGAATGGCCAGAGTGATAAAAAAAGGGCAACAGTAACTCAAATAACCACTGGTTACGAGTGAAGTCTGCAGAAGAGCATCGCTGAACGCAAAAGATGTCCAACCTTGAGGCAGATGGGCCATGCAGGAGAAGATCACTTCAGGTGCCATCCTGTCAGCTAAGAACAGGAAACACAGACTCATCAAAATTGGACAATAGAAGATTGGAAAGATGTTGTCTGGTCTGATGAGTCTCCATTTCTGCTGCGTCAATCAGATGGTCGGGTCAGAATTTGGTGTCAAAAACATGAAAGCATAGATCCATCCTGTCTTGTATCAATGGTTCAGGCTGGTGGTGGCACATTTTGGGCCCCTTAGTACCAACTGGGCAACATTACAACGCCACAGCCTACCTGAATATCATTAGTGTTCATCCCCTTATGATCCCATGTACCATCTTCTGATGACTACCTCCAGCAGGATAACGCTCCATGTCATAAAGCTGAAATGATCTCAGACTGGTTTCGTGAACATGAGAGTGAGTTCGCTGGAGTCAAATGGCCTCCAAAGTCACCAGATCTCAACCTAATAGAGCACCTATGAGATGTAGTGGAAAAGGAAATATGTAGCAACATGAACCAAACTCTCTGAGGAATGTTTCCAGTACCCTGTTGAATCTACGCCACAAACGATTAAGGCAGTTTGTGAAAGGAAGTGCAACTTGGTACTTGAGTGGCTGGTGAGTGTATGCTGACGTGGTAAATTTTCACAATGCTACTGAGCTCTATCTTTAAATATTGAAGCTTTATCCAAGTTACATTGAAACGTTTTTTTTTGTACTTAAGATTTACTAAACTCGGCATTTCAAATCACATCAACACAACTGGAAGTGTCTTATTTTGCTGCTAAACTCCTAAATATACAATAATCAATACAAAAAAGAACCAGATGGAGCAGCTGAAGCACAGGACACGGAACTGCAATTGGAAATCAACAAAGAAAGTTGCTTATTGGCTGCAAGCTTATCTTTTTCACAAGTATACAAAGGCAAGATACTGAACCCCCTCAAGGCTCCATGTTGTCCCTCAGTTTCTACATTCATGTGTTGGAGGTACAGATGTGATCAAAGTTAATCATCTGTTTATAACACGCTCTTCGTTTGTGTCTTTGACATTTGCCTGGCTATATGTTTTTTTTCTGTACCAAAAGAAAAAAAAAAGAGGATTTGCTGGCTTTGTTGCTTCACTGCAACAAAAAAACACAATGCACAGCTGTAGTAAAACGTAACCCCCCCTCTCAAATAACTGCAGACTGCTGGTGAGCAGCAGGGAACCTCAGGCTTCAAGTATGCACATCTGTCAGGTAGGTTTGAGCAAAAGTGTGCTGCATTATTAATGAAGCACTGCTTGGAAGCTAAGCTGAGAGATGACATCTGTTAGAAGGAGCCACATTTTTCTCTGTGTTGGGATACTTCAGTCCAGAACATATTGGAAATGGGAAAGGCAAGTGTGTTTTTTGGGGATTCTGCCATTTTGACCTTCCCGGTGGTTAACTTTATCTATCATCTCCCTTTATACTAATATCTCACATTTCTACTCCAGTGCACCATGCAGTTTAATGCTACTTTGTCAGACAACACACTTGAGGCTATTTTATAACTCATTAGTTTAATTGGCAATAAACTGCAATTATTTTTGCAGCTGAAAACTGCATCTCTATCTTGTCAAGACACGTTCAAACTACCAAATGAAAAGAAGTAGCACCAGAATACCTGAGTTTGCCAATGTGCCCTGTAGAATAATAATAATTACTGCTTAGGGGTAAACTTTTTTTTTGCATAAAGAAGGTTTTTTCTTCTCCCACATTTAAACTAACAAATGTTTAAGAATCACATGTGATTTTCATGACTCCATGAAAAATGGATGAATTAAATAATAGGGCCAATTGAAGGTACTTGGTCAACATTTATGCTCCAGCTTAGTCTCCCTGACAGAGCACCCTTCCTGTTCCCTGTTCACATAAATTATTCACATATTTAGAAATGCATGTGTAGCTGGAAAGCTCACTGATGAGGAATTGAGGCTACATGCAAGCAGATTTCAACTCAGATTTTTGAATGGATACTAAAAAAATAAGGCTAAATCTTTAGGAATGTGATTTATTGCAAATAAAGGTGGACAGACATAATTTAAATAACCAAAAGATGAAGACAATCTTTACTGTTTTTCCTGTGGCATGTGTGCGCAGATGTTTTTCTGCAGTTGTTTTTTTTTTTATGTGTCCGAATGCATGTTAGTGTATCTCTTTGGCAATGAGACCTTGAACCGGAAAAGTAATTGATTCCGAGAATCTCCAAATCAATTCCTGGACAGCTGGGGCTGAGGAGATTAGAAGTGAAGCGCTGGCGTCCCGCAGTGCAGTCAGACAGATCCAGAGAAACAGTAATCTCAGGATTATAGACCTGGGGGAGATGTACCTGTTTTCTCTCATTCCCTTGCCTTTTGCTCACTTTGCAGTGACAGTCTACACAAACTACTTACTACTTTCCTACCAAAATACTACAATCCCTCTTTTCGACTGCAAGGATTCACAGTAAAAGTGACTAAAAGCTTTTGCTGACTATGCAGTGCATTTACATAAAAGCAAGCCAATTGGTAAAGGGCGTAGTTTGAATGATATATGCCGACTTTTGACCTATTCATTCTGTGCTTTCTTCTTAAACAAAGCTCTGTGGAAAAACGGTCGAGTCAGAGGCAAGTGTAGATTATTTGGCCGTGCAGCTGATAGGAACCACTTAACCTAATGAAGTAAATAAGGTAATGCGTTCAAAGGTCATTTGTATAATTGTTTTGGTTGAAGTCGCCGTAGACAAATGATATGACCCGTATCCCATGGCTGAAATATATTTTAGAGCCCTTTCCAATTGATTGAATTAAATCACAAGAGTAAAAGTGTCGGCCTAATGGTGGAAAAAGTGGCCTTACAAAGAAGTAAAGTGGAAAAAAGAGACCACTACAGAGTACATCCCCACAGGCAGGAAAAATCCTGTCAGGATCCAAAATGAAATCTCTGGAAGGTTATTTTTATATATTTAATTTTCTCTGATCAAAATAATAAATTATTTTGAGGCAGAAAAAAAAAACTTTTCACAGTTTTAAAAATATTTTCTGAAAAAATATACTAATCACTGGATGCTTCTACAGTACATTTTGGGAGCTATTTTTGTTTATTGTGGTCTTTTAGCATCAGTCGTACTGTGCACGAAAACATACAAAGGATAGCAATTTCCAAAAAGAAATACCGAAATATCAACCAAACTGTGGTTTTTCCCCCCAATTTAATCTAACATCAGCAGTAAGTCACCATTATCTGGATATTATCTGGACACTATCAAGTACATTTAACGTACTTGCTGCATGGAATCTTATATCTTAATCTTATATCTTAAGGAATCTAATAATTAAATATTAGAATCTAGAAGGAATTCCCCACAAGCATTCAAAAAGGTAATAAAAACAAAATCAGAGTAAAATTTTAAATGGCCTATCTTAATAAATCCTCATAAAATCTAAAACTTGCACTTATTTTTCAAGCATAAATGACATAATTTGCTTCCAGAATAACAACAATGAAGGTCAGTCTAACTTGTTAACATTTTTTCTTTTTAATTACATCCCTAAAATTGAACCAAACAGTCTTAAATCAAGTTTTTCGATTGGCAAGAGTCAATTTCCTTATTTCTAGATCTCAGCTCTAACTGAGACAACAACATTCTTCAATGTTTATCTTGAGAAAAGCTTGAAAAGGTATAAAAGATATGTTAAAAAAGTATCTTGAACATCTATAAAAAAGATTTTTGGAAATATCAAATAGTTTGCAATGCAGTCGATACCCTGAGGGTGCAATGAGCAATTGATGGGGCTATTCATGGGGGCAATTGACATGACAATGGTGAGCTAATTAATTAATTAAATAATCCAGTGAGGGAACAGGAGAAAGCTTTAAACTGTTGGGTTGTGATTTATCATGATTAATTACAATGCTTTACTAGGTAAATTTTATACTATAAAATTTTATACTTCAAAATATGTGGCTTTCGAACAAAAAATAGGTCAAAAAGATCATTTGTCTTTCTTTTTTTACTGTCTGAAATGCTGACATTTATAAAGTGTTAACTCAGAAATGTAATTTGTGTGCATAATATATATATATATATATTTATATATATACAGTTGAACTGTATATATTTAACTATACTATGCTATATTTATAGTTTATATATATTTGCTTTGTACAATAAGGAGTTACTTCATCTTCATAATAATTCACAGTAAAACTGCCTCATCAATATATTATTATGCTTCAGGGTAGCTATTTGTAAATTGCAGACATGTCTGTAATAAAGAGATAACACATTAGAAAGGAATATTACCAGAATGTAGAGCAGCAGAAATGGGCTGACACAAACAAATGAACAGCATCCATTATGCTGTATAGTTGACGGGCACAAATGAGTCACCCATGCCTGACTTATCAGTCTGTTCAGCAAAATGCTTCATGCTACCCATCCTCTGCAACTGCAACAGTAAAAGCGTGTCTTAACTTGGGTACATTTGAAGCAATGTAAAATTATGTCCTGTTTAATTTGACGAAATGTGGGAGAAAATCTTTTGGGTCTCATTTGACTTTAGGTCAAATTTTAAAGCTGTATAGTGAAAGAGTGAAGTCAGTAAACACAATCTGTAATCACCGAAGCCTTAATCTAGCGAGAGCAAACACCAAACATCTTTCCTATGAGCAGATCCTACCTGGCAGCTCTTCCTTCACTGCAGCTTTCCTGAAAAGCTCTGGTTGTTACTGTTCTCTGTCGAGAGATTAGATGAGGGACAATAGCTGGAGGATGTGATCTCAGTCAGCATAATAGTGCTGAAAGGAGTTCAAGTGAGCAACCTTAACAGGATGAGACTACTGTCAGCTGTGTGGTCACATTGATGAGAACATTGACTTCCACTGTTCTTCATCTGCAACTTGACAGGCTCATAAAGTAATCACTGTCTAATTAACATCACAGTGGTCATAAGATGATTCTTAATATACAGGATAATGTTTGTGCTGTGATTCACAACTCCAAATTAGTCAAACATTCCTTTTTCCAACTGTTTTTTTATTACCTGATTACACCTTGTCTGAATTATTTGGACAGTTACAACAAAAAAGTTATTTCCTTGCTTTCATGTATGACGCAAATTTTTAAAATAAAGAGTGTCAGCATTTTAAATTGAAGTGACAATGATGGGTATTCAAAAGGCCAAGCTAAAACATCAGTCTGTAATGCTTTTGAAGTTAAAATCAGGTGCAGGAAAACAAACCAAAAAAAAATCAAAGATAGGTTTTCAGGAGACATTTTCCGTTATACCTTTTTTTTTTAATAAAAAGGTTTAAATCAGAAATAGTACATTTTAAACTCCTATTCTTTCTGCTCAGAGCTCAAAATTTGACAGATCTTGCAGTTTTTATACTTCTTGATGTTTAGAACATGTTGAACTCGCAATGACACTCGGCCCATGGGCAGTGAAGGCAACTGGGGCAAAAGAATAATGCTCAAAAGTAACCACAACAGCAAAAAAGTACATTAACAGAACAGATTGTCTAAAAATGTTGTTAGTTTTTATTAAATATAAATAAAAAAACATGGTCGTGGTCACTCAAAATCCCTATTTATTTATCTAACTCTAAAGGTTAATACCCCCTTGGGCAACGTGAATTTGATATTAACGCACCATTATGTGCATTCCTTGCTTCTGCGTTCAAAACTCCTGCGCCCACGTGTAACTAAAAGCACCTTTTTAAGACCATTTTCAGGGTCTACAAACAAACGCCGTTGAATGCACATTGAAAGCTAAACCGGTTGAATTATAATCATTCAAGGAAATGGATTTCGTAGTAACGAAGGGATGATGTCCTTTTTAATTCACTGAAATGCCAATCGTTTGAAAATTACAATGGGCCACCACAAACAAATAAAATAAACATAAATCTATGAAATTAAAGTCATATAATTAAATACAAGAGAAAAGTCATAATTTTACCAGAATAAAGTTGTACATTTATGAGAAAATGTGTACTTTTATGAGAACAATCCCATAAAATTATGAGAGAAATGTTATAATTTTACAAGGAAAAAGCTATGCTTTTTCAAAAATATAGTCTAGTTGGTTGTGTAAGCCTCCATAGTCACTTTATATGTCAACTAAATCCATAAATGCAGCCATTTTTATTTTATTTTTTTTAAACATAGTAATCTATGGACTTCTGCAACAATACTGTCAATGATATAAATAGCGCACAAACTGGAAATTCAATCTTTGTAAGTTAAGAATATTCTTCTGAAAATGCATCATTCTTGTTAACGTCCTCAGATGTAGGCTATAAAAAAATGTTGACACCCTAAAAGACACATTTGTGAAACCAGTGCTGAATGACAGACAATTGTCAATGTATAACTCATGAAATTATAACTCTATTCTCATAAAAAACAACTTTTTAAAAAAATAATTTTACCACTTCATTCTTGTAAATTTATCGATTCACCTATTATTTAGTAATTTGATCAAAATTAATCATTGCGATTTGTGCCCTGAAGGAATTATATAACATCAAGTCTTTAATGTATCGGAAAAGAGCTGTGAAAGAAAAAGCCTGGAGCAAGATTTATACCACTTGGACATTTTGCACCAAGCCTCTTCCAACTGTAGGTGGTGAACATGAGCTAGTAAACGGTAGAGAAAAGAAGAGCCCTCCCCTGCTTGTCCACTGTGAACACCATGGGCCAGACGCACGGTCAAGACCCTGCATTTAGTGCGACTTGAATGCTCTTCAAATGCCCGATGTGAACATATCTTCTTTTTTCTATATTTCTTTGTTTTTTTTTCTCAATACTTGATATCAATCTTTTCAGACAGAATACATTTATTGTTGATTTTACTACAAAAGAAGTCCACAGTTAACTGTTAAAAAAACTAGTAAGTAGGAAGTAAATTTTGTCATGTTTTTACTGCAAAAATCACAAAAATGAGAGATCAAACTGTTTATGTTTTATAGCAAAAGATCAAATATGTAGAAACAAAATAAAAATGTAAAAATAAGCCAACAAAGCAAAGACAAGGTCTAAACAATGTGAAAATAGCCTTAAAACATGCACAGCTCCACTTAAAGTTCCAATGATTTATTCCAAAGGGTTTGCTAATTATGTGTCATAACTGTGTTTGTTTTCGACCCAAAATGTCAAAACAAAAAAATGTTTGAAACCTTTGCGTTAAATTCTGAATGAAAACTACGGTTTTCAAAAGGGGGAGTCAGTGTCATTCCTACATCATTGTAAACAGCTGATGTAATTCGCAAACTCACTAGTACATTTAGAGAGTGAGGATATGACTAGTTGCATGCAAAAAAAAAAACCAAAACATCTACAGTTTTTCATGATCAACAAAAGACAATGTCATTTCTTAAGAAAAAAGTAAATTATGTTGCTTTTGATTTTGAAAATTCAAGACAGTTGCTTCCTCTATCTATTTACACGTTTAATGTCTATACTCTATATTTCAGAATGACAGTCAAAACACTGTTTGAACACATTTGGACTTGTTACATGTTCTCTAAAAAGAAATGCAACAAAGTAGTTCAAAAAGTGCTGGAGAATTTTTCAGGTCACAGAAAGCTGAACTTTGCCAGTTTCCTATAACTCGCAAGTATAACAGAACGCTTCAGAAAACAAACTCTTGATCTCTCAACTGCGAGTTTGAGCAACAAAACTTGATCTTTCTGTCAATTTTTTGGCACTCTGACTCATGGCAATGCACAGTTAAAACAAATGAATTCAATCAGAGAAAAAAAATTGGCTCTACCTTCACTAAAAGATTATTTTTTTTTGACAAACCTTCCATGAATTAATGTCTTACACTCTTGTTAAATCGAAACGCTCATCATTGTATTTCATTTCTAGAGTTTATTATGCATTCATGCAGTTTTCTTTTTTCAATTTTCAGGATTCAGAGTCCATCAATGTGATTATCAGGTGGTCCTAAATGAGAATGAATGTGGTTTGATTCTGACAGATACTTTTGATGTTCATGTTAGGTTCATCCAAAGCATATTGGGCAGTAACTCTTTTTTTTTTTATCTTCTGAAATGGAGGATACAAATGGAGGATACAATACATACGACAAGTGATATAAAGAAAAATGCATAGATTCTCAAGAAGTTCTAAATTCAGGGATTGCATGAAGATGCACAAAAAACTGCTTTCGTTCTGTTAAAAGAAGATATCTCTTTTTCACAGAGTCAGAGCTTGCAAAGTGCTTTCCTTTGAATTGACAACAGACTTGTGCAATGCATCCATTCTCCAGCATTCAATGGGAAAACAATAAAACAAGTCTGTGTGGAGAGACAGAGAGATTGATAGGAATGCAGTTCTGATCACTCAACCAATAGAAGCTCACCACTCCGGACTCCTGCCTTATGCACATTTGTGTTTATGGTATTGCAATCGATTGTTTCAATTATTTGCACAGTTGGACCATAACATTGTCACAATTGATGTGCTACTCCGAATCGCCTATTGTTAAAAAAAAAAAAAAAAAAAAGCCTTCATGCAGTGACTGATGTACTTTATTTATTTATTTTGCATGCTGTGAAGGAAACTACAATCAAAGAAGATGATGCAAACTTTATGATGGCAACTTTAAAAAAGGGACAATTGGTAAGATTAGTAAAGTATTTTTTTCTGTCCTTTTTCTTAGGAGTTAAACCTCATCTTCTTTTGTCAAATTCTATCTGTAACTCTTGATAAGCAACACGCACATAACTTTTTAGGTTGTTATGATCTCACAAAACATTGTGATACACCTTTATTGTTGTGAAATAACACTATTAAGCATTATATTTTAGTTCAGAATTATAAATGCAAAAAATTGCATGTTGAAAATGTTGCTAAAGCAATGTAAGTGCCACACAACACGCAGTGTTTCTTGCTATTAAAAAGTAGACAGAAGGGTTTTAAATCCTTTTTTTCTGTCTGGTGATGGAATGGATAAGTCACACCAAACCAAACTGAATCCACTGGATTCTTAACAAAAACCTAAAAAAAAAAAGAAAGTGTTATCTGTACAGTTTAATTTTCTGTCACCTTCCGCCTGGTCCATTTATGTGATCATGGTACAGTTTTTACACTTTTTTTCTCTCTCTGTATTGTAGTTTTGATAGGATAGTACTTTTCATCAAAAAATAAAGTGCAAAACAAATCCATAAGCTGAACCATTAAATTGAATGAATTAATTGTAACTTTTTTATGATTTGCAAAGAATGTTACCAATAGTAAAAACGCATTTAATCTATTTTGAAAGTGTTCCCAGTGGTTTTTTTTTTATTATTATAATTATACAGTTTTTAGCCTAAATAAAAAAAAAAAATGTGTCACTTTCTAGGACAGGTTTCAAAGCAGGAGTTCTTTGGAAATTTGCCTCTGAATTGTAGGTAGAACCGTTGGCGAAGAATAACCCCATCCCTACTTCCATCTGTTTACATGCTCTCTTGCAAGCTTACAGCCCCTCACAACCCCAACCTAACATTACTGGTGCAACAAATGTTGAGAGCAATATTTAAGCTATCCTGCTGTACAGCTTGAGCCAGATGCCAGCTTGGATGAGAAAAATAACGACGTTCATGGATCTATTCGTCTGCAAGCGGATGCATCAGAATGAAGCTGTGGCTTGCTGTAGTAGCTTCTTGGTCACAACTACAAGGTTTTTCTAAAGGCATTTTTGGGGTCTTCTCCTAATTCCCAACAATCTCAATAAAGAAATACTCAGAAATGCAATTGTAAGCCTAATCTTCCTAATTTATGTCCTCCATCACGAGAAAAATCCCACTAAAACATACTAAAAACACGCACAAAAAAAAGCAAGATTTTTATCAGAATAGGACCTTAAATGCCATAAAATCTTCAGATCAAACAGGATACAATTATTTTTATAATAATCCTTGTTATTCATCATTGTAGGAGTTTTTTTAAATAGTCAATCCGACTTCAAACTGATCTCTGAAATGACCTTATTTCAAGTTTGCTCTTCTTCACTTCAGAGGTGTTTCTGAATTAATCGCTTATAAAAATCTTCTGCATACTTTTCTTTAAGCTTGTAAAACTTTTGCTCTAAATCTTTGACTTTTTCTCTCAGATCCTTGTGATGCAGCCATGTGGGAATAAAATACTCTTGGAGTAATAAGAGAGCTTTAATCTTCATTTTCATACCCAGATGCTGCATTTCTCTCTTAACGCAGCACTTATGCCATTTTTAAAAAAGAATGTGCTTGAGAGCAACTAACTTCTTTTTACCTTTAAACTGAGTCCTCACTCTCTGTTGTGATATTCTTTGTTCCAGTTTGAGGACTTCTCTTCTGTGAGCTTAGAAAACCTCCAGGATTTCTGCTGCTCACTTTTGGCTTGTAGCTTGAAGAACTCATAAAAAAGAAATTGCACCAGCCAGCAGAATACAAAATAAGAAGTTGACGCACAACAGCATCATTGCCTCCTCATGGATGTACTTGGCTTGCTCTCCACAGATCCTTTTCTTGAAGATGATCAGTTTGCCGCACTACATAGATCAATATCCACCATGGATCAGCCCCAAATCAACCATTTTAAGGGAAGTTTCAATGAATCTAAGAATTCTGAGGATCAGTACCATCTGACTCACAAAACAGGAAAAGGTAGTTTGAAATCTCCATGCACTGTAGTTTCCCAAATGTCCTGATATCCAAGGCTAAATGTGTAAAAAGATAGATGGATCTGCCTTTTTCATACGTAATATAATTAATGTTCAGAAAACTGAAAAAGTCTTCACCTTTTTACTTCAGTGGTTACAAACTTCAACATCTGTAACTTCAACTGTTTCCTCAAACAAATAGATCCATTTATTTTTTCACTTTTGTAGTCTGAGCTGCCATCTAACTCTAAATTCTAGATACCGTTGACATTGCTCGCCGTTTATTGGTACGCCAATGTTAGGTTGGGCTTGTGAGGAGCTTGTCGCTAGCGGGAGAGAGTGTAAACAAAGGCATGCTGGGAAATTAGCTTGGCTAACTTGCAAGCCAACAGTCCCACACACAAACCAATAGTGAATTTCTAATGAGCTCCTGCTGCGCTGCAGAAAATATGCCCTCAAAAACGACATAGGTTTTTGAATGGATATAAAAATGCATCATTATAATTAAAAGACAACTGGGAATATTTGTACAATAAAAAATGTAGTTGGAGTTGGACACAACTGAGATGAAATCTTGACGTAAAATTCAAATGCCTTTGTAACAAACTGCTAAAGGATTAGCCTAGCCTTCAGTGTTTTTTTGAAGTGCAAAAAAGTCCTCTCTGTAGTTTTCCATACTTCATTGCATGACAAAGAAGAACAAAAATAAATGAATCGTTTCACCTCATTTGCTCTTTCCCACAGCTAATGACTCCCCACCTTGACCCAAAGTCTTCCAATTTACTGAGGCTGCACTGAAGTGTTTATTAAAACTTCATTTACTGCACACAAATCCCCTGCTTCTAATCCCCATACGTTCAGCATATTGTATTGTCATTAACCACTCAGTGGCTGGTAAACACAAATCCTTTCACCTTTCAGTCTGTGGTCCATGGATAATTGCTGTATCATCTCCTCAGACGCTCTCCCATGGGGAGAGCCAAACGGCACACTGGAAGTAGGCTCAGTTGTGCTTGACAACATATTATGGAGCAAGCACTAGAGATCACTTGGCAGTGGAAAGAAGGGCCTTGTACTGGTCTGCCATAACTGACAGAGCAGACACAAAGGCTAATTAGACCACCAAGTACTGAAACACTTAAATGTTGGCACTTTGAGCTGAAGCACCAGTCTTTAAAGCTGTTCCCTGGAGCATCTTACTCTGTAGCTGACTTAACAAGATGGACAACGCTTTCTTGATTCTTAGAGCCTTTCTTTTTCAACAAAACAAATGTCAAAATGCCACAGTTTGAATCTTTGCTCTGCAACAGTAGAGATGTTTCAAATGGCAAATTACTGAAGTTGGGCTGTACAGTTATGTTGATGTTTAGAGTAAAGATTTAAAGACCCACTCCAAAGAAAGTTGTTTTGTTTTTTAACATGTTCTTGTGACATTTTCGCATGATAGAGGACATTTATTAAAAAAAAGAGTAAAATTGTATTTCTGAGTATTTTTTTAATCAAATAGTTATTCAAATCAGTCAGAAGTAAAAGTCCGGCCCACAGCTCAGAGGCAAATTTTTAAGGAACTACTGCCGCTCTCCACAACCATGACTTTGAAAACAACACAGTTTTTTTTTTTTTTATTTTGGCAGAAAATGGCATAACCACAATTAAAATACCACTGGAAATGCTTTTACAAAAGATCAAAAGACACTTTGAGAAGTGTCAGAGCCATGCTGTCCATTCAGGGAGTGTTACCATGGAAAATACAGGTTAAAGCTTTATTGCAAGTGTTTATGGATTCATGAAACAAATAAGAACAAAATAATTGTTTGGAACCTAGGGCCTAAATCTCAGTTTTTGTTTACTTTTGAATTTACCTCTATATTTTCAATTTGAAAGACTATTTGCTTGCTTATCTGGCATAATTTTAATCAGCACAACCTCACTTGTGTGGCACAATCTTTATTTTGTCATTTTTTCGTGTTGTATTTACACAAGAGACATAAAATTGTGCAAAAATGAAAACTTCTGAAAAAAAAAAGAGATTAATTTTGCTGTGGAAACCCCAACAATGTTCAATGAGCCATTTTAACAACATAGACTGAAAGTTTTAGATGTAATTTCATTAAAAAACAACAAGAACAAATGTTTTTAACAAACTAATTTACATGTTTTTGAATGATAATACAAGAAAAACCTCCAGGGAAAACTCACGGACTTCTTTGGACCACATTTATAAACAGTTTCTGTTGATAGAGGCACTACACAGACCTCACACCTCTGTGCTGTGACATTTCTGATGTTGCCATAAAGACTGTCTGCATTTCAGTCTGCCTGTGTGGCCTCAGCTTCCAGGCAGCCCAAACATTTTTTAAATTTGTCTCCTGGTGCACTGATGTCCATTTTATTTTAAGTTTTTAATAAGTTTAGGTTTTCTTTTTGGCATCTTTTTTAATTTGTTTTTCTCAAGTTTTCCTAATTATGTCAGTGAAAAAGAATAAAAGGTGTTTTGGAGTAGAGTTTGATGAAGCAGGATTTCAGGTGAACCGGCTCACAGGTGAAGGTGTCTGGTCCTTTGTATTCAGGACTTTCACGATTCACCAAAGAGTTTCTGCAATTTTTAGACAATGCTGGTGCTCGTTGTTCTCGAACTTTCATGCCGGCCCCCATCCCATTGAATTTCAAATACCAGACAGCTCCATTCCGCCAACGCCCCCCCCACAGCGCGTCCTCCTCTGCACGCTACATCCGCCTGATAGACGTTTATCTGATTTCACATCTGCTCAGCAGGACGCCTGCTCTGCGGTTCTAAATGGTTAAGAAGGAATCCTTAAGGCAATTTTTGAACTTTTAAGTTTATTATTATGTTCATTCTTCACGAATCAACCCCAAAGCTGTATTTTGATTGATTGATTCATGCATGTCTGAGCATTCCTCTAAAACCCTGGGCGCTGAGCACCAGTCCCTCCCAATCCACAAAAACAAGTGGGTCCTCACAATGTGACGTGCTGTGCTGTCAGTACCATCCCCCAAGCTAACACACACACTTTCTCCACAAAGCTAGCGGTGATTGGTAAAACGGTTTTATTTTACAGCATATGTACCATATGTACATCCATCTTTGCAAAAGTTAGGATGTTGTTTGTTCTCGTGAACAAAATATCTATTCTAGGTTGATGTCATGAAATGGGCGGCACTGGCAAGAAGCAAAAGGCGGTGCCTCAGAGATCAAGTCCCATCACTTCCGGGTAGGAAAAGAGCTCACGGAAATAACTCATATTCCATAAATAATTTGTTCTTTGTGCCAAAACTAATATCTTATGAAATATATGGGTATAGTTCACTCTGAAAGGCTTAAGAATAATATGTTAAAGGCACCAGCTATTTTATCCTGACGTATCATGCTGGGATTTTTTTTCCTGGATCTTGAGAGTTTTAGTATTAATAACTTTATAAAATTCTCATAACAAAAGGTTAAAGATACAAAGAAATGTATTGATTCATAAGAAAACAACCCGACACAAGTCGAATTACATGCACTGATCCACTGGATAAACACTGGATGAAACTGACTCCTGTAACTCAATATATGCAAATGCCACACTGGCAGGGTTCACTTGTACTGATTATCCATGTACAAGATCTTTGATTAAGCCAACAGAGTGTATGTACATTGATTAAAAAAGCACATTCCCAAATAACCTCTGTCTTTGTTCATAGTCACAAACTGAATAGATGTGACGGCTCTTTATTCCACTGTTTAATACTTGTTGTGTACTTAAAAATACTTTAAAAAAAAAACATTTTATTGGACCAACAGTTTGTACCCATTCTATAAGCTTTGAAACAGGAGCATAAAGCATCTTCAGAATTTCATAGAATTTCTTTTAAGTAAGCTACGGTTAAAGTAATTTTTTTTCTGTGAAATTTTGCGAGCTTTCCTTTTTGTTTTCATCAACAGTGCACTGTGATCTGTATCCTGATTGGCTGTTGAATGTGTCAGTCAATGTCCTCTGTGCTATGTCTCCTGTTCTGAATGCGTTCAGCTTTCCAAATCTACATACTTTTTCAATAGCGATCACTAATTGTTTACATTCTACAATATCAGATTTTTTTTTCTCTTTTACAAATGTTTGAGTTTTAACAAAAGTGTGAAAATGTCTTTTTGAGAAAAGTGTATCAGGTATGTAGTGAAGGGTATTATAGCCTCAAAACATTTGGTTATTTTTGGCAACTTAACCTCTGATAAACAAGAGAACACATCATATCTGTAGTTAAAAGTATAGAAGCATCTTCCAAATTATGACATGTTGGTCAAACCTGTTCGTGCAGCAGTTTCACTTCAGTGGCTTTCTTCACAAGAGTGCGACAAGAGGGACTTGCCCAACATGAAGCTGTGAGTGACACACTGCTGGTTCACTTGTGGTTCACTTCACACTCATCTGCTTCTGCCGTGATGGACAGCAGATACACACATTCATCTCCAAGCACAGGCCGAGCTAGGCGTAAATGTTCCGCAGTGCCTGGGGAATGCGCTACAGCACAGCGAGTTCATTTTTTTTTTTCAGATGGTCAGCAATCCGTTGATGATTTTCCGTCTTCAGACGGAAGACTACAGATCTCCTGCTGCTTTTTAGCATTTGTGAACATTCTGGCACCTATTCGTAAGTTCGTTATCATTCCAAACACAAAAGATAATTCGTCACTTACATCAACAAATCCATTAATGTCAGTTTATCTCATCGTATTAATAAACATATTTTCATGATTTAAGGACGCTGGTTCTTTGAACAACACAAGGGAGAATGTAATCATTCAAGACTCCAGCAGAGATATTAATGCAGGGGAGCAAGTGAACTTTGTAACATAATTAAAAGTTGTCCAGGGGTAGGGACTGCTGCAGGGTGCAATTACTCATAACTGCCAATGTAATAACACAAAATTGTGTGGCTCACGGTGTTGTGCACAAATTCAAATGCATTTCAAACCGGTGAGACACTTTCTTTCACAGGTTGTCTGATTCTGTGGATGAGTGTGCCAGATTAAGACAGCAGTTTGCACACACAGGGATGCACACACATGGCACTACATTAACAGAGCACCGAGTACAGCAAACCTCACCGTCCCTCTAAGCACACAAACACGGGGTATCTGTGTTCACTCATGTCTGAAAGTGTTTGACAAACATATGGCTGTCACTCTCCCATATGTGGCATTAATGCTAAATCAATGACAAGCTTGCGTGCCTTGCAAATGCATTTCCATAATGCCCATTTTACGTAGCTGCAGATTTTCTAATGGACCCCCGGTTTTGCCCAAATGAATAAGAAAAAGAGACAGAATTGCACTTTTAAAACTCCAATTGTCATTTCGAAACTGCTCAGCTTGTCAGGATTGTATGCTGAATACAATTAGTATCTCATTGTTTGTGTTAGACAGGGTCTTTGAGGTTAATTGAGTCTTACTTCAAATTCCTAGCTAGAAGCCACTCATACTTTTTTTCATTTTTTTTTTACAACGTATTTATTTTAATTAAAATGAGGGGGGGTGAAGGGAAGCTTGCTTTCGAAAAAGCCTAATGATGGGTAAATGCTGTGTAAACAACAACAAAGGTTGGCCCTGTGTAGCTGACTGCACAATATTTGCAGACATAGCATCTAATCGTACTGTGACTGTCACCACTGTTTGTCTTCTCTTCCTGAAAGAGAGGCGACTCGTGTGAATGGGGAAAAGAGTGAAGATAAAATCCCAAACAAAGCCTTGTGGGAATTGGCGGCTGGAGGATTTGGATTGCGCATCATGATACCAAATTCTCACTTTATGCTTCTCTTAAGCATTTTCTTGTGACAGTAAACACAATTTGATGGTGCTATGCTGATGGTCCTTCAAAACACATGTTTTATGCAGGTTCTCAGTTTTTAACAGTCAGCAGGAAGCTTTGGGCAACCATAATTCCTCCCTTAAAAAAATATCATGTTTATAGCAATGAAGAAAGATTAGTAGTAGTAGTGTGCATTCAGCTCAGTATGCAAGTTTGGAAGGTTTTAGTAATACCCCACTTAGGCTCCAAATGGTTTCCACCACAATAAGAAATGCTATCAACTCTTGTTTTCTATTTCTCTGCATTTATGTTGGTTTTGTAAATAACACAAAAAAACTCTGTGTGCTTCAAGTTACAAATCTGAGACTTAAAGAGGCATTCAAGATGAAAGCACATATTTTATTTAAAAAAAAAAAGCAATTTTCAAACCCTGACAGAAAATACAAAGTTAAGAGATGGCAGCATTCCTGATCTATAAACATGATTATAGATGAAACGTGCCGAGGGATTGCAGCAACATTAAATATCAGTATTAAGATGTTCATAAGTGTTACCAACATATATGGCAGCAGTAGATCAGGTGGTTGGGCAGGTTGGCCAATGATTGAAGGGTCAGCAATTCAAACCCCGCTCCCCCCAGTCAACTGTTGTTGTGTCCTTTGGCTATACACTTCACACTCCCTGCCTCCAGTGTGGCTCCACTGGTGTGTGAACAATGATGGTCAGACAGGCTGTAAGCATGTGCTGGCAGCCATGCCCTTGGGCAGATGTGGCCAAAATTAGTAACTTACTATCACCAACTATGAATGAGGAGTGATTGAACAACTGATGCACATTGTAAGCACTTTTAAATCTGATGTAATCATGATTTCATTCACCATCATTGACTGTTCACTGTTTCTCAGTTACTGACCTATCTTTTGTCCGTCTGAGACCAAAACGTATTATTTTTTATTTTTTGAACTATACATTAGTGTTCCAATACAAATAATATATTTTCATGTTTTTGGATTTTCAATTTTTGGCTAACGGAACCTTTGAGTCTTATTTTTTTTACGGTTACAGTAACAGTTCTTTAGATGACTACTTGAGGCTTGTTTAACTTTTTGTAATTGACACATTTTCAGCTAAATTGATCACATCTTTTGAGTTAACAGTGTTTACTGTTAAGAATTAGTGCCCAGAACCTCATGATTACTCCTTACACAGTGGTTTTTGGGGTCGCCAAAGTGAGGCTGTGGTGCATCTGTCTTTTTGAAAATCGAGACTAAAGGATGGACAAATAGAGTATTAAGAAAAATGCTCCTCTTTTTGGCCCAACTCTGACATGGATAGTGTGATTTGCTGACAGATTTCTGCAGATTATTGCATTATTTAACAAAGAACTACAACAGAAAAACAAAAATGCCCATCTAAAGAAAAACTTTTTCCTTAAAACACATTTTTAAGTTCACTGTCAAACAAAACGCAACATTACTGTCTTCTTTTACTTCAATGACTTTCAAAGTAAGGTTGAACGTTAAAGTTGTTTGACACCTAAATTATGACTTTTATTGTCTACATTTGACCTTTACCAGATAAAACATTGAACTGGGGGCACAGTCACCAGGACTGGTTGGTTACTTAAGTCCCCTGAATCTGACCCCAATAAAGTGCTTATAAATGCAAATTAATAATGTAGGACAAGGGAATAACATCAGGGCATGATGTGGTGAACACCTTGTTCCCACTGCAGCTGTGGGGTATTGCTGCCTGAAGATACTGATGTTAGTGTGTCCTCAATCCATTAAAATTTATGCTGAGATACAGGAATGCAGCGAAAGCATATATATATATATATATATATATATATATATATATATATATATATATATATATATATATATATATATATATATATATATATACATTATATATAAATATTGTAAAATCTCTAGTATCCCCAGGAAAAGTTGCTGGATGTGCTACCAGTCCCTGCTTTGAACAAAAGTTTTTTTATATAGTTTTCAGAAACTTTTATTCAAATACATTTTAAAAAGTATTGTTTTTCTTTTTTATTGTGATTGAAATGTTGTTCTTAATTAAGAGGTAATTATTGATTTTTAAACTGAAATGGGTCAAGCGTCCAAAAACGACATGTCTAGAATTCGAAGTCTAAAAAATGTGTTAGTCAAGTTTTTTCCCACCTTGTGTGCACAACTGTGACTTCTTCACATGTACAACTAAATTGATTCTGCTAACACACCATTTCCAAAAGGGTTAAATGCTAAAGCAATTCACATAAATATATGCATACAGGAAACACACATGAGGAAAGAAAAAAATAATGTAGAAAATAAAAAAGTGGCACTTGTCAATCATATTAAAAATATGTTTATGTCTCCAATCATTGGCAAATGTATTAATGCATCCAATAAAATGTCAATGTAATAATGTTATATTCATTCAAACTAATATAAATAAATGTCCTGCAGCCAGGAGCCTTATGAGTACTGGTAATGAAGTAGTTAGGCAAGTTCCAACAACTGCTTTGGATGTCCTGGTGCTGCAGTTACTGATCTTGTTTGCTTATTTCATTTCATTCAATAAAAAAAAGGAAAAAATCTTGAAAAAAGAATCAAAAATAATATTTAAAACTTGTTAATAGAGCTGAACTTTTTACCCGGATGCATCCTTTCTTAAAACTTAATCTTAATCGAATTCTAGCTTTCCATGTAAAAGACAGAAACCAGAAATAAGAAGTTATTTATTTGTTCTTTCATTCATTCATTCAGTGGAGAAATTGCCAAATACTTCACTATTTCTCAAATTGTTGGGGTCTTTGTAAAACTTTAAGGGCTGGTAGAACTGGGTTAAAAAATGCTGGGGGGGATAGCCAATAGTATGTCATTTATGGTATTTGGAGAACTTGGGACCAAAACCCTTCAACTGTAGGAGTAGTTCCAGCAGATTCCAGAATCAATGTTCTTGACCTCTATCCCAAAGAGTGGAGCACTATTGCACTGGACCTTCAAACTCCCTGACCTTTGGTAGATGACCCGAGATTGGTAGAGGTAATTAACCATCTCTAAGAGCAAATGTCGGCTTTTTAATTTCTTTTCACTTTTATTGATTTATCCCTTAAGTGGTAATTCAGCGTCTGTGTTTAACCTATCCTTGGCAGCAATTGTAAAATGAAGTGCACAATACGATGGGCTCAGGGAGCTCTTAAAGGTTTGATGGGGAAAAAAAAATACATTTAAGGATATACAGCAACAAACAAATAAATAAATAGCTACAGTGGCTCTTAAGCATTATGTCTTCAAGATGCAAAACAACCACTGGTCCTGACCCCCTTTTAATGGCGGGCCGTAAGAGCAAGGGGTCAGAATCCCCACATTGTGCACATAGGTCAAGAATTTTAAACAGAGGGTTTGGTGAGAAATAACCACTCCCTGATTGCACTGTGTAGGTTTCCAACACAAGTGTGATTTTAATTTTCCATTTTACCTTCTTGACCTTAAATCTCTCCTTGAACATCAAGTACTACTCATGTGGCAACTGAACAATTGTAGAATTGTTGGACTTTCTTCTTTTTTATGCTCTTTTATTAATATGGCAGATTCAAAGAGTGATATTTGTTACCATGACATTAAACCATATTTTCCCTGAGACATCTCTTCACTTGAACTCCAAAAATAGCTGATTTAAAGGTTATGAAATTGTTTTTTTTTCCCTTTGTACACATCTACAAATTACTTCACAGTTTTGAAATCGCTTGCAGTGGTTATTGAAGATAGATGACAGGGGTGATAAGGATGATAACACTAATAATTCAATTGATAAATCAGGTTGGTCAGAAATCTATTATTACTCCGGTGCCTTTCTCATCTATAACCAATAGCTGAACCCAGCCAGCAGTCGTTTCCCATCTCACAGACTGTCTGGATGACTGATCAGGGTTGTGATTGTCTCCCCTCTCCCCATCACACCACCTTCACATGCGTCAGCAGCAGCACATACATCTTGAGCGGTCTCTAACTCCAAGCCAACACATTCTAGAGCTCTGGTAAACGTTGCAATCAACGGTAGAATTGGGCCAATTCCTCAAAACCTGGTCTGCACATGGCAGGTCGGCTGGAATCATAAGAGTGTGATGCTGTAGCGAGCGTTGAGTCTGTCAGCAAAGCAGCTGGATTGTCAAAGCGGCGATGAAGAGAGTGAATCGACGTTTGATTATCTGCTTTTGCACACAAAGGCTGCATTGATATTGTGGATCTGATGCAATGAGGTTGCCACTAACCGTGTCACAATTATAGGCATTTCTGTGGACAATGCAGCCTATTAAATATGCAGCTGCTACTATTGAACTGGTGTAATTGGAAAAGAAAAGAGTTTTTTTATCTTTTTAATATGAACGTGTACCACTTTTTGTATACTTCTTTCAAGCTTAGAGTAACTCAAAAACAGTTTGGAAAGTTTTATTTGTAGACTTTCAACAAAATTATCTTTTTGTATTGTATTTCTTAAATTAAAAAAGGCTTTTCTTTGATAAATTTGGCTTGAATTAAGTGCGTTTCTAAAAATCTGGCATCGGGCACATTTGATGTGGAGATCAGTTCCCAGTGACCATTGGTGGGAGGAATTGTTCTTTTGCATTATGTTTGGTCTGGTTGAGTTCTTTGTAAGTCTCTAACAGAAAAGGTAAATCAATACCTAAAATGTTTCACACAATTTATTTATTGGGCTCTACGAAAGTATCTGCAATTTTTCAAATAATTATGAACACTTTTCATCTTGAATTGCACATCTTCGCCAGCCAATCACAGACACATGTACAAGCGGTGAAAGGCACTGAGGATAATTGATTTTCCTTTATCTTTTCTCAAAAGTCCTGGAAAAATAAATAAAAAAATAAACAAAGCTTGCTGATCAATCTGGTAACATCTGCACACCTCTTGTCAATGTTTTTTGCTGTACAATAGAAACTTGAGGTTTCAGGAGTCATTAGTTATGACCAACTTGCGAGACGAGACATTGATCACCGGCTGCTTGTAAATGCAACAGCAATGATTTTGAAAAGAAAAAAATGAGCTGACAGTGCGGTCGTATGTGGATGTGTGACCTGCATGAAAAGTCTCAACATAAATGGCTTCTTGCCTTTTGGTTGATTCTTTTTACGGGACATCTGCCTCCATCTAGCCCTGTTCTTTGTATCCTCCTCGCTCACACCGACCATCCTCATATCCTCACTGCATCTATGAACCTCCTCTTTGGCCTCCTTCCTGACAGCTCCTACTCCAACATTCATCCATTTCCTTAACCTGCTGTATCCCTTTCGGGGTCACAGGGCTGCCAGAGCCTAACCTAGCTACTGTTTGGCGAAGGCGGGGTACATCCTGGACCGGTCGCTAGACTGTCAGAGGTACAATCACACACTCACATTTGAACCTAGGGACAATTTAGAGTCATCAATCAACCTATGAAGCATGCTTTTAGACTGTGGGAGGAAGCCAGAGTACCTGGAGTAAACCCACGCATGCAAACTCACACAAAAAGGTCCCGGATTTGAATCAAGGCCTCCTCGCTGTGAGAAAAAAAAGTGCTAACCATTGCCCCCAACATCCTTTATCGGAATAATCACAGTTCTCCATCTCAGTCTGGGTCTTCTGGAGTTATCTCCAAAACATATAACATGAGTTGTCTGTCTAATGATTTCATTCCTGATCCTATCCATCCTCATCACTCCCAAAGCGAACCTTAACATCTTCCAGCTCTGCTTCCTGCCTCTTTCTTTGAACCACTGTGTCTAAACAAACAATCAGGCCACTCTCACCACAGTCTTCCACCTTTCCTTTCATTATTGCTAACACTTGTTTTGTGTAACATCACACCTGACACTTTCTTCCTCCGGTTCAAACCAGCTTGCACACGGCTCTTCACCTCTTTCCCACTCTCTATTGTTCTGGACCCTAAGAACTTAGAGTCCTCCACTTTCTTCACCTTTGCTCCCTGCTACCTCACTATTCCACTTGAGCTCCTCTGATTTACGCACAGACACTCTGTTTTTCTGTGACTAGCCTTCATTCCTCTCCCTAACAAATCTCCACCTTTCTAGATGTTCCTCCACATGCTCTCACAACATCACAATGTCATCTGCAAACATCCTGATCCACAGGAGTTACTGTCAAACGTCATCTGTCAGTCTGTCTAGCAAACAAGAAGGAGCTCAAATCCAGTCAAAGCAACCCCACCTCCACTTTGAACTCCTCGGTCAAACCACCAACACATCTCACCCCTACGCACCACTGCTCTCTCTATACTGTCTTAAAAAATATTCTAGATCTTTAACATCACAATGTAACTCCGTCTGACCTTTTCTGCAACTTGAACAACTTTAAAAATCAAAATATATGTCGTGAAGTTATTCAACAATTCCTGCTTTTTAAGACCTCAAATCGCTCTGGACCACATTTTAATGATTATTTTTCTCAATGTTATTTATTCATTCTTTTCCCACAAATTTTACGATTAAAAAAGAAAAAAAAATCTGCAATTGCTGTTGTCATAGAAGGAGGCAGTTTCTTTACAGGCAGAGCAGTTCAGCATGAGATCTAAAATTAGAGGTAAGTTAGGAACAATGGGGGAGCTAAAACATTTTTTATGGGGGTGTGGAAGGTTGACTTTGGACAGGTGGCAAATAGGAACAGCAGAGTGAAAGGCCATTTTACGTGATCAAAGCAGTGATTCAAGCAGTTTTATTCTTGTTATTTATATAAATTGTTTATTTTTGAAATGCTTCAAGAGGTTTGTCTTGAAAATGTCTTAATATTTGTCGATTACAATAGTAATAATGACTGGGGGGGTCCCTTTTTCCTTCTCTTCTCTTTGCCCCCCATAGCCCCGGCCCTGGTTAAGCATGATTTTGGGGAAGTATTTTAATACACAGCAAACGTGAATTTAAAATGTTTTTCTTCAAATTTAAAACATAACTTCTTGTTGTATTCGTTTGTATCAAACAGGCATTGACACGTTCTGCTTGTTTTGTTTTGTTTTTGGTTTGCACTTCTTGATCTATGCAGGTCTGCTGTGGTCTTCCCTTGCTCCTTCCACCCACTCACCTGTGTTTCCTGTTGGAGGTGTACTCAGCTGCATCCTGTTTAGTTGATTGTGTGTATGCCTATCTAGGTCTGTGTTTCAGCTCTCTGTGCTAGAGCGTTTTGTGAACTTTAGGGCTTGTCTTGGCACCCTCGCTCTAAGTTAGTTTGTTTTGCTTGTCCCTTTTTCCCCTCTAGTGAGGTGATTTTTTTTGTTCTGTCATTAAAACAAGTTTCAACTTGTCCATTTGTGTCCAAGAATTCTCTGCATCTGGTTTTCCTGACCGTAACAGCCATAGAGTTACAGGGAATTGTGGGCTCTTATACTGAGTTCTGCATACTAGTTTTTATTGATTTGATTTTTAACTTGCTCATATTAAAATGTTAACATGTTTTACCTCCATGACACTGCTCTTCATTTCCACTGTTTTCTCTTATGACATATTTTTTACACACGTTCAGTTTCAGAGATGAGTAAACAAAATCTTACAGCTGACTTGTTTATGGAGAACAGCTGTAAGGAAACAGTGACAACTCAACATTTTATCACCCTACATTTGGAAGTTTAGTCTGCCACTAAATCTAACGTTCCACGTTTTGTGCTTTTCTGAAGGGGGGGTCTCTTTGCTCCTGCGCCTCTCATTTTTCTGTTATCATCCCAGGTGATTGAGAGCACAGACTCCAATCTCTCTATAGAGGGCACCCACAGACCCAGAATGTCTTGTTTGCTTGAGCTGTGTACATTTTGTATTTGAAAGAGCAGTGAGTCAATGAATCTCGATAATGCGAGAGCCAGGCCACATAACTCACATTGATAGTCCTTACATTGTGCCAAGTGGCGATAAATCTGCTCCGGGAGACATGAATATGCAGTGGCAGTCAGTCTGGCTTGTTCTTGCTTGCGTGCCCCCTGATGCACAGTTTATTCCTCTCCTCCATTCCAAACAGAAAAATAAAAGCAATGAGCCGCAACACTATCTCATCAAGAGCTTTGTATTAAGTGCATGAAAAAAAGGGGGGAAAGCTGTGCATTTCAGAAAAATTAATACAATGAAAAATCCTAACTGATAAAGTAATTGTGGTGGTTTAACATCTGAAATGCCTTCTTTTGCAGATCTGTCTGAAACATGTTTGTTGCTGTCAGTATTTGCAAACTGGAAGATGTGTTTTAAAGGTTAAACCGTGATGTCAGAGGCTGCAGCTTTTACTCAAAGCATGATTCATTCTTGGATACATGCTAGGGATTCCATGTGTCTGTTTTAGTTTTATGAGCACTGTTAGTTGCACCATTAAGAGACAACCCTATGTTTTGGTTTACTTCCTCCACTGCAGCACCAAGTTAGAAGAAAAATAGACAGCCAGGATTATATATTGACTGAAACATTTAATGTCAATGTACTTTCACTTTTCCACCCTCATAATGAAACATAGATATATGTTACATTCATGCTGTTATAATTATGTTTTTTACTATTTTATTTTAGGCAATCAATATTTTGCAAATTTTACCCTATGGGGAAAAAATCCCGACATTTCACAGAGGAAATAAAAAGAATGAAAACACTTGCACATTGTGATAAACTGTAAAAGAGGTGGAATTTTGCGCATGTAGTCTGTAAGCTTTAAACCTAATGAAAGTGGAGAACAGAGTGATCATTCGGTTTTCTCTGTACCTTTGCAAAAACACTTGCACATAGTTGACAACTATGCGTAACGACGCGTGCCTGTGGTGGCACCGTGAAGGAGGCTCGTCAGACGCACGCTCTCCTCCCCGGCTTTCAGCACTGCCTTTCAGCCAGCTGAACTGAATGACTTAAATGAACACTGTGCACCACGGCTCTTTAGGAGGAGAAGGACGTTCTACAGTAACCAGCTTCATGCAATAACCGTGCGCAACTGGAGCAGAGCGGCTTTTCCATCACTGCGCTGTTTTGCAGAGCTGGGACTATGTGGATCGCAGGGATTCAACTGCAATAAACATCTGTGAGTGACCAAAGTGTGCTTAAAAAACAATTTATCTGCACTTCCTTGGTTCCTTTGTTTCGGAGGGCAACATTGGAGAGAGCCAAACTTCCTCCGGCGCAGTTCTCCTCTTCCACAGTCGCCTGCAGACAGAGCGCATCGTCGTTGGGGAGCTTCAGAGATCCTCCTGCGGGGTAACTGTCGCAGCCAGCATTCGCTGGTGTTTCGCAGATCCGCCTGAGAGTGTCTGATCGAGTCTTTCTCAGACTTGTGAGGAAAAAGAAGGAAGGAGAGGATGGTGCGCCAAGTACAATGAGTGCAGAGTTCTCGCAGGTACCCGATTCCACATCTGCTCCAAAGAATTCAGCTTTGATGAGCATATCTTTCTGGTCTGTGGAATCTGAATAAAAAGTGGATTCTTTGACTTTGCAACCATGCGAAATACTTCGCTGTCTCCCCGGAGTGCGATTTCGGAATATTGGACATCGCTGATTGCATGTCTCTTTTGGATTCAGTACTCTTACGGGATGCCTCATGTTATACGAATAGGTAAGTTATGCGCATTTTCAGCCCTCACTCATGTATTTCACTTAAGAATAAAAGTTATTTCCTGTTCATTGAATCTCACTGCAAGACAGTTAGTTTTACAAGTGATCATATTTTTCTATCCGTGCGTCTTAGTCGGTTTTAGTTGAAACATTTAACGAACCAGGATCGATCACAACCCTGAACGCCAAGAAAAGAGCGCATCACAGCACATGATGAGCCGGAGAAAAAACAGCGCGAGGAAAAAACAATGGATTACTCTGACCTTTACGCACGCTGTCTTATGTGTGCCATGAAATACGGCCAGCACTGTAGTGTCACCAACTCTGTTCATCACCACGTCCTGCAAGTCTGCTTTGGACAAGAATCTGCGCATCTCCAAAACAAAGGAAAACCAAATGAAAGTTCAAAAAAATGTTTAAAATTAAATTTGACTTCAACAACACGGAGTTAATACCGAATAAGAAACTATATTGTTAATCACAATTTACAAAGCCACAAATGAAAAAAAAAAAAAAAAAATACAAATAAGTTTGTGTTGCACTTTTTTTCTCTTTCATCATTGACTGAGAAAGAATCTGAGAATCAGCCAATCCATGGAAGACTGAAGCAGAATAATGATAAATACATACATATATATATATATATATATATATATATATATATATATATAAAGTGAACAGTTTCTGACATTTGGTGGAGTGCCAATTATTCAAAATGGCACTGGCCCACATTAACATACCACTACAACAGCTGGAGTGGAGGCAGGGAGTCAGAGCATCTTTAATGGCACAGGGCTTTTTTGTCATCCAGATGGGCAAAAGTGAATGAATGACATCCTGGAGAATTCCCTGTTCCATTTCTTATATTTTAAGAGCTTCAAATTGCCTTTCTAAAAGTGTTTGTGGAGGACAAGCCAAAAATCGCCAACACTGATTTAGTATTTGCAGAGTGGACCTTGAAAATCTTTTTTTTTCTTTCATTTACATTATTTGAGTCTTTTATTATAAAATATGGATCAATTGGCCTCAGAAAAGGTTAATTTGCACAATTTCTAGAGCAAATTTATAATTAATGCAAGGAGACGATAAAATAAATATTAAAAACATGTTAATGTAAATAAGAAAGCAGCACAACTGCTCTCTCCGAGGAGCCATGATTTCTAACATCACTCTGTGTGAATTTTATGAATATTTTAGAGACTGCATCAAACCTAAAGATTGCTTTAGTGATCTAAAGTAAACCTGTCTGGTCAAAAGGACATTTATTTTTTCTTGATGTTGTTTATTTCATGTGGCAGCCGCTCAGATGAAGACTTGAAATAGACCTGACAGGCGTTTGTTTAAAAGAGAAAAATGTTAAAGTGCAGAGACAATTTTACCTTAAAATGTGAAAAAGTCGCTCTATTGCTTTTTATAGAAACAGTGATTGCTTGAGTTGCAGTGTTTTTATTTACTTTGCATGTTTTTTAGAAGACACGCAGGAGATTGTTGATTAATTTAACGCCTAAAAATCAACTGAAAAGGCTTGTTTTTTGACAATCTGAGTGTTATGTCATTTTTATTTATTTTAATGTGTAAATAAAAGAAATTGCATTCAACTAGTTTTATCTTTTTTACATGTTTCACAGTTCTACCTCATTTTAGACAAGCTTTTGGATGTGCATGAAACAACACATTTTCTAAATATGTAGGATTACGTATGTGAGGTGCTGCAGTTGTTAGAATAAAGGTGAGCTAGATGTTTTCTCCCTTCCTTTTTTCCCAGTTTACTACTTAATGTGGAAGTCTCCGCAGGTGATCTGTGTCACAGCCACCCTGCTGAAGCCAACAGAGGTCTCTCTCATATTCAGTGCCTGCTGGCTGATGTTGCTCTCTTTAGCACTAGTTACCCGCTAAGTGAACGGCTGAAGCTCAGAGGTGGGTGGTGGTATTTCAGCACGGAGGCTCCATGTCTGTGGTCAGGTGGCCTGCAGTTCTCCAAGTACACCATCTGGGTAATGGTGGGCATCCAAGGTAGAGTTGTTGCCATCGATTTTAGTGCTTTTACAGTGCATTGCTCTAAGTTGAGGCCAGATGGTTGCTTCGTCTCATTCAGCGGCTTTTATCCATTGAAGGGAATATAAGACCATTTTCTTCTTCTAACATTCTGAATCTCTTTATTCTCCTTCATCCTGCCTTTTGTATTTTTTTTTTCCTTCTGACACGTTTTGCACTCTTGTATTTGAAAGTATTTCAGTTGAGATTGCTGTGCTTTTTTATTGTAATGCAGACAAAAGCTGCACAAAGATAAGAAAGTCATTTTTTTTTTATGTCCAAAGACTGAACATGAAAAGAACGCAAGCATTAGTGTTTTGTTACCATTTTATTCTGAGCTGGACAATAACGGACTTCATACTAAAGTTTTCCAACTTAGAATTGTAATAATTTAAATAAAAAGCATTTACTTGGTGTTAGAGCACCTGGAAAATAATTATTTTTCATTGTGTCTTTCATTTGTGGATTCATGGAGCTAATTTGTAGTCCATTTTCTCTCTTTGAAGCTAGTCACTGCCTGACAGGGATTTATTGAATAATCAATTACTTTATCTACCTTTTATTTTAAGCACTTCATCAGAGCCAGTTAATCAATTCTCCTCATGATTTTATGGTGACTTAATTACTTTAGATCCTCCCTCTGCTTCTGCAACTCCCGAGTGTATGTTTTATTAGAGTTATAACTTTTTCAAAATGCTTTGGCAGGAGTTATAAACTTTATCTTTTACCCTCTCAAAGTTTTTGTGGGAATCGACAAACTTGCTGCACTTGAAGCTGTGTCAGCTGCGCTGCGCAAGATTCAGAAGGATGAATGAGGTTTGTGGTCGACACGTTTGGTTGAAGTCTTCAAACACAGAGCTACTTCAGTGGCATGTTGTTATCCCTTCACCAGCAGCAAAGAGAGAAGGAGAAGTTTTTTTATGCGATTTGCTCTTCTTTGGAGCTGCAGGGAGTGTACTCTCCACTCACATACTCCCCGAGATCCTCATCATCTGGGTTTGTAAAAATGTTTCATCTGAAAAGGCTCAGACATATTTCAAGAGGCTGTAATGGCGCTTTATAATTCTACTTTAAACAAAGTCAGACCCAAAGGGGGAGCTTGTATTGAGAGACACCCAAAGGGAGGAGGCTATCGTTGGTGAGAAGAATGGAAAGAGGACGTGTTTGGTGATGAAAAGGAAGAACAATGACGAGATGTTACATCAAAAGTTGTATCAAATTAAGATGGCCATCAGTTGCTGAGTGGAAATGAATATTTTATTGTCATCAAAATTTAATCTCTCCCCTGAGGGAGAGCAATAGAGCGAGCAGGGAGAAGCCTGTTGGCGGCGGCTTGGGGCCCGGAGTTGTTGTGGTGAATGTGAACAAAGGCTGGTAGAGGTCACAGAAGAATTGGATACGAACACAAGCTTCTTTGATGTGTAATTCCTTTATGTGTTAGTAAAAGCAGAGATTGAAATGGGAAGAATACAATAGTGGCTTTACCTACACTTACGCTCTTCTTCATCCACACGTAGAAGCCCTTTTTTTTCTTACTCTTTCACCTGTATTTGAGCATTCGCCTACGAAAAGCATCACATGCACTCCCTCCGATGCACTGCACAAAGCTTTACTTCATCCAGCACATTTTCTGAAACATATGTTTGGTCTCACTGGGCCGCTTGTACACAATCCAATTCCATTCTTTCTGTCAGCACACTAGTGGCTCATCATTAGCTTCAGCCCCGCTGATGAGAAACGGCAGATGTTCATTTTGTTGAGCGGAGGATGTACAGTCTTTTCCAAGCGTATGAGGCTGAGAAAAAAAGTGCCAGATTCAGGTTTTATGTTGAATTAAAAAATGACACATGTACAAGTAAAATGAAAACAAATAGACTTGAGTGAAATTATTATTTTTTTCTTTTAATCCAAGACAAAATGAAATCATTTCATGCTTAACAGGTACCACTTTGCTGACTGTTGCACTTTAGATGTTTTTTGTTAGCAACCTAATGTATTGCAAATGAGAAGGAATACACATTGAAAAGACCTTTTTCTTATATTGCACTTCTCAACAAACAAATGGAAAAACAATATTCATACCTTATTTAGTAATACTTTAAATTTTAAACTAGACGAAAGCAGAGCTGCTGTACAGGTGGATCAGTGAAAGCAGCGAGTGTGAGCTCAATAAGCATCAGTATCAGGGCATCAAGGATGATAGCAGTATACTGTGATAATCGTCCAATAATGAAAGCCCCTAGGGTTTAAAAGAAAGGCTCTACCAACCAGTAAGATAATCCTGCGACACAGCAGGTCTCCAACTAACACCCAGCTAGCCTAGCCTAGCTGCTGCTAGCAAGACAGATGGTGTTTTGGTATCATCCTATAAAAGTAGGTGCTCTGCAGTGAAAAGTCTGCTAGAAACATATGTTTCTGTCAATCCAAGCAAATAAGGGCGCGAGTTTCCGATGCAACCATTGTTTAAACATTTAAACAAACAAACAAAAAAAAAAAGGGCGGTGTAAATAGTTGCGTTATTTGACAATTTCAATATTTAGTGTAAAATTTGCTGTTAAAAGGGTTGTGCTACACAAATCTTTTCCAGTTTTTGTTTTAAAGACCCGCTCAACGGAAAATCTATTTTTTAACATGTTCTTGTGGCATTTTTCTCTCAATGGAGGTCATTTATAAAGACATTTAAGATTAAAGCTGATCCATTCTGTTGCATCTACTTGTAGAAAAAATGTATCTATTAGTGTCTTAATTTTCCTCGTCAGAGCTGGCATCTGACTTTAAACTGTACAGCTAGATAGCCCTGATATTGGTCACTTTTTTTTGTTGCACCGGTGATGTAAGGTTGGGGTCATGAGGGGCTGAAAGCTACCAGGAGAGAGTGATTTTTGGCTAAAAGTGGCAATATCATAATTAAAAGACCACTGGAAACACTTCAAAAATCAAAAGATGATGGGAGTGGGAATTTAAGTACTGGTCTATTGCTATGACAACAGTTTTACCCTCTGAATTTTGGCATTACTGTTTTTTATTATGGCAATCTTAGATAAATAATTACCAAAATAATAATGTGAACTTTGCTGGTTTAACATAATTGCATCTGTACAACAGATCAAAACTGCCTTGGGCTCTATTTTAATAATAAAATCAGTAGTCTGATGAACTGGTGAAAGGTTAATGGATTTTTGAAAAAAGTATTCGTTGACTGCAGAAAGCACTTTGAATAGCCTCTGTGTTTGAAGGGTTTTATACTGATAAAGCTGCCATCCCTTAGCTTAACAAACAGTTTAGTTTACAACAACAAAAAAGAGAAAAATAATAAAACAAGAAAACGTTTGAATTAAAAACAAACATACATAAACATATAATTCAAAGTGAAATAAGATGATTTATCAGCCAGCAGAATAAATGACAACGACAAAAGTATTGATGACCTTGAGGAAATGTTCGAAGAAATTCTGCAGCTCGGGGCTGCCGGAGCTCAAAGCCGGCCTCCTGTTGTTCGAGGTATAAAGGCAGACTGCGAGTCAAAATGCAGCAATCCAAGTGAACAGCTGCAAGGCCATTGGCAGCTTTGAAGCCTGATCCGAAGATTTTCTTAAAAACCAGCATGCTATTTTCCTTAACAGCAACAGGCCGAGGTCGGTTGAAAAATAAGAGAATTGAATCTTGAAATAACTTAACAAAATTCAAAAAGTTGATTGATGCGGTTGACAATGTAGCGCCAGCCCCCTTACCGGCCCCTCGGGGACTCAGTACTGTTAGACCAGGATGCCTGCCTTTAGGATTTGATGCCGTTTTGAAATTCATGACATGTCAATGTTGGCCATTCCCCTGAATGTTTCTGTATCAGTTCAATGAATCAAATTTCATGCTCGAGCCATTTATCTTTATTATGTGCCCGTGTCCTTTCCATTTGCCACTGCAGCCGTCCTCGAGGCGACGCTCAAAAATTCGACTCATTTCAGAACTGTTAAAGAGGAAAAGCTTGATCAAAGGGCATTGTGCTTTCAGGGTCATGTTAGCAAAATTAAACGGTTAATTAGAGTGATTCCATTTGAGTAATGTGGTGGATATTTATATTTTTATTTTAGCAGGGGGCAATTTGTCTTCGATTTTCAGATGTATTGTATATGTTGACAACTTGCTCGAAGAGCTACATTAAAAAAAGACAGAGGGAAGGAGAAAAAACTGACAGCAGGTATGCTGTGGTAGCAAGGGGACTTTTATTTAGCTGCTTAATTAGCTTGAACCGTTTGATCCCAATTTTAAAACTCGCCATGTTGCATTGCTGGCTCCTTTTGTGAGTTGCCCCGAGCCAGATAAAACTCAGCTTTTTTTTTTCTCTGCACCTTTCAAACAGCACGCTATTCACCGAAGCAGTATTAGCTTTGCTTGCCCTCCCCTGCATGAGCGTCCGGCTTATCTGCTCCCAACGGCTCTGTGTAAACTTGGTCACCTCTGACACCTTCGTTACATACAGTTATACACATCCTTTGCAACAGCGAGACCTTTTTTTTTTTTCTTTCCCCGGCTTTAAAGCAATCAAAATGTGACAATGGAGGTATCAGCTGCAGTGCACAGGTTTAAATCCTATTTAACTTGGGCTAAGGACAATGAAGGGAGGCTGACACTGTTTCATTCTGCCCTTTTAATCAAGCTCTCATTGTTATAGGTGCACGGCAAATGTCAGGTCTTAGTTGTGTGATTCCCTCAAATTGCTGTTCCATGACTGTAGGGAGATGTGTGTGCTTGAATGCGTGTTAAGGAGGGCGAGGAAGGGGAAAGAAAGAGTAAGTGTGTGCATGACAAGAGGATGTATAAGGGGAGCTGGCATGGAATCCCTGGAGCATATGGGTAGACCAGGAGTTACTAATCAACTGTGAGAGAGTGGGCTAAGGAAGACTCACCCTCTATTTCCCCCAGAGAGAAAGAAAAGGAACAGATAAGACAAACCTCCTCAGGCCATAAAAGAGTACAAATGAATGGCTATCACCAAAAATATTAGGGGGGTAGGAGTGGGGCATTTGAAGCAGCGATCCTTTCCTCCGTGTTCTTCTTCACGGACATCTTTCTTTTCCCCCTCTTACAATTTCATCCTGGCAGTAACAAATGCCATGACTACCAAAGGAAGTGCATTAGACTCAGGGGTTACCCCTGAAGCCTCTGTGGTTGCCCCTCCTCTGATGGATAGCCAGGAGGTTGGCAGCCAATGTCAATTTAGTTAACACAGCCAATACCCAGAAGATTCCACTCAGCACCCACGCTGCGTGCAGAAAAGACAATCTGCAATAGTCTGTCCTTTCATCGGCTGGTGATCCTCTGTCTAGGTTGCCCTTGAAGAGCAGAAACCGCAAAATGTTCCACATGTCTTAGTTCAAGACAGTCTGTCTGCATGGGACCACCTTTAGATATATGGAACAAGCTAGAGATTATTGTTGACAGGGAAAGGGAAGAGGAGCAGAGACTGTGGGCGGTTTGAGGCTTGCAGCACATTTCGGTAAAGCCATTAGTGACGCTTGTATGAATTAGGAGCTCCAATGTAAAGCCAGAGATGCAAGTAACCAACTTTCCCACAGGTTTTTTACTCTTCCTCTCTTGCAGTGGTACAGATTGCTGTCATTGCTACTACTTAGCAGGCAAACTAGATTGATTAGAGGAGAGAAAAACTTTTAATTAAGTAGCAGTTAGTCTTTTTTTTTAAACCAGTTTCCATCACAAGGAGATAATTAAAATATGGAGATGCTATAGTTCCCATGTTATGTATTTTGGTCTCCAGTCATTGTGTTGCCAACATTAAATATTTAAATTTTTGCCTCATTTCTATTTTTTCATAGCTGTATTGTTTTTTTGTTTAACTTTCCTAGGAACATGTTTGTTGTTCTTGGATTCTTTCAAATAGAGACTCTTTTGACTGACTTCTGTAATCAGCGTGTGTATAAATGTATCTTGTTGTTTTTATTGTGTTTGAAACAAACTAAACATCAATGTATGTCAAAATGAAGATTCATCTGTCATTTCATAGCAAATTGCTTAAAGTTGTTTTTGTATTTTTCACCAATTCAGGCAATAACTATTTCCTGGTTTTTCTGTCCCTCTGAAATGTTAAGCTACGTTCACACCGGCCAATGAAAAGCCTATGTAAATGCATGTGCATATCTGTGCATTTCGGGCTTCCGCGTTCAAAACTCAAGCATTCACGCATTACCATGCAAGTTTTTAAGTCCGTTTTTTGGCTCTACGTACAAAACACACAAGCAGCCACTGACCGTCTTTCTAAAGGTAAACCAGTTGAACTTGGACCAATCAGGGACTCTGATTTGGTAGCGACATCAGGGTAGCATTCCTTTTAATTTACAGAAGTGCTAACCATTTAAAAAATGATCATGGAGGAGAAATTAAGAATTGCAATTTGTTTCAAACCGGACTTTTATGACACCATGGCTTTCATATATCGGAATAGAGCTGTGAAGGAAAAACCTGGAGAACGATTTGGTATCCGGTAGCAACAGTCATGTGTGAACACCACATGCTAAAAGCTTGTTTAAGAACCCATATTTAGAGCATTCTTGAATACGTGACACATTCCCAGGGTGTGCATGTGCATGTTATGGAAAAAGTATTTTTATAAAAGTTTTTTCATTCAATTGTAAAAAGAAAAAGAATAATGTCTGTCTAGAAAAGAAGACTAATTTTGAATGATGGCAAGAAAACCGCACGAAGCGCTCCTAATTGCTTTTCACCGAGGCTGAACGTTACACCATGATATCTGTCTGAGCCAAAAATAATCTCCAATCAGCCAGTATTATCTGTTTGATGAAAAGGATCAATTGAAGTAGTGCTGCCGTAATCATATGCAAATTTATTGATGCATCTGTGGTGTATTATGTTGATTATTTTCATTGCTTAAGCAAACAGCGAATGTCCTTCCTCCCTGCCATTTAAGTGGGCTGTAAAACACAAGCTTCAGATTTTACAGAGGGTCTTTGGGCCACATTTACCCATTTCTGTTTACAGAGTTTTTGACATTTAACATCTGTATCAGTGAAGTGTGAAAATGTCCCGTAAGGGAAGAGGCTCTTACATGTCATAAATGTGAAGTGCAATTTAAGTTCTTGCATCGCCAGCCTGTCGATTAAAACGTCAAACAAGTAAAGGAGCTAATTACACTTGGACACATAAGTCTGTAAATAAATTAAAAAAGTTATCAGCTTAATGTATTTAATTATTTATTTGAAAGGGCACATGTAGTTATGTCTTGTTTTCACTTCCTGCTTCATGTCTGCTGTGCATTTCCACAGACAGCACAGTTGAAGCTCCAGACGTTGCAATGCTTTTTGTCTGTTCCTATCAAGGAGCTTTTGTTACCTTCACCATTACTCAAGAAAAATTATGACTTTCAGAACCCTGACTGCATTAAAAATAATTGGCATCATGCCAGTGTTGGTGAATTAATGCTCAGTTAATGTCCCGCTCAGCCTTTCTCTGCACTGTTCACATATGGATTGCCTGTCTGCCAGACTGGTAATTACTTCAGATGTGGTAAGGACCATTTTTCTGTTAGGGAAACACAGGTTACAATGCAAGGCAACTGGAAAAAAAAGAAGAAAAAATTGCAAACATAAAGCAAGGATTGAGGACCTAAGCTTTGCATTTGCACAGATTAGGTGCAAAAAAGTGGATCTGATTTAGGGATGTACATTATTGTATGTACAAGATCAGCTAATTATTACATACAGGGACAATTATCAGTAACTGCAGATATTCACTTTTTTTCCTACAGGTCTTGCTCATGTACCGTGGTTCTGCTGTGACTAAACAGCTACAATGACAGTGAACGCATCACTGCTCCTGCAACAAACTTTAACATGTCGGCTGTGACTAGTAACTGGTTGAAATAGATAAAGAGGCACCCTCAATATCAGCACCTTTTTCAGTATTTTTACACGCTACTAAAACCTTATTTGTTGCACCAATATTTGCTCACAGTTCCAGGTGTAACATTGAGTTCTGCCTGCCTGCTGAGAAATGCATTCCTTCACTGGGAGCGAAAACAAATCTGGAGAAAAAACCTGAGCTGGTATTTTGCCCCCAAAAAAAGGTGTTCATAGTTGATCTACTCTGGGTTTAACACCAGCATTTTAAAATAGTTACCAATCTGGATTGTAAAGGATTTTTAAAATTTGAGCGCCAACTAACAGTGTTTTACATTGTATTGAAAATTCTTTTGCATTAAAGTTTGATAAACCAAATATAGTTTTATATTGCATGATGCCCTTAGCAAGATACAAACTAAAAGGTTTGAACTTTGGATATTTGTCAATGTTGGTTTAAAAATGTCAAATATCATTAAAAAAAGTTTAATATGCATTTCTGATGCCATTTATCATGCGTATCATTCAGAAAAAGCTTAATTTATCTATAAAGGGCCTATATCATGACATTTTTAAGCCTTACAGAGTAAACTATATCCATATATGATAATATATTACCTATGGCAGAGTACTTGTGAGCACCACCCATTTCATGACATCAACCTAGAGCGGCCCTCGGCAGCGTGTCTGCGTGTCACTCACAAAAAAAATGATGACCAAATCTGAATTCTTCTCTTACCCCAACGCCGTCTCCCTGCCTTTACATTAAGCAGAGAGATATGAAAAAATAGTATCCTCAAATCTCATTACTAACTCTTGATGACGTTGTCATTTTTCGCCGATCATCCACATTAACGTTTAGCTGCCAGCGCTCAGAAAATGCATAACAACATGGTTTTGTGTGTTTACAAAGTCATGAAACAACAACAAAAAGTAAGTACTTACATTTAAATATAAACATCTGTGATTCAGAACAGACCCACGTAAAGAAATGCGGTTCTCTTCAGCATCACAAGCGAAACGCAGATCATCCTACTGGCAGGAGGATTCCGCAACAGCTCCCCCTTAAAAAAGCAAGTTCGGACACAAGCAGGAGAGCATTAGGGAGAAGCCATATGGGTAGGAAAGCAATTCGCCCATCCAAACTTTTGCAAAGATGCATATGCATATTTTGCATATAAAATGCAAGCTTTTTGCCGATCATTGTTGGTTTGCAGAAAAAGTGGATGTGTGTGTTAGCCTGGGGCCAGTGCTGGAAGTGCAGACTCTTCCTAAAAAGAGCTGGTTATAACTTTCATTAGTATAAATGTGAGAAACAGCTTAGTTTTGTTATTGGTGTGCAGGTTTTGAGAAGAATACTCAGAAATGCATGAATGGATCAAAATACAGCTTTGGGGTTGTTTATATTGAGGAATTAACATGATCATAATACACTTTAAAGCTCAAAATGTTCATTTCACATGACATTGGCCATTTAATACATGGTTTATTTGATGTATTAACAAACAATTAATGACCTTTAGTACATTCAAAATTGTTAAAACGCCTTCATGAATTGAAGCACTAAATGAATTAAATATTTTGTAGTATTCTTAATTATACTTTCTATTTCATTTTTTTGCAGAATTGTGAGTATATTTGCATTTTTTTTTATCTGAACATCTAGTGCATCAACCCCCAAAAAGCCTTTTTTGTTAAAGTCTTCCACTGAAAGAGTAAGATATGAGAAAATGATCCTATGACAGTAGGCAGAAAGGTTCGCTAACAGACACCACTCAGAAAAGTACAAAAACTGTGTGCATTTCACATCTCATGTTTCATAGAAGTAGGAAAAGTACCCCTGTTACCTCTTTCTTATCTATTATCTCGCTCTCCTTAAAAAAAAATAACCATCAAAGTCATATTCTGTGAAGAAGAGTTGCTTCTGCACAGGTCTCATTGTTCCTCCATTTTTTTTACTGGATGGATAAGGTGCCCCTCATCCCAATCCATGCTTTTTGTCTTGATTCCTTGTCAGAGACAAATGAGAAGTCACTCTATCACCTGTCTTGACCCACATAAAACACAGCTTCTGTCTCTTTAGCATGCTTTATAACAAGACATGCATTTCAATTTCCAAGCCCAGTGACTGGAATCATAAGACCTGCAGGTTGTACAGCGATTAAGCCTCTTTTAATCCATTCCTTTCATGTTTTCAATGCATTTATGATTATTTCAAAAAAATTAAACCGTTTGAACAAACCACTGGCACAACTATTTTTTTTTCCTCTTTCTGTTCTTTTTCCTCTTTTTTATAAGCATTTCAAGTGATTGCAGCCACCTTTGCTTCCATCCAGTGTTTCGCTGGACATCTTTAGGCCTTGATTTCAGAGCTAAAAGTTGGGGGGTGGAGGTGGGGATAATAGCGCATGGAAATGGCCTGGTGATTGCCTTTTCCTGGCGTGTTGATGGAGGGTTTGAGCGATCGTGCCCCTCCCTCCTTGCTGGCTGATTAGCTGCAGAGCCCTGGAGCCTCTGAGTGACACACTGGCTCATCAGACCCTGCTCAGCCTGACAGAGACCCAACATGATTGCACAATGCTTCATAATTGTCCCCCACTTTACTTTGGCGTCCGGCGCTCTGCCATCTCATCTTCATGCTGGGAAAGGATGCCACACGATGTTGAGTTTTTCCTGTCACATCGTAGAACGCACACATGTAAATTACGTTTGTGCATGCAAGAGATGTCATAAAAAATATACGTTTTTAAGTTAAGGATTTGATCTACTAGCGCACGACAACAGCAGTATTGCTCATTTCAACATTGACTGCACATAAATGTGCCTTTTTTAGAGGCCTGATCTTTCAATCAGTGGGCACAATTAATCAAAAATGAAAAGTTCCATTGTAGGTTCTGTCTGGCGGTAAGTCATATTGACTTTTAAATGAATGGCAAGTAGGGAGAAAATTGGCAGTTGTCTAAAAACAGGACAATATTTTTGACAAGAAGTGTTCCCCCTTGGCTCCTTATCTCTATCTGCCAACACCAGCAGCTGCAAATTGGCTCAGCGTAATATCTTTTTAGTAAGGCAATTGGAAAAGAATTGCCATAGTGGCATTTCTAATCACTCAGTTGGTAGACATGACTGAAAGTTAAAGCAGTCAGAGCGGACAACTACGGCCCAGGTTATTGATTCATACAGCTCATATGGGTGAACTGCTGGAAGGTGTGGAACTCATCATAGACTTCATTCATTATTTTTATGTTCAGGCATTAGCCTCAGGTGACATTTAAGTTTCTTAAAGCTGAGGCTAATGCCACTATGATCAAGCTATATCTCCTTGGCGAACATTAATTTATTTAGTCACTGGAGTTAGAGAGTAGTCAAGTCAGAACTTGTTCAAGAAATCTCCCTCACAGTTGTTTAAAGTTGTTTCAGATGTGTCATATTGCTTAGTTTTGGTGATTACATCTTTTTTTTCCTAACAGCTAACCCAAGCTGGATTCCACATGATCTGGGATTCTTCCAAATTCTCAACCTTGTTAGCAAATGTTAGGATGTCCTTCCAGTTTAACCTTTAAAAATATGTAAATCTGCACAAATTTTTGACTGTATTCAAAAGAAGAAACCTACATTTTCATCTGGCAGGGATTTATAATTCATGACTAAATATTTCTATGAAGAATATATCTTTCAAATAAGGAGAAACTAGAATAAAAATGTAAGTTTAAACAAATCCTAATAAATTAAAATATTTTCCTCTACATTATATGTAAAGTGCATTAGTCATCGTTTTATGTTATAAAATTCAGTACACATGCAAATGCACATGTAAAAAGATGGTGTTTTGAGGTTACTATTCCAATTGCTCAGGGAAAGAAGCTTTCATATGTAGCAGACTCGTGGCTACAGAAGCGTTTCCCTGACTGCAGAGGCAGAAATAGTCTGTTGCTGGGGTGGTGAAGATCCTTTTTAGTCTCTGAATCCGGAGAGTGGGGAACGTTGATCCGATGCTACTCTGTACTTTACTGGGCCAGTCACTCTTTCCACAATACAAGGAAGATCAAGAAGTTCCCATCTTGTTAACAAAAAGTGTGAATCTTTGAGATGCATTCATCTCTCTGAATCAAAGTGGAGGACACTTTCAGCCCTGCTCCTGTTCAGAAGGTAACACATCTCGACTTTAACACATGAGCTTTGTGAATTGCACTTCTAAAGATGCTACACATCTTTAATGTCTTGACTTGTATTAGCAGAGGTGAAATATGCTGCGTGTGAGTATGAACCGAACTGGTGGTCACCATGGAGCAAAAGTTAACAGATTCCCTGATTCCATCTTATATCTAATCTTGTATTTTCTGTGCAATGTGTATTGTGATCTCTTTGAATGACTCACAGTTGATCAGTCAAGCCATTAGTCAATCAAGACACATAAAAGGACACATCTCAGACATTCTTACTCCTGTACAGATGCATTCCACCTTTCTCCCTAACTACTCATGTTTTTACAACTGTTTTTGGGCTCTTTGTACAAAACACGTGGCCATTGAACGCCCATTGCTAGTTAAACCAGGTCAAAATTCAACCAATCAGAGACTCAGATTTAATAGTGATGAATAGATGACATCCTCTTTCATTCACGGAAGTGCCAACTGTTTGAGAGTTGATCAAGGAGGAGAAATAAAAATTGCCATTTGTGCCCAGTCGGAGTCATGTGACACCAAGTCTTTCATATCTTTCAATAAAGCTGTGAAAGACAAAGCCTGGAGCAAGATTTGCACCACTTCAACATTTTGCACCAAGTTCCTTTCCAACTGTAGGTAGTGGACATGCTCTAGTAAACAGCAGAAAATGAAGGAATCCCTCCCCGATTGTCCAGTGTGAACACCATGGCCTATAAGAATATACTAAATGAAGATTCTTGAAAGCACACCACATTCTTGGTGTGTACCTAAGACAAAAACAGCATTGTGGTATGATTTCAAATCCAACAGATAATCTAGATGTTTGAAAAATTACGTCTCGGAAACATGCTTGTGTCAGGTCCTTATATGCTGCCTGGTCACAAAGCCTTGAAAATGTCCAGACTCTAATAGGTTTTACTCATGTCCAGCTTTGGATGAACTCACTTGGTTATGTGTCTTGTGGTGTTTTTGCATCTTTTATAGCTTTCTTTCACCCCCTCATGCCGAACATAAATGCATGCTTTTGAATGGGTCATTTCTGCTCTGAATGTTCCCTGCTCTTCCTGCTGTGTAATCCTCCATCTACTTTAGCACATTTGCCTTTTTCACCCATTACAGTCTCAGTGATTCCACCTGCTGCACATTTCCTAGATGGCGTATAGTACATTATTTCTTCCTTACTTTGTCATGGCTTTTAAATAAAATAGGAATCAGTGTCGGGCTTATATGGGGTGATGGACTTTGCAATGGGGGAAGAGACTTTTATTCAAGAGTAAATTCACCATCACATTCAAGACAAGTATTTACATAAGCATCAGAGGGATGTAGCATGTGAATGGCTCCTCTTAACATTACACATTTGTTCAGTGAGAAATGACTCCAAGTGTTTACTAAGCACCGAAAGCCTTCAAGGAACACATGGCTTTGTCAAGGGTCCCTGAAGAATGATGCAACCTGGGTAAAATGGCTTGTTTTGTTTGAGTGTGTATGAGTCTTTGTGCAGAAGAATAATGTAACCATAGATTAAAAATAACAAAACATCACTTTTTCATTTTTTTTCTAAAAATGTATCAATGATTTAAATCACAGATGTAATGCAATGGCATCAATTTTACTGTAATTTCTCTGATTGCCCTTTCATTGCTTGAGTTTTCTGGAAACGTTTGAGTCATTCACTTCAAAGAAAATGTTTGAGGGCTTATCTTTAAATATTCCAGTAGTATTCTGGATTACATGATGCAAGTCTCAACAACTAAAATGTTTTAACTCTGCAGCTGCTTAAAATGAGTACAGCTCTGGGCTTTAATTTGCGGGGTGAAATCAGGATTCCTTCACTACAACCTGTTTAAATTCTGACTGAGGGATTAGGCAAACTGAAAAATGTTCAGAAAAGGAAAAATGGGAAAATACAAAAAACAAAGGCTCCTAGCAATTACAAATAAGGAGTAAACATATATATTTTTATTTTGATATTCTTATTTGTCGTTCTCCTAAAGTTTGTAAAGACATGGTTGCATATTCAGGAAAAGACAAAAAAAAAAAAAAAAAAAAAAAAAAAAAACTAATACTGACTAATGCACACGGCTCTTGCGATGCGTAAATCCTATAATAATGCTGGGTCCATGAAATGCAGTAATATCAGTCTTTTGGTTTTAATGTTGCTGCAGCGAGTGCAAGCTGCTTAATAAATTAATACACGGTGGGTGTTTCTGCTCATACCAGCCCTCAGACTGACAACAGAAAGAAGTAGATGAATTATGCTACAAAAACCTGTGCGGGGATATTGTTTTTGCAATAATACTCACATTCATCTGCATCAGACCTCATTATAGCTCTTAGAGAAACAGATGAAGAAAATAAATGTATGCAGAATTTGCTTCCGTCTTGAATGCTGTGCTAATGCTGATTGATTTTGGGAGAAAATATGGTGAGGTAGTTGCACATTTTTCCTTCAAGACATTAACTTTTGTTAATATTATTTGCCAATATCGGGATTAAATTATGTTTGCATCTTTTGTGTCATTTCAAGTCAAGAACTTTCTAGTTTTCAAAAATAGTAAAACAAAACAAAAACAAATCAGTGCAAACTGGATCCTGAAAATCCTGATGGTTAATCCAAAATGTCATGACTAAAGTGTGTGAACAAGGACTTATTTTGAGTTGTATGTACATAATAAAAACATTTTTAGTGTGTAAAACACTTACATAAGCTCTTAAGTCACTAATGGAGAAGCATTAGACATGACGTTTGAGCATATGGTCCATTCTGTAGAGCAGAAGATCATCCAGGATACATTACTACTGGAGACAGTTGCCCTGACAGTATCTGGAATGAATGACATCTTGAAATGAGCATCGGGAAGACAAGGTTTTATGTTGACGCCCAGTAAAATCAGTTTTTATACAACAATTTTTCCAGAATTTCTTTCAAACAGGTATTTTAAATTGTGGTGATTCTTGTTTTAAAGCCAGTTTTAAATCTTTCCTGGATTAAGAATAAAAAAAGTTAAAAAGAACACTTGTTTTTACTACGCATAAAAGTATATGCTATAAATCTTCGACCGCTTACGCAATCAACATAATTCTTTTTCTGACGTGGAGAAAAGTGGCTTTGTGCTGTCATGCAGCACTTCACTTTAGTAATGTGGTGCTTTTCTTCATAACAATATCAGCTGATATTTGATTGCACAAGCACTTCATTGCTGTGCAGTGTTGCTTTTCTCCGCTTCAGAATCCGATGGAATTACGTTAACTGCCAAAACGGTTCAAGAGTTACGGTCGAAATAGTGTCAACACTGGAGCTAAAGCTCTGGTGTTAAAGGCTTATAAAAAACATACGATAAAGAAATCGATGTGAAAACTATTGGTTAAAAAGTAGTTATGCTATTACACATTTTCAACGTGTCTAAATCTCTTAAACAAGAGCATACCAAGCTTTTGTTTCTGTTTCATTTTGACACTGAGCTCCAAGTTTAACACAAAAAGCTTTTATAAACTGCCACGGCCTAAAACACATCATTTTTCGTGCATCTTTTCTTTCCTTTACCTAATTACTTCACCAAAGAATACATTTTGTGTTTGTTTTGTGGCTACATTGCCATGCCTAAGAAACCAGAGAATGGATGCTTGCCTTGAGTTTGATCTGGTTTGACCTTCGACAAATTAAATTCCCTGTTTTTCAAAATAAATGACTACAAATTTGGTTAATTTGACATTCAACAAGATTTTTTTTTCACCTGTGAAAGACATTAACAGCTGCAATAAATAGACATTGAAAGACCACCTTTAAAAAAGACACGCCTTATTAACTTGCCTTGCTCAAAGGCTTTGTGTCATTGATTAAAAGGGTTAAATACCTTTATAGTTTTGCACAAATTCTTGGATGTGTTGCAGGCTGAGTCATCTGTCCTCACCTTCAACCATAATGCTTGATTGTTAAAGTGAAACTGATATCTGATGTAGAGACAGGATGATAGTTAACATTTTTTGGTGCTGCCTGATGTTTTGAATGCATCATTGTTGCACTATGTCATCATCATTTTGACAGTCGATGCTTGTCACTGTTGGTATCATTTGTCCTGTTTTAAAAATCCAGCATTTCATTTATGCCCTTACATTAAGTCAGGAAAAAGTGGAAAAATTGTGTTTTTTGGTCTGTGTTTCGCCACACATTTTAATTGCACACATAAAATTCTGTTTAATCCTAACACAATCGGTTTAAAGCATGTGTTGCATATTAATCAAGCATTCATGTTCTCTGTCATGTAAAGGACTAGATAGTAGGAGACTAGGAATCCATTATAAAACCTTTATTGTTTCTTTATGGGCAAATTTAACAGCCCCGTTTAATGCCATCCAAACATGCTTTCACATATAAACTTTGAAGGTTCGCTGCATCTCCCCAATGTTCCTCTATAATTTTCTCGTAGAGTGTAGCTGACAGTAAAACATAAAAAAAAAAAAAAAAAAAAAAAACATGCACAGAGTAAACAGATGACACATTTAGATGTGTCATCATAGTAGTTTTATTATTTGTTGGTTAGAGGAACTCACAAATCAAAAAAAAAAAATACTTGATGAATGAAATTCAAGATGGTAATTACTTGTTTTCTGTTTAATTTTAAAACGGTCCCATTGTCTTAACATTGATCTTCATTCCCAAGATCTTCTAAGACTAAAATGACTCATCTTCAAATGGGCGGATCTGTATACAGTCATTGAGAAAGAAACAATAACGCCTCTGTGCTTTTCGATCCGTTTTCATTCATCTGTTTGAAATAATGTAGCAGACTTTAGTCACACTTAATGTTAGCATGTTTTATTCTTAGTTCACCAGAAAAAGAAACTGTGTTTACGCAGAAAAAACAGAAAAAGAAGCTCAACCAATCAGAATACAAATGAACATAATTTTACTTTTAAACACTCACTGTGGAGAACTTAGTGGCTTCTAGTACCCCACAGAGCAGCTAAATTATAAAATGAATTATGATAAATTGAGTCTGTGTTTGCTTTGTTGCCTTTGGGGCAGTGTAGTAACATGGCCATGCAAGAAGGTGCAAAAAAAGTAGGTTGACCAGCTTCAGTTTGCATATAAATTGCTCATTCTAGTTACCACAAACTTTAATATTTTTTATGTCATTCTACCATAATAAAACAAAGTCATTGATACTATTCAACACAGTTCAGTCAGTCTAAATTTTACCCAAAACTATGCACAACATGTGCAGGGATTTTTGCTTCCTGCTCATGACTTTATTTTCATCTATGTATATTTATTACAATAGAATTGCATGATAACTGCTCTTTTCAGTGGTTTGTTTATTTGTTTTAAGCTACGCACACACCGGACATGTGATGCCCGTTCAAGAGCACGCTGGACACTCTAGCGCATATACTTACAGTTGGAAGACGCTTGGTGCAAAATGTCAAAGTGGTGCGAATCTAGCGAATCTTGCTCCAGGCTTTGTCATTCACAGTTCTATTCTGCTATATGAAAGACTTGGTGTCATATAATTCTGGCTGGGCACAAACTGCAATTTTTATTTCGCATCCTTGATCAACTTTCAGACTTCTGTGAATGAAAGGGATGTCATCCATTCATCACTACCAAAATTGAGTCTCTGATTGGTCAAAGTTCAACTGCCTTTACATTGAGGACTTTTAAACTTGGGTAGCAGCATGTCAATGCGAGAGTTTTAAACACAGTAGCCTAAAATGCACATAGATTTATGCATGCATTTACACAGACTTTTCAATGGTAGTGGTTGTGCAAACGTCCGTTTCCGAGCCCTTTGTGAGCGCTGTATTAGAGGTCATTCCACACTATAGGAAACGTAAACTTGCTGGCAGATCATTGTGACCTTGTGCATTTTAAGGACAGGCAATTAAGCTTAGGCACTATTCAAAATTATGTTTCAAACTGTTTCATTCCACACCACCTACAAGAAAGAACAGACATCACACTTCTCAAAAGGCTTATTCTATAAGCAGTCATGCAGTTTATAGGTACAAACTTATAATTAATGTAAAGTACAAAACATTACAAATTACATTTGGTAAACAATGTGTGCTGAGGATGATAAAACTTAAAAAACACAAAGTTAAGCACAAACAAAAGTCAAAAGTAAAAGTCACACATCACTAAACTACTATAAGGACCAGTGGCTTAGCTTTTAATGACACTGTTGAAATGTACATCGTTGTTCTTTTCATATAGAACAATTGATTACTTCTGTTTTTTTGTTTTATTTGATTATGTATGCTTCTATATTTCTTGTTTCTTTCTTACAGTATACCCAATAAATCCACTGTAAAGTTGATTTTTTTCAGATACATGCCTGAGCACTTCCACAGGCAGACCCAATGTTTATACATCAATCAAAAAACTGTCACCATGACAACAATTGACCACCAAGTTTTACCTATTTGGGTACAACTCATCTCAACGTTTGAGCAAAGCCAACATTTTCCGTGTACAATTTCCATGGATTTGACAGCTTTTTGTCCTTATCTCATACATGTGCTGTTTGGGTGAAGTGATACATTGACATAAATATACATTGTTGGCAAATTTTTTATAATCTTAACTTCATGCACGTGTCATAAACAAACAAAAAAAGTAGATGATTTATTACATTTCACTTCTTTCCAAAAATTGTGGATGCTGTCATCTTTATTGACAAATGTCACTCCAGTTCAAAAGCAAAAAAAGGCTGTTATTGTGTTTGTGTTAAAAATTGATCTATATCTTAGAAATGACCTAAAAAGTGTATGTTTGGAAAAAGGAAAATGGGTAAAACCAAGTTAATAACCATGTGCTGTATAGTCAGCTTATTTTTTTTAAGGGCATCACTGACTGAGGTATATAGCATCCCTCTGGTGTTCAGTTTGTAGCAGCTGCCGGGCAGAAAAAAAGGGAATTTTTAGATTTAATAGTACGTAGGAGAGAGAAAAGCAATGAATAAATAAGAGGTTATACGGTGGTGCAATTCAAATCAGCCTTGGATTCAATTTGTTGATGGAATAGTAATAGCAAAGCCAGAGAAAGAAAGCAGAAAATGGTGTGTGATTTTCTTCACTTGCTTGCATCTCACCATGCTAATTTGTGTTTCATGCTCTCCAAATACAAGTATGAAAAGCCAACCCTGGCATACAATTGCATTTTTTTTAGTTATTATTATATGTGCATTATTGAGACACCTTTGCATGTGTTTACCTTTGTCATTTGAAATCATTAATCTCTTCTGCTGGTTGTGATGATAATTGTAAGAGCTTAACAGCCGTTTTTTCAGGAGAACTACTTTTGGCACAAGTGGCGGCCCACGTTTCATTATCGTGTTGTCTGCGCTTCTTCACGGGTCTCTTCAAAGACCACAAAAAAAAAGTCTGCAAAAAAGAAAGGCACAGCATAAATGTCCCTCCTAATGACTCTCAGCTAGACTACTCCTTGTATCATTTATGAGCCAAGAAGAAAGGCGGGCATCATTATAGTGAGCCCATGTGAAATCCACTAGCAGCATGATGCTCGACAAAAAGAATCCCCTCCTGGCACATTGGGCGTAATGGGACACATTAGCGTATCGTTAGCCTGTTAGCAAGCCTGGAGGTCAGACACTAGTTGCCAAATTCCTGCTGCTAAAGAGAAGAAGAGCATGTTCTAGCTGTCTGTGCGTTCATTTGTGGGCAGATAAGGCAAAGGCAATGATATTTTATCCAGATTTCAAAAATTCCAGAAGGGTTTGAGTGCGGATAGGGATAAGTGAGTACATTCAGGTTTACTATATCAGCTGTGACTGATCAAGTCAGAAGCTGACATTTATAAATGCCTCTTAGATTAAGTGTGGCTCAGTTCTTTATACTTCTAAGATATATCTCTTTTTCAAAGGAAACGCAAGATCTGCTTTAAAATACAGAGAAAATCAGTTCACCCCCCCTTTTTAAAAAAAATATCAAATCATTAAAAAAGCACAGCCAGGAAAAAAAAATCATTTTTAAAAAGGAAACATTTTCCATTCATTCCGTATCTCACTAGTGGGGAAATGGAACAGTCTGAAATGTCACCAGCCACAGATGGAGCATAATATGAGTCTATAAAACATGAGAGGCTGTTAAAGATGCTCATTGCATCAATCACAGTAAGTCCTTTGTGTCGAGAGTTGCTAATAGAGAGTTCAGCTTCATTTAAGGGTTTTGCTTTATCATAATGCTAAAATACATCCTTATAGTATTCACGACTCCATTATTAGTAATTTGTGAAGCAGCACAACACATGTATGCTACTTAGGTAGATTACAGAACAAGCAGGCAAAGACTAAGATGAAAGAAAAATGCCCAATAGATGAGGATGATGGGGAAAGGGGGAGAGTTAGAGGTTGTGGTCAAGGGCAATTCAATTAAGGGGAGAAATCAAAACAATGTCTTTCCCTATCTTTTACAGTTCGCTGCCGTTGAAAACATAACCCAGAAATATCATCTAATTTGATTCACCTTCAAAAGGACGTGCATCTTTTTACATCACAGGCTTGTGTGCTGCACCACGAGAAAATAAATCTGAGACGGTGCAACTAATGATCCTCGAGATCCTGTCAGCAAGAAGAATCACAGATTTTACAAACAAATTTTGAGTAACAATTAAGTAATTCACTATGCAAGCTCGCTTGAGGCTGGATGGTGGAAGGACGAGGATTTTTAAGGTTAGTTAGGGGCTAGTCAGCAAATAATAGGAAAGTCATCAGTGAGAGATGACTATCAATTAAAGGCACTTATGGCACTAATGATTGGCAAAAGGATCCTAATGAGGATATGTGAAGGTGGGTTCACATCTGTAGAAGTCAAGTGCAGCGTTAAGATTCAAGCGGCACGTCCAAAGCCGTAGAGTCTCAGCTACACATCACACTTTCAAGGTCATTAGATGCTGTAATCAATTTAGCTGCCTTTATTTTAGTGTGAAACAAAGTTGCCTTGTTTTAAAGGAACGACAGCAAAGTATTTGCTGTGGTACAGCAGGTGGTTACACTAATTACTTCCTTCTGTCAGCTAGAAGGCATGTTAATCAGTGAAATAGCCCGGTATAGTGAATGAAAACCTGGGCCATTCCCTGTCACACGGTTGCTTATCCATGCATTATAGGAAAGTTTAGAGACAGTGATCTCAGGCAGCTTCCATACACTAATTATACATCTGCTGATCGTACAAAAAATGGAAATAAATTGTTGAGTTTGCACCACTCTACAAGAAAAAATGAGTACAGCATGTTGGAAAAATACATCATTAATGTTGGGGAAAAATATTTTAAGATGATATGGCTTACATTTGCTTTAAACCTAAAAACATCACATTTAGCCATTAAAAACCATAGATTACACTGTCTTTTGATTAAAATTGGAAATCTGATTTTAAATAAAGCACATGAATATTGCATGATGTTGACTAACAGACAAAACCAAAGAAACACCAACACATCTGACATGTAAATCCAAAACAGGAACATTGGTCACATTTTTTTCTTTGCTTCATTGATGGGCAACAACAGTTATCACCTTTGCTTTGTACAAACTTCCTCAATACTCCTGAAAGTACTAAAACTTGGATGATTTGTACCAAAAAAAAATTAAATTACAAATTATTCTAATGCAGTGCATTGTGGTCTATGTCTGCCATTCTATTGAGCTGTGATGCACACTATTTTTTTGCAGAAACTTCTAGGTCTTTGGATTATGGAATTGTGTACATTTGAACACCCTGACAAATGACTAACACCCTATAAAGTACTCCACGTAGTTAGCAGTAAAAAGACATCGTTATTGATTTAAAACCACTGTTGACACAGTTTTATTTTTTTTAAATAAAATTGTGAGAAAAGTTGTAATTTTAAAGAAAAATCCAGCTTATTACACAAACATGCAAAGAAAAAGAAAAAAATAAAATGAAAAAAAAAAAACAAAAAGAAACCTTGGTCCCATTTTCCCTTCCCTTCAGAAACAACAACCTACAGTTATCCCATTGGGTTTTCGAGACCCGTAGTGTTACATTTTTGAGGGATCCTTGCTACTGTCAATCACTTTCAATACATTTATAACTAAGATTGCAAAATATTTGTGTTCACGCTGTATCAACAAGAGCAAAACAACTGGCCTGATGTGATGAAAAAGCTTTATGACAATACTGCTCCTTACTGGGATATGATGCACATCTGGGAATAAGCTGTGAATGTCTGGGGCTTTGAGCTCGCTCCACTGAGAAGGAAAACATTGTCTGAGCACAAAGGAGCAGGTTACCCATGACACCAAGCACACTCTCTGGTACCTCAGGGTATTTTATTATCTCAGTAGTAACCTGCTGACTGATGACCCCCATTACCAACCTGGCACACAGGTCAGGCATCTATTGCATCAAATAAACTGTACTTCATGACAAATTCACCACAAGGCCTAATGAAGTGAGAAAGTTGCTCTGGGAGAGCGGTGAAGGCATCTGTGCAGCGTTGAGATCATGTGAGAAGATGATCTATGTTAAAACCTCTAAGTCCAATGGCTGATTGTAACACATTGATTGATTTGGAAAAGAATAAATAAGATAAATAAAAAGCAAAAGAACAACACTTTTAGCTTTAACTTAAAAACAGCAGAGGACAAGTCCCCACTAAAACACAACACTAACTTTATCTGACCTTTGTTGTGAAAAATCTAGAAGGGAAAAAGGCAAGTTGTAAAACAGTGCCTAATAATGGAGTGAATTTAAATTCTATGATGTGACTTAATGTTCACAAAATAAGCTCCTCCAAAATAATTCAACTCTAGGTTTTCAGTGGTAATTAGGTAACTCTTTCAGAAACCTTGTTTAGCTTTGGAATCATTACAGACACATTTGCCAAACCAATATGGGTGCAATTCTCTAACAAAAAGAAAATATGAAGACAAAGTCTTTTTTGCCTCCAAGAACCTTTTTGAAAATGTTAGTTGGCATTTGACAAAGACCCACTTCAATAAAAATGGTGTTTAGGTGTTTTTAACATGTTCTTGCAGGATTTTTCTGATGATGGAGGACATATACAAGTAAAATGAAGCTTAAAATTGGATTGTTTTGCATTCTAATAATTTTGAATCAGGAGCTAACAAAAAAATATGCCTTTTTAAAAGATTATTTTTGGCTAAAAATGTATCAATCTTAATTAAAAAATCACTGGGAATGCTTGTACAATGGATCAAAATATGATCGCAGTGGGTCTTTATTATATAACATTTTTAATAAAAGTTTTTATTTTTATTGGCAATTGCCTGTTTTGTAACTTTTGCACAACTACAATTCCATCTAGTTTACCAAACCACAAATGAGTTTAAATGAAAATCTATACTTGAGTATTTAGTAATATATTTGTTTCTTTAAAAGTCAGTATGTAAATAACTAACTGGAGAGTAAACAGTTTAATCTTTGGTTCGAAATCAAAGGTGAAATTAAAAAAAAAATCCAGTTTTTATAATAACTGAGTTTTTCCTTAGTTTAGATCTTGTTGTAGTCAATTTGGGCCAACAATGTCTGAAATGCCCACAGAGCTTCTGTTGTGTCATATCATAGGCGTCAGCAAACTACTTTGGAGTCAAGTATGCAACATCAAACCCTCAAGAGATGTTCCAACAGCACCCTCCCACACCTGTCTGGGACCGGCCTTTCAGTGGTTGCCTCTCCTCTCTTTCCTCCCACTAGCAGCAGGGCGGGTGGTAATTAATTTCCACATTTAACTGGAAGGCAAAATGCTAACATCCTGGGACTGAGGCATGTGCCACCAGTCTACATTTTGGATTCAAGGGATTAGGATAATTAGCCCCCGGAAGAGTGGGCAGACAGATGGAGAGAGGAGATGGTGGCACTCCGTGGCCTGGGAGGCTGATCTCTCCTGTTCCTTCCTAAGCGTATGGAAACAACAAAGCTGTAAACAATAGTTTTAAAACTGAGAAAGAAAAAAACATATCTCAACAGAAACAGATTGCTGAATAGTTGTGCCTCAGGATAATCCTTTTCTCTGACTTGACATAGTTTGGAAAGATTTCAAACTGGGTTCTTGTACTGGGGAAACATGCTAGCAGTTGCAGACAAAACTGAATATGAACATTCCTGTGTGTGACTGTTTACACAAAAATGTAACCATCGGTTTTTATTCCTCAAACTAGCTGTCTTCTAATGTGCATGCTGGTTAGGCGGAGGGTTTTGACAGAAGCCCTGCTCTCTGCTCCGCTCAACCTGCAGAATCCCTCTGTAGGTTAATGAAAAAGAGAGTGGACTTGTTGCAAGTCACTGGTGCAGAAAACAGATGAACTCAGTTGGGCAACACTCATCCGATGTAACGAATAACAAAAGCATCAACCCAGAAGGCCAGGAGGAGGGATGGAGAGCACGAGAGGAGTGTAGGCATTACAACGTTGTAAACAAATGTTTTCCTAACATTAATTATTCTCTTTGAACACAGAGAGTACTGCTGCAACATTACAGCAGTGTTGCAATATGAACCGTTTATATTTACCACGACTTTGTAATCATGCCAGATGCTATGATAAATGTCAAAATGGTTTTGTATTGCACTGGTGCCGTCTGAGCATTTGTTTATCTGTGATAGGCTGTGAAATGGTAGCTCACATTGTCTCACATCGAACAGAGCTCCAACTCACCAGGCATAGGATGTCTATTAGATACCTAATATACATCTACTCTAGATGTCTACAGGACACATCTGACAACTCTATTATGTTATTCTATTAAACGTCCACCTATTTTATTCTGAAATATATCTGTATTTAGAGGTTTACTTTTCATTTACTTGTAGCACCTAATCTTGGAATATCTTTAGTTGTCTATTAGAGTACTTTTTCAAACATTTATTTGTAAAATAATAACAATAAGAATAATAGTAATACTGCAATTTTGCATCCATCCATTCATCTTCAGAACCCCTTTTGGGGTCACAGGTTTGCTGGTTCCAACCCAATTACTACTGAAGGTGGAGTACACCCTAATCGATTCACCAGTTTGTCACAGGGCCACATAAACCCACATTTTCAAACAGCAGTCAACCCATGAAAATTGAACTGTGGCAGAGGAAGCACATTAAAATTACAAGGATAGAAACATGCTTGACTTGTCTTTTCTATTTAATATTTAGTCAATGATTAAAAAAAGTACTCAAGTAGACATCTAAAATATCCCAAGTTTAGATGTTTACTGGTAGATGTTAGGAGACTTCTATATGTAGAACACTATAGATAGACATCTAATAGAGTAACAAAATAGATTTGTCTGAGATGTCCAGTAGACATCTACAATAGACGTCTATGTTTATTGGATGACCAATAGACATTTAAGATAGATGTCTACTAGTTACCTAATAGTCCTAGACATGATGGGACTCATGCAATTAACTGTGGGAAAGTCATTTGCTAGAGATCTAAAGTGCAATACGCAATAGATCTCTGTGAATTGATGTCTATCAAATGCATAATATCAGTATATCTATAGCTGTGAGCTTTGAAACATCCATGATTTAGATATCTTATAGATGTATCCGTGATTAACAAGATTAACACTTGTTTTTCTTTTTTCTAGATTTTGCACTTTTTCTTATTTTTTTCTGTACTTCCACAGGTATAGTTTATGCTTACAACTCAAAAACCCAAATAACTCAAAATGAATGCTTCATATAATAAAAGTATCAGGTTGGAAACAAATAGTTTCCGTTTAGTGACCCGGGTGAAAGTTTTGGCATTTTTTTCACTGGATATCTCAAAAAATATTTAAAAAAAACACTAGCAGTTTTCCTTAAACAATCCAAAATGTGTGACTACATGAACGGCTACACGCAAGACAAAAAAAAAAAAAAAAGGAAAGCAGGTGAGAAGAGCTGAAAATTTGCTCTCTGACGCCTTCCAAAGTACAATTTTATCTTTTAAAGAAATAAAAAAAAAAAAAAAAAAAAACCTAAAATAATAAATAATCAAAAATAATTTCGACCAGCACCTCTACTGTAAATGTTACAGTTCATTTCAGCTTTGATTTACATTGATTTCTACATAAGCTCTATACCAGTTCCGAGTATTAAAACACTAAGGATACATTTCTGAAGGCCACCATACAAACATCAATAAATAAATCTTGATTCACTGACCCACAAACCACAAGAGATTTCTCTATGTCAATGCATCTTCGTTGGACTCTGGCTCTACAGGCCTTTCTTGATGAAAGTTTAAATCTGCATTCATTGATTTTCTGCTTTTATTTATATATTTATGCATGTTTATATATTTTTTCTGAAGTCTATATCCTGGTGAAGTGCAACAAGCTGTAAAGTCCGCATTGATTAGTTATAGCACAGTGGATTGTGTTTTCTTTTATGATTCTTTAAAATGTTTCGCAAACATAGGGCAACAACATGGTCCAGCAAGATCCATAGTTTGAAATGTAACTCAGCTGTAGGATAAATAAAAGAACTCCATTGCTGAAAGAATCAACTTAAAGCAAACAAACTAAAAGCAGAAGTTGCTTTATTTATAGACTTTATTACATCAGTTTTATAACTATAAAAGTCAAAAAAGTTTGTTAAAGAAAAAGTCATTACTAAGATTTAAATGTAAACTTTTGTGTTTAAGAGCACTACCATGTGAAGAAATGCGCTTCATCCTCTGCGGCACTGCACAACTCCAATCACCCTGCCAGTAGAGGGAAAGCCAACCAGTCGCTATGGCTCCTCCATTAAAGAACACTTTTACAGCTTCACAGGCCCCTACAATTAGAGCAAAAGGGAGGAGCTAGAGAGGTAGGGAAGCAATTCCTATTCGGCCTGAGTCTGTGGAAAGGACATTCAATTATTCAACTGGGTCGATAAACAATCTTTACAGCTAAGGAAATTATGATGCTTAGTAAACTACAATGATTAATTATTATATGAGGTCTTGTTGCATTTTGGGATATATAAATATATATTTTTTTAAATAATAAATGTTTTGGATGTTTGGCATAAAAACTTTTCAAATATGTGTTGGCTGCGCATGAAAAGACTAACAGAATTTTACCATAGGAAATCACATATAGGGTCTGTTTTTACATTTCTATTTTTTTTTTTTCAAAGTTTTTGCTTTAAAAAGACTGTCAACAACAGCAGTGTCATAATTAATAGTTTATTTTTTTGTTTTTATTAAAAACATATGATGTATTCATGGCTGAAGTTTAGATGCTCCTTTTCAAGCCTAAATGTATTTCAACAAGAGATTAGAATAAGATGACACAAACCTGCTCATTAATAGAGAACCAGATGAGTAGGCTTTTACTTCCACATAAATTATAAATAAAAAATGAAAATTTAATAAAACATAGAAGTTCTTTTTTTGCCTTTGAGTTCTCCCTCTGCAAAGTGAAGCAACATTTCTGACAATACTAATGTTACATGGCTCCCAACACGTGTTCGGCCTAACGATTTCTACTGCCTCCTGACAGCTTTAGCCATATCTTTCCTCTCAGAGTCTGTTTCTGGGTTTTTTGCTTCCTCGCCCCATGAAAAGCACAGGGAAAAAAATAAGTGACAGTTAGCTCCAGAGACTCCTGTGCAGTGGTGCAACATGTCTGAGGCTGGCATCTGACAGACCGCAATAGGGGGCCTCCAATTGTGAAAGGCTGAAGCAGTGAGGGAGGGGAGTCTGAGCATAGTGAAGTCCTTTGACAGGTAGACACCAGGTGTGAGTAAAAAGGATGTACTTGTACCTGTGCAGAGGAGCTTCATGACTCCAGTTGTCTGATGTTCTATCTGATGGCTTGTCTGTCTTTTTTTATTTCTTTTTTAAGCTGATGTGCCATTTGTAATGGCATTCAGTGGTGTTTAGCTCTTTTTCTTGTAATTTGATCAGGCAATAACACCATCTCCTCTCCCTGTTGTACAGAAATGCTTTGCAGTTTTCAACTTCCACTTTTAAATTGTTGCCTTTCTTGTGCAGTGCCTGATGCAAAAACTCTCAGTCTTCTAGCTATTCCAGTGAATAAAAGCCTTTGAGGTGAGCTGACTATAAGTGCTTCACTTGCAGTTTAATTACAGTTCACTCAGAAGTTAACAGCCTCACGTGATGAGTAAATTCCTGGCCAACCTTGGTCTTAATCAATTTGACTGACCTAACATATGCTGTTTTGTTTACCTAATTTTCTATAAGGCACACTTAAAAGCTTTATTTATTTATTTTTTAATACAAAAAACAGTACACTTCCTAATTAGAAGCAGCTTATTTTTGGGTCAAATCTGTTTGTGCTTACTAGGTGTCAAGGACATTTTGAGAGGTAAATGGGGCCCTTTCAAGATTTCAGTCTCTTTTACGTGTTGCAAACAAAGTTGGGTGTTATTGTAAATACGCTAATGCGGCTAACCTGCTGCAGTGTCAGATTGTGGATTTTTTTTTTTTTTGCTTGTTGCTAACAAGGTTGGGAGTAGCAAACAGTTATACAATAATGTGGCTAACGTGTAGCGTGTTATAAAGGTTAGGTATTTTTGAATATACACTAACACTGCTTATGTGTTGTGGTGTCTGACTATGTTCTTACATGTTGCTAACAATGTTGTTAGCGTAGTCACAGTAACGTTTGTTTCAGTGGGTTCATGTTGCCTTACAAGGTTGTGAGTTACAGGTATTGTGAATAAGCTAACATGTAGCGTTGTTGAATTTTCTTTTTTTTTTATGTGTTACTAACAGTTGTAGAAGTTTGCGTAGTCAGAAACTTTTTTAGCGGGATCAGTCTGTTCTTTTAAGTGCTTCAAATAAAGTTGGGAGTCACAGGAATTGAGAAAGCGCTAATCTTGCTCACGGTTTGAATGTGACTATTGTGTGGCATGTTACAAACAAGAATTACTGTGAAAATAGTTAATAAAGTCTGACTGACTGGACATAGCTCTGAATCTTTAGTCTCGCTTATTGCATTTTATATCATTGCGTCATTTATTTGGCATACGTTTGAAAATAAACCATTCTTTGACGGTGCACCTTGTAATCAGGTGATCCTCGTAGTGCAAAAAATATGGTACATAGAAAAAGATTAAAAAAAAAAACACTGTTCAGGTTCTTTTTGATCTTGAATTATTTTAAAGTTAAATAAAAAATTCAGATTTGCTTTAATAATTTCTTAATAGAAAAAAAGAGGGTGATACATGTATGGGTGAGAAAGAGGAAGGAAAAGTGAGAGTTTTGCTGGTAAATCTCTCTTTAAGTTTAATGGGTAACAGTTGCATGACTTTGAAGAAGACTAGAGAAGAAAATAAAAACAAAGTGTGATCTGACACATGGCAAGAAAACAATAGGTTGTTATCCTAGATCATAACCACCATAAATCTCTGGTAGGTAGATGAGCAGCATCTAGAGCGCATGCATCATTTTTATAAGCTTTAGTCTAAATTTAGCTATTTGTATCTTTTGGGAAATGCACACAGACTGGTTATTTTTCTTAACAACAACACCTGGCACAGAGAGCAGTGCTGTAGCTTTTACACAGCAGACCCTTGCTTGAAAGAAGAATAATTATGTCCAAATTACCTGGTAAGCAATCATTTAATTTTCTGTGTCACATTGAATAAGGATTAATTTGCAGGCAAATATTACAAAATGAATTATTGAACAACTCATCTCCCAAGCCAAATTAATCTTGAGGATTGATGGTGTGGATGTAACCTGTGATTGGAGGAACATATTTCATGAGCCACTAGCGGTGCGCTACGCACTCACAAGGGCATTACCAAATGATGACTTGATTTCGACTAACTGCCCCCATTTGGAATCTTGGTTATACAACAAATAAATAAAAAAAGGTGTTGTCGGTTGGGCAGTAGAGCGAATTATGATCGCGCAGTCAGTCAGCTTTTTAATTAAGTCAGTTAACGGATTATGACAGCTTCTGAAACACTGAGTCTCATGTAATGACTCATGAAGTGATCTGTCCTTATTCCTCCAGACAGAGAAAAGTGATTCAGTGCAGCGCCCTTTAAACATTGAGCAGGGCTACGTGGATGTTTGAGATGAAGAACTTGGCAATGCTCAAGAGTTCTTCATCAGTCTGCCACTCCTCACAACATCACAATAGAATACAATAAACTAGATAGACCAGGTTTTATTCAACTTTTTATTTAAACATTTTGATGCTTTTGACTAACACCTTTGAATAATCCAGGTCCTTAACTTCATTCACTTATCGGCTTTATAATAGCTTTTAAATTTCAAGCACTCACATTAGATAGACTGTCACTTTTATTGTGTGAAAGTCCTTCAGTCAAGAATTAGATCATTGTTGGGTTTTTTCTTTTTTTTTTTTCCAATGTGCCGGTTTTTAGTATTCCTATAATGTCACCTCTCCTTTGGTCAGGAGTTGTGCTTGTTCTAGGCTCTTGCTCCCTCAAGCACCCTTGAGCTTTGCCAGAGGGGTTTAGTGGGTTCCTCCTCTCAAATAGCCTTCATTACAATGTTTTACAGCTGTAGACAAAACACTTGCATATTGGGGTGTGTCATCAAGCTTTATGAGTGTCAGCATAATGTAAAAGACAGTCACAAAATGCCAGACTCCTTAGAACAAAATAATTGAAAAAAATATGTATTTTATAAGCTTTTTTTAAATAAAATGTCATCAATTCCTTTTTTTGAGATTACAGCACAAAACAACACAATTATGTGCTACTTTTGGTAAACTAGAGCTAAAACATTGCACTAGAGCCCCAAAATATAGCAAAAAAAAGTTAGAATTTTATAGAAATACAAACCATATTTTAGATAGAAATTTGCACAATCTTTTTTAGGACAAGTATTAAACTAGTCCACATCCACAAGTTATACATATTTTATTCAGCCAGGCTGTTTCGAAAAATCATCTAGATTCTAGGAAAATTCCATCATAATCCCTCAACCCTAAGGCTATTAAAACAAACAAACAAAAAAAAGTTACATTTATTCATCTGTGTGGGCAAACGCAGTGTTATTACGAAGTTGTGTTTACATGAAAATTGTCATGTTGGTTGTGCGTTTGTATAAATGGTAAATATATTTTCAACACTATAGGCAAAAGACAGTTGGTTGGCCTTAGTTCATAACAATTAGCCATTTCTTCTTGTGTGTATGTGACAATAAGTGTAGAAAAGCAATTAGAAGTTGACAAAAATAGCAGCATGGCCAACCTTTTCTGGCTTTCCAACTGACACCACAAACCTAAAATACTAATGATTTAACATCTCAAGCATCTCAACATCTCATAACAAGAAACCCTGCAATCTATAAAACAGTGTGATTTTATATCATTCAAAGATAAATGTTGGCATAAACATTTAAGAAATATTCCTATAAGTAAAATAAAAACTGCCTAAAGATTTATAGTGAGCTGAAAATAAACCAAATATGTTGTTCAGTGTAGTACAATTTTAGTGTATCTGAGAAACAATAGTTTCCTTTTTTCATGTTTTATTTCTGCTTTTACATTTAGGTTGACATTGACATTTAACTTTCCATTCTATATTCCTGTCATCTCTCTTTGTTTTTTAACACTGGGTTTGAATTGTTGTTACAGCTACTCTCCATTTCTTGAGTTTTTCCCGATTATTTAACCAGCTTTAGTTTCACTTTGTCTCTAACAGATCTTGGTGTAAATGTTGTGGTAACCAGTCCCATTGTTCACAGTGGGTTATTTGGGATTGAATGTGTTTCTCTTTTGATGTCTCTTATATTTTTCGCTTAAAAAAAAAAAACAAAAAACAAAACCTGCATTCAGGCCTCCCACAACCCTAAAATTGTATAATTTTTGCCCCAGAGACTCACATTTTCAATTTAACTGCTTTAACTTGATATAAAAAGTCTCTAAAAGCCCAACCTAAAAACAACATTTATAGCATTAAAGCTAATAGATCTGTTTTTCGGAAGTGGACGAGACAGCTGCTTTTAGGGTGTTTGTAATGATGGATTTAGAGAAAAATATGTTACAAACCAAACATTATTATAATGTAGTTCACGGTGACACTTCCCTTTCTGTATTAACATTCCATGTTCATTCCCTTCTACAGTTTAAAGCCTGGGTTGTCTATAGCCTGAGTATAAATCATCATTTCACTTCAGACAGGTCAGGTTTTCTATTATGTTTAGCAGGTGAATGCTCAGGCATGATGAACAACCTGCTGTGTAGGCGATCCACCAAGTGCACGCTTCTCATATGTTCTTTGAACAACAAAGTAGGAATGATTGCCAGTATCGTCCATACTATGCTGCTTTAGCAGGATGCATTGTCCATGTCAGGAATCAAAGCAAACGGGAAAGACAATTGACAGCATGCTGTGCAGCACATCACACAAGAGTAAGGAGATATTTAGGAAAAAAAGGTTCCTGGTGGGTTTGGGAATAAACGTTGTTGCCAGGATGTCCCCTAAAACTTTTTCTTGGTTCATATTCAAACATGCCTAAGTCTGAAGATACTTTTACATCGCCCTCAGCAACATATGATGAAGCAGCTAGTTTCAATAATAATAATCATCTTTGTAATTGCACAAAAACGTTCAAAACTCTCACATTCGCATATTGCTGCATAAGACTTTACTGTATTCCAGGGACTACGTACAAAATGCCATTGAACGCATGTTGCCAGTTGAACCTAGTCAAACTTTGACCAGTCATGGACTCAGATTTTTTAGTGACGTGGTGAAACTCACCAAACTCAGAGCGCTTTGACATTTGACAGTGGGAAAAGAAGAAGAAGCCCCTTCCTGTTTGCCCAGTGTTAACACCATGGGCTACATGCTTGTTCAAGAAAGCACGTCAAATATTCATGTAGCAAGTAGCTTTCTATTTTTTAAGGACCCACTCTGATGAAAATTGTGTTTTTTTGGTGTTTTTATCATGTTCTTGTGGCATTTTCCTGATGATGGAGGACATCTATGAAAACAATAAATGTACAAAATTTAGTTTCTAAGTATCTTTGAATTACAATTGTGAATCAGGAGGTAAAGGGAGTGGCCCTGGACCAATGGTACCACTCAAAACTCAAAGACAATTTTCTGATGTACTACTACTGCTTTGCAGAAACCAAGTCCTAAAAAACAAACCCATTTTTATTTATGTATTTATTTAGGCATAATCATAATTAAAAGACTACTGGTAATACTTTTAAAATAGCTCCAAAGATGACCGGAGTGGATCATTAGTTATGTCTAGTAGCAAACGTAATGCATTTTTTTTAAATATAACCTATTTGGTAATAAGCTGCACATATTTAAACTTAAAATAAAAAGTGATGACGACTATCCTATAGTTTATTTGACAAATGTTTATCATTTAGAAAGTTAGACATACCAGATCTAAAAAATAGGTAGGAGAAAACAAACTATAGAATACAATTTTGCTTTTAAGATTTACTTTATTAGTGCATGTGCAATAAAACACATTCTTAATGGGTTTGTTTTAAATGGTCTAATGGCGTTTTTGGTCTGTTTCCAAAATACTGAGAAAGCCAATACCGTTATAATTTAGCTCTAACTTGTGTATTTTTGTCAAGGGCACAGATCTAATTAGAATTTCCCCCTTATGCCACTCACTAACTTTTTTGTTTTGTGCCTTGGGTTTTTGACTCACAAGTGCTGGCTTTGATTTGGACTTCACTGCGGTTGGTGTTGCGAGGGAACTTGGCTCTAAGAACAAAGATCAGTGATGGGACTTGTTGCACCTGTCAGAGCTGACCAGATCAGGTAATGAGGAAAGTCCCACAGGAAGTTAACGAAGCCATTAAGCACTCATGTGTGAAACTGCAAGGAAGCCGTGGTGTTAAATCGTTGCAGCCAAATTAAGATTCACTGCACATGGCACTGAAATGTAAATATCCTGCCTTTGCAAGGATGAGCTGGCCTCCTTTTCCGTGCTCTAATCGGCTTTGAAAAGACGGTGCAAAGTGCTTAGGAATAATGCTTGTGCTCTGTGATAAAACAGGCAGCTTTTATTATAAACCTACAATAGGCATGCCATGTTTGAAAAAGAACAAAAATGTAAGCTTTGAACATTTTGTTCACCAGACTAAGTATAAATGGCTCCTATTCACAACAAAAAATAAGAACAACACATTTCTTGCACACTATCTCTTGTCTGATCAACACGTTTTGTCTTCTCCAATCTCTGCTGATGTGTTTTGCCCCCTTGTATTAATAAATGTACCCAACATTAAGATATAGAGTGAAACTAATCATAATAAAAATAAATAAAATAAATAAAATAAATAACATATGAATTTAGTAATTTCAAAAAGTACATTTCCATAAAAAACTATATAAAATTTGTGACTTCACATTTGATCAGACACATTGTGATATACTTTAGATTTAAAATACAATATATGTTTTATTGTTCCATAAGAATCAATGGTGACATCAGTGTCACAGAAAAAAATATTGGATCTGTGTTGTGTGGTCCACTTGGTTTCTCGTATTTTTCATATAATTTTATTTTTAACCCCCTTGACATCTGGATGTATTCCCAGAAATGGCAAATAAATAAATAAACCTAAGGAACACTTACCGCTATATTTTTCTTTTCAAGTAGATGCTAAAATAATTTATTTTGGAGCCACATTGGTTTGATGTGTATTTGCATCAATAGACGTCACGGGGTTAATAAAAAAAATGATCTGGGCTCATTAGTACGGTGCATACACCAAATCCACTGACGTTAGAAATTGGAATGTCAAATAAAGTGAGATTCTTTTTTAAGCAAATCAAAACATGTAATGTAAATCATGGAAACCATAAATGTTCTACATTTTTATTTGCATTGGCATTGTGCTAGAATTTCCAAGCTGTGATGTCCATACATGGCTTTTCAGCAAAATTGTTTCTGTGCAGTTGTTGGTTAGAATAAATGCAATTGTCAAGTAATGTCTCCTTAGTATTGTGTGGGACACAGTGGAGTGTCGATGATTGCGCTGTTGAATAGTGCAATAATATGTAATGTCTGTGTTTTTAAAGTATACCTTGGTGGAGGATGCGGTGCATTTGGTGTTTTAGAGTCTTGAAGAAATGTGACACATACTGTTTTAAAGTCTAATAGCTGGGGGGTAGAAACTCCTCCTGAGTCTCCATTTTGGCTGTGATGCTCCTTAACGGTTTCAAGCAGATGGAGCAGACATTCAGGAGGGTGGGATGAGTTGTTGATGAACCTCACATCTCTGCTTTTGCATTTCCTTGGTGCAGTTGTGCTGCAGAGAGAGCTGATCTGCTGTGTCGTTCAGCAGCACTGATCAGTCTCGGTGGGCCTTTAACCAAGGCTGCCAATCATAAATGCAGTCAAACAGGAAGGCACTCCTACAGGGATGAACTGAACTTAGTTTTAATGCAATATTAGGGTGATGAGTTAAAAGTGAAAATCCTAAAAGATCAAGAGAGGTCTGATATCATCAGCTGGGAGTGGAAATTTTACAAATTACCCTATTTTAACAGTGTTCAGAATTGCCCGAAAAAAAAAAAAAAAAAGGTTGTATCATTTTGCTTGTTCAAGCTGACATCTGGCTCAAAACTGTACGGCTGAATGCCTCAGATATTTTTTGACATTTTTATGTGCTGGTAATGCCAGGTTGGCATTATGAGATTATTGTAAACAAAGGGATGATGGTAAAATGAGGGAAGGTTTACTCCAGAACAACAGTCCCACCCAGAACTCAGAGGCAAATTTCTAATGAACTCCAGCTGTTTTGCAGAAACTATGTCCTAGAAAAGGCATTATCATAATTAAAAGACCACTGGGACGCTTTTAAAAAAGCTCAAAAGAGGATCAGAGCGAGACATTAAAGTTTCTCTGAGGTTTAGATTTGAAACATTATGACCTTTACTCAGTATATGACAACTGACCAGTCTTTACAATGATTGCTTCTTCATGTCTGTTAATCCTTGAGAGCACACGGCTCTCTCTCCATCCCCCGCAGGGGAATAATCTCCCTTATCACACCAGCAGAAAAGTAAGAGAACCTGGATGAAAAAGAGCACCTTGGGGTTCAATTCTGACGTGTTAAATTTGGTGTTGTTCCAGAAGATGCGCAACGCAAGTCAGTCCAGTTCACTGAGTGCAATCTGTCCCAGAAACCAGATGATCCAAATGATCTGACCTGCACCTCCTCATCATTTGTCTGCATTACTATTGCCTGTGTGGTCCGACCGGAAATAAGTGGAACAGGTTTATATATAGCAACACCTGCAAGGACATAAAGAGAAATATAAGGTGACTGACTAGATGAGTGCAACAAAAATATCCCTCTGTTAAAAAATTCAGACTTGAATTTAGATTGGTTTTTTTTTATTTGCATTTTTAACACATATTAATGCAAACTAAGTTTTGTTTGCAGACAAATGTCATTGCGTTCCCTCCATTGTGCTTGAAAATTCAATGAGGTTCAGAGAAAAAGTGTCTTTCTTTTTACAAAAGTAAAAGATGAGATTGTAAAAGATAATTAACCTTCTTTTTTTTTTTTTCTTTATTCTGCCTCTAGCAAAGGACAATAATTTCTAAGGCTGGGTGGCTATAATAGCACTGTCAGGGAGTTTTATGTGTAGCTTAACCGAATCTCTTGTTCTAATTATGTTAAGCATTAAAGAAACTAACTGGTTGTCAAAACTGTGTGGTGGTAATGTGGCAAAATTAAACAACCCTCTTTCCTTTCATTTGAGACTATGTGCTGAAGAAAAAACATGGTGGAATAAACATTGATTTTACTATTAGTGTCTTCTACAAAGATACAATTTGAATGGTTTGGTTAAAATGTTTTAGATTTCCATATTGTTCTGTCTTTTTCTTCTATAAATCACCATTTTAATAATAAAAAAGTTAAATGTTGCCTAAATTAGCATTTAAAACATGTTCTAATTGTCCTAATTATTAAGCCAAAAGATCAACCAGTCAGTTTCTAATAAAAAAAAAAAATTATTTAGTTTTTTATTTCAGTGTCATTGTCCCATAGTGACCATGCACAAAAACATGAATATAAAAGTCGAAAGTGAGGTCTTGATGTCAACGTCTGTTTCACTCAGGCTGCTGTTTCAGTAACACCTGTCAGATTACATTGATTGTAACGTAAAGTCCAACGCAGTGAAAGGAGTGTAGGGTGAACAAGTAAATGAATGTGTGTGGCCAAGAGTGTGTCATGTTTTTAGGTGAGCAGGCTGACAAAGCCTTAAATTGAAAACAGGAAAGTAGGGGAAAATGACCCCACTGGAATACAATTCAAAGGGCTTTTATTGTGGCGGTTTGGAAGCTTTCACAAGTTTTAATTCTGTATAATAAAGTTCAGCCAGTCTGAAGAGGTATCAAGTATAAAATTAAAATCATTTAGCTTCTTTGTTTTAGAAGGTCAAAGGTACAAAATAGGTTGACTGAATAAGGGTGTTTGTATGTCATATGTATTGTCACAGCACATTGTAGTAAAAATCCAGACTCGACATTTTTTCCATGAAACAGTCCTGCATTTTTTTTCCTTTTTCCTGCTGTTCTAAAGTGGTGATCTCATTGAATTGATGGGGGAGCCTGCAGGGTTTTTTTGACACATGTTTTGTTGTCAGTCTGAATGTGGTCTTAGTCTGCCGCAGTAGCTGCTGACATCCTCACTGAAATTGCTCTGTTTAGCTTTCCTGAACTGCAGAGCCCACTTCCCTGCACACTTACCTGGATCACTTCTTAAAAGATGTCATCCCGGGAACAGGAATGAAGTTTTGTTTTTGCAGAAAATCTCATCCAAATGTTTTTATATTTCTGATTGTTTCTACTCATCTGAAAAATGTAATAGTTAGGAATGCAATTATGATTTGTTTTATTCAATATGTTGGAAAACAGGTTGTTCAAGAATGATTTTATAAAAAAAATCTTATCGATCTTCTTAAATGTTTTTGATTTAGCCTAATTATCTGCCTGATAACACAATATTTTGTGCAAGACCTGATGAAGAAATCCAGTGCAACAACTACAAACAATACAGTTAAAGGAGCAATCACTTAAAAAATGTCAAGGTTAAACCAAGTCTCTTGAAATGCCTGTTTGAGAAACTGTACAATGCTCATTTTTTCCCTAAATGCTTCTGATTAAAAAAAAAACAAAAAAACAGATCTCTTAAAAAAACCTGAAAGGGTGTAGATGGCCTGGAGCAGATTTAACAGGCTTTGAAAAAAGGCTTCAAAGCTGGTGAGTGCTTTAGACATCATCTCCAAGGGACCACATCATAGCTTGAAAGATACATTTTAAGTCAAAGATAAAATCAAATCATGTGCAAAATTGTAAGTTATTTGTATAGACTTTATATGAGAACTGGACTGAGTATGATCTTCTCCCTCACATTCCAAATAGGAAGTAACTGCTGGCTCCAAGAAGTGACTTCTATAGAAAAATAAACAGCCAATACTTGGTTTTTATATTTATCACAATAACCTACTCCTACTTTTTAAAACTTGTTCTTTCTAATCCTAAATTTTTTTCATGATTTTTTTTCTTTATTGCAAGTTATAAACTGACTAATCAGATGTCTCAATATAAGCATGTGGTGCCCCCACCTTGAACATTAAAAACATTTGATTGACAGATTCCCACTCTCCATGAAAAGCGGACTTCCAACAAGGTCACTCCTGATTGGCAACAGTAGTTGCCATAGAAACTTTGACTCAGACCAACTTGGAGCAATCACTGCTTACTGACCTTGTCTGGCTCCAAATGGTGGCATCAGTATCTCTAAAAAATGGCAACTGAATTGACTTCATTTCATTGGAGCCGGAAATAAGCCGTTTTCTATGACGCTTCACTTGCTCATTCCAGTTCTTTTATATGATCAATGTGTATAGGAGTTATCTTTATGTAGGTTAAGAAGTGAAAGAGATTTATTTAAGGCAACCAGAGCTATAAGTGTTTGGGGTTATAACAGAGACTTTTTTTAGAAATGTATTTGAAACCATGAGACATTCACATGTTAATGTCAAGCCAATTTTTGTGGACAATGTAGATGTTCTTTATATTTGTTTGTCTACAGGGAAAACTGGCTGTAGGTAGGCTATAGAAGGTTGGCCCATTATGGACTAGCTTTAGTAACTATTGTCTCATTCCTTCTTTCTCTGGCAGAGCCTTTTTCCTGAACTGGCACTGGAGGTTAGGATTTGGTAGTGAAGGGTTTACCTCAATGAAAACAATGGCTACAGTCAGGGGACATGCATGTTTGTGTGGCTCATTCTTTAATGGAATAGATTCAAACTGAAAAATAACATATAAGCCTTGAACTAATTAAGGAGATTCATGATGCTGCTGAATTGCACATCTCTTGTTTTTATGCAATGTCCAGTAGGGTTTTCTTTGCGTAAGAAGCTAATCGACAGCTTTTAGAGCATGTAGGGGCAAAGCTATTACTTCTATTTTAACGTTGAGTTGAAGCATTTTTATTGCAGGCACGCCTGGCACCCCTAATCATGACCAGGGTGCCCTGTATGGTGCAGAGCACAGGCTCCCGCCCTGACAGATTATCCAGCGTGAATGTTTGGGAATGATAATGAGATCAAAACACCTCACTAAGCTGGGAAGAGAGGGTGAAGACTGGAGAGGAAGGGAGAGGAAGAGAAAAGCTAGCAGGAGTGAGCAGAGAAGAAGGTGAGCGATAGCTGCAATAAATTGCAGAAGCAGAACCACTTGAGCATAAAATTAGATTTTACAAATGTGTTGTTACCTGACAGTTCACTGACAGAGAAGATATCACAGCTTTATGGGGATGCATGAGTACTACTAATCGTATCAAATAAATAAGAATGCTTCTCAGCTGTGATGGAGCGGGATGAGATTCAGTGTGGACAGTCAATGAGTTGCCTACAGATATAATTAAAACAGCCTTTCTCATTATAGACTCAAACTTTTCAGATCCAATCTGTACAGTATGTTATGATGAAGTATGAAATCCATATGACTTATATAAACACTATGACACTTAAACAATGTCATCCACTGATTTCAATTTAGCATTGCTCCTTCAGGGAAGAACTTGATGTAAAAGCTGAAAGACCCACTCTGATGAAAAATGCCACTTTGTTGTTTTTAACTTTTTCTTGGAGCATTGGAAGACACGTTAAAAAAATTATCTCAAAAAAGCATTTCTGAGTATTTCTTTATTCAAATTGTTGTGAATCAGGAGCAGATGAAAATTGCCGTTGGAAAAAGAGCTTTTTTTTTAACATAAAAAATGCACTAGGCAGGCCACGAGCGCCTTCCTCCATTCCGCAATGGGAAGGGAAAAAGGGGGAAGGGGCTCCCCACCAATGGTCTCGCCCACAACTCTGAGAAACATTTCTATTAAATCGCTGCTGCTCTGCAGAACTGATGTCCTGTAACACAACAGTTTTTTTTTTTTGTTTTGTTTTGTTTCCAGTTTTGGCTAAAAACAACATAATCAAAAGACCAGTGGAAATGCTTTTAAGACAGCTCAAAAAATGATTGGAGTAGATCTTTAAACATGCATCACCTTTTCTGCACTCATATTTATATTAGAGGATTAAGAAGATGAGTTAGAAACTAGGCAGAAAATAACATTTTCTAAGTAAAAAAATATAAAAATAAAAAATATTTTTTCCATTCTCACCAATTGCCAAAGTAAAAATTAAAAGTGTCATTCCCGAGCAGAGTGCTATGAGGGATTTGAGGAAACAATTATTTGTTACTGGTGGTTACAATAGCAAGTTAAATACATCATTAGGACAACAATGGAGCCTGAATGAATCAGTCTGAATGACGGATAGAAGCTCTAATTCAAGTAAGCCTATTGGAGAGACAGTTTGAGTGAGAGACACACAAGCAAGCATCATCCATCTATGTACTGCAAAGAAAAGGCTTCATGTGTGCTAACCTTTGTGTGTACGTCATTATATCCCAAGTCGATGCAGATGCTAAAAACGCACCGTCTTTGTCGACGATTGTGTTGCGGAAAAAGTAAGTGAAAGTTAAATTCAAACTTATGCTATGAATCCATTTAAAGCACACAATCTAACAAAGTAAACAAAATGAAAATTAAGATTATAATCCACAAAAAAGAAAAAAATCCATCTCTGCTCTGGAACAAGACTGGTGCTCTTAACCTTTTTTTTTCTTTTTTGTCTATCTTGCTGTCATCGCCTGGTTGGCTTTAGGGCTGAATTTGGTGTGCTACAATAGGAGTTTGGAGGTTTTATTTTCAATGCCATGGTTGCTTGTGCTATTCCTTGAGTAGTTCTTTGACTGCGGTAAGGCCCATTTTCCAGCCACAGGAAGGCGGCTGCCAGCGGTGAGTGCTTACGCCCTGGGAAAAGTGTTTGATCTGTAATAATGGGCTTGCTCTAGACGAACTGTGCATCCCCAGAAAACAGACAAGACCAGGCTCATGCAGAGACCTCTGAAGGGGCAGGTGCTCAATTATATAAAAAGGAGGCATCTTACAACAGATATTTTTTGTTAAGACTGATGTGAGGCAGGAATTTCTCCATTGTGGGATAGATAAAGTCTATCTCATCTTGATCTTCTCTGACCTGGCTGCTTCTGTTTTTTTTCATTTAATTCAAGTTTCTCCTAAATGTACCTGGTTGCTTTATTCAAAATAAAATCTATTTCCTCTATCATTTTCAATTATTGGATATTCCCCAATTTTACTGTCTTTAAATTCATTTGATTGTTGTTAGGTTTTTTTTTTGCTTTTTTTTTTTTTGCTTTTTCTTAGCTGTTCTTTGTTACTACAGAACTTTTTTTGTTGACCATTTTAGAAACATTTTTATTACCTGACTTTTGTTGACTGGAACATATTATTTCAACAGCCAGCAATCTTTTGGTGCTCTTTCTAAATCAGTTACTCGTGGATCCATTGCCTTTACCAGTGTTTGTTTTTAGCTTTGTTTTTAACTTTGCTCTAAAATACTATGACTAGTAACAGAAAATTGATGTTTTCATTGTAGTAAAAGCACACAGATAGTGTGTTATGCACTAGTAATGTGTGTCATTCATGAACTGACAACACCATTCTTTAAGCTTTGTCAGATGCAGCATTGATTACTGTAATTAATATCTGAGGCACCAAAGTGAAAAAAATAGAGAATTTTTCCTGCCTATGAATTTTCTAAATTTATCATATATATAAATAAAAACACTAATATGAAACCTACTCGCAGATATTTTTCAGACTTAAGAGCAACATGTGGGGTATCATTTGATCCATGTTTGATTGTAAACAATTGCTTATTTTATTTCATGCCCAATAATTATTCATGCCCATGAATATGTTTTAATATTTTTCCTACATCTTTCTGTTTTATTAGTTGTTTTTTGTACCTGAACAGTTTTAGCAGACTTGAAAAATGACTAACTGAGACTTGACAAGACAAAACAAAATATGCATACAATAGTGGCACCGGTCCACAAATGTTTCTACCTGATGCAGTGAAAGACATTGCATGTTATAGTCGGTCAACATGCCATCCAACATTCCATACATGCCTTTGTGACCAGGTCAACTTTCCTGTGAGTCGCTCAAGATTTTTCATATGTATCATTATTTTATTGTCTTTTCCATTGGTGACTCAATAAATGTATTGTGAAATCGGAGCATTTTTTTCACATGGGACAGTTATCAGAATTTAAACCAACCTTTGTTTGACTTATTTCTTGGTTGCATTCACTTTACTAAGAGAGACATGAAGAAAGAAATTAATTGAATAATGCACCAGCTAAGACTACATATCATCCTGGTTGGCTTTATGCATTTTGTAAAAAAAAAAACAAACTGCTTTTTGGAACGTTTTTTCCCCAATTTACAATTAAATGGATTGCAATGCAATTAATTGAAATGTGCACATTTCTGTTGTTTACCAGCAACATTCCTTTGTTCTCACTGTAAATAATTGGATTCTTGTGTGATGTTATTCATTCATTAGTTCCCACTCCAGCACTGTTTAGTGCTGATAAGGGTTTCAGAAAGACTAGAGCATTTGCAACAAGACGTGAAAAAAATCCAGATTCTCTGTGGTGCAAAGACGTACAAGTTCACAGCAGAAAGTACAAATGCTCGCGTCTCAGCATTGACCTGACCTGTGTCTTTTTGGACAAATGGAAAACCACGAGCGCATGCAGGGATGATGTGTTAGGTGAACACATGCAGATACAGTGCAGCTGTAATCCAACCCAGAACCGTCTCGCTGTGAGGTGACTTTGCTACTTAATGAGCCAGCGTGCAGCCAGACACCATTAATTAACCAGCACCCTTAATTTCCTCTCATGATACTCATCATTGATTAAATGTAACAGATTTCTGGCCTGATTATTATTTTTTTTCTTTTGCTTTGTGGGATCCAAAATACAGAGTTGGCTAACTCCACCACTAGTCTCAGTATTGTATAACAGTTGGTCCCTTGTGTTGTGTTGTTACCCATAATTACCAAGGCACATATTCTTTCCAAAATTGGCTGCGTTTCCGAATGTTGGTGGCGATTTGTGTGCGCTTTGTGTCGGTCATTGTTTACTGCCATCATTGTGCTGTTACACATCCAGGGAGACTGGAAGCTTTTTACAGGGAGATTGGGAATCCCACCAGTGAAGAGAAAATACAAAAGAGCAATACTCAAAAAATGCAGTGTGCACCCACACTTGTATCCAAGAGCATAATGAGCTACTTTCATTGTTTAGGAGTCTGCACTGGGTGGTCTGGCAACATGGAATGTGTTCTTAAATGCTCAGTGTATAATGTGTCTTGAATGAATAGAAGTAAACAGGTGCATGTGTTGTTCTGTGTTTCTGTGGAACACTTTCAAATGACGGCTTTTTATTCAGCTGATTGTGCTCACATGGAAATTGAAGAGCAAAAAATAAATATATTGTAAATATATGTAAATATTAAAACTCAGGGATGGATAAACCAGCTGAAACATTTGTGTCAGAAATGGGATTTTTTTTGGGCATGAACTGACGGATCTGTTCAGGTCACAGTAATGGTTTCTGACCATGGTAGTCTGACCTCATTAGCGCCCTATTTTGACGGTTTATAGACTCACTTTTTAAAATACATAATTTGACAAGTTCATTCAGGTAAAACAAAATGCAGAAAATTCAAACTGTTTCTGAGCATCTCAAACTACTTATGGTAATCAGGGGTCTTTTACAATGGTCAAAAAAATAAACATAAAAATAATGTTTTTTTCTTTTTATTCGTAAGTAAAAGCTTTGTTTGTCTTTAAAGTGATGCAATTGGTAGATGTCCAAGGGACATTGCTTAAAGTCCCAGTCCAACTATAATTGTATCTATTTTACAAATGTTCCTAGTGGATTTTAATTATGATTATGCCAAAATCAAAAAGCCCCTGTTGTTTTTTTAAGACACATTTTCTGCAAGAGTTCATCAGAAAAGTATCCCTGAGTTGTGGGCGGGACTGTTGGCACGACCTTGCAATGTTATCCCATTATTCCTTTGTTTACACTCTTTCCTGCCAGCTTACAGAGCCTCACAACTCCAAGCTAACATAAGTGTAGCAAAAAAAAAAAAAAAAAAAGTCAGCACAACTAAGTTGCAAGCAGTCTGCTTCTGCACTACAGCAAGTACTGAGTTTACTCCTGAGATTTTGCATATGTTGCCCATTCAGTCAATTTAATAATTTAATTCTTTTAATGTTTCTTTTCACATAGAGCCAGAGAGTGAAACCTGTGATTCTGGTTCAGCTTCGTCTGTGTCTGAACTGTTTCTCTGAGCTGTGCAGACTTCTGTTCAGGATTAAAGTTCAGCTTGATTTTTATTCACATCACAGACCACCGAAAGCCTTTCATTTTCATCGAGGCTAGAAATTTTCATGTATAATTTATTCTCTTTAATAGTAATGTTTTATCAACTTGAATGCATCTTTGAGATTAAATCTGTTTTTTACCTCAGACTTGTATTTCAGTGGTTTTGTTGTACTTTTATTTATTGGTAACCTTTAGTCTACAATTTTGTTTGCACATTATTTGATTTTTTACTATATATTCTGGCTTAGTTTTAACAATTAGGCATTTTGATAGTCTTGATGGTACACTGGTTACATACAAATGACCATTTTTATCTAGTTAACTTCTGAAATTTTAATGTATGATGATGCCTTTATTATTTTTAGTTCTTTTAATATGTTTTTCTTGACATTTAGTTACCCTTTTTCAGTTCCTGTGCCATTAAACTGCATTGATTCAGTTGCATTTACATTTTGTCAGTAACTTTTGAATAATCTTGCCTTTATATACATCAGTGTGTAGCTTTTCGAATGAATCTGATTGACAAAGTCCTCAGTGGATAAATCATAGAAGCAGCCGCAATTAGGGTCTGATTTGTACATTGTGCCAGGACCTTAAAGAGTAAGTAGGGTCTTTGTGCTTATGTCTATTGAAGATGTGCTAATTTGAAGCCTTTTGACTGCAATTCACAAGAGCACATTTGAAATGTATGCCTCTCAATCTTTGCACGCCCACCGCAATAACAAACACTCAGTGCAGTTGTTTAAAGGGGAACTTGTGTGTGTAATCTCTGCATCATTACAGCAAATTCTGCATGATGGCAAAAGGAACAGCTTGTCCCTTATTTGAGTGAGTTGCAAGAGGTCTGGCATATTAAGCCTCACCATTGTGCTTATGCCAAATTTTTGAGAAAGGCAAAGCAAATTATCTGCGAGATTTTTCTCCAGAGGAGCAGGTATGCCTGTGTTTATTAAATTTGTTAGAGTGCTTCTGAGCAATGCACGTTTTATCCTCTTAACAGTCAAATTACTATATACTCCAGCAATTACTTAATGTACTCTAATGAGATTTTCCCCATGAAATGGAAGGATTCATTTATTTTAATGTGACACATTCCACTGGGCAGGTTTATGCATCACGTCCTCCCTCCAATCCACAGAGGGAGTCATAAATAGCAAGATGAACTTGCCTTCCAGATTTGCCACTTTGCCCATAGCAACAGAGGTATATGACTCTGTGATCCAGGCACAGGGGATCTGTTCAGGGGCATAAGCAGGGCACAACAGCTATTTCCAAGCTTAACTCCCTGCAACCAGGTATTCTCTTGGATTAGCAGAATAATACCAGGCTGACAGGGAGCTTTTGTGTGATAGACCTGGGGAATACAAAAACCAAAACAGAGCTAAAATACAAAAATAACAGGAATTCAGTCAACATCTGAATAAGTATGATTTAAAACAATCAGACTCTTGTTATTGAGGATAAAGCACATTGAATCAACTAATTCAACCAAAATATGACACCAGATCTTTATCTGTATTGATGTGCATAATGCACTATTAAAAAAAAAAATGCTGATACAACCCCAAAAAAACAACGCAACAATTTGCACCAAATTTGTGTGACTCACATTTTTGAGAAAAAAAAAAAAAAAAAAAAAAAAAAAAACTTTAACTCAACAGAAAAAAAAGAACTCACCTTGAGTTAACCATAGATACATATTATTCCACTTTTTTTTGTCTAAAAAATACTTTTGCAGTGCAGAAACAGTGTACAGTAAGCTATACATGGCCTATTATGAAAAAAAAATAATGGCTTCAATTGTTTTTAGGTTTTTTAGTTAGATATGCATATTGTCCCATCATTTATTTTTTCTTTTTATACAATTTGTGAACATTGCTTTTGATTTAAGGTATTGCGGGTCCAATATACCCATAATATTTAGGTACACATTCTATCTAACATATAAGTAATTTTAATTTTATTTTAATTTCACCTTATTGTAATTACACCCCTCCAAAATTGTTTTTTATAGTGCACATGTATCTACATTACAGAGCTGCATGGAAAATCAGTTAGTTTGGAGATGGAACTTAATTTAAGTGCAGTAACAACAGAGTAATATTTTTTACCTTTTTTCTAAACACCTGAATCCATCACAGTCTCTCCTATAAAACACTGAATATGAAATTTGTTTCCACCGGAAAAGTTAAAAATAAAACATTCCAAAAGGTATTACCAATCATTGATGTCAGCTTTATTGAGGTTCTTGAAAAGATCTGTGCAAAATAGTTTTTAGATTCCACAACAGTTTACCTGGAATGAATTGACTGCAGAATGGGCACCTTCAACAACAGCTTGTTTATACATTCAAAAAACTCTGATGTGTTCTACATTTATACTTCAGGAGGAAAACAGCGGTTTCCTTGGATACTCAACATTACTCTGGGTCTCATGTGACTTCCATCTCTCACATTTCTTTTACACATGTGCACTGCAGAACTAAAAAAAAAATAGCACAAATGAATATGCCTGGAAGTAAAAAAATAAAAAATAAAAGTGTAAATCTGGAATCTCACAATTCCAAACTGCTTTTTTTGAATAAAGCAATTTAGATTATTCTGTCCACGTGTCACATTCAAATATTTGATAATACGAGAAATCATATGATTGACTATTGAGTTTAAGTTAAACATGTAAAATAAAATAACATGTGTGTAGTAATGTAATATCTGCAACAAATCAAAAATAAATTCATCCCACATTCTGTCCAACAAGACTCAAAACGAAAGTTAAAGAGGCTGCAGTTTCTAAGAATAGCAATCTTTTAGCCAATTCAGTAAAGAAGCTGTGCAAAAACATGAAAAGGTTGACTAATATGTATCAACAATCATGCACCAGTAAATACTTTATATTCTCAGACTAAAGTTCCAAAAACTGATGAGCAGAAATAACCTGATTGACAGCATGACTGCATTGTATTTATTTAGTTTTTGGTAAAAGTGATACAAAAGATGCTGACAATATTGATTTTTAGATGTATTTTATTACTCAGAGGAATCCAGTACTGGCTGGATGGGTTTATGAATTTGTGGAAAAAAATCTGGCTTTGGTTTAGATCATGTTTTTGCGTGCTATTTGGCATTATAGTCCTTAATACTGTTGCTTCACAGCAAGAAGGTTCTCTGTTGGAATCCCAGCTGGAGCTTTTCAGTATGCAGTTTGAGTCGTGTGTGCGTGTAGGAATTTTTCAAGTTGGATCTTTCCCATTTTATTTCAAATCCATGCGTGTTTGGTACTTCTTACTGCTACTATGTGCATGAGAGATTCAGGGCTTTGTTCTATCTTTTGCCTGAAGGTGGCTCCAGCTCCATGTGATGCTCACCTGATGAAGGAGAAAAATGGGTTAATGGAATTTGCAGCAGGGAAAATGTGTCAGCTGGATATGAATGGTTAAAACCTTTGCAAAGTTTATTAAACAAGCTTTCAAAATCCCGAAAAAAATCTGTGTTGGAGTAAAGTTTAAAATGTGCATGGCTGACACCAAGAATGTGGTCATCTACTTGGACGAGCTGTTATTTATTTTGCATTTGACTTTATAGTGAAGGCATTTCCTGCAAATCAAACAATGCTGTTTTTTCTGCAGCACTTGTTAGATGAAACAAGGAGTCAGACAAAACACAATGTTGGATCATCAATACATTCATTCTACTTGTTCACTGTCAGACAATGAAAAACCTCAATAGAAACTATGTGACTGAATGGTGGCGCAGTGGATAGCATGTTGCCGCACAGCAAGATGGTAGCTTTCTGTTTCGCATCATAGTAGGGAGCTTTCCGTGTGGAATTTGGGTGTTCTCCACCATGCATATGTGGGTTTTTTCTGTGCACTCCAGTTTCCTCCCACATCCGTCAAAGGTTAATTGGGGTTTCTAAAATTGTACCTATTTGTGTGTGAGCATGTAGCCCTGCAACAGACTGGCGACCTGTCCAGGGTGTCCCCACAGGTCGCCCAACAGTTGCTGGATTGGCACCAGCAACCTAGTGACCCTGAAAGGGATTCAAGCAGGTTCTGAAGGTGGATGGATGGATTCATTTACACATCAGGATTTGTAGTTCTTTATAGGTTGTTTTTTTGCGTTACTTATTACAAAAAGGTATTTGTTGAGCTCTTGAACAGATTTTGGAAGTCTATCTTCTTTACCAAGTTTGCTGGGGGTTTCAAAATTAAAACCTTTGTAACCCTTTTGCACTGATACTTGTGAACCTATTTTCATCATTAATCCAGGCAGGTAAAAAGGAGAGGAGTATTCTTTTTTTCATTCTGTAGCACAGTATTTGTCAGACAAGGAGCAATGTGTCTGTAAAGTTTCTCATTCGTCCAGGTCGTGTTATTGCATGATTCTATTCTTTGGGGAATCGTTGTTATGTTTGCAGATGCAAATGTTAATGTTAAATCTAGAATTGATCAGAAATGTGACGAGTGGATTCATGTCTTGTTATTTGACGGCAGTCTTGGAGTGGCCAAAGGGTGGAGGCACTTGTTGATGCTTTTTTGGCCATGTGTAGTGGGTGTGAATGGGACTTTAGTCTTCTGGGTAAAGATGCTAAAACAGGATTGTAACATGGGAGACAGGAAAAACATTCCCACCTCAGTTGATAGAAGGTTTCTCCATTTTGGCAGACATATCTGTCTTCTACTATATGTGCAGAGTATGCACTTTTTTGTCTTCAAAGGAGTGTCAACTACCTTCCAGTAAGGAGATTTGGGCATTCTTGTTTTCTCTTAGGACATATTTATCAAAGTCAAGCTTCTGTTTTTATGGTGTCCAGCTCATGGCACAGCTTCAATGCAGTATGGATCTTTTCCTGTGAGGCAAATAAGTATTTGAACGCAATGTGATTTCGCAAGTTCTCCCACTTAGAAATCCTGGAGGGGTCTGACATTTTCATCCAAGGTCCATGTCCACAGTGAGAGACAAAATCTAAAAAAAAAAAATCTGGAAATCACATTAATGATTTTTTTTAAAGTAATGTCTTTCTATGCTACTGCTGCAAATAAGTATTTGAACTCCTGTCTATCAGCCAGAATTCTGAACCTCAAAGACCTGTTAGTCCTCCTTTGAAAAGTCCACCTCCACTCCACTTATCCTAAACTTTGAGGTTGGTAGCTGCATTAAGACACCTGTCCACCCCATATAATCAGTAGACAACTATTAACATGGCCAAAGAGCTGTCCAAGACACCAGAGACAAAAGCGTACACCTCCACAAGACTGAAGGAGCTATGGGGCAATTGCCAAGCAGCTTGGAGAGAAAAGATCCACTGTTGGAGCAATTATTAGAAAATGGAGGAAGCTAAACATGACTGTTGATCTCTCTCGAACTGGGCCTTCCAATGACCATTTGGATGATTCAGAGGAGTCATAGGAGAAAGTCATGTGGTTAGAGGAAACCAAATTAAAACTTTTTGATCTCAATTCCACTCGTATCATCCCAAGAACACCATCCCTACTGTGAAGCATGGGGGTGGTAGCATCGCACTATGGGGTGTTTTTTGCGGAGAGGATGCCTGCGGCCATGTATTGCGAGGGACAGAGATTTTATTTATTTTATTTTATTTTTATGTTCAGCGCATGGTGTTGTGAGCTCCAGATGACCCCACTCCCAACGTTAGGATAGAGAAGATCTGTGGGGAGGAGTGGGCCAAAATCCCTTCTGCACTTTATGCAAACCTGAAGAAAAACCACAGAAAACGTTTGAAACGTTTGTATTTGCAAGGAAAGGCATCAGCAGCATTCAAAGAAATTGTTTTAAAAAAATCATACAATGTGATTTCCTGATTTTATTTTATTCATTTTTTTATAGATTATGTCCGTGACAGTGGGCAAGCATTCCTAAATGCCTTCCTAAATAAACCCTACAAGTTTGTACAAAACAAACTGAGTAAATTCTTCCCATCACAGTCAGACAGTAAACAACATCTTGGCTTTTTCTAAATGAGCTTCTTTTAACCATCTGCATCCTTTCTGGATAAAACTGAAAATGATTATCTATTCAAAGATGGATCTAATTCAAGACAGAACAGAAGCAAAATGGAGCAAAACTGTAGAAATAACAAAGAAAGCATTTTTGTATTTTTTATTTAGAAGTCTTTGATCTGGGAGTGGGAAAAGCGTTTTGAAATCTGTCTTGACAAGTGTCTGTGTTCAAAGTTTAACTTGAGCACAGACATTTGTAACTTCTGATGACAGCAATTTTTTTGTGTTTATATATTTAGTGGCACCAAAAGTGACAGAATATTTTAGAGAAATTTTGGCTTCAGAAAAGTAGATATGTTGAGAGTGGAAGGTTTGTAAAAATGATGTTTTTGCAAACACCTTTTAAGAAGCTGTCTGAACTGTCTTTATAGTGACTGTTTTTTCTGTCATGTGGTGGCTTTGCTCTCTTATGTTTGACAGTTTATGTTACTTTTATTATTTTACCACTTCTACATGAATTTCAGGGCGAGGACTTTTTCTGTCTTGAAGCAGTGGTGAGCTTTGATGTATGTTAAATTAGTTCAAGCTCATCTGATCATAAAATAAATCTTGTAATAGTTGCTCAGTAACTCTGGGGTTGTTTTTAACACAAACATAAGATACTTTTTCCTTGTCACCCATTTTCAGTTTAAAGATGTTACAGAATGGACTCTCAGCAATGGAAGGACAAAGGACAATGCAGACTTTAGTGTGTACCCATTGACATAGAAATAATGAACAAATTGAGGTGTGATGTCACCCTTAGAAAACTCCTTACCTCTTACCCAACCTCTTTTGCATATGTGCGCCTCCATTTTGAAACCAGTCGACAGTGATTGGTCCGAGTTGGTCTGAGTCATATTTTTAGGGGAATTTCAGTCACTAGTCATGAGTGAGTTTGTCAGGAAAAGATGTCAATCAAACGTTTGAGGTGAGGCCAGCGAGCACCACATGCTTTTACTGAGGCATCTGATTGGTCAGTTTATAACTTGAATAACTTGCAATAAAGAAAAAACATCTTTCAAAAAATTGGATTAGAAAGAAGATGTCAAGAAAAATGTATCAAAGCAAAAATGTATATTCTGACTAATAGAATGACTGAGTAATCACTCTCCATTTCTCAATAGAAGTCTATGGGGTTTTGACTTTGACCAGCAGATACTTCCTACTTAGGAACACGAGAGGGGAGGGGTTGAGCTGTTCATTGTTTGTTCATGTGTGTACCAAGCAATTTTTTAAAAAACTTTTTAAGGTTAAATCGGCTCCAAGAAACAGCGCTTTAACAAAGGCTGTTAACTCTTTTTTTAACACATGTAGATCTCTTCTACATTTAAAATAACCCGTCAGATCAGCCTACACTTAAGCTGGGTCTATACCAACCACAATTCGAGCATCAAGGGCATCCAGTTTCAATGTTAAGTCCATATACATTAATGATCAGAAGTCCTGCAGTGGGATTTAGATGTCACAGTATGTCCAGTTTTCAAATATCTGAACTGCAGAGAAGACGAGTCATGTCAACCAATTACAAACTGAGCTCTGGCCTGTGACATATTGATGATGCGGTCAGCAGGTGGACTCTAAAACTAACAGGAAGGAGAGTCTGATCGTTCTCTTCCTGAACTTTATGACATTTTTCTAATTTTTTTTCCCTCCTCTGACAAACGCGGAAAAGGAAGTCATCAAATTGGGTCACAGAGAGACGGAAGTACCAGTGAAAGCAGCTGTCATTCAGACGCGCTCCTGCAGTAGATGGTGAAGCTCATTGTACTGGGAAAGTCTCTGAATGATCTCATGAACCTAAACACGGAGATTTCCAGTGTTTTTATAGAGTCCTCCAAGTTAAATAAACCTGATCTCTCAACATCATCTGAGTCTTCCATGTATTGTAAATAAGAAATACACTCAAAGCATGTGTGATGAGGCTGAAAACTTTGGACAGTAGCTCCTCCCACATGGGTTTTTTTAAGCAGCAAATTTGACACGTGCTGAGAGAAAGGCAGCGGACACAAATTTGACGTGCAAATCCCTCGTGTAAAGCCCCACCCCCTGTGTAAACGCAGCATAACAATCGACACCTAAAGACCCACTCAAATTAATTTCTTTAAACGTGTTCTTGTAGAATTTTTATGAAGATGGAGAACATCTATAAAATAATTTAAGAATGAAACTGTTTCTGAGTATGTATTTATTAAAATCGTGTTGGATCAGGAGCAGATAAAAACCGAGTTTTATTAGTTTAGTTTGTGATGCATGGTCAGGGCAAAATCTAATTAAAATTAATTAAAACAAACACAAATGATCATATTGGTTGAGACTAATGTATCCACATGTTTTCTATCACTCTTAAAAGACTAGCAATTTTCTAATAAATTAATTTGTAGTCCTACCTCAAATTTGAACAAAAGAGTAAATATTTTGTTATTAAAGCCTAGATGGAGGATGACATGGACAGTAACTCATTGTTAATTTAACCTCTTAAGATCCAAGCTCTTGTTTATTCCTCTTTATTATTTGGGTTTTTACAGTGGAACTACTGTGGCAATATAGACAAATGTATGATGTCCACATATGTAGAATTCATGTCTAAAACGGTTAAAATTAATATATGATGGTTTATACAATTTGTTGTTACTCTGGTTGATTACATTTTAATTACAATAAATTGAATATCACTAGGATTATTTCCTCTGCCATTATTTTGAACAATAAAAATGAATAATTTAAAATTTACAAAAATTTCAAGATAATGTTTCATTGCTTCAACCTAAAATAAAAGACAAAAAAAAAAAAAGAAAACTCAAAATTTCAGGAGCAAACCAGCATATGTTCGCTCTGCTCTGCAGGATGTGGTGATGGACTGATGCACAAACGCACACACCATCTGAAGACAGAATTTTACTTTGATGTTCATGTAGACATGTTTTGCAAGTTTTAAGGAGTAGGCTATGCTATCTGAAAAATGAAAGAATACTTTCCTTTGAATTTCAAGTAAAAGAAAAGTGGCTGAGTTCAGTTATCTGCTCTACCACAGCTGTGTGCAGGTGAAATGAAAGGGTATCTTAATGGAGAGACAAGAGCCTGAGATATCCTGCTGTCACAATTGTGGAGACAGACGAGCATAAAAACACACAAAGATGCACGCTCCTTAAATCCATTATGGCTTCAAAGTTCAAAGCTAATATTGTTTTTTTTTTCTTTTGCTTCAGAATTCTCTAAAAATGGAAAGTGGTGCATGTTAGCTGAACATGTGTAAAACCTTGTGTAATGCTGCCTTGCTTCTAGCCTTTAGAGGAGATGCCCATCAGTATTTTTTTCTCCATTAAGCCCTATTCAAGACTGTCACAGTGTCATTTTCTTTTCTGTGATTAGATTTAAGAAGTGTTCTGATCTTCCCACATGTGTCTCCTGCTTTGTTTTTAGGTGGAATATTCGAACAAACAGATGGACCTGTTTCTCTCGTTAGTGCTGAGGAGCTTGCCTTTAAATTTGCTGTCAACAATATAAACAGAAACAGAACTTTATTGCCAAACACAACATTAACATATGACATACAGAGGATTAATATCTATGACAGCTTTGAAGCATCAAGAAAAGGTGAGTGTTTTTGTTTGTGTTCAGTGAAGGATTTCTTTAACAGAGTGTGGATAAGGTCAGGACCACTGTAAAATACCAGTAAAATACTTTATACCGCAGCTTACTGTAAAATAATGACAAGAAGGTTCTGTGAATTCTGTACAGTACCCTCTAGTATCCATCGCCGTAGAATTACAATTGAGTCTTTTGTTGTTTTTTTACAGGGCCACACTGTTTTATTTATTGGTAAATATATTAACCACTAAGGGTTGAGCAACTGTACAGGGTTGTTTTAGGATAAGCCTAAAGTGAATAAAAAACAGACCGTGTTGTCAGAGTCACGGTTTTCCAGCCCAAAAGTCATCTAAAAATAGCCAGATTATATTAAATTTTTTTTAAAATGCTCAATCAGTGAAAAATGAGCTGTAATTAACTGTAATTAATTATCCATTATTTATTACTTTTCGATTGAAACTCCAACTTTGAGTCATTTTTAATGACATCACATCCACTATTTTTACAGCTAATCGAACAAAATTACAGACCCCTGATACACATTATAAAAAAATAGTAAATCGGAAGCTTGAAGGAAAAACACAAAAACTTTAAACCTTAACCTTAATTACTGTTACCAAATAAAGAATAATGTTTTGTAACAACTGGTGTTTTGTATTTTTCATTTTAGTTGTTTCATTTATTTCCTTCTTCACGCTCAGTCCTCACTTTACAGTTTTAGTTCAGACTTTTCAAGTTTTCACTGCTGAGCCTAATTTTACATGGGGGTGGGGCCCAGAAAAGACCCATATTTCAAGAAAAAAAAAAGTCTTATTTTCTGTCTTGCTCAATAAATAATCGTATCAAGAAAGCTTTTAAGTAGCGTGTGCATCTTGAGTTCCTACTTTCTTTGGTTTCTGAGCATGCCACTCATTGCTCGAGCTCTGGTCTTTTTCTCCCCTCTAGCTTGCGACCAGCTCTCCTTAGGAGTTGTTGCAATATTTGGGCCTTCGCACAGCTCCTCATCAAATGCTGTGCAGTCCATCTGCAACGCCCTGGAAGTGCCGCACATTCAGGTGCGGTGGAAACACCATCCCATGGATAACAGGGACACCTTTTATGCCAATTTATACCCTGATTACTCATCATTAAGCTATGCCATCCTGGACCTGGTGCAGTATCTCAAATGGAAAACAGCCACTGTTGTATATGATGATAGCACAGGTGAGCAGACTAAATTCTACACATCAGTCTCATACCAAGAACGCACTGATACCCTCATCTATCCTTTTGTTCTCAGGTCTTATAAGACTACAGGAGCTGATTATGGCACCATCCAGGTACAACATACGACTAAAGATCCGCCAGCTTCCTCTTGACACGGAGGACACGAGGCCCCTCCTTAAAGAAATGAAGAGAGGCCGGGAGTTTCGCATCATTTTTGACTGCAGCCACCACATGGCAGCTCAGATTCTGAAACAGGTAAGATGGAAACTTGGAAAGTCAACACCACACGAAAGTGTGGGGCTTTATTACACGTGAATTTGATATGCCATTTTGTTAGTGTGCAGCAAACATGAGTCTGTCACCATGAGTCACCAACTTGTATTTATGTGGTATTGGCCACAGGAAAAAATATATGTTAAGATTATGATTTGTAGCTAGTGTATACTTACATATTGCTTCAATACCTTCTCAAAAGCCCCAAGACGCTGAACAGTACAGTCACAGTCCCATTTACCCATGTACACACATTCACACACTGATGGAGACTTCACTGCCGAACACTGGCGCTGACCCATAACCATCAGGAGCAATATGGGGTTTAGTGTCTTGCCCAAGCACACTTAAACACACAGATGCGCAGGGCGAGAGCCGAACCTGCAATCTTATGGGCAGAGATCAGCTGCTCTACCTCTGCACCTTAGCCGCCAACAGGCTTATCGAAGCTCCAGTTGACCAACAAGTCTACTACTTCTCTGCTCATTCAAAACGTTTAAAACCTAATTGTGAATGATGTTAACACGTTTTTTGTGTTCATTAAAACAGATTATATTCGTTTTTACAAACGTTTATGGGCAAACCTAAAATTAAAGATCTTCAAAGAAATGCATATATGATGAATTCTGTTTTGATCAATAGCAAGAATACATCACTGAAACAGAATACAAAATGTGTATTTATCTAAAAAGATGTCAGTCAACTGAAAGCTGTCAGTGTGATGTACATAACTGAAAATGTGTGGGTGGTCTGATGTTGTAGAGATGTCAACAACAGGCTGGTGGATCCCCCCATCGTTCAGAGTGCTGTCAACTTCTATTAACATGCTTGTACAAGGCGTTATTGCATTGAAAGTTTTTTTTTTTTTTTTTTTTTTTTTATAGCTTCTTCTCATCATAGCTGCTGAGATGTAAGATGACATATACGTGCTCCTGGCATCACTGCAAACCCTGCAAGAAAATATGTGCTGTTTTTAGAAAAGTAGAAATAGAATTCTTTAAGGCAGAAAAAGTTTGGAAAACTTGCTTAAACTTAATTGATCGCAGCTTTGATGCTTGTAGGAAATAAATGAAAGACATGGCTTCTTCACCTACTTCCTTCATGAGTTTAAAATCTCCATTTCATTTGTCAGTTAGGTACTATCTTGTTTACGTGTTACTGTGCTGCTTTATGGACAGTCTTGAGTGTGTGTGTATCTTGTGGAATAATTTCATATTCCAAACAACTTTTTGCTTTTGTTATTAGAATTTTCATTTGCGGAGAAGATCTTTGACACAAATTCATTTTTTTTCGTTTGGCATATTTGCTGACCTACGGGTGAACCCAACGTAGATTGTCTATGGGCTAAAAATGGGTAAACCTGTGCGGGGCCTGTAGCTGGCCTGCACAAAATTTTAAGATCGTAGACCGCTCTGTGACCCCGTAGAGGGAAAATCATTTTTTAAACACATTTATAAACCATCTATTTGCTATGGAAACAAAATGTTGGTCTAATGTGGTACATAAGCTAACATATTGTTAGTCTTTTTTTTTTTTCGACGATGGTAAACCAGTGAAAGGAAAACAAATTGCCACCTACTGAACTTGTGGGTACAGAACAATGGCTGCCGTGCTCAGGCACAGAAAAATTAAGCTTCATGTGAGTAAAGGCCAGAAAGTCAGTGAGCTGCATTGCTTACAGTACTAGGAAAACACCCCTTGTTTATTTACTGAATACATAGGAGCCACTTCCTAATATTTTTGACCATTCCTTTCTGGAAAAAAATACACGTGAAAAAGAAAAAGAAATAGGAAAGTAATTCATTTGTGCAAAAGTTTGCAGCTGCTGACTTTGTGCATGGACAGTTTCTGCAACTAATTACATCACGCAAATGCAATTTTAAAACTAAACCTACATTAACACTAGATTTGTGTACAATGAGGTAAACTAAATTGCAATTTTGAAAATGAACATGCTCTCAGTCATTTGTACATTCCTGGACTTTGTTGAACTGAATATAAAAAGTGAACGATTCAATTTTTTGTCCAGATGGAGCTCAGCAGTTATATTAAAATGTTTAAAAATTGGAAACAAAAAAAATTGCATTTTTTTCCCCAAACAGAATTATATGACATCAGGGATTTCATGTACTGAAATAGACTTGGTGTGAAAGAAAAAAACTGGAGCAAGTTTTGTGATATTTGCACCACTTTGACATTTCACACCAAGCCTGTTCCAACGGTGGGTGGTGGACATACGCTAATATCAGGTAGCAGCAGACCAGTGTGAACACCATGGGCTAAATGCACATTCAAGAACGCGTAGTTAGAACCTTTGTGTGTCACTTGCCCTTTGTAAATGTAGCTTTATACTTATGAACATTGTGTGTGTGTTTAAGGGGGTGAGGCTATAAGTTATGACATTTTAGTGGTGCACTTCTTTAAAGACTTCATGATTGTCCCGAAAGGGCAGAGCCACCGCTGGGCTGTTTTTGCCTTTTTTATATTTTTTATTTTTATGATGCCTGCCATTTTGATGGAAGAGCTTAGCTTGTCCGCAAGGTGAAAACCCGCAGGAACCAAACATTGCTGACTCTGCAGAATGTTCCAGATTGATGGTCGGTGGTGTGAGAAGGTGCTTCCCAGTTATCCTAATCTCCAACACCATAGAAGTAAGGGTGTTAGCTTGTGGTTCCGTTCTGTGAGACTGAAGTTTTTCTCAAGCCCAAAGAGAAAAAAATGTTTTTGAATCTTTAAAAAGCTTTAGGTTAGTCCTTCTAGCATAGTAAAAATAAAAGTTCGAATTATGTGTAAACAATGACATTAAAACTGACAAAAACAAGCATGAAAGTACACAAAGAAAGGTCAAAACGACTGTCAGATTTGTGTGCTGGAGCTAAAAACCAGAGCATAAACAACAAAACAAACTTTCAAAGTCATGCATTTGACTTGAAAGTAGATTTTTTTTTGTGAAATTGCCTGCCTAAAAGCTTAAAATCTTATTTACATAACCTTGAGCTTTTTTTTTCTCCCACAACAGATGGTACAATTAAATGGAGAGCAATGCCACCATGGGAATGTGGTGCCTTTGAATGAATATATACAGCCAAGTGCCAGTGATTGAGTGTTGGGATGTAAAGCAAAGATTGCTGAGCTCTTTTAATTGAAGAGCCATTTCTGTGCCGTCATGACATTATATGCCCAAGGCATTTCGGGACTATTTAGATGCAGACAAAAGCAACAAAAATTGGCTCTTTCCATAATTCTGTGGATCACATATTGTGCAAAAAATTCAAGCCAGCAACATTACAATCTCGCCTTGGAAATAAACAACATTTTAGCCAAAATGTTCATTAAGGATGGGCCTTTTTCCTTTTAGTAGGTTTACATCTTTAGGGGTGTTTGTTCTGAAGCCCCTGCTATTATTCTAAAATGGTCTGACATGAAAAGACAACCATTACCTTTATTCTGGATCTATTCATTCACACCTTTCTTTCCTGTGCTTCGTCTCTGCATCCTTTCAGGCCCAGACCATGGGGATGATGACGGAGTATTACCACTATATCTTCACCACTCTGGTAATGTACCACGCTTGTTAATGCAAATAGTCTTGTTTGTTCTCATCTTCTTACTGCTTAAGTTTTGATAAATGGTGGCTAATTGCCAATGCAGTTTGGATCCAATCCATACCATCAATTTTGTTTGACAAGCCTGATACATAATGGAGTCTTGGGTTTGCTGTAGTAAACATTAAGCTTCGGAGTAAACTTAATGGACATTGTCGAGGATGTAGAAAATGAAATGGCAGATCGGGATTCAAAGGTAAATGTGACTTTTGACTTTCAAAGAATTTATTTAGAATGGATCATTTTAAATATCAAAATTAAAGAATGTTCAATCAAATGAGAGGAGATTTACAACACCAGTCATTTTATGTTAGTGCATAGCTGCCAGCACTGAGAAAAAACATGACATGTTATTTTTTCAACTTTAAAAAGTCATGCCTAAACAAAAAGACATTACTTGCTTCTGCTCCCCCTTAAAAAAAACAAATTCAAACAGCTCCAAATACCCCTACAATTGGAGCAATAGGGAAGAGCCGTATGGGTCGGGAATGAACTTGAATTTGGCCTTTTTGTTCATGAAGTGTTCCACATCGGTGCCCAGACGTTATGAAAAGCCACTTTTTTCCACTCCAGAATATGCTGATTCACTATAATTGCGTGAAAGGTCAAAGATTTACTGTGTGTCAAAGAGTGTGTGTTTTTAGATGTCGCTGGCGACAGCTCCAGTGTAAAATAGTTAGAGGGAGAGCAGGTTGTGTCTTGCAGTTCCCTTGTAACTCGTACAATCACCTTTAGAGACATAATGAAAATGAATTGTTGTACGTAAGGTAAGAGGTATGTGAAGTATTTGCAAGGATAACGTAAGTTGCACATACTTATGTGGTACTGCTTTCATAAGGTGCCCTTAGGCCACACTCTAATGGACAGTGAGGTGTGTGCACTGGCTCCTTACTGACCGTGCAGAAATGCCGAATGCACAAGATGTGTACGTGATACTTGAGAGTCTATGTTGGATTTGTATCCGCTGATGGAGTCACTGAACAGCGATCGCCACCTACCCAAATCTGAGTCCTTGATTGATCGACATTACTCGTCAGCTTAGGCAAATTTTATATTTTTGAAAGTAGTTTGTCATGCAAATTTTGTTCAGTGTAAACTGTTTGCAGCAAACTAAACACTTATATTTGATGAAAGACAATAAACCTTAATCTGTATAATCACTTTTATTTTATTTGGAAGGATAAACAGTTTTCTGAGCCCTTTTTGTGTTTTCCAAAACATTCTGAAGGTACTATTTTTAACCAAATGTGGTTGAGTCCACCACTGGCCTTTTTAACTGCAATGTGAGCAAGTTTTGATATGTTGACTGTGTCAAGGAAAAAAAAAATCAAATGCAGACCGGATTGGCACGAGGCAGTAAGAGGGAGAACTAGGGGTAATTTCCTAAGAAACTCTGCAGTGCATTTATATATTTGAGGAAAAATGTGCCAAATCAAAGCTCCATCCACTAATAAATGTGCAGACAGTTGACGGGGAAAAATGTACTAAAATAAAAACTCTGAAGTGGCTGGAAGTAAAAAAAAAAAAACTCCAAAGCATAAAAAGAGAAGCTAGAATAGGGACACTGCATGCATTAGTCCATCTGATACAGAACTAAGAAAACAAAACATTATTCATACAGGAAAAGGAAATGATTAAAAAATATAGCAGCTGTGGCAGTCAGTCAAAGCAAAGGACTGATCAGGAAGCAAAAATAAACAAAATGCACAAGTCATAAAAAAATGTAGGAAGTAAACCAAACTTGAATAAAAAGAGTGAAAGAAATGAATGCAAAAAATACCTGCAATATGTGTGTGCATCAAAACTCCTATTAATACTCTTATTATTTCTTATACTCCAATGTAAACCACCTGCACATTGGTGCACATCACCAATGAGTTGTCAAATGTCACCTTTCTAAATTAAAGCACTACATATGTTGTGTTCCGTTCAACTATGTTTATGTAAACTATGCCTGTCAACGTTAACACATTAACCCTCGCGGTTAATTTAACAAAAATGAAAGTGTTAATATATATATGTTAACGCTGATTAATTACACTCTGCGAAGCAACTGTCTTCTGACGGTTCAGGCTTCCCGGGGTGCTTCCAATTCTGAATACACAATTTGTCGGGCACAATCCCGCTTATAACATGGTCACTTACAAAAGAAAGAAATATTCATTTGAGTTTTAGCACTTTATTCTTGTTATTTTTTTTTTGGTTTAAACACTTTTTCACAAAGAGCAGACTATGGGAGAAGTAATGCAACCTGTTGTCACGGTAACACAATGCAACCTCAACTTCAGCGGCAAAAGAAAGCGATGTATATGTGGATCGTCACGATAGGTTGAATAAAGCAACTTTTCAGAAAGAAAGTTGATCTCTCTCTTACGGCTTGTTTTTGTCCACATCATGAAGGAAACATTTGTTTTGAAGAAGTCTGCACATACAGAACATTGTGACTGGAACTTCTTCTGGAAAAACCCAGCAGCCAATCAGAAAAGAGTATTCACCCAGACCATTTAAAGTGCAGAAGAACAATTCTAGTTTCTTATGGCTATATATCAGCATCTTTGTTTTCTGTAGACATAAAAGTCTTCACAGTTCTGCTTATCTAACTGTTAATGTGTTTTGTGCACACAAATTAAACTTCTGAGTTAACACTTTAACTCAGAAGTTAACACTTTAAAAAATTATAATTTCAGATTAAATGAAGCAAATATGTTTTCTCTGGCCTTTTTTGTTGTTTGAAAGCTCCATATAGTCATATGAAATGTAACTAAAACATTGTGAACAATCGTTTTTAATCACAACCCAAAAATGTGATTAATCTGATTATTTTTTTAATCAATTGACAGCACAAATTTAAACATTCTGTGTGTCATATCATGCCTACATAAGAATTCAGCAAGCACCTGCTACATTAGACCAAGACTTGCTTCTCCAAAAGCAGAAGCAGTCTCATACAGAGATTTTTCTGCAATAGTACCTACAGCAGTAAAAAGATAGAGGAAAAAAAAGATAATTCTTGCAATGACCATGTATTCATCCTAAATACTAACAATAATCCAAATTTGCTAAGTCATAATTTTTGCAATGTTAAAAAAAACTTAAAAAGTTCAAATTTATACAAAGTCCTGTTGAAAGTGTGAGTTATTTTGGTTTTCGTGTCTAATAATTGGTGTCAAAGGCTACACATTATGTGTGTTTAATTTGTGCAGGCCTTAATGCTTTACCATTAGAGATGTTGCCAATGACACCTACTCAACACAGCCTCTTTGGCATACAATTCCTCTACCGTTTATGTGATCAACAAGAATCGGCTTTGCACCAATATACAACACTTTACTAAAAGCTGCTTTTCTCAGTGACAGAATCAGATGATTTATGTTGATTGTGTTAGCACTTCACTATTGTAAAGTGTTGCATAACATCACAAGGCTGCTTTTCTTCACTTCAGAATCAACTGGAATTATATTAATTGCATAAACAGTTGAAGAGTTAGGTATTCGAAAGAACACTGAAGCGAAAGCTAAAGCAAATGCGCCTTTGAGTTGTGAGCGGTACTGTTGGTGCAGAGTAACCCTGGCCCCTTCCCTTCCCCAACGCTGACAGCTCTGCTGCTAGCTTACAGCCCCAACCTAACATTAGCAGTAAAGATGCAGTCCACCTGACGGCTTCTTGATGGACAGTTCTGCATCGGGCTTCAAAAGTATACTCGCGAGCAAAGCTTTTTTTTTTTTTTTTTTTTTCCTGCAAGTTGGAGAAACAGTTGATTGCAAACAAACACAAGGGTTTTTTAGTGTTACTGTGACCAAGAAATTCATTTAATCTCTCTCTCTCTCTCTCTACGCAACATTTTTGTGAAAAATATGAAAGCTAGCATTGGTACAATTGCAATTCGCTACAGCACAAGGGTGTTTAGCGCTCATCATTTCTCGCACACCCAAGCGTCAGCAGGCCAGTGTAGGTAACATACTGCAATTGAGCGTGACAAAATATGACTGAACTGACTAACAGAAGCAACATTTCTGTTAAACTGTTTTTGTTGACAGAATTAGGCTAAAAAAACTAAGTGATTATGGTTCCTTTTACTTGAGAGATTTCAACTTCAAACTGCAGTGAAATGTTGCCTCATTACTGCAAGCAGACTCAGCAGGGAAGTTTGTCTCTAAATCGCCATCTATACAGTAACAAGAAGGCTGAACAGGAATGAGTGCAAGCATGTTGTTCACTTTGCTCTTTGTTGTTGCCTCTCGTGTGAGCTCAAGTGTGCTCACACTCCAGCTGACCAGTGTGTAGTGATAATATGATATGACACAGAGGTCCAGGCATGATGTGTGTCATCTTTCACTCTTCACAGCGAGGGAAATACACGCAGCATGTATATTGTTATGACAATCCCCCCAAAAAAGTCAAATATCTTTACAGAACCAAATTGGTGCTGATGTGAGCTCCTTTATGCTGTTATATTGACCGATACACCATTAAGAATTATACCCAGTTGCTTGATTTGATCTAAAGTGATGAATACTTGAACGGTGCACATAGCAATACAATTTCCTCTGAATTCAAGGAAATCTGTGTTTTTTCATCTCTGTTGAGGAAAGTTTCAACTCATCAGAGCATGAAAAAGCAACGGCACAGTGGTACGGGGGTAATAACTTCATTGTCCTTTGAAATGAGTCTTTCATCGCCCTTGTCTCACAATAGCGGTTTCTGAGAACTAAAACGGTTGTTATGTTTGTCCCTATGTGCACCCACAAACATGCACTTCCTGTAAAGATTCAGCCCAATGTTGTTGCAGGATCTTATTGAGATCTGAATGTGCAAGGCAAGACTCTGGGAAGTGAGTTAGAACTTTTTTGACACCCCAAAGGGCCTTAATAGAAATGTCACAACAGATTAATTCTGTGATATAAACAATTGAGCGCAAATGTTTGTATTCTTACCTTCAAACCATTTCACAGGATGTCACTGGGAAAAATAGGGGTTTCCTTTGATCGTTCATTATAAACGGTGGCACTGTAATGCATTGTGGGAGGGAGAGAAAGATGAGACATTTTTCGAGAGTAGCAACGACCTTGCTTTAGTGAACGTCTTACATGCTCTTGCTCCCTGAGTACTAACCCCACAGGGTGCTAATGAAAAATCCGCGTTCATCCAAATCGTTTTTTTTTTTTCCTCTCTCTTTTCAAGCCCTCTGGCCTGTTCTAACACTACATGTGTCAACATGTGACTTCACACTTCAGATCCAGTTGCTACTGCCCCAGAAATTACAGCCACTAAAACGGAGGCTTTCAAGGGAATGCAAGTGTTGAATTATTAATACGGTTGAACAAAAAGCTCTTTTTTTTGCCTGTTAGGAGCTACCAACACTTTGATTAGCCACCCCTTAAATAAAGCCAATAAATATTACTATTTCCTGACACAGGAGAAAAAATTGAGATTTTTTGTTGATATAAATATATAGCAAGTTCACATTGAATTCAATTTACAAAGAAAAAAAAATAAAATCATTTTTATCTGGCCTTGAAATCTCTGAGTGTTTACTGATCCGTTGTGTCACTATTCTTCTGGATGTATGTTTTGAAATGTTCTGAGGCAGAATTTCTTTGTGTCTAAAAAGGACCTGATGGCCATTAACCTGGAGCCCTATCGCTTCTGTGGTGTTAACATGACCGGTTTCCGCATCCTCAATGTGGATAATCCTCAGGTTGCATCCATTGTTGAGAAATGGTCTATGGAGAGGCAGATCCCACCCAAACCTGATTCAGGCCTGCTGGAAGGAATCATGACGGTATCTTTTCTATTTTCTTCTATATCTTTTAGAAATTCAATATACACAATGAAAATTTGTTTTAAGCGATGTGCTAGTTTGTTTTGTATATCTACAGAGAATTTAAATCTCAGAAAAGTACAAAGTTTTACTGTTAATGAAATCTTTTTGTTGTTTAAGTGCTTCTTTTGGCAGCCATCAGCTGAAATAATGTTCACCCCTTATTCCAGACAGATGCAGCTTTGACCTATGACGCAGTCCACATTGTGTCCGTGTCCTACCAGCATGCTCCACAGATGACTGTAAACTCTCTGCAGTGCCATCGCCACAAACCTTGGAGATTTGGAGGCCGCTTCATGAGCTACATAAAAGAGGTGATGATGCACTTTTGGACGTTGCTCGTTGATTTTTCCAGTGTGGCTGATTGAACAGTGAAAAGAACAATATAATTTGCAAGGCAAGTGGGTCATCATTTTAAATTTAGCATCTAACAAAAGTAGAAAGATTCCCTCATAATCTCTTTTTAGAATGGGTTAAGTTTGCTAACTTTTGGTAACATACAATTTGGGTTGTCAATCTTGTCACAAATGCATCTCAAAATGTCAATGTTCTCTTTTAAAATAGCATGTTGCTTTAAAAAAAGGCTTCTGTTTACTGTTAGCATTTTTTTTTATCATCTTTTATTTTGTAAAATTTTGTTCTTTGCTTCACTCAAACTTCTCGTTAAGATTGACTATGTGGTAAAACTTGTGGAGAATAGATGACAACTCCTAACATTCACACACTGCCTTAAAGTTTAATGCTCCTCTCTGCCCAGCCTCCAAAGTCAATGTGTCTTACACAGTCACTGCATAAAAAAATGATGAAAAGTGTTGTCAGAGAGCTGAGTTGCAGTCTTATTTATTTTATAGATTTCTGGTTATGCCACCTTGACAGAACTTGACATCAACAAATCGTGGCTTTCACAAAAATGTAAAGAGCCCAGGCAGTTTTTGAAACACCAAGACAAAGTTCATTTGAAATATAATGTAAAAACACTATAACGAAGAAAAAAAAATCAGCCCCGGTACAATTAAATCTTACCACATAAGTGAGGGAAGCCAATGGAAACAGACTTATAGTTTATTTTTAAATCACTGTAATTTATTTTTTTTTTACTTTTACCTAAAATGAGGAAAAAAAAAACTTGTCAGAAAAGCAGGCCCCCAGTGGTTACTTCTAGAACTGCACCTGTCCTGAAGTTATACATGGCTCAGTACAGTTTTGTCTGTCTTTTGACCAGTCTTACTCAATCTTTTTTAACTTTTTGGGTTTGTATTCCAGTAGACCTCTGTAAATTTAACTTTAGTGGTTAGAGAATGTGCCTCCGTATATCTCCCGGTGCTTATTCATCCATTTATAGCACGACAGCATGCAGTCCCAAACTCTTATTGTGTGCCACCACACCGTTCCTAGAACCAGCCATTTCGGCAAGGCCAGCCACCTTCAAATGTCACAATAAAAAAAAACCCTTTTGTCATCCTGTCACTGTCTTGGTCTGCACTATAACTTCAGTGACAAAGGCCTTTACAAGCAATTTCTCTCATACACTGTACTTTCCCTCAAAGGTACTTCCAGCTCAGCTCTTTTAGATTTTCCCCAGAGACGGTGCGTCTGTGTGTGTGCTCGTGCACGTGTGTCTGTACGTGTAGTCCATCAACTCATCCGAGGAGAACAAAGGTTAACTATAATTCCTGTAATCAGAGGCCAGCCTTTTTCTAGTCTTGATCACAACCATGTAGTCAGTTTTAAGTTAAGGATTGCTTGTTACTTTACTCAATAAGAAACAAGGCCAGAATGGGTCCAAAATGAAACAGCCAGCCCTGTGTTAACCTTAAAGCCAGCAAAAGTTGCAACACTTTGAAAGAAGGAAGAAGAAGAAGGTGTGTTTGATAGTAAATGGCAACTTTTGGTGGCTTTTGGAGTTCTTTTATTTATTTTTTTTACCTGCAACAGTCATCCTTGAGGGATCAAAGCCTGCATGTTACCTGGCTCATCCTCTCCACATGCATTCAGGTGTGCACAGTTTAGGATTGGTATAGCAGAAATCCCAGCTTGTATTAGTGAAGAAGGGGCAAACATACATAGTTCAACTGCAAAGATAGTTCTTCTGTGGTTTTTGTCCACACCTTTTTTTAAATTCAGCATTTTATTTTCTACATCCCAAATAGACTATTTTTCAAGTGACATTTTTTCATCTGCTTCTAATTCATAACACTTTGAATAAATAAATTCTCAGAAAAACAATTTTAAGCTTAATTTGCTTTATGACTTTTATCATGAGAAAATGCCACAAGAACATGTTGAAAACACCCAAAAAGTTTTTATTGGAGTGGGTCTTTAAAATGTCCTTCATATTTATATATGTTTTTTTAAAGAATTCTCAAAAATTAACTAGTAAGTTGTTTGAAAACACGAAATTTATAATATTTTAAACAGGCAAATTGACCTCACTGTTGCCGCTGTCTTAGTTTGAGTTTAGTTTGTGAATATCTTGTAGCCCTACTCCATAACAAAAACAAGATAGAATGAGCTGGAGCGTTAGAAATTCACAACAAAATACAGAAAAACCAATGAAATAACAAAAAAACATTATTTTAATTAACATTATTACTATTTTTAACTACAATATTGTAAAACTGATTGTTTTTATGGCTTCATTCTTTTTATTGTTATTGTGTTGTGTGTGTTCAATGCAAGCAGCTGGTTGCTTTTAAATTTCTCTCAGGATTAACAAAGCTTCTATTCTATTCTATTCTATTCTATTCTAAATACTCAAAAAGTGCAAGCACAGCTTTTTAAAAAAAATATTCAAAATAATTTAATAAAGTTTTGGCAAAGAATATTGGAAATCACTATTGAATGAGTAAAAAAAACTGCTGGATTTCTGTGCACGTCAGCATCTGCAAAATGACCAGAGTTTAACCACGCAACAGCTGTCAGCTCTTAACACAAACACAATTGCCAAGGTGTGCAGGTTTCTCGATGTGTTGTTAATCACACAGACATCAAAGCTGCTAAAATCCTTTCTTTCATTCATAATTAAGAGAGCATGATAAATTGGACACTGTGGAGATTAAGAGGTTGTCATCACCTACATCATTGCTTTTTTTGTCCTGTCAGTATAATGCAAAAGCTCCTTTTTTTATTTATCAAAAAGGTTATTTGACAGTACATCATACATTTATTTCCACAGTTGTGGAATAAACTGTGCAAATGACTATAAAGTCATTTAGCAGTTTTATTGACCAATGGAGAAATATGACCTTTTTTTTAGAGCTTGATTTTAATTGTGTTTTCTGTTGTTGTTGTTGTTTTTTTTTTTGGTCATGTTTCCTGTTACAGTCACACCAAGTTCACTTTGCTAATCATCCACAGCTGTCCTAATTTAACCTAATTATTCTCAGTGTATGTGAGTGTCTGGTTTCAGCTACTCCGGTCAGGTTATGTGTTTTGTCATTGTTTTTTTTTTTTTGGTTGTTTTTTTTTTTTTTTTTATTTCTCTCTTGTTTCATAGTTAATTCATGTTTAACTGCTATCAAGCCTTTGATTTCCTAATTTTTGGGTCCTTCCCCTCCAGTTTCTGACAGGAATTTATAATGTCTCTTTTCTACCATTTCATGTCCACATTTTTCCCAGTTGCTCACATTCTGACACAAGAGTCTGTGATTGTTTAAAAAAAAGAGTAAAAATAAATCTGCTATGCAGCTAAACATTCAAATTTAAATTGCACACATTTGCAATGTACAGCAATGTCTTTTAAAGCAGTTATATTGAATAAATTATCCATGACTGCTCATTTAAAGCATGAGCAAGAATGTTTGATACATATTTAAGAAGTGCGTCATGTCAGAGGAGAAACAAATGCAGTTCCTATTTACACATACTTCCAGGAAGAAGTGTGACATCTTCTGAAGGTCAGATTGGCCCTCAGGATGTGATATGGCTGTGGCATATATGTCACTCTGTGAATTAAAGCTGTTTGAACATGCCACCCACCTCGATGGCAATAGGCCAGAGCCAATGAGGTTTGGGAGGGTTTTGAAAAATAGAGTGCCACAGATTTCTCCTTGAAGCTTCAATCTTGTCATAACAAGTTCTGGCAAGCTTTACAGGCTGGAGCGGCTTGAGAGGATGTCACAATTTGGGGCCTGAAAATCAGCTGGAGCGCGATAGTGATAAAGTACCTTGTTGTGTGGAGATCTCTAAAAACCTCTGTGTTCATCAAAGATGGTTTGCCCCACTGGTGATGGGGGAAAAATGGACCTTTACCTTATAGTGGATGAGGACAAAGGCCAGGACTTTAGGAATCGCTTGTATTTGCAAATGTTTTTTGTTTGACGAGAAGCTACATGGCACCTGTTGGCTTGTATCCATTGAATATGGCAGGTATTAGGGAATCATAATAAGGGGCAGTTATGCACCCCTCCTCTCCCCTCTCGGGGAATCAAGCAAAAGGAGATGGTTGTTAATTAACTCCGCAGTCTGGAGGGAAAATGCGTTGGAGGCGCTGAGATGTAAAATGTAATTAAAAAAGGAAATGCAGCCTGTACACTTTGTGTTTGTACTTTTGCTCTGTGTATGTGTGGGTGTGAAATTGCTTTCAGTGAAAGATAAAATGTGTCACTGTGTGATTTGTTGTTGGGAATTGCATACATCTCTGTACTTCTTTGTTTATTGCTACTATTGGAGAATTTGATGCAGATGAGGAATATAATACAATCTCATGCAACAGCTTTGACATCTGTGCCTTGACCACATTTGGGATGTAAATCAGCTTCTTTGGTGCAATCTGGCTGTGCAATAGTAAAACCTTGAAAGTTAAAAGAATACCAACATTGCAAAATTACTTCTTTGCATAAATCTACAAAATGGATGTTTACTTGTAGAAATATGCAAATGTTAGCAGTGTTCCTGAAAATTTGAGTAAATATTTGTAACTTCTGAGATTACTGCTTTTTTATTTTAAGAATAGTAAAATACACTTCAGGCAATTTAATTATTACTCTAAAATCCCAGAATAATGTTAGATTTTAAATATATAAACTACACTAATGTATGTGCTACTGTCACTGGAAGTGAATAAATATTCAGAGTATACTGGAGGTGAAGGTTCTCCTTTTCAAAGTAAAGCAATCAAGCGTTTTTGATTAGAAAAGAGTGAAGTTCAGTTACTGAAATAAGTTCTGAAAAGTTGCTTTCTTGTAATTAAACTCAGCAATTTAGATAAAAAAAATATAATGAATATAACATTTAAATTATTACAAAAATCGGATGATCAATTACATCTTATGAACATCTGGAAGCTTAGCAGGGAAGACGTTTCAGAGCCATCTGCAAAGTGTTCATTGAAAGCATGCACTCTTTTAGATATTTCTATTAAAAAAAGAAAAAAATGTTTAAAAAAATGTCTGTTGGAAGCACTGTTTTCAGTTTTAATGTAAACTGGACTTCTTGAGGTCTTGCTGTGTCTTCATTTATTATTATTAATTTGTACATCTACTGTAATTGTTTTCATCCAAACTATGAGGATGGAAAAACTGTGGAGAAAATGTTCAGGATTTGTTGTTAAATGATCAAGAGCAAAAGTGACGTCATGTTTTGTTCACTACTGAAGCTAACCAGAAACTTTTGAGTATAAATGGTGGTGATTACATGCATCATCTAATTTTTACACATAGAATATATATATTGCAACTATTCAAACAATGTGTTTAATTTGAAGGATCATTTTTTTGATCAGTGACCTGTTTATCTTGATTCATGAATCAACCTGGATTGCCACATAAGTAAGAATCTACAGCTTTATTTATTGGATATAAGTTAATTAAAACTCTGCTTTTTTATTTGTCATCATTAAAGCAATATGTTTTTATCTTTTAGTCCCACTGGGATGGTTTGACTGGGAGACTTTCCTTCAACAAGACGACTGGTCTGCGCACAGACTTTGATCTGGACATTGTCAGCCTGAAAGAGGATGGGCTTGAAAAGGTAACTATTATTATTATAGCTGTAAAGGGTCATTTTTATGTAACTCAAACAGCAAACCTTCATCAAAGAATTTCACTTGATTATCATATTTTCTGTGCTATAGGGTGCACCCTCAATGAATGGTATATTTTCAAACTTGAGTCAAGTATAAGTTGCACCAAACTATAAGCGAGACAAAAGAGTCATAGATGAGTCAGTCAGTCAGTTAGATTTTAACCTTTTAAAGCCGAATGTACTATATTTGATACATGAGTCTGTCAGCCCTCCGCAAGAGCAATGGAATGGAAATACAAGTTTCTTTTAGTTTTTTTTCTTAGAATATTTTTGCTAGCTCAGGAAAAAAGATGAATTTGAGCTGTGTGACCTGATGTATCGGATATGATGCAAAATTAAATGTATATGTGAAAAAAAAAAAAAAAAAGTTTTCTTCTTTTTTTTGCTTGTTTGTTCTGAGGGACCAATAAAGGCTCCAAATCCAAATAATTTGAATTTTCTGTCAATTATTTAATGGTTCAGGCTTTACAGGGTTAACTGCGTTCACAGTGATTCCAGAAGTTGTGACATGCTACACGTTAGCCACATTTTAATTACAATACCTGTAACTCCCAACCTTTTTTTCAACATGTTAGAAAACTTGCAGAGAGGCCCCATAACCATTACAGATGGCAGAAATGTTTCAAGAAATTGCCCATGGTGCCTGTACAACCCACGTGAGGTTAAGAGCTCTATATGATACAAAAAAAAACACACTGATACCACTGAAACACACATTGAGACTACGCTAACTTCCAACCTTGTTAGTAATGTAGGAAAAAATACAGTTTAGCCATGTAACGTCCAACCAAACAGTTGGACAGAGTGCTTGCATCTCTCAAAATTGCTTTGATATCAGTATAAAGGGCACTGTTATTCTATGAAGAAATTAAGCTTTTATAGTGTGGAAAATGTAGTATTTAAACTTTGTAAGAAGTGTACACCATTTGATTTTGAAGTTATGTCTGTTTTTACTAAATAGGGAAGTGATTTGACAGTACCATTTACCTCCTAACAAGGAAGCAAATTACTTGTTGCAACATAAACATAAGTTAGTGGGTCATAAAGCAAATTGGGCCAGAATGCACATCAGGGGGCTAATTGCCACCTCTCTTAATGATAATTTGAGGTGAAGCCCAAACTGCTGTTTTGTTGGATTGAAATGTAAAAGCGTGTTTTACTTGAAAGCAACATACAACAATTGGTATTTCTATTTTAGATTGGAGGGCAGTTGCCACAGCTATTTTTAAGCTTAATGGCGTTTTTATAGTATAAATACTCAAATGGGGATAAGAGCCATTACAACGTCCTCCTTGAAGGTTAAAGACTTTACAATGGCAGAGGCTTCCAGCTTGCCACCTAGCAGTGAGGAGCTGGTAATGCTGCAGCTGTAATTCTCCTTCTCACTGGCATCTTGTCTTGCATCTAGTCAATTAGGTCAAAACAGTGTCATCTTAAAGCAAAACCTCCTTGTTAAAAAGTACTTGATGGGATATTAGTCAGACAAATCCTATGCACAACCATGTTTATTCAACATTTTCCATTTTTTTTCCCACCATGGAATCGGCTTTAACTGTCTGAGCCTTTTAAGATGTGCTCTTCTTTTACTTGTCTTCTAATCCAATATAATTAAATATTAACCCAAGTTTGAACTCACAATTGATTTATAAACTGATTCTTGGAGCTCCTTCGATTTAACTTGCATATCCGTGGGATGTTAAAGCAAAATGGGAAAAAAAAAATCTTGGTGTTGGTGCTTTGTTGTAAATAACTTCTGAATAAAATATTTAGCTAATCCTGTTTAATGTTTTGAGCTAATTGTAATTGGGTACAATTAGAACGCATCTTGCAAAGCGGAAAGCATTTTGACATTTTTAAATTCTCTCCTGGAGTCCTCTTTGGTTGTGTGACAAGCTGTAACTAATGTGCTTTTCAAATTAGAGCATATGCCTCTCTCTGGATTATGCAGGGAGGACATTAACAGACATTTTTATGTGCATGTGAGTGTGTGTAGGGGGGGTTTGTACATCTCTAAATGGATCCACCTCAAGCACAAACCCCAGTGAATATTAAAAGCTCAGTGTGTAGTAAAGGAGGAAGAGGAGGAGGGTTTTGGTTGAGAGCTTGACTTGCAAACAGATATTACTACAGACAGCCACAGGACTATTTGTGCTAATGATATGTTTCGGAGTGTTTCTCTACAGTGTGCACAGAGGTTTGCTTGAAGGCTTTATGCATGTATAACTTCTTTTATTCGTTGAAATCACTTGGGTTGTCTAACCGAAATTGAGGGGAAACATTTCTCTCACAATGTAATCCAACTAGTAATCTATCCCTTTTTGTAGAAATTAACTAGAAGACTCTTATATATTATTTGGTGTTTTGTTTTGCATTTTTGCTATGCAAATGTTCACGTTATTTTAGTAAATCAATATTTGGGCTAACATTATTCGCCCTTTAAATGCATTACCAAAAGAAATGTCAAAATCGTGTTTTGATATGCTTTGTATTGCCCACAATGCTTTGCTCCCTCCAAATAGGTTCTTCTCCGCGCCCTCTTTTTCAAAGCCAGTCATGGAATGCTGCCAGAGGTCTGTTCAGCCTGTCATGAAGTAGGAGATGGTTGGCGCGGGGGGAGTCTGCTGAGGTCATAACTCACTTGCAAACATGGCACACTCAGCTGAACTGTTTTCATCGTCCACAGGTGGGGAAATGGAGTGCGTCTGGAGGTCTTAACATCACAGAAGTGCCGAAGCGAAAAGGCATTAACATCACCGATTCCTTGGCTAACCGCTCCCTTGTCATTACCACCATTCTGGTAGGTCACACATGAAGACTGCCTTGGAAGGAAAAAAAACAAAACAAACAAAAAAAAACAGGTCCACGTCAATGCAGCCATCAACCAGGAAATCTTAGAGGTCTTGCTATTTGCTATTGCTATTTTTCAAAGATCCACCTGTAATTTGGTTATTTATTATCAAATCAAACTGTAGCACACATCTTTGCGAACTGCAGGAGTGCTTTTAACTGTGCGCAATAGACTTTTACTCTTTCAAATGTCTGAATTAAAAAAAAATTACAGTCAGTGAGCTACAAAAAAAGAAAAGAAAAACATTTACCGGAATGCATTAATTACACATTCACTAAGAACGACACAGGAAATGGCTCTTCCAAATCCACATTATCATTAATTTGCAGATGTATGTACTTAACTCTGTCACTGCCTCTTGGTAACTCTTTGGAGCTATCAGGGAGGTGAAGGCAAAGATATTCTTGTGTACATCCCTTCAAACTTCAATGAAAAACACTGTTATTATGCCTATATTGGACCACAAAGCTATAATTATAACAAGAAAGGTTGTTGTAGGGCATAATTAATGCCTATCAGATGCCATCTCTGGGTGTTCTATGTTAAAGTGGAGAAATGTAATAAGTACTTGAGTGGTTTACTAGTGACCTACTGTACTTGAAAAGCAACTATTGCTGACTTGAACTTAAAGTCAGAGAGTTTTGAAGTACTTTTTCTGCCCCTCAAATGTGGATACAGCACTTTAACTGACTGAAGTATTTTTGGATTACTATTTAATTTTTATAAGGCACATGGGAACACTTCGTTTGCTCGTTTTTCAGAAATTATTAGTTCAGGAGCATCATAGTTTTCAATTTCTGCAATATAACCTCCATTTCAGCATCAGTTTCTCATCGTAGTCTAATGAAATGGCACCAAACCGATTCCTAGTGACGCATGAACAAGACGTCTGACAGCTTTATTGTAATAACTTTGCAAAAAAGATTAAGAGACTTAATGTTTTCTTTCTTCCTCTTATATTAATTGTTTGCACTCCATTGCCCACAATGTCTCAGCACAGAGCCCACCTTCCTCGTTTTTGCTTTGTGCATCCCCATGCTGAGTCTGTGGGGGTTGAGATGAGAAACTCTTTGATTTGAGTCCAAACTTGGTGAAAAAAAACAAAAAAAAAATGGACGGATAGAAACAGATGGTAATTGCTTTGTTACTGAAAACAATTGTTTTGATCAAGAAGTTGAGAAGTTTATTTTGCACTGAAAGCATTATCATGTATTCATAATTTATCAGAAAAAACAGATATAAGGTCAAAGCTAATATTTTCTTAGAGCTTTTTTCAGGTACATTAACTCAGATGTTCATTTTTTCCTTTTTTTCACACTTTTTGGTTTTTTTTCTGTATTCCCCCCACCTTTATCTCTGTTACTGATCTTGAATTTCCACTTTTTTATGTTCTTCATTTAACACACATACAATGTAAATAACTTAATAAAAACATAAGAAAAGAAAACAAAGCAACAGGGTCACCTTCACAAGAAAGTCAATTACTCAGCTACCAGGCTCAGTTAGTAAATTACATGTCTTGGTGTTGGGGGCAATAAATTGTAATTCTGCTTTAGAATGAATGGATCAACTTGTTTTGAAATTCACAGCAGGAAATACTAGTCTGTCTGCCAGGATAACAGTCCCTAAATAAAGGAATCCATTTATGAGCAATTCAGTGTTAGTCATTGTCACTGCAGGCATCGGCTCCGTTGCGATCCCTTGGAGGATTGTGACAACTGATGAGGGCACCATAAGCATGTTCCATTTCACTGCTGCATTCTGTTCCTAATCAAGCGTTTACATTGGCCAAATTATGAGCAGCCAGGCAGAATTTTACAGGCCTGTAAAGAGTGGCAGCCATCTAACTATTAAAAAACTGTCCAGCCAAATAGGTCAATGCATGACAGGACAAGATGGTTCAGACATTAGAATCGCATAACCATTACTACCAATAATACTCTGCTCATCATATTATACAGTCTTATCTACTGGTAAAAAGGAAGCCTCAGAAGGGAAGGGGAGATGCACCTATATGCATGAAGTGTCAAACAGCTCTAAAAGTGATTTGTAGCTGTCCAGTAATTCAACACTTTTAAATAATTTCCACTGGTATTAACAAAATATAAATATTTTCTACATTATGAAAAGCATTTTTAAACCGTTTTTTTGGTTTATAATCTGTAATTTACATTTTAGCAATGCAAAAATGGTCTATGTCTAAAATCATGTATGGTTGCAAATTTATCAGCAAACATTTGTCTTGAAACTTGAAAATGTACTAAACTTAGAAATGATTAAATTGCTTGAGAGTCAACGTCAAGTCTTCCAATCAACCAACATCAACAATGAGCCCCTCCAGTTCATTCCAATCCCTCCCCTTACATGTGCCTGTTATGAAGTTGGTTTTACATTTATGAGCTATTTAGAAAATTTACTGAAATTAAGCTTTATGTGAATTTGATAAAAGGAAAAAGAAAAGCCTAGGTCACCTATAGCAAAGACCGGTATTGGTTAAAAGACAACATTTCAAAGTGCAAGAGTCAGCAGTAAGAAAATCAAGGTGAGGACAGGAAGAGATAAAAGCATAAAAAAACATTATGAAGAATTCTAAAAAGATAAAGCAAAATACAAATTTGACAAAATGTGCGAAATCTAACTATTAAAACATGAACAATTGGATCATGGAATTTAACAGCATGTTGTGTGGTTTACTGTGTCACACTGAGCCCAAAGCAGCTTAATAGAAGTAATTCAAATGAAACTTGGTGTGATTCTTGTGTTGAGACATTGAAAAATGTTAAAAGATGTTGTTAAATTGAAGATAAAATTGAAGTCAAAACTGTATCTGTGACTCTGGTTTGACTATGTAATGGAATGGAATGTAAATCCAACCCGCTCTCTGCCCCTAATGAAGGACCCTGTTGTACTGCGTCACACTTTTTTATTTTGTGTGTCTTTGTGTCGACGTATAGTTTTTTTTATGGAGCTTACTTTGGTAAATTCAAACTAATTTCCTGGATTTAATTAAGTAATTGCAAACGGGAGATTAGGATAGATAAAAAAAACAAAAAAAAACCACTAATGATTAAGATGTATAAAAATAAATTAATGCAAAAACTACTGGCAGCTCGAAATGTGTTTGGATTCCCTCAAAAAAAAAAAATGTCTGAGGTATTGAGACAGTCCGTAAACAGACACTCCAGTCTGATGGCATCTGTGGGAAGTAGGGCCAACCCAAAGAGGCTTAAACTGACAACACATATGCTCCAGCACATCTCTTTTCATTGCAGTTGATCAAAGCTGTTTTGGAGGCATGACACTGACCTCTGTGTTGCAAATGGCCGTACCTCTGTGCTGATCAATGCACTTACATTCAAGTCCCAATCCAGCACAAAAATCCTTCCATTTAGTGCCTCTGTGTTAAAAGAAACCTGAGCTTGTTTCATATTTTAACACTCCCTGTTTCCACACTGACCTTGAATGTGCTGTCACTATTTGTTAAGTGCAACAGGGACTCGTCAGCTCAGATCACTTTGCTTCAATTAGGTGCATGTGCTGAAACAAATTGAAAAAGCTGACCTCACCATTGCTTCTCATTTGATCTTTTGGGTCTCTGCAGGAGGAGCCATATGTCATGCTTAAGAAGTCTGACAGGGCGCTTGTTGGAAACGACCGTTTTGAAGGATTCTGCATCGACTTGCTGAAAGAGTTGGCCGGCCTCCTCGGCTTCACGTATGAGATCCGTCTGGTGCCTGATGGGAAATACGGCTCTCAGGATGACAAAGGCCAGTGGAACGGCATGATAAGGGAACTGATTGAACATGTAAGTTTCTCTTCTGCATTGTCTCATCTGCAGCTTTAACAGTTAATGTGAGGCTCCTGTGGTGCTGGATGGAGCACAGTTGATTTGAATAATTTTGGCACAAGGGCTAGAAGTCTGCTTTTAATAAGTGATGATAAAGTAAGCTTGCCAGCACCTGCAACACACACCAATTAACACTGAGTGGCTTGTTTGTTAAAAAGATGGAAAAAAACAGATTCACCTCTTTTCAATGGTTATTTACCAAAAAAAAATGTTTAGCTTAGCAGTTGCCAGGCAACAGGCAGGGAATCTTAAAGGAATGTAGGCTACAATTGCATCAAATATGTTTCATATAACATGTTTTTTTTGTTGTACCAATTAAAATATTTCACCACATTTTGGAGAGCAAGTTTTAGTCTGTTTACGTAAAAGTTTTAATATTTGTTTGTCACTGAACTGGTATTTGCTGCTATTTTGCATCTTCACACATGTTTCTATAGAGAAATAAACAGCTATTACTCAGTTATTATATTTTTCAAAATAACCATTCTTGATTTGGTACATCTTTTTAACATGTTCTTGCTAATGCTAATTTTTTTTCCCATTATATTTGGCTGTAGCCCGCGTGATTCAAGTTGTAAACTGAACCATAAGAGGCCTCAATAAAAATAGGCTGCTTCGGATTGAATGTTCAAAGTATTTGACAGAGTCTCCCTAGACGGCTTTCAGTGGAAGGGGTGTGGTCTTCTAACATGCTCACTTCTGATTGGAGAGAGAGGTTGCCATAGAAATGTGCACTCAGACCAACACGGACCAGTCACGGCTTACTGAGAACGTCTGGCTCCAACAAGACAACAGACATATCGTGGAAAAATGGCAACTGAATTGACTCCATTTGATTGAAACCAGTCATTTTTCTATGGGTGATGTCACACCCGCTCAGTTTAGTTCTTTTACACAATTAATCTGTTAAACTAAATAAAGTAGGGCTAAACACTGAGAAAGTGTTGTCAAAATGATACCTTAGGGATGCTCGCATGATTGAGTGTGGGCCAGGCAGAGTCTATCTGTCTGTTACTTATATGAAACAACTATGTCAAAAAGTTGCATGTTGATTGCTTTCAGTGAAAAAAAAAAGAAAACTAGGAAGCAGATTTTTATAAAGTGATTCTGTGATGTTTTACAATGTTCTAAGGCGTAGTGGGCAGTTGCAAACGTGTCACGCTAAAAGCCTCAGTGGCCATGAAGCAACCTCAACTCCCAGTGATGGTGGCAACTCTCTGCTGGCATTTCATAAGTGTCCCTGTCGCTGCTCTCCCTTTATCCTTAGCTCCATCAGGTCAGCACTGTACTCAGCTGAAAACTTGTAATAGCCTAAGTGGCATTTAGTGCAGGGAATTGTATGGCAGGAGTCAATAGCTTGGTGCTGAAAGAGCTGGAGAAGGTGGACACCCACTGCAGTATTTTCTTTGTAAAAAACACATTTTTTGATGGGTCCATGCAGATAATAATTTTTGGAGGAACGACTGAATTAAGAAAGACAGTAAAATCATGGCTTAACATTAAAATAAATTCCAGGAATTTTTATTTTATTTTTCTTTACAACTGTTTGCATTAAATGTGGTAAATAGCGTGTGGCGCTTTACTACCTTCTTAGATGGCCCTTTAGAAGCCCTTTTTACATCCCCATTGCATGCATGGGTGCACAGACACACACACACACACAGATTCTCACAATGATGGCAGTCCCACTGCGTAACACTGGCACCAACCCTAACCACCAGAAGCAATGTGGGGTTCAGTGTCTTGCCCAAGGACATTTTAACACATGGCTGGTTGCCAAACCTACGATCTTCCAATCAGAGGTTGACCACTCCCCCTTTGCACTACAGCCCAAGATTTAAACTATAAGAAGAGGTTACAGCAACTAGTGAGTCCCACAATCGAAAGCAATTGGAAAAAGTGCAATGTCGCATTTCTGTTGTGACATAGTTAACGTGTTCATTGAGGATGTAGTAACTGGTCTCTATGAGGTCTGTGCTGAACATGAGTAACCCGAAAGGTTAAATAATTCTCAGCAGCTGAGTTTATATACATTTAAAGTGCGAAAAAAAAAGAATTAACCTCAAAAATTATTTTTTTGTTCTCACTTTATATGATCAAACAAATGCAAACTGATTCCTCACTGAACTTTTAGTTTGGCTTATTTGGTGCTCCAGTGCATTCCTGAACCTACTTGTGTGGATGAGATGACCACATTTAAATGTAAAACGTAACCTTAAAGACATCCACAACCTCCCTGATACTGCATTCATATGATACAGAAGACATAACCCGGCTACTCATGGGCGAAGGCAGGGGACACCCCTGAACTGATACTGCATTCATATGATACAGAAGACATAACCCGGCTACTCATGGGCGAAGGCAGGGGACACCCCTGAACTGATACTGCATTCATATGATACAGAAGACATAACCCGGCTACTCATGGGCGAAGGCAGGGGACACCCCTGAACTGGTCGCCAGTCTGTCACAGGGGCCACAATCACACACACACACACACTCACATCCACACCTAAGGACAATTTAGAGTGACCAATTAACCTATGAAGCATGTTTTTGGATGGTGGGAGGAAGCCGGAGTCCCCGGAGAAAACCCACGCATGCACGGGGAGAACATGCAAACTCCACACAGAAAGGTCCCCTATTGGTGATACTGTTTCAAGTCCCCCAGCCAGGACTTGAATCGGGAACCTTCTTGCTGTGAGGCAAGAGTGCTAACCACTGCGCCACTGTGCAGCCTTTATTGAATTAAGAAATCCATAATTGAGAAAATTACATTATTGAAAGGACAGCAAACATACTCTCACTCTTTCTTCTTTTTGGGTCACTTTTTACTGCCTTCTTAAAAACTTAAAGAACATTTTGTTTGTAATACATAGAGAGATAAGCTGTAGCATTGCTTACTGAGAATGTTGACTTTTGCTAAAATGTGTAGAGTTAGGAAGTGTATGAGGGAGAAAAGGTTGAAAAATGGGCTATAAAAGATAGTATAATCCTTACACATCAGTTATGTATATCTGCACTGAGCCAGCATTTCACGCACAACAGTAAAACACTTGAATTTCCTGAAAATGCTGAAAAAAGTTATATCTTTGTAGTTTCTTTGTTTCAGTTTTCTGAGAAACGTATTGGTGATTCTTTTAAGATTTGATTTAAACCCCAGATGTCAGCGGGGCATCTGAATGAGATTCCTACCATGTTTTCAGGTGCAATGATTTAGCTTTGTGTGACTCCTTAATTTCCTCTGCCACAAAGCTCACTGCTGTGCCAAAGGCCACTGTTTCGAAGGTGTTAAATGATGCAGCACGCGTTGTTAAACTTGATTTAGTCAAAATAGATGATCGCTTTAATCATGCTGTGATGGAAATGTTAATAGCATCCTTAGCACATCATTTGTTTCATGGTAATTAATCTTTGTACCGACAGATGAACTGGAAGGTTGCAGCCAGCATTCGCTCTTAGTATGGGCAGTGAGACGGTTGGATAGATTCACATTAGAAACTCTGAATATAAGCAGGTAACATGTATGTCACACTTAAAAAAAATATCTTTGCAGGCTTTCAAGGAAATTTTAGAGTTTTTCTGACACCATAGAAGAGTGGCAGAAGCCATTGCAGCAGGGTCAGGAGTTCAGTTCCCTCAAGAGCAACTTGTGTCCATCCGATCTGTCAAAGTGCCACAATTCTGTTGTCAGCAGAAAACAACAGGCAACATTGTAGTTTTTTTCCCCAAATATTACTATTTGTCTGATTAAAAACAATACATCTGTATTTGCTGGCACTTTAATTATGCGATAGAGCATTTTTCCAGCAGTCCTAAAGTTCAGTCTAAATACAACATATTCTGCTTAGAAATATAATAGCATTGCATGCAAATTTGCACAAATAGTTGTTTAAAAAACAAATACTGCAAAATGTCACTGCATACTTGAAGCCAAGATATAACTCTTACTAAGAGCTCTTAGTTTACATTTAGTGGTTTAAACTGCTGTGGTTACGTCAGTAGAAACATTGTGATCCTTTAAACCTGTTGTCAGGTGTTGAGGTCTAAAGGGACAGCACCACTAAACCCCACCGTCTGCAAACCCAGATAAAACCTCGGCCATGTGCCTCATTGCAGGGTGCAATCAGGTTATCTTTCTCGGACCCAGTTTGTGTACATAGGCAGAAAGCAGAACAAGAATGTGCAGCATGTATGCTAGCGCACCGTAGGGATCTGTGGAATCTCATGCTGGTTGATCTTACAGCTGAGTGGCAGGTTGCTTCAAAGCTGCAGTTGGCAGCAAAGAACTGAGCAAGTGTTGTGTGATGTTAAAATTTGAATAGTTTAAGGGAGACAGCAGATGCACACCAAGATATGCTGGTTTTACCATCGTTCAGTTGCTTCACAGGCCAGTGCGTATTTACCCACCATGGGGCAGGCCACATTTGGAGTCACATTCAAAGTGATGCAATTTTTTTCTGACTTCTGTTTACTTTTGCATTGTAGTTAATTAATATTTTTTAAAAGACATTTATCAGAAAAAGAAAGATTTGTTCATGATATAACTGTGTCTTCAAGTCCCACTTCGATCATCATTTAGATTATTTAAAAAGCGTTCCCATTGGTCTTTTAATGATTCTTAAGCCAAAAAAAGTGAAAATAAATTCTAGGACAAAATTTCTATACACCAGCAGACGTTCATTAGAAATTTGCCACATTTTAATTGCAGCACATACAATGCAAATCCAACCCACGCTACATAGGTGGGATCAGGGAGGGGCAGCTGGTCCTCCCCCTTCTTGATCTCTCGGGGCGGCGGGGGTCCTACTGGCTGTGTGGTTTCAGGGGCTTGGTTGGCCTGTTGGGGGTCGCTGTCCGGCGAAAGGGGCATGCAGGAGAATTTGTGAGAGTGCTTGGATGGGGATGGGCTGCCTCACCGGGGCAAAAAAGGGAGAGATTGGTGAGGGAGGTGTTGGGAGGGGGGTTGTAGAGGACAGTGAAGGGGGTGGGGGTGGAGCTGTGGGTGCCCCGTGGTCTCTGGGGCTGCCCTGGCCTGTGGTAGCAGCGTCCAGGGCAACCTGATCCTGCTGGCCTTCTGGGCAGGATCCCTGCAGGGTGGTGGGCAGCTCCTGGGTCCTCTGGGTCCTTCCTGGCTTCCCCCTTGAGAAAGAAGCAAAGAATTGCCTCTAAGTTGTGGGTAGGACTGTTGGCGCCCTTCCCCTCCCTATTGCTGACTTCTCTGTGTATGTGCTCTTTCGCTAACTTACAGCGCCTCACAACGCCAACCTAACGTTACTGATGCAACAAAAATGGCAAGCAGTATCCAGTTCTGAGCCAGATGCCAGCTCCGAGTAAGGAGCTGGTGGCCTTCTCTGGGTATTTTTAACGTCACAAATTTGCTCTTTTTCAAATGGCATTTTTTTTGTCTGCTCCTGATTTACAATTATTTTCTTTGTATGTGTCCTCTATCATGAGAGAAATGTAACAAGAACATGTAATACATACAAAACAAGAATAGAATTTTCATGTGAACAACTGTTCAAATAAATTATTTATTTGCACAAACACATTACTTTGGTGCACATCTTTGTAAGGTTTAGTCATTATTTGTACTTGTTTTGGTCTTCATAAGGTTATTTCTGTTGTTTTGCATCAAAGTTCTGAAACTAACTTGTGAAATAGCTAAATGTGGTGAAAAATTCACCACAGTGAACTGTTCTGCAAGAGACAAAACCCTCCCACTGTCTGGTGCGTAGCGAGCAAAGACAGCCTCCCTTTGTGAGTTGTGTTGTTTCTTTGAAGGAGAGAGGTATCAGAGCACGAACCAAGCAGCTGCTTTCATTAACCTCCTGTCCAGCCCTCATGTAGAGCTGCTCTGAGCCGAGTGAGCGTGGGTGAGGGGCATTAAAAAAACGTAACCTAGAGGATATGCAGTAATAAACCTACACTGGGTGAATGGAACTTATCTGGTCGTGCTCAGACGTTCCTTGTATGACCTATTTGACTTTCTCTCGTTTGCACCCAATGAGCTTCTTTTCATATCAAAATGGATAATAAATGAAAGCTTAAATAGTTACCAATTCAGTCAAAGTATGTATTACAATATTTCATGCAAGTTTTATTAATATTTTTAAACAGAATCCAGTTCAAATTTTACCTGCACCCTGTGATTTTATTGTTGATCAGTTAAGACTTCATTCTTCCATAAATGCAGTGGCTCCAATTAAAACCAAGCAAAACCACATCTAAAACACTATGGAAGACCGATATAATCCGGTGTCTGAAGCAGAGTTGCAGGAGAGCAGAAAGGAGATACCTGAAGACAAAATTAACAATTCATAATGAAATATTAAAGAACTCAAAAACTACAATAACCCTGTTATACAGCCCAAGACCTTCTACTTTTCAAACCTAATTTCACAAAAGAAACACAATCCAAAAATTAAAACAATTGATATTTTATTGAACAAATATTTTAACAAGTCCTCCATACCATCTTTTAATGCTGCATGTGAAGATTTTGCAGATCACTTCATGGGTAACATCAATGCTATATGATCTAGCCTACTATTTGTACCATACTCTGGTTTTAATAGATCAGCAGTATTGTTTTTACCTGATGAAACACTGGGGAGTTTTGTCCTGGTTGATGCAGAGATGCTTGGTCAAATTTTATCCCAAGTAAACACCACAACCTGCCTTTTAGATCGCATTCCCACTTCACTTACGCTGATGACACACAGTTTTACATCACCATGTCTTCTGATAACCTTGAACCAAACACTTTTTAAACTGTACTTTAGGAATAAAGTCTTGGATGGCAGAACAAAACAGAAGTTTTGACTATTGGTCTTGAAGACAAGAAAGATATGAGTTTTACCACGTCTTCTGAATTTTTCAGTCTTCTTTCTGTTTGAGAAACCTATCCCATATTAAAAATGTCATTAAGACAGGATTTTTTCATTTAAAAAATATTGCCAGCATCCGCCCATTCCTCTCTCTTGCCAGCACAGAGATGCTGATGCATGCTTTTATTTTTATTTGTTTAGATCATTGTAATGCCCCGCTCTCTGGTTTACCTAAAAAGTATTTTGTAGGCCAACAACTATTACAGAACTCAGCAGCCCGAGTTCTAACAAGGACCAGGCAGCGGACACACTATACACCCATTTTAAAATCCCTGCATTGGCTCCCTTTGCGTTTCAGGATTGATTTTTAAGATTCTTGTAATGGTTTATAAATGTTTCAGTGGTCTTAATGGCCTTCTTATTTATGTGATTTGCTTTTAAAGTATGAGCCCTTGCAGACCCTGAGGTCCTCCAGTGCTGGCCTTTTAGTTGTTCCTAAGGAGAGGACCAAAACCCATGGTGAGGCTTCGTTCTCCCACTGCAGTCCTCGTCTGTGGAACAGTCAGCCGGAGAGCCTCAGGGCTGCAGAGACTGTAGAGGTTATTAAGAAGAGGCTCAAGACCCACCTTTTTAGTTTGGCTTTTAGATAATCTTAAATGCATATGTATGAATTATTTATTAAGTTTTTATATATGTATTTAAATATTATTCTCTGTTTCAAATTTTATTTTGTGCATTTATTGTTATTTTTCATTGATTGTTTTATTTACATATTATATATTACATTTTTACATCTTCCTTTTAAGGTTTTATGAGTCTTTGTTTCCCTTTGGGGATCCTTTGTGCCAGGGGTTGCCGGTTCTGTCTAGGGGTCTTGCCGCAGTTGTCGCCCTTTGTGGGGGCAGTTGGGGTCTGACTTTGCAGCCTCACAGAACACGCACTTAGTCTGTGGTATTCACACTGGACATGTGCTACTGTCTACCAGCACATGTCCAACACTTGCAGTGGGAAATGGTTTGGTGTGAAATGTAGCAAAATGTGCAAATCTTGCCAATCCTGCTCCAGGCTTTTTTTTTTTTTTGACAGCTCTATTCCAATAAATAAAAGGCTTGGTGTTATATGATTTTGACTGGGCACAAGCTGTAATTATTTGTTTGTCTTCCATGATCTGATTTTTTACAGACGGTATGCAATCAACCCATACATCACTACCAAATCAAAGTCCCTGATTGGCTCAACTGGTTTTACATGTGCGTTCAATGGCACGTTTTGTACGTAGAGCCCGAAAACAGTCTTAAAAACAAAAGCCGAAACGCACATTTAAGCATTTACTTAGACTTTTCATTGGAGGTGGCTAATTGAATTAGCATTGCAGAGACCGGTGTGAATGTAGCATCAGAGATGCTCAAGATACAGACATAATTTCACCTCAACCAGCTGTAAAAAAAAAAAAAAAAAAAAAAAGAGTTAAATAATTAAAAAAAATCCTGTTCAATAAACTCTATGATTTTTGTTTTTCTGCAGAGAGCAGATTTGGCTGTGGCTCCTCTCACAATTACCTACACGCGAGAGAAGTTTATTGACTTCTCCAAACCTTTCATGAGCATGGGCATCAGCATCCTCTATCGCAAGCCCAACTCCACCAACAGCGGCTTCTTCTCCTTTCTGAACCCCATGACTCCAGACATTTGGGTCTACATCCTTCTGGCATACCTTGGCGTTAGCTGTGTCCTTTTTGTCATTGCAAGGTAAGTACAGTTCGGAGCGATTTGTCCTTCCTCTGTGAAGTTTGTTGCGCTGTCACTGTAATTTACTCAGCTATTATTACAGGCTGGGGTACGAGTGTAAACCGGTTTTTCATACTGCGTGAAGTGATGGGTAGTGATGAAGGCATTTAAGTCTGCATGGGATCGCTGCAGCAAAGCAGTGGGAGGAGAAATGCAACAGAAAAAAATAAATAAATTGAAGCTGCAGTTCCCATTCAGTGTGCAATTTTATGTGTGACATCTTTGGAACAACATGGATGCTTGAAAAATATGTTTTAGAAAAAAAAAACATAAAACAGTCAAGTGACAAAAAAAATATATAGAAAACTCAGACACCTGATGTGAAATTGCATCAGAGAACTATTTGTAGTGGATCATTATCATTCACATACTTTGTTAATAATGATATTCGAGCTGTAGCCAGTCGTTCACAATTACGATAGTGATCTATGATCATCCCTTTTAAATTTATTTTTGGGTCATGAATATGATGAATTTCCCTTTTAGTATCACTTTATTCATTTCCTGCCCATTCAGATGCAAAGTGGTGTTTGAGGACGTTCCAGAAAAGCAGCAGTTTGGAGAGAGTCTTTAGGCTCGAGAGCAAACAGCTGCACTCTTCTCTCCTCATTTGTTGTTGTGAGACTAAACTAACTCTGGAGTGGCTTCAGAGGAGAACAAAATGATCTTAAACTGTTCCAGTTAGTTTTTGAAAGCCAGCCTGGAAGAAAAAGGGCCAAAGGGGTATAAATAAACTTCCTTTAAAGGGGAAAAAAAGGGACAGTCAGAAGGCTACTTCAAGCAGAACGGGTTGACTTTGAATTAAATGTCATATTCTTAGCAGTTGCAGGCCTGGATTTTAAAATGTTGTGCTGCACACTCAATATTAGCCTGTCTCAATGCATATCTACTTACTCATGCCACCAGAAAGAGAAACAAAATAAAACTTCACTGCAACAAACATACTTGTGTACTTCTAATATTTGAACTTAAACAAAAGTGTTCTGAAAATAAACTTTCAAAAAGTACATTTACATTTTTGATAAATTATCATAATAATTATGACCACTGGGAAAGCTTTTAAAATAGATCAAAAGATAATTACAGTGGAACTTTAGAAAAAAGAGTAATTTCAAAATAAAAAAATGTGTGTAGGTAGAAGGAACTTATTCATTGATTGACAATTGCATGACATACAAACAGATGACTCATTCCAATTTAATTCATTTGTGGTTACTCCTGTCATTATGAGACTAGAAAGAAAAAGTAAAAAAACTAAATAAATATTCACTCGTTATACAACATGTTCTGAACTTTGGCTGTGACACACTAACATTGAGTATATTCTTTGTGAATACTCTTTGCAGCGCTTGGATGCCAAGCTATTTCCAGATCGCTCTTTCTGTGTGTAGGCTACATTGTTGTAAGGATGCGCCGTGATGCAATCTGATGGCTCGGCTTGACAGCACAACCTTTTTAGAAATTAGCAGACAAACCAAGAGTAATGAATCAGAGCGGTTACACGGTCTCGGTAAAAACTGCACTCAAATCATTTGTGACTCATTTAAACCCCGTTCATGTGTATTTTGGCAGTCTCCGCTTCTCTACCTTTGCTATCATATTATTAACTGGCCAAGGTTTTCTTTTTAACATTCAAGTGCAAAATTAGGCTGAAGGATTTCTTTTAAAAGGTAGCAAATAACATTTTTGCACAACAGCTGTTCAAGGCCATTTCTGGTGACTGCAAATATTTGTGTTGCAGATGAAACAAGAATGTTAATCTAAACTTAAAAAACATCCTTGTCTGTGTCTTCACCATAGTTGTTGCTTTTTTAAAAATACAACATTTGAATAATGACTGGAAAAGGCAGCAGAGACAGTTTTATGATTAACATTCTGTCTCTCGAGCGTGTAATAAAAACAGGATAATGAAACATTAGGAAGTATGTCTGCAGTATATGTAATTAGATTTGAGTCTATCAATCTCTTCAAAACTATAAATCTTATATAATGTTGCTTCTCAAAAAATATTTCCTTTGTGCACCAAAAAAACTGAAAGCAAACACCAGTTTTCTTTTTTTTTAATTTGGTTTTCTTACTTTTGTAGAAACAGTATTTTTTTCTATTTACCCTCTCAGCATTTTTCCCAGCAAAAGCACCTGGAGTGTGAGCTCATGCTTCTTGTTATCATCGGAATGAGGAGTTAGATAGAGAAAGAGAGTTCGCACATTGTAGAAATACGATTTAAGTCCGAATTGAAGTGACATTTAACACATTTTATCTCCACTTTTGCCTGTGAAAATGACTTTTGCAGTAAAGGTGCACGGCTGGTTCTGCAGATGTCACGTTAAATGGCAAAGATGTGGAGAGATGCATGTTTTATGGTTCTGTATGTCTCGAGGAGTCTTTACCCCTCGCACTCTCAAACGTGATATTTCATATCTTCTAAAATATGCATTCTTTTTAATCCTCTGTGGTGACCTGCAAGCTTTAAATTGTTTTTTTATAATAGTAATGTGCATACTAGGATCAGTTACAGTACATCAGCATTTTGATTTTTTTTATGTTTTAATGAGTAATGTTTAAGTGAAACAGTAAAAAAAAAAAAAGAAAAAAAGAAGCTTAACTATTGTACATCTTATTGGTTAATTGTGTAAACAAACAAATGCACTCATACAATATTAACTACAGTGGTAGACAAAACACTTGTATGATATTAACTAGGGTGGTGGGAAAAAATTGAATGGAAAAAGAATAAAGAAAGCTCTCCTTTGTGTCCGTGACTGTACAAACAGCCGCTTGCTCACACAGTCAAATTTTCAAATCTAATTTAAAATGGCTCTGAAAGAATACCTTTTAAGTTAATGTGATTTAGTTTATAAAATCTATTTTTATGAAGACATGCTTTTATAAACCAGCTCTGTGGCCTTGTGGAAGAGTGTCTGCCCTGAGACTGGAAGGCGGTGAGTTCATGCCAAAGAACTGGGACCCAATGCCTGCATCCTTGACACTTTGTGGCTCAAATGAGAACACATTTTACACACCTAAGTGCTTGACAGCTAATGAGAGTTTAACTTGAGTGTTTCTTTTTGAAAAAACCTAATGTTGTTCCGTCCATTTCTCTCTCTCTTCTAGGTTTAGCCCTTACGAATGGTACGATGCTCATCCCTGTAATCCAGGATCAGATGTGGTGGAGAACAACTTCACCCTCCTCAACAGCTTTTGGTTTGGGGTCGGCTCTTTAATGCAACAAGGTATGAGGAGTTAGCATAGCTCCTGATGAAGATGTTTTGTTATGTTTTAAGTGTTTTGTCACCAATGTGCCACTCAAGTCCAAGAAGCCACAACTTCCATCAACGTTTCTGTCTTTTTACCTCGTCACTACTTTCAGCGTATCTAACCAAACCCCCCCCCCGATTTGTAAATCCTGAAATTCTGAGCATAGTGACAATAATACCGAATCTTAGTATTAAGTCTTTTGTAACTCAATAGAAGTCAAAATAGTAAGAGGACCTGACTGCAGACAACAACATGGCGCCAGTATCAATAGTCCAAAATCTTCTACCAGAACCGGATGTTCACGATATTCCCCCTTGAAAAGTAACATTTTTTTCTGTCATTTCGGTCAAAAATAGCATTTTAATTGTAGAAAAACACATTTATCTGGCAACCCTAACCATTTTGTTTTTGCCCCCGTTTTAAAGCTTTCGACCTTTTTTCCCTTTGATGTATCGGAACTCTTTATGCAATCAGCTGAATCACAGAGGCAAGCGGATTTTACTTTAAAGTGGGTTTTCACCGATATGCAACACCTTACTAATATAAAGTATTGCATAACTGGCACACAACCGCTTTCCTTTGCGACTGAATGAGTCAATTCATGGTGGTCCCTTTAACATTTTAGTAGTCCAAGGAATGTAAACACTAGAGCTAAAGTTCCATTGTAAACAGGTGTAGTTCTACAATTCTGAACACTTTTTTAATAATAGCTTCAGAAAAAAATAAAACGATTAGCGTTTTATCATTTCTGCTGTGAGCTCCATGAATATTGACTCAACTTCTGCTTTCGGCTAAGGTTGCAAAATTTCCACTTCCGACTAATGATGCTTTTGAGCGCCATCTTGTCTGCAACCAGTTCCTCCTCCAAAATAGCTTCACCACTTAAATACCACTTTTTTTTTTTAAACACACATATATGGAGGTTTTTTAAAGATTATGTATTATGCATGAAAAAGGAATCGCATGTCAGGAGGATGGCAGGGTGTAGAAATTTAAAAATAGCATTCAGTGAGTTCAATAACCCTTGCCCTTGCAACTGAAATAAAAGAAAAAATGTTTTAAATGTAATTTTGCTGAAACATTTTTGTCGTTCATAATCTACACACTTATTAAGTGTCTGTAATGGATTTTGGAACTCATTAAATGTGGTTTTTATGAGTAAATTACCATCATCATCGATTGGTTTTGAGTCTCTAGTGTCTACAACTGCTGCCAATAAGACAAAGAGTTAGTAAAAGTGTGAGCACAAACCCTGCTATGGTTGTCAGATATAATAGTAACGTTGAATTGTGTTAGTTCTGACTAAAATGTGGAGTTGGTTTCCACTCACTGAGCCTCCCTAATAGTTGGGCGAACAATTGAAGGGTCAGAAATTATAAAATGAAGTTGTCTGCGCAGAGAAGGAAATAGGCAACAAAATGTACAAAATGTTTAACCTCGCCATAACAAGACAAAGCAAGAGGGCTTAGTGAGACTCTGCAGCGGATCTTTGCCCACAGGGACTGCAAACACATTCAGCAATTCATTAACCCCAGAAATTCAGCAGCACTGTTGTGAAACCACGTCGCAGCTCTGCCAATTTGCTGCTGCATGCAAAGAAATATGAGTGTGCGAGGACTGTGCTGGAAGACGAAGGAAAGAGAGCATCAAAACAAAATGAGCTAGTTAGTAGTGTATATTATTAAACCAAACAGGAGAGAAATTTCAATTTCAATTCATAACACGCCACACAGGGTTGTTTGTAAATGCCTGAGCTCCGCTGTTTCTCATTTGCAGTCGCAGACTCAAGCTGCTGCTAATCAGCTCTTATTCATAGTTCCCTGAAAGCCATTTTTCACACCAGAATATCAAAGTTTACGTAAAGACTCACCAGTGCCTTGTCTACCTTTGTTTTTCATATGACCACTTGCACATTATGTCTAAATTTTTCAAGTTTTGGATGATTCTGTCAAATGGCATCTTTAGAAAAGACAAATTTCAATAAAAAAAGGCAAAAATAACTTGACAATTAACATACGATGTGTCTGACTTTAAACTGACACTGATGTTAGATTTCAGTGACACCCATCTGAGCTATAGTGCCTTGTAGCACATGCTGCATAGAGGTGCCTGCAGAGAGGTGTATATTTTGTCTGTGTCACATTAACAGAGATCCCTTGCTTGTCTGCCAGGCTAGTGACAGCAGCTGAAGCGGAAGCCATTTCCTTGACACGTTTAAAATGCAAATGGACGGGTTTGAGGAAATCACAAAAATCGAAATAAATAAATAATGAAACCTTCCAGCTTGTCTGTGGGAGGAAGGTGTCAGAGACAACAGAAAGAACATAAAATATGAGGAGGTGCAAAAGCAAACACTTTTTGTCTTCTTCAGATGCTTTTCCTGGGCGTCTCAGTTGGGTTTTCTGCTCACAACAAACAAGTCTGATCATTTTCCACAAATTACTTTTCCATCTTACTTTAAATCATTTGATAGTGTGTTTGATTTTTGCAATTGAAAGAGGAGAATCTTAGATGTTAAGCAAATAAATGTACCTTTATAAATAATTCAATTAATCTGTAACCTGAAACTTTGTTAACCAATTTCAAATTAGAGAGGTTCAAAGCAGAATATTTTGTACTTTTCAAGATTTATCTGAAAGATTTGCCCTTTATTTGTCTTTTGATTCAGCAGACAGTTGTAATTATTTTTTTCTGCATGCACCATACTCGCTTGTGCAGAGGTTTGATTCCATGAGGCAGCGTTAGCAGTGTGTATTCAAACACAAGTATATGACAACACTCTTATGAGCACTTTGCTAATGTAGCTTTATCTCACTGTCTCACACACAGAATCCATCAAAACAAGACGGCAGCAAACTGTTTAAAACTCTGTTTAGACTTAAAGAAATGATGTTAAATGTTTCTACTTTAGAGTTTTTACTCTTTCTAGTGACTTCATTTTGCCTCTTGTTGAAACGCAATTTATTTTATTCGGCATTATTACCTCTAAGATCTTATATTTTTGTAAAAAATCTGTAAAAATCTGAGGAAAATGAAGACATACGAGCATCTAGTTATTTGCAAGTAGATGCATCAGAATAGAGCAGAGCACGGAGCTTGTGGCTTGCTGTTATAGCTTGTTCACTACACTTACTAGTTTTTGTGAAATGTCACTTTTGTGTCTGCAAGAACGTGTTAAAAACACTAAAAATACAATTTTCATAAGAGTCTGTATTTTAAACTAACTAATTCTATAAGATTTGAACAGTCCCTCTGCTGTAGAAGTTTCTACCTAACCAAACACGAGTTGCATGTTACAGATTTTATTTTTTTATGACACAAATCCATGATTTAAAAAACTTAATTCCTCATATAATGAGCAGGAAAAACATTTTAACTCAGAAAGGAAGTCTGTAGAATCACACCACAGGAAAGAGTGTTAAGTGCAGAAAATTGTGTTCATGGATTTGTGCAGACATTTTGTTATAAGTTGACAAGTTACTTGTGGGAATAAAGATTCCCCAAAAGCCAGGGCAGAACATTTACATTTCCTTGGTGTACAAGAAATGAGCTCTTCTCAGATGAAATGAACTGTTGTATATATTGACACAATGACATATCCCTGGAACCCTCTGAATAATCTGCTTTTTGTATTTTTTTGGAGAGTTCTAACAGAGTGTTTCACACTCTTCCCTTGTGTCTGTGCTTTATTGTGTGGCATTTAATCAGTTACCTGTTGTTTCATTTCCTTTCTGGTAAAATGTGGGAATTAATCTGGACCTTGTTTGTCTGAACTCCTGGTAAATTTAGGATGTTAACGTATTGCCTAGTTTGATACCATGTGGAGGAGAGTCAAACCTCAAGGGACAAATTCAATCAAATTTGGTGAAAGAGGTTAAAGGGCTGAGCCCTTTTTCCTTTCTGTAGCCTTGTTACTCTTCAGAATTGCTCTCATAAATCTTCTTGGTAAAGTAACAGAGTTTAAGAAGCACAGGGGTGTTTTAAAGGTTGTCAGAGATGAGAAATAAAGTAAATTTCACACTAGTCAGTGAGCCATTGTGAACGTGGTATTTCTCGGCTGAGAGGACCTCTCAAACGTCAAGGCTGATGCAGAGGTTTTCTGCCCTCGTGCCAAGATATTGTACTGTTTCTGAAGTTTTTTATATAGTTTATACAGAGGGTGATGACTCTTTTTCATGTTCTGAACATCAAATAGAAATTCAATGAGAAAGTATGAAAGATTGCATTAAAGGTAAACTTTTTTTAAAGGTAGATGTGTCCACATTACATTGGTCATGAATTAGAATCCTTTTAATTCCTATAAGACTTTATTTATTTATGTATTTTCTCATTTTCACATTTATTTGTTATTTTGTTACAGGCTCAGAATTAATGCCAAAAGCCCTGTCGACCAGGATCATTGGTGGGATATGGTGGTTCTTCACGCTCATCATCATATCGTCTTATACAGCAAATTTAGCTGCTTTTCTCACTGTGGAAAGAATGGACACACCGGTCGACTCAGCCGATGATATTGCCAAACAGACAAAGATTGAGTACGGTGTAATCAAAGACGGTGCAACCATGTCTTTCTTCAAGGTAAATAACCAGAAGAAATCTATAGTTTTGACCAAAATAGCCAAAAATATTGAAGTAAAGAAATCCACACTTGTTTTTGAATAGCAGGGCATCTTTCTTTCATATGTTGTTGATTTTGAGCTTAATAACAGGTTAGCGACTTTTTGGCTCCATTGAGTGTGGAAAAAGTATATTGAAAGTGAGGACATCCATAATAGTTTAAAATAAAATAATAATAATAATTTAAAATAATAATAGTTTAAATTCCATAGTAAAAGGTGAAAAAAAAAAACTCCCAGGGCACATCTGCTCCACTTTCTATGGCTCCAAATGTTGTCACTGGGTGCATGAATTTTATATGATTCAGTGCTGAATCTGCAAAAAAAAAAGTGTATTCTATTAAATTCCCTTTGTTAAAAAAAAAAAAAAATCCTGCTTTTTTTATATTACCTACATTATAAATATTTATGCTCTTAAAGAAATGCACTGTTGATTCCAAAAATAAAAAAGCTAAACATAGTGCAAAATGTAAATTATTAAGCAATGCTATCATATTTAAATCACTTAAAAGTGATCTATTTCTGCAATTTTGCAATAACTATACAGAAAATTTGGCTGATTGGTATTACGTTTTAATCTTTTTTAAATATACACCCTCCATCATGAAATTATTAAAGAACAAAAAAAAAAAAAACGCCAAAAATCTGATTTTCATTGGAGTGGGTCTTAAAGAACTCAAAGGCATAAGAATCAAGTTGTTGCAGAGTATAGAGACATGGTACCAATCAAAAAATGATGCATTTACTGGCATGAAAAAAGCTTTAACAAAAGATATCCTCAAAGTATCAGATGTCTTAGATTTAGACATGCTACAATGAGTGTTTGAAACGTTTTCCACAGTCTTCCCATACATTAATAAAATATACATTTTTGCAAATCTGTATCTCATTTTATAAGTGATTTCAATTCTGTAACAACAGATTAAAGGCATAAGGGCACAATTATTTCCTGACAAATGTTCAAATGGCTTGCTTGGATCAATAATCTCTGCGCTACTTAAAAAAAAAAAAAACAACAACAACGAAATAACTTTAATTGATTTTAAGATGGCTAGCTAAATATTACCTTAGTTGTACAATAGCAACTTTTTCTGAGAATTTCAGGATAACTTAGTTTGTCTCCTGTAATAGTTTCAGACTAAAAAGTACAGGTTTCAAGACAGCTTTGCAAAAGAAAGTTAGTTTTTAATCATTTTTCCACACTAAGAATTATTAGCTATGATCACAGTGTCATGAATAAAAGACACAGGTGTCTAATTACCCATGGCTCAAGTGCCCTCTGCCAGCTCCCATCCTTGCAGAAAGGCTTAATGATGTTAGCCCAATGAGGCAGCAAAGCACGATAAATACTGACGAGAAGGGGAGTAGATAAAAACTTTGAACATTGAAGTAAATGAATGCATTTGGCCTCTTTTTCTTTTATATCTTCAACAGAAATCTTTTAAATTCTAAAAATAAGAATGCATGAGGCGCCTAGTTGTGATCCCGATTTATGGGAGACATAAAGACAAAAAGAAACAGGGAGATGATTAAACACCAAGACTTTGGAGCTTGACAAAATGTACTAGTGACAAATGAGTACCTGTGGGCTCTTTCTCAAACTGTTGGGAATTTCTGATGTGATTCAATACTCCCACCACCTTTACAAGACACTGATTTAGTAGGAATTATCTTCCTCCAAACGTATTTGTCAGATGCAGACTGATAAAAGATACTATGAGTTCACCTCTGTGTTACTATTTTAATGATCCGGCTTAAACAACATGTAAATAAGAGGTGTTCCTGCTTTAGTAATGTTGTTCTTACAACAACTTTGCATTTGAAATAAAAATTAAAAAAGGCATTACATTTTTTTCAAAATATATCAAGGTGTTTGTAAAAATATTCTTTCGTGAAGCTTTTTGCAAAGATGAAAGACCTGAAAGCCACATTCTCGAAAGGAGACAACTTTAATTGGCCAAGACTCCCACCTACTGCTGATAGGTTAAAAGAAATTCGAAGAGGGCTATATGCCATTCTTTATTGTAATGATATCAATAAATGTTAATATCAGACTTTCACATCTCAGTTCTGGGCAGCTGCGACAGTGCTTTTACTGGACCTAATAGTAACAAAGAGGTTTTCATTAGAGCATCCCTCAAAATTTGAAATGCCTTATAGTCCTTAGACAGTAATTATCTAGGATTAGGCATGGCATAAATGTGACCTCGCAGAAAATTGCATGAAATACCACATAGACTCATGCAAGACTAATCGAATGGCATTCTATTATTGCTGCTTCACTAACACTTATGAGAAGAGATGTGTGTCAAACTTCAATTTACCGTCCTTTAACAATGGGGATCCGAAGGCAGTAATCATTGAAATCTAGTTGGCACCCAGCTAAATAAAGCGTGCCTTTAAGTGGTTTAAATTAACAAACATCGTCTCTGTAGTATTTGACATTTTCAAGCATTCAAAAAGCTCTCACAGGTGAAAAGTAACCCACAGAAAACAAGTTGAATTTCATGGGTAAAGGTATTTCCCCCCGTACTACCCTAGGCTATAACATTTGAAAGTTATTCTGTTCAGGTTTAACCTTTCTTGTACTAATAAACGCTTTTATTTTTTTTCCAACTGCTTTTTTCCTTGCCTGCAGCAAGGGAGAAAGTAAAAGAAAAAAAATGGCATAAACTGACTTTTTATTTAACTGGCTCTTTCCATTCTTCACAGAAATCAAGAGTTTCCACATTTGAGAAGATGTGGGCTTTCATGAGCAGCAGGCCACGAACGTCACTGGTGAAGTCAATTGAAGATGGGATCCAAAGAGTGCTAAAGTCAGACTATGCCCTCATTACAGAGTCCACCACTATTGATTACATCACTAGGAGAAACTGTAATCTGACTCAGGTGGGAGGGATTATCGACAGCAAAGGCTATGGTATTGGCACTCCCATTGGTAAGACATGAGAGAAACCGCAGGAAAAATCAGAGCCCCGACTTATAAAAAATTCATCCTTTTCTTTTATGTTATTTTTTTATTTTTTTATGTAAGCAGGAGTAATTGCTTTTACATGCAGCAGCAGCACAAAACATGTAGCTGCTGGTCAGACAGTATGACACAACGTGTTTATGTACCTTATTATCACACAGTCCAGCTGGCATTTCTGCCCAAGTTAAATGTGCCTTATGTCGGTTGCAGGCTCCCCTTACAGGGACAAAATCACCATAGCAATACTAAGTATCTTGGAGGATGGGCGCCTACACATGCTGAAAGAGAAGTGGTGGAGTGGGAGCAGCTGCTTGGATGAAGAGCGTCGCGAGACAGGCCCCATGGGTATCCAGAACCTGGGTGGTTTATTCATTGTGCTGGCATCTGGCCTGGTGCTGTCTGTGTTTGTGGCAATGGCGGAATTCATCTACAAACTGAGGAAGACTGCGGAACGTGAGCAGGTATACATCCCCACAGATCACATGGAGTATGTCTAGAATTTTATCACCACTTTCTTCCTTACACTTTTGTGAAAATGATATTAATTGAATTGGGGTTGAGTTTATTTTACCCCTGCTATAGCAAAGAACCTGGCAACCATGACAATTTTGTCACAATAATAATTAAACAGCCTCTAAACTATGCTGCTTTCATGGCGTTTAGTTCAAACATGTTATAAAAGGATTTGCATGCCTTTCTTTGGCTAATCCCTCTGAGCACTTGGCCATAACTCCAAACATTTACTTATTTTTACAGACATAATTGCAAATTGGAGCACATAGAATTATTCCCAGATTAGTCATCGGAGATGGCAACATTTTATAAACCTTTTTCTAAGAGAAATCACAGATTTTTTTTTTTTTTTTTGAGTCACGGTGTGAGTAGTTGCATGCATGCTGATGCAATAAACCTCTACAGTCTCTTTGACACAGCAGCAATAATGGGGCATGTGCACACTATTTGGCAGTAGTGCAATCTGACATTGCTGACAGCCGCATGTACACACACACAGGCATTAAAACAACATAAATGTTCTAAATCCATTTTGTGTTCTTTAGACTGCCGACACTCTCTGCTGTCAGAACAATTTAAAGCTAAGGCATTTACCCCCCATCCCTTTCCCCTCTTCTCCTTCTCGCTCCCCTCCTCCGCATCCCCCCTTTTTGCCCAGAGGTCTTTGTGCAGTGCCATGGTGGACGAGATCAGACTGTCGTTCACCTGCGAGAGACGGGTGAAACACAAGCCTCAGCCTCCGGTCATGGTGAAGACGGATGCAGTGATAAACATGCACGCCTACAACGACCGACGACTCCCAGGAAAGGACAACATGAGCTGCAGCACTGGGATGACTCCTGTGTTCCCATGACAATATGCTCCCCGCAGGGCAAAAGCCTCCTGAGCAATGTGTCGGGGGTGGTGCCAGAGCCCAGAGACAATGGCATAGACGGGATCACCAGATACACCATCAACCACAGTGACATGGGGACACTAACAAAACACGGGCAACTCAAAATGGCAGCATCAGCTACGCAGGTATGACGAAGTCACCATTTTAATAGAAACTACAAGGATTTAAATGAATTTCATGGGGAAAAAATTCCATACCTGAAAAGAGAAACACCCAAATGAATCAGTTTCAAGTCTGATGTTTACGTGCGCAACTCCAATACAAAAAAAAATATTTTAAAAAAACAACTTTCAAGGGACCTTCATCCAATAAAAAACTGAATATTTTATGGGAAAACATGGTCAAAAGCAAGACGAATGGCGTCATGGAGAAAGGCAATAAGTGAGCTCTAGAAACAGAAGAGAGTTTTTGTTGAAAATCTGTTTTGTCATACAGTAAACAAAAATGATAATATCAAATTCTTACTTTCTATCTTGTTGATTTAAACACTTACGAATGGCCTTTGGCAGCAGAAAGTAGTTTTACCTCAAAGTTGTGAAGGCTTGACTGGTCGACAGAGTCACACGCTGTAGCAATACTCATTTAGTATTTACAGTTTTGTGATTGGTAGAACCTACAGCAAGCGGTGACTTTGATTTTATTTTTTTATTCCCCTTATTTTAATGTGTGATGTGTACTTAGCTATATTGTTACACAAAAGCAACCATTATTACGGATGCAAAGTGGATTGTCCTGACATTTACTGTATATTAAAAACACATGATTTGACCATGGACTATTGGACAGTGTTAGTCACTTTTTTCTTATCAAATTACTTTGTACATTACTTTGCTCATTTTAAATATTGATTGCCAAAGATCTGACCATTCATCATAAAACAAAATGATCAGAGCAGCATGGACCGGGACTGTTAATTTATTTTTTATTTTTTTGCAAAATCTGTTTTTATCCTGTAGAGAGTAAAATTGATTGGTTTAAGGGACCCAGTTGGTTCATTCAAAGACTGAAGAGATTTTTTTTTTTTTTTGTCAACAGAAATTTGTTTCTAAAGTAGTGATGTACATTCTGGTTTTGAACAAAACTAATTTCATAAGAATATTCATACGATAATCGAGTGACAGCAAGATACATAAAGAAACATCTTTCTTAAAGCAAATAGTTAAAAAATAAATCTTATGATCTATAGCGGACAAAATCAAAGCTCCTGGAGTGTTATTGAAGGATCAATTGTACGTGTCCACGTATTTGTTCTTTTCCTCAGTTTCTTTGACAAAAGCTGCTTATGGTCTGCAATGTTGACTGACATTGATGTCATGGCAAATGTCATGTGAAATCAGATGAAATCACTCTTTTCCTAAAGGGAAAAGAATGATTTCATCTATTACTGGCACAACTAACCACCTGCTTATCATTTCTCAGATTTAACCGTTCTAAAAAAATATTCAAAACAAAACACAGTGGGCCTTGTTTTGGTGATCCATGGTGTGTGATTTAAATCTGTTGGCTCAAGCAACATTTGGACAAGTGCATGGTAATTTCCTGCTTGGCAACAAGGAATAATGTTTCATGCACCATCAGCACCAGAGCTGTCTTTGATCTGCTTATTAAAACAGAAGCCTGCAGCTGTCCAGTCAGTGTGCAACCTCACATCCCCTTCAACAGATGTGAGTTTGAGCCCTCAGCAGGTCAGAAGTTCATGAAGTGAAAGCACACACGAGGAGCAATATTAAATGCTCACTGTGTAAAATCACTTCCCCGCGTCAACATGCAGTTGCATATTTAAATGTTTTTTTTTTAAACAAACATCCAAGCATGCAGGTTTGGGATTTGTCAGTTTGATATATTTGTGAAATCTTGACTTATTTGCTTTGACAGCTAATACACTTAAGAATTCCAAATATAGTAAGTTAACATTTAGGGAATTCAACATCTTTTTTTAGTAAAAATTTATACATTTAAATCAAGAATACCTGCTGTTTAGTTTTCGTTTTATTCCTGAGTACTTTAGCACATTTTAGTATCTCATGCTAACCTTTCATGAAAATGTAAATTGTCAGCGCATCGAATAAAACAGTAAACACTGACTGGGGATGAACTGACAAGAGTAGGCATCTTTTTATATTTATTTTTTGTTGCATATTCAAGTTAGGTAAGTTGTGAGGCTTGCCAGAAAGAATATCCCTTGAAAACCCCCTGAGTGAATATCATTGTGCAGTTTTCAAAAACAATAAGCTGCTCCTTGTCCTTGTGTGGTCACCATACAAGGACATATATAGAGAACTGGACAGAGCAGGTGTGGCATCACCCATAGAAAATGCCTTACCTCTGGCTCCAGCAAAATGAAGCCAAATCAGTCACCATTTTTCTGCAATTCTGCAAGTTGGAGCCAGAAGACAATGATTGGTCTGAGTCCGTCTGAGTCAGCGCTTGTATGGCAACTACTGTTAGCAATCATGAGTAAGCTTGTTTGAAGTCCACACCCTTTCCACTGAAAGGGGGTTTGGGTGAATGTGTCAATCAGACGGTTGAGGTGGGTGAGCGCCACATGTTTTTACGGAGGCATCTGATTAGTCTGTTTATAACAATAATAACTTGCAATAAAGAGAAAGTATCATGAAAAAAAAAAAAAACAGGATTAGGAAGAAGATGTTAAGAAAAAGGTATCATAGCAAGAATCAAGTCGATGAGATTTTGGCTTCTTGGGGGGGCAGGGTCACTCAGTCCAGTTATCTATATATAGTCAGTGCGATGGTGGCCACATGACCACTGAATGTCCCTTTTTTATTTTATCAGTATAATGGTTGTTTTGCTTTGTACAAAATTTAAGGCGGGAATGTGATTCTGTTGGGAGTGGAGAAAAACTTTTCACAATTCAAAATTTACAGTGTTTTTTTTCTCTGACTACCTGATGTTGACTGTTTAAATCTAGACTTGTCTTGAGTGGAACACTGTGGTAAACAAAATGAAAACAGTTGACAGTTTTGTGTTCTTGTCGACTTTGGTTTCTTGTTAAGTTTCATACCTAACGGTTTGAGAAGTCTGTGAGCTGCTGTTACTCAGAGGCTCAAAGAACAGCAAACCTCTGTGAGGGTTATATTGTGGACTTTCAGAGACAGAAAAATAGTGACGTACAAAAAAATAATAGTAAATATATATAACTCAAGTGAATTTGGATCTGTAAAACTTAGCATTGGTTTGATAGAGATTCACTGTATAATGGTTTATCAATTTTCTTCTGCAAACTAGAGTATGTAGATAAAATCAGCAGAATAAAATGTATTTTGCTAAATTTCTACAGTTTTCAAAGATCTTTTAGATCTTTTAGAAGATTTTTGTTCACAATTATTTATTTCATTAGAAAGGTCACTTTAACCTACTTCTTCACTTTCTCCACGATTCATTTTCCCAAATCCTGTTTATTTAACAAAAACAAATTATATCATAGTGAATAACTCTCATCCAGATAGAAAAAATGTATGTATATCTCCTTTTTTGATGGCTACTATATTTTTACAAATTGAAGATGAAATGGAAATGCTGAGCTTCCCTACAAGTTGAGGGAACACTATCTTAGAGTAGTTTTATCTTGTGTCAGTGGACCTTTGCTCTTCATAAAAACCCCAATTACAACTTGGCCTAAAGTATGACTGGTACTGGTGTGTGGTATTACTATGTCACTGTTACCCTGATGTGCATTTCTCCATACAGGTGATTCAAGACTGTAGTACACTTCCATGATGTTTTGAAAAATTACTGAAAATCTCACAGACAAATTCAGTTCAGCTGGAGTTATAAGAGATTTTCTGATTTGGCTGTTTGTCTGGTGCAGGAAAATGTGCACCTTTTTTTAAATCTATGTGAATAATGTCATTTTTACACAAAATTGTATGAAATGTAAAAGACAAGTAACACAAAATGTAAGCTAAATTAACTGTGTTCCATGAGCAGTGTGTAAACTTAATTTTGATTATCTGACATGCCTTTTTTGTATATTTTTGTGTTGCAAAAGCTTCTATCATTGGAAAGAAAAACTGAAACAATATAATAAATTGTTGGTTCCAACCAGGGTTTTCTTTGTGGACATGCAGGATTTATATAAATATAGTTTTTGTAAGTTTTTTGTAAAAAAAAAAGAAAAAAAGAAGGGAGGGGAGGGGGTGTTCTGTTTTCATCGTAATTGTATGTGTTAAGACATTAGAATAACAAACATCTGAATAAATCATGGTGGGAAATGAACTAAGTGCTATAGAAAAGCTATTGAATTTTCTTTTTAACACACTGTGAATAATTCAATTGTACAGTTTGCTGTATGGATTATATGAAGATTTAAATAAAAAAACACAAAGAATCCGTTATTTGTCGTTGTTTTGAAAATAGTCATTTTTAGTGAGGTTTGATGAATAATAAGTAAATTGAAGACTATGCAGCTTCAGTACATGGCAGCATTACTTGCAAGGTTGTAAGTCTTGCAACTTTTTCCCAAGAAAAGATTGGTTGTTTATTTTCAGTAGTGGCTACAGAAATTGCATTGAAGACTTTCAGTTGAGTTGATTCGTTTTCGAACAAAGTGATAGGGATGGATCTTCTTAAAAGGTAGGGACCTCCTCCTTTTATATTGGCAATATAGAATTATCATTTGTATTTTGACTTGTCCTGTCCAACAGCTGAGCAAACAGATATGAGCTGAGAGCCTCTTGTGTTGGACAGATTTTACTGTTACAATTGGGGATTATACATTTTCGAACACACAAGGTTTATATTTGTTTAAACTCCTTTTGTAATTTAGGTCAAACTTTATTTATATTGATTATGTTTGTATCCTTTTTTTTTTGTTGGACCGGATGGAAAAGAAGAAGGGGAAGAAGAGAGAGGGCCCAATGGCACAAAAGACAGGGGAAGGAGAGAGGGTTAAATAAATTGGAGTATTACAGAGGAGGATCATTGTAGAATAATAAAATAACAGGCAACAAGATGCTGGAAGTTTATATTCATTACAGTCATGTGTGAATGTTAGTCTAAAATGGGCTGGGCCTGTCCACACACTCAGATGTCACAACATACCTGTTGGCTCCAAGAGTCTTCACTTACAAACTTGTCAACATGAACACAAAACAACTACAGTTCACACTTATGCATACAAACCAACACATGTAAAGCATTTCATTCTGTCACATATACTGTTGTGCAAAGGTGAGCTCACACCTGTGTTCAGGTGAGTGTGTATAATTTTCTGAGGCGGATGATGGAATATAAAGAAAGAAAAAAAAAAGAGGGAGAGTTCCCAGCCATCCCGACACCAAGACCTCTGTCGAAGCAGCAGCAGCCAGGAACACCCCCCCCCATAATGCCAATAATTCTCATTATTACATTTTCAGAAAAACTTAAGTCTTATCATGCTTCACTAGAAAACTGTTTTAAAAGCAGAATTTTCCCATATTTTCAGACAAAATGGACCTCCTTATCTACATCAAAAACTCCTGTTGGAAACGTTTTTGGCACATTTTGGAGTGTTTGGGGTTCTTTGGAGAATACTTCAGATCAGGTCAAATAGAATTGAGAGCCTGAAGTTTCCATCCCATGTCAACCAAAGGTGTTTGATGGAGTTACAGTCATGGCTCTGTGGGGTCAATTAAAAATCTCCTACACCAAACTCATCCAACCATGTCTTTATGGATGCTTTATGCTTCGTGTGGTGGGACAAGTTACGTACTACAAAAACAGAAAAAGGTTTTATTCTGACTACAAAGTTTTAAATTCCTACTTGTTTAACATTGTTACCACTGAGTCTGCCTTTTAACAGAAGAAGAATGATTCCTTTTTTAAAAATATTTTAAAAATAAAGATGACTATTTTCTTGATTTTATACACTTCCAACACTGAGTTTGATTAAAACTTGCGTTCGAATAACACTGTTGTTTTAGCCAACATTATTGTTGCATTGTTGGTAAAACATGAGCTTTACAACAGCAACATGACTAGGAGTCTTACATTGTAAAAACATCCTAGATTTTTACCAGAAAAAGCGAAAAGTACTTCAACATATATTTTCATACTACTTTATATTTACAAAACTGTTATGTATTTTTTCATAAATTCTCATGCTGGTAAGGACAAAACCAAGCCAAAGCAATAGCTCAGTAGCATTTCTCCAACATGCATGTAACTATTGACATATTGTTTTAAAACTACAAGGATTTTTCTTCCACAAAAACAGACAGTACATCCTGTTCGAGAGCTGATAATTTGAAAAAGTCAAGAAAATTTTGAAAAAAAAAAAAAAAAAAAACCCAGACCCTAATTAAATTCAAACTTAAAGTATGTGAATCAATGAAGTTAAATTTAAAAATAAATAAAATATTTTTCACACTGTTTTTATTATTGTGGCGGCTGTGGAGCAGCGGTAGGGCGGTTGGCCTCTGATTGGAAGATTGCAGGTTAAATTCCCCGCCTTGCCTGCCCCTGCCCCCACATTGCCTCTGGTGGAAGGCTGGTGCCAGTGTTCGGCAGCAGAAACATCATTAGTGTGTGAGAATGGAATTTCAAAACTGTGAAAGTAAAGCGCTTTGGGCATTCAAGGAAGGGAGAAAAGTGCCATATAAGTATATGCCATTAACCCTTTATTAGAATAAATATATATATGTTTTATGTTTAAAAACATAAGTTAAATATGATGTATATTTTATTTTTTGAAAATTATATTTGAACAAATCTCCAATTTATTATCATTCTCTATTAAAACAAAACAAAACAAAAAAAAAAAAAACAAGGAGATGAAAAGTCTAATTGATATAACTGGAGCAAAGGTTCATCAAACAGCATTATGAGCTTTAGTTGTCTAAAACACACAGTATGTCAAAAAGTGGTTTTGCTAAGTTCTTTTTACACAAGATTGATATTCAGGCTTTCTCCCACAACCGTGAATCAGGACAAAGCATAGCAAACTTCATATTGCTCACCGTAACATAGATAAGACAGAATGTTAAATAATGAGAAAGTTGCTGCTGTAAGATATTTAGCCATGCACAAGTCTCTTATGAAAGATAAAAGAAAACCTTTTCTTGACCTCTGTCTCTTAGTCATTAAAATACTTTCTTAATATACCATTTCCGAACCAGCTTTTAAAAAAATATTTAAATGTTTTATTGTCATCAGATCACAAATTTCAGAGTAACAATTGTATTCTGGTGAAAACTTGTTTCATAAAATTCTTTGCATCTTATTTGTGTGTTTAATAACTTTCACCACAAAATCATAAAACAGCAAAAGGAAGGATTTGAGATATTTATTTCACTTGAATGAAAATATGTCTTAATATGAAGTACTCTCTCATCTGGAATCAAAATTAACCTTCCCAGGGACAGTGCCAGATGTGCAAGGCAACCCCAGGCCATGGCATTGAGGAGCAGCAGGTGGATAATGGACGATGGACAGGAACCTTTCGCCTAATGGGAAGATTTATTATCATTCACTATCAATTAATCCTCATGGACTGACCGGGGCAGCAGGAGTGCATAGGGAGTATTTAAAAGAGAAAGAGGGAGATTGAGGGATGATGGGCGTGCAGCCAGATTGAGACAGAAGTCAAAGCACATCAGATGTGGTGAGATCAGAACAATTTGGGAAAAAAAGATTCAGAAGGAACAGATACAAATGGGGACGATGGAAAATGAACTGAGTTGAGGCAAAAAGATGACATCTGCAGTTTTTTTTTTTTTTTTTAGGAATGATGTAGAAATAACATTGCAAAGTAATGCATAAAACGATAACTGTTTTTCATCTGTGGACCTTCAAACTGACTGAGAAACTTAGATGAAAATACCCTCACACACACATAAATTATCTTATCACACTCCACTTGTGGTTTCTTACCCAAGCTAAAGATCTCTACCTGAGGCATGGAGCTTGAGGATCCTGCATAGTATCTTTGCAGTTCCTGCTCTTTGCTGGACTGAGATGTCTGAAATATTTCCAGGGATCTTGTAACCACTCCTCCAGTTTGGGGGTTACTGCCCTGAGTGCTCCAATTACCACCGCTGTCACCTTCATCTTCCAAGCTTTCTCCAGTTCTTCCCCGAGTCCCTGGAATTTCTCCAGTTTCTCATGTTCTGTCTTAATAATGTTGCTATCACTTGGTATTGGCATATCCACCACAACAGCTTTCCTCTGTTCTTTGTCCACCACTCCATAGTCTGACTGGTTCACCATTACCATCCTGTCATTCTGTATCATGAAGTCCCACAGGATCTTTGGTTTCTTATTCTCTACTACTTTTGGAGATGTTTCCCACTTTGACTTTGGAGTTTCCATTCCATACTCTACACACGTTTCTATACACTATTTCAGTCATTTAGTTGTTGCGCTCCATGCATGCTTTGTCAGGATATGGACGTTGACACAAACGTAAGACACAGAAAATTCCAAATAGTTCTTATTTCTTAGAGATAAAATAGTTGAGCAAGGCAATCAAGCACAGCTGCACCAATTAAGAGGACAGGAGAGCAAGGTGGGAGGATGAAGAGAGGATAGCAGAAGGTAAGCAAAACAAACAGGAAAAAAAAAACAACTACAAGTCTGACCCCAAACACCACATGCTTTCCACACCAAAATCCAACACTCTGCAGTTATGTGCTAGATGGTTTGAGAGAACTCTTTGTAAGTCCTACATTTAGGGGTCTTTTCTGGTATGTTGGATCTGGACTTTTAATTCTCTGGTGCTAAAGGCGGTCAGTCGGGCCCTTGTGTTTGTTGTATTCACATCATGCATATCGGATGTTTATCATAGTTGGTAGTGTGTAACTGTTTATTGCCCAGGTCTTGTTCTTTCCATTGAGCTGGCTTCTCAGGGCTTGCTTTAATCGTTGAAGGTGGTTATTGCAGCTTTCCTTGTTGTCTGTTCTAGACTGCCATTTGCTCGTGGTATTTCAGGATACTCGTAACTATCCTAATTGTCTGCTATTGTTCTTTCTGGATGGGAGACCCCTTCTTTGTGGACTAGCTCGCATCTCTTTGTCCTCATCTGACTATATTTCTCAGGTCCGAATAACATGCCAATGTCAGTACTTTAGATTCTGGTGGTGGGGATCAGGGAATCAGTGTTGCACTCACTCAGAGCTTAAAGTCATCCATGTAGATCAGGTGACCCATAGTAGCCCCATTCCTGAATTGGTATACATAGTGCTAGTCTTAATTATTTGGGTGATCGGGTTCAGACCTATGTAGGACAGCAGTGAGCATAAAAAAATCTCGTTACTATATGCCCACATTGATGGACACTTGTGCAGTTGGCTTACCATTGGTTACAAGGGGAGGTTTCCATTTGATTTAGCAATGAAGGCTCTTAGAGTCCTGTTGCTGTTGTACAGTTCCAAAAATGTGGTGATCCATGTGAGGTATTGAGTCATGGGCTTTCTTGTAATCAATACAGGCAGTGAACAGGTTGGTGTGCCACGACATGCAATCTTGAGTGACTGTTCTGTCAACCAGAAGTTGGTCTAGTATCTCTGCCAATGCTCTTCTGTGTGTTGCTGATTTGTTGATCTATGTGCCCACTCATCCTTGTTGCAATGATGAGTGATATAAACTTCCATGTTGTGGAGAGACAGGTTATTGGCAAGTAGTTGGACACGACTGCACTCCTTGAGGGTTCCTCCTGAATCAGGATTCTTCGCCCTTTCGTTAACCATCCAGAGTGAGTCTCATGTCTTAGCACATGGTTGTTTTGTGTTGCCAGGCACTCCAGAGATCCAAATGTCATATCTGGAGATGGGTCAAGGAGTCAATGAAATAAAAAAAACAAAGCAAAAATAATTAAAAAAAACAGACCTTTAGAAACTGTTAAGATCCAAGATGGTCCCTCCAGCAGTCTTAGTAAACCATTCAAAAGAATTTACACTGAAACAAATCAACTGACTTCAAGATTCCTTCGGCTGTAATGTAAGCTACTGATCTTTTTTTTTTCTTCAGCATCACTATCAAACATGCCAACCAGCTTTGTGTTTTGCACTTTTAAGACTAGATACTACCAGCCTACGCAGTAAAATCTAAAGCAAAGAAAAAGAACAGTGATAAAGACCACAGATATTTCATTGAAGTTACTTAGGAAAATGCTGGCTTTTTCAGTCATCAAAGGCTTTGCTTCCTTTGAAAGCCTTCAGCATCTTGTTGAATCCACAAAAAAGAAGGAAAAAAAATCTTGATGAAACAGAGAAAGCTTTGCATCATTGTCATTGAAGAAAAGCTCCTCAAAGAAGACTGCACTTTCAAATGCCATGTCTCCAGCAAGCAACTTAAATTTACAGAAGCTATTACTTTCCCTTCCTGGAGGAGATGCACAATATCCACTTCTGCAGAGGCAGATAGCAGCTGCTGTCACAGTTCCAGCCTGCAGGTGACACATAAGAGCTAATAATGGATCCCTCAGCCTTGTGGTCAGTCTACAGTCTCAAGATGAGCACATTTGCAAATGAAACTGAAGTACAAACTGTTAAGCAGCTACATTCTTATACTGGTCTGTTTATTGTGCCTAATAAATTTTGATTTATTTTATTTTTCTTTAAATTTAAGTCTTTGTCATCTTCAAACAGTTACTCCCAATCTGTGTTCATTTCCACCTCAGGCGAAACTGTTGTATTTCAAGGTCACCTGCATCCTAAGGCGATACTTTTTGATGTTGGCCCAGGAACAGGCTTCATTCATTTCCCCAGGGTTCTGAAACTCACCATCACTTCATTTACTAGGACCTGTCAAGCATAGGGTTGGGCACCGATTGGGTATTATTAAGTTCCTATTCGGTGCTGATTTTGGTACTTGAGTAATAAAAATATTGCCTGCCTTATCCCAAATCCAAAGCAGAACAGCGACAAAACGGCGCAGACTTCGCAGAGTGCCTGAAGCTTTTCTTTCCCTTTTTATCATATTCTTTAAAGTCAGTGCACCATCCCCATTTACAAACACATCAAAGTAAAACTTGTTGTGTATATGCTCTCATTCCATGTTTTGTTTACGTCGGAGCATGGGGCATTGTTATGTTATGTTACTAACCCGGAGTAGAATGACTGCTGCAGCTGTCACAATCATCTCAAACAGCCGATATTTCAGACCCGGGATCCTTCTCACCAGGTTTTTCTAGGCCCAAAATCTGCATGCTAACTCAGGAGGAAGTGTAGATGTGACTTCACTTTTTTGTCCCCACAGGCATTGAAAGACCTTACAATTTTCAGCATTTAATTAATGTAATTTAAAAAGCATTTGACCACGTAAGTCATAACTGTTCCTACTTAGAACCGAATTTCAGTGCCCAACCTAGTCAAGCTGCAGTCCTGCCTTTCCATCCACAGGTTGAAAGTCTTTCAAATTATGCAACAATATTATATGGCTCTAAAAAAAGTGTTAAAACCAACTTTTGCTCCAAATTGTTTGACTTGTGATGGACACAACAGTTTGGACTGGCTGCTTGTGTCGAGTTCTGAGCCCTTAAGGAGCATTTTCAGGCCCTGTTGCAGCAGCAGCAGCTTCCCAGGGTCAACACATTCACAATAATGACTTGATTGTAATGATAACGTCTTTTAAGAAAAGAGACAGCGACCTTTTTTTTTTTTTTTACAATTTCAGAGAAGAAGTGATTATACTGAAATCTAAATTGAAGTGTGTCTTTTGCTAAAAGCTCTCCTTTGGGCTTTAATAGAACATGAACAATAACTGGTAATGAAAGTCCGGCAGCATCCATTCTCTTTCTCTCGTCTGTTTCTCTGAGAGGAAGTTATTTGGTCTGTCCACAGGGAAGGAGCCAGAAGGTGTCCGGCTGCCTGGGGAGAAGTTTATGGTCTGTGAAGGCCAATTTGAGAAACCTGGACAATGAAAGCCACCACAGCACCTTCCTCTCTCTGTGACATTCTATCAGAGGAAGACATCAAAATGAAAAAGAAGTCAAAATAAAACTGTTACTGAAGCAGCTCAGGTGGAATTGCTATGAGCTGCTTTGTTGATTTAAATGTTTAATTTACCAAATTGTTTTGAGAAATTTTTGATTTGACATTGATTAAATACACATTTTTTAGAATGACTTGATTTATATTTTTTGTTACTCCAAAAAATATCTGATTTTTGTTGCAGTTTCTGTTCCAGCATTTATTTTTTTTCTCTTTTTTTCCCCCCTGGCAGTTGGTGTGTCCAATCTACTAAATTCCATTTCCTGTTAAATTTTTATTTCTCCATCTTCAAGATCAGGTCTTTTTTCCCCCCAAGAAATGAATCAACCTTTTTGCTTTTTTAATATATCTTGCTGTTAGCATGACCCTCACATTTTCAACTTCACCCTTACTCCTATAAAAGTTGTTGCGATTGATGTTAAAACAAAACAACATTTCATTTTTTAAAAAAGTGCTTTAAAAAGTACGTAGCCACTATATTCAGGCAATTGCAGCTTTTTACACAAATGTTAACCAAAAAATAATAATGGAACACCACAAAACAGTCAATACATCTACTCAAAGAACCATTCTTGAGCCAGGGTTTAAAATTCTATTAAATGTAAGATTTTAAGTAGACATACAATTTATTTTATAACTCTTATACTTCCCTGAATGAGGCCTGAGAAAATAGACTATAAAACGGTAAATGGCGTATACTTGTATAGTGCTTTTCTACCTTCCTTGAAGGCCCAAAGTGCTCTACAGTCACAGTCCCATTCTCACATGTCCATTCACACACTGATGACGGCTCTGCTGCCAAAAGGCACCAACCTTCCACCAAAGGGCAATGTGAGGTTCAGTGTCTTTCCCAAGAAGACTTTGACACATGGGCAGGCAAGGCAGGAATTGAACCTGTGATATTCTGATCAGGGAGTGAGTTGGCCTACCCCTGCACCCCAGCCGCCCCAGGCTAAAAGGAAAAAAAACATACACAGTGTTGGCAGTAGAAGGAAGCGGAAGAACTGTAGGCTCCTCACATTTGGCGGTCAATGGAAAATTTGATTTACGAAGCAAAATGTTAAAGGTAAGACTAAAGTACATCATTATGAAAATGTCTGTAGTGACTTCCCACTAGACACAGACACATTTATTAGATATCTAAATTGTGGCTATTCCATAGATGTGCATCTGATAGACATCAATTCATAGAGGTCTATTGGATATCACGGTTTAGATCTCTGGCAGATGACTTTCCTAACTTTTTTAACATATACTAGATATAAAGTAGAAAGCCAAGTCAAAGATACTTCTATAATTGTGATTTTAGTGTGTCGTCATCCCTTTCCTCCTTTTACTATCAAATGTATACATGACAACACTGGTGTAGAATACATTTTTTTTCCTAATCTTTACATCTAAATGTAAGTCTATACCTTTGGAACTTTGACTCTGAACAGCAACTAGACACAGTTGCGCTGCAAACAATGAGAAAATCTGCTTTAAGCTTATTCTAATAATAATCCACTCTGACAACAGATTAGATATAATTGATCAAATGCTTTTGTTTACAAGCTTTGGTTTGAAACAGAATACTCTGGTTGACTGCAGTCTGAATACAGACCAGGAGTAAGATTCAGGACTCATTAAAACCAAATTAAGTGGACTTGTTCCAGACTGACTGACTTTTCCAGTCTGAATACACCCTAAAACGATGATTTGATTTGATTTAACAATCTTCTGATTTTGATTTATTTGGAGAGATCACTTTGATTTTCCATTTTTATCATGTTAATATTCTATTTTCTGTCGAGTAATTTTACTATAATGCTCTCTTTTATAATAGTTGACCTGTACTTTTATTATTTACCTTTTACTGGTGAGATCCCCACCCAGCTTATCCGTATGTGTGACATTTGCAGCACAACACCATAGGCTACATACTTTGTGCTACAAGCTTAGATAAGAATTCAAGAAAAGGACATGTACAATTGCATCCTGATCTCTAAGAGGGTGGAGAACACCACTGTAAATCTTTTCACAAAATTAGAAAAATATCTGCCAACAAATATAAACATTTCTTTTCCAAGATTATATTGATGTCTTCAACAAATTTGGCAGCTGTACCTAAAATCAGGATCTATCAAAAACAAAATCACATTCAAAGCAAAATAAAAAATCAGTGGTTTATTGTTAAATACGTTTTTTGCGAAGTTAATTGAATTCCAAAGGTGGCATTTTGGACATTTTTGTTTGTTTTTTGAAAAAAAAAAACAGGAAAAAGTAAGCCAAACACATGCACAGTGTGTATAAAACAAAGCACATTCTTTACCAGCTTGTAAAAATGTATAATTTAGCTCATTGAATGAATATTTTGGTTTTTACCAATGTACTTCTTGAAAGGTTATGCTGAGGTCCTGTAGCTAAATAGACAAACCCATCTCCCCCAGACTCTAAGCTTGACATTTACTGAGTTGATTTTTCTGAAATGTTATGATTGTTTTTCCTTATCCAGCAAAAAATGTGTGAATTCTGCACAAACGTTTCACTCTGGTAACCTATAACAACATTTTTCCACGTGTGTATTGGTTTATTTAGATGTGACCTCCCAAATCTAACCCATGCTGCGTGTTCATTTTTGCAAGAATACTTTTGGGTTTGGGAATTGAAAATAATTGAGTAAGCACAATTGACTTATAAATCTTAAATAAGTGATTAAAAACTGCAAATTTTTCTAAAATCATTTTGTAAAATCCTGAAGGGACTGGCTTAGTTGTAATTATAACTGATAAATCACTCAATTGACTTAACTGTAATTAAAATTATATATTACCAAATCGTATAGTAGATGTTAAAACAATTAGCTGTTCAGTGTGACCCTAGCTACCGTGAAACATTTTTTAAAGATTCACATATGATTTGTTGAAATTTGATTTTGTATAATGCTGTAAAATAATACAAAAGTACAAGAGCTGAATTTTTAAGTTTCTATCTTTAAAGTCCCACTTCAGTCATCTTTGGATCTATATTTAAAGCATTCCCAGTCATCTTTGATTCAAGATTATGCAGTTTTTAGCTTCAATAAAAAAAAAAAAAAACGTGGCCATAGTTTCTTCAAAGCGCCAGTAGTTAATTTGAAATTTGAAACCCACCTGTGTCCCTCAAAATGCACACAGCGCACTCATTCATGCACTCGCTGCTCTCGTGTTAGCAAGAAATTGTCCGACAGTCGGAGTGAAGCACTTCCCAAAGTTGCACAAGAACAGTTTTGCAGATTTTGGAACTTGGTACACACCAATGGCACACTGGATTAATCAGGTACAGATTTTTGAAAAAAAAGTTAAGGCTTTTTAGTGTGCCTTATAGTGCAGAAAATATGGTCGTTTTCTTTTTATGTGTCCCCTATCATCAGAAAAACGCCACAAGAACATGTTACAAACACCAAAAACACAACTTTTATCAGAGTGGATTCTTTAATTATCTTCATCATCAATTTTGAGTTCAGATTTGTCACGTGTAAATGTTGCATAGCTATGACAGAATGATTTCCCTTTCAACTCAACAAATCCATTTTTATCATAGTTCCCTCAACATAGTTTTGAATATCTAACTAGGTGTTACAATTAACATCAAAAACAGACATCTTTCAAGAAAAGATAAAACATAAAATGCATGATCTTTGTTTGATCCATGTTTGGTCTAAGTTAATATGTAGAAAATAGCCAAAAAAACTCTTCAAAAATGCACCCAGGACAGCTGTATGCAGGCATCTAAATGAGATGCCAGAAAAAGTCAAACCTGCAAAAAGTAAGCGTAGTGTGTAGTCTGACCTCTCCTTGTCCTTTATGTAACTTTAGCAACAGTTAACATCATCATGCTGCTATTTATGGCACCTGTTAAATAAGGCAATATCTCAAAATCGATTTTGCTGCTGCATGCTTTCCCCTTTGGCTCTTTCTTTGCAACACGTTAAGATTTGATAACTCAAACTCTATTGATTTCTGCTATAGGCAAAAAATAGCTCATAAACAGAATAAACAAAACACATTAGTTATGCCCACATGTTAAATCAATATTCAAATGATTTTGTTTTGTTTGTGTGAAATACTGTGACCATTCTTTACTACAGTGGATACAGACATAAGTTTAGTGTTAGCAACTCATGCAAATAGACATGAACTCTTGAGTCTGAGGATGCAGGGCAAACGGTGAGATGTTCCATTGAGACATTAATTCCAAACTAAAAAGTAAACACAACAAAACAGTGCAAATTTATGATGGTTGAGCAAAACAACTACAGTAAATCTGATAAAACCACATCCAGATTTTTGAGCCATGGAGATAGTAAGTGAGAGAAACAGATTTTCGTCCCTGGTAATGCACCGCTATCTGCTGGGAACTGCTTAATGTTGGTTGATCATAATTGGTGTGTCCCAAACAGTTAGGAAGCTGCCCACATTTTTACAACACCAATTTAAAATCTCATTACATCTAAAAAAAAAAAAAAAAAGCCAGTCTCATTGCTGAAACAACACATATTGATTAAAAAGAGTTTTATAAAATCCAGTCGTATTACAGAAGTGCACTGAACATTCAGAATTGTACTTCCAAAGTTTCAACTTACATGAATACATGCAAAAAGTGTCTTGACTTAGAGCAAGACATAATACTTGCTATAATTTGCAAATCAAAAGGCAAACATTTATGGGCAAAGTAAAGTATTGGTGATGGTCCTAAACATAGGAGTCTTGGCTTCTGTTTTCCCTGTTTTGACTACCCGCACACTACATGCGTTTACGTAATTAATGCAATTCAAGTGGATTCTGAAATGCAGAAAATCACCGTTAGTTCAGGTGCCTATCAATTTTGTTGAGGAGAAAAGTCACTTTTCTTTGTGTCAGATTCCGCTTCACTTGCATTGATTATGTAAATGGTCAATGAGTTACGATGCATCAGAGAATGTGGGAAAACATCTTCAGCTGTCCAGTTTTTATCTCGTTGTCGTTCACAGACATAAATAAATCAAAACATTTTTTGGAGTAGCCAAACTTGATTAAATACCCAACTTTGTTCTTAGGCTACAGACACACTGAGTCCTTGATGTGCATTCATGCTCATGCTAAACACGGGCTCTTGAAGGCATTTGGCCCATGGTGTTCACATTTGACAACAAGGAAGGGCTTCTTTTTCTTCTAATGTTTACTTGTGCATGTCTGCCACCATACTTGGAAGAGGCTTGGTGTAAAATGACGAAGTGGTGCAAATCTTTTGAATCTAGCGCCAGACTTTTTCTTTTATTATTCTGATATATTAAAAGACTTGGAGTCAAATAATTCTGTCCTAGCACAAACAGCAATTATGAAGTTCTCCTCCATAATCAATTTTCAAACAGTTGGGACGTACGTGAAATAAAGGGGACGCCATTCACATGTCACTACCAAATATAAGTCCCTAATTAGTCAAAGTACAACTTGGTTTAACTTTCAACATGGCCGCATGTTTCACTCATAGAGCCTGAAATGGTCTTAAAACATGCAGCTACGCGTCAAAGTATTATTACAAGTTTAGGCCATTTAACTTTCAAAAGTAAACAGCACTAGATTTTAGTTAAAGTCATACAAATAAATAAAAACATGTAAGTTATTTAAAGCTATGCTTTTGAATGACACTTGTATTTAAGTTAAACATACTATTAAGGGGCTTAAATAAGAAAAATGTTCAAATTCAAGGTGACTACAGAGAACTAAAGTCTATCCAGGAAACAACAGGAGAGAAGTGATGGTCTTTTTTTTCTCAGCTGAGATTTATGAAATGTATTTTGCTACACTATGTACTTAAGGGCACTTAAAGCGTGAGCTTTTAATTTTAATATTGCTCTGTGGAGTGACACTTACAATATGATCTGGAATTAATTGCATAAATGAGTAGAGTATGTCATTTGTTTATGTCTCCCCACGTTCATTATTGAATTAAACGACACAATCCAATTAGCAGTGTGCATTAGCTTTTCTTGCAGTTTGATTAAGCAAGTAAAATATTAAGGCTGATGCTTAGCCAAATTATGTTGCATTGCACATCCTCCAAATCACAGGGCTTTCCATTCATGTGCAAAGATATTACACAGGAACTCTCTGAGCTGAGAAGAGATTGCTTTAATGTGCTTCTATCACGTTTTCTATGGACTCTTTTTGCAAGTTAAACTGTGGCAAAGATGTCTAATGCAGCCAGTTCTTCCTACTGCCTTACAGGGTTATGATTAAGCTCTTTATTTCCATTATCATCACTGTTGCCTTCATAATGTGCTTTCCTTCCTGTGATACTGTCAGGACAACAAATATCTGAGCAGAAATTACATCAATTTAGTTTGGGAATTTCATTGGCTGGAATGCGAGTGCTACATTTTGAGGAATGGCAAGGTGTCAGGCCTGCCAGACTTAATCCAAGAGAAGCTAAAAATGACACTGCTTCCAGCCATCACTGTCTTCAACAGATGCCTGAGCCTGGTGTGGTGCAGATCACTCCAAATATTTTACAAATCTGAAGCAGCAGATGCTTTGTCTCACTCCCATTATATCCACTTCTCTCCTTCCAGTGAGACACACAGACTGTGTTTTCATTGTCCTTCAAATGATCGCCTGACAAGGCTCCTAGACAAGACCTTTCTCAGCACCCTATTACGTTCCTGTGGTGGTATGTCTGCTGGAGAACAACAGCTGTTGAAATAGCTGAAGTTTATCACCTCTTTTGGCAGGTGTCATTTATAATCCTCTGACACATTGCAGCTGGCTCCAAGGAAGACTTGTTTGAACGTAATGTGAATTAAATGCTAACTCCAGCCATTTACCAGAATGAATAAACCATCAAAAGCATTACGGCTGACCTTGATTTTTCCCTGACGATTATGACAGATTTCTTACCTTTGCAGGTCAACACAAATGTGGAGAGGTTTACTTTGTCTTTTAAGCAATCATTAGCAAGGGTTGGAACATTATTGTGTTTGGTGGTTTCTCTTCTGGGTCAGTAGTTGTGATGGATATCAAAACCAAAGATAAATGTTTCATGTTTGAAGCTACAAGATTTGAGGGGGGAACCATACCAGACTCCAGCATTGATTAATTGTCTTATTGCACAACATTGAGGTACCCACTTATGACTGTCACCCAAACCACATTGCACAGGCCCCTTTTGAGCTCTCCTACAGGTATTGGGCCCTCAGGAGAGTGATCCCACATCGTTCCTTCAGCAAGCCCCAACTCCAGGCCTGGCTCCGGGGTGGGGCCCTGTTGACGCCAATCTGGGCCACATTCCAAACTTTCTAGTTTTAAATTCTATAGCCAATCATATCATATCATATTTGATTCATGCATTTCTGAGACCCCTACCTCATTAGCATGGTCCAAACTCTCCTTAGAAACCTCCTGGATATAACTTGTTTTGTGTCGTGTAGTAGATCACCCTTCCACTTGAGGCAGTAGAAGGGCTTTTCTTGCTCATTTCAAAATGGCTGCTTCCATGAAATCTCAAAAACATTCGGTGGGAAATGTTCAGGTAATTTTCAAAACTTTATGTTGAGAATAACTCACCTATTGTTACCTTGATTTTTTAATGACTACTTGTATTGAAAGTTGATATTTAATTAATTCTAATAGTTACACCATCCTTAAAATGTATCACATTTGAGACAGTGGGTAAATAAGATGTTTTTTTTCTCAATATTGATGCATCTTAAACTAATATTGTTGTGTGCACAAATGTATCAAATCCCTCATTGATCATGATTGATATTATCTGTTGTTCCCCTTTCAGCTTATCCTGTCAGGGTGTTGCTACAGAAAATCTGCTCTCCCTGATACGCATAGGTGGTTTGGCTGAGAGTTTTATGCCAGATACCTTGCCTGACCCAACCCTATATTGCCAAAGCATAGGGAAACCAAGATATAGCTAGGCAGCAGCGTGAAAAGTCTTGCTTAAGGACCCACACTGTATGCTTATTGTCCACCCTGGGAAATGAACCCAGATTTCTTGCATGTCAATTCTACACCCAGCCAACCAAGCAATCCAGCCCCTTATAATTTATACTATTTATAACTTATAAAAAATGATATTACAATTTTTTTGTGGATTTAAAGGCTTTAGAAAAACATCTTAATTCCAAACAAATGTAAACTTTTTGTCACTTTTATGGATGTTGTGGGTTTGACAGGGTTAATGTGAAAACCAAGTGCTCTTGCAACAATGACGCACAAGAGGAAGGTGACTATTTGAACAGATAAAGTGAAAGTATATGCAGGCACTCCTTAATGGAGCTTCTCACTGTCTCACTCGTTGCAGGGGTCCCTCAAGGCTTCACAAGATTGAATGCACCATATGTTTATCCGGAGCTTCATGCTGCATAAGTGCTACTGATAGCATAGTTTGCCAGTATTATTGTCCTTTCTGTAATGCTTCAATCCAAGTCTTCTTTAGGCAGTTACTTCCCAGAAGCCAAACACAAGAAGAAAAAAAGGGCTTTTTATTCAGTTGTTATGGCTTTGCTAACTATCTGCTTGAATTTTACTTTTCATTTTGTATCTTATCAACAGATTTTGTACTGGATTAAAACATCTGCTATAAATCTCTACATTTAATAATTTTGGGGATTATTGAATCATTGTGCAATTATATCTTTTTTTTTCTTATTTCCTTTTTTTGAAACATGTTTCCAAAGGAAAAAAATGTTTTACTTGTGACAGAAGATCAAAGTTTTGTCATTTCTCACTTAAACTGAGTTATTCCTGTGCATCAAATCAGTTGTCTCCTTTTGACCTCAAAGCTTTCCCTCTTACCTCTGATTAAAAGAGAAAATATATTCCCATCGTATTCACTTTTCTAAGTCAAACCAAGTTTTATGTTTGAACGTGTTAAAGTCCTACTCCAAATGTTACGTCCCCCTGCTGCTGCTGCCACCACATCCTGTCATGCTGCCTCACCCGGCAGGTGAAGCCAATCGTCCTAATCAGCACCTGCTGGGTATTTAAGACCAAGAAGGCCACACCGCAGTGGGCTGAGAGTAGTCCTATACGGTTGGGGTCTGTTATTTTAATTTTAATTTTAATTTTAATTTTAATTTTAATTTTAATTTTAATTTTAATTTTAATTTTAATTTTAATTTTAATTTTAATTTGGGTTTGGGACCTTGGTAGTCTTTGCGGGCTTTGTTTCTGTTTCTGTTTTAGGTAGTTTTGATTAGGCAGCCCTTAGCAGGGAGCTGCTGACCCCGACGGCCAACATGGCTGGGTCAGCTGTCTCCCTGACCTTCTGATATATTTGGCCAAGGTTCCAGTTCCCTTTGGTTCGTCATTTTGTTTTAAACCAGCACTTGAGTATTTTGTTTTATCTTTCCAGGACACAGAGTTTTGTTTATTTAATAAACTGTGTTCGTTTTAATTGTGTCCAAGCATTTTCTTATGTTGCGACCCCATCTTGTCTACCCCTAGACCTGAGCCATGTTGGGGTCGTAACATATGGGGGCTCGTCCGGGATTGTGACCCACTAGTGTTGAGGACAGTTGGCAGATTTCTTTGGTGGGCGGCTAGGAGACTTCGTTGGTGGACGGTTAGCAAATTTCTTTGAGGGCGGCTGGCGCACTTTTGTTTTGAGGGCGGCTGGCACGGTGGCTAGCGCGCCCTGTGTGTGGTGGCTAGCGCGTCCTGTGTGGTATGGTGGCTAGCGCGTCCTGTGTGGTATGGTGGCTAGCGCGTCCTGTGTGGTATGGTGGCTAGCGCGTCCTGTGTGGTATGGTGGCTAGCGCGTCCTGTGTGGTATGGTGGCTAGCGCGTCCTGTGTGGTATGGTGGCTAGCGCGTCCTGTGTGGTATGGTGGCTAGCGCGTCCTGTGGTGTGGCGCCACACTTTCTTTTTGAGGGCGGCTAGCACGGTGGCTGGCGCACCCTGTGTGTGGTGGCTGGCGCACCCTGTGTGTGGTGGCTGGCGCACCCTGTGTGTGGTGGCTGGCGCACCCTGTGTGTGGTGGCTGGCGCACCCTGTGTGTGGTGGCTGGCGCACCCTGTGTGTGGTGGCTAGCGCGTCCTGTGTGGTATGGTGGCTAGCGCGTCCTGTGTGGTATGGTGGCTAGCGCATCCTGTGGTGTGGCGCCACACTTTCTTTTTGAGGGCGGCTAGCACGGTGGCTGGCGCACCCTCGTCCTGTGTGTGGCTCTGCCAGCGCGTCCTGGTCCTGTGGTGTGGCCAGAGTGCCCCTGTGTAAGCTGGTTTTTGGGTTTTTGTCATTTCTTTGCTCCTGCCTCACTTTTTTTTTTTTTGTCTTTATTGCTGTTGTTCAGGGTTCACCTCTTGTTTTTTATTTGTGAACATGTTTGTTTTCTTTTTTGCAGGGATTTGCCCCCATGTTCACAAATTTTATGGAAGGAAGTGTTACGTCCCCCTGCTGCTGCTGCCACCACATCCTGTCATGCTGCCTCACCCGGCAGGTGAAGCCAATCGTCCGAATCAGCACCTGCCGGGTATTTAAGACCAAGAAGGCCACACCAAAGTGGGCAAAAGGCAGAGGCAGAGCAGGAGGCTGAGAGCAGTGGGTTTGGTTTGTGCTGGTTTGTGGTTCCTCTGGTTCCTCAACAATCCTATACTGTTGGGGTTTGTTATTTTAATTTGGGTTTGGGACCTTGGTAGTCTTAGTTTGTGGGCTTTGTTTCTGTTTTTGTTTTAGGTAGTTTTGATTAGGCAGCCCTTAGCAGGGAGCTGCTGACTCCGACGGCCAACATGGCTGGGTCAGCTGTCTCCCTGACCTTTTGGTATGTTTGGCCATGGTTCCAGTTCCCTTTGGTTTGTCATTTTGTTTTAAACCAGCACTTGAATTATTTGTTTTATCTTTCCAGGACAGTTTTGTTTTAATAAACTGTGTTCGTTTTAATTCTCTTGTGTCCAAGCATTTTCTTATGTTGCGACCCCATCTTGTCTACCCCTAAACCTGAGCCATGTTCGGGTCATAACACCAAATATATATATTTTTTTATTGTTTAATTGCTCCCAGTGGTCTTTTATTTATAAAATTGTGCTGTTTTTAGCCTGCATTGTTTTTTAAAGACATTTTATACAAAGCAGCAGGAGCTCATTAGAAATTCGCCTCTGAGTTGTGGGCGGGACTGTTTGGGTGGAAGTTAGCCTCCGCTAATTTCCTATCAGCCCTTTGTTTGTACTCTTTCCTGCTAGATTATAGCACCTCACAAGGTCACGCTAACATTAGTGTAGCAAAGGAAAAAAAAAATGACAAGCAATATAAGAACTATTCAGTCGTACAGTTTTGAGTCTGAGTATCGAGTGTCTGAATGCATCAGAACTGTAGTGATCAGCTTCTAGCTACCAGCTTCGGTTATCTTACCTGTTCGTCCCTCGTTTCAGTTCCTGAAATGGTTTTATTTGCTCTGAGTTTTGACACATCAGAACAACCAAAGAAATAAACCAGAGTCAGAGGAGAGTTTTACATATGTTACCAGTAATGTGTGAAAATAAGACATTGTGTTCAATCCTTTTCATTTAGGAAAAGTTTAAAATCACTCTTGTCACTTTTTAGCATTTGATGTCTGACTAAGAAATGTATAACTTGAGTTCTTTCATACTGTGACATCCTGTTTTCATCATTGTAAACATTGCTGGTTTTTACATATTACCAGTAACCTTTAAAACTCTGTGCTTACAGAATCTATTGCCACAGTGTTAAGTCAACTGAAACCTTGTTGTGAGGTAGTGGTACTGTTTTCTGTTGTACATTCCTCAATACTAGAACAGGCTTCATTTGAAAAAATGAAGGTTTTTTTTTTAAGTATTATATTTTTAATTTAACAAAATTTATTTATGTTTGAGCATAATGGATTATTGTATTTTCTATTAAACTAAAATCTTCCTTTTTGTACTATAGATGGTATACAGAGGTAGAACAGTGGATTCTCTGAAACCAAGCAAAAGAAGTCTCTGTTTCAGCTGTGTGATTATGTGGTGGCGTATCTAACCTTGTAATGCTATTCCCTTGTCCTGCCTTAGCATGTCCTTCTCCTCCTCTTCCTCCTCATACTTACTCTGCTGCTGTGCAGCCGTTTTAAGCCCCATAATTTCCTTGACAGCAAAGTTCCTGATGAGGTTGGTCAGGGATGAAGACTTGTATTAACCTAAATGTTGTACATGAAGGAAATTGAAGACCCATAAAGCAAGGTCTTGTCAGCCTCTCAGGTGAGCTCTAGCATGAAGAGCATTGACTCCTCCTCCCACCAGCAGATTTGCCTTTAAAGTTGTAACGCCTGAGGGGCGAGGTAAAAACTTTGGAAAAGCTGCTTGGTTTCCCTTTTCTCTTCTCCAGAGTTCATGTCATATCTGCTCAGGTGAAACTGAAACCAAAAGAAATTATTTAATCTGAAAGTAAAGGGGAGTCACAATTAAACCAGAAACTAATATAAAAAATTGCTAATATAAAAATATTTTGACTCAAAGTTTCTATTTAGTTTTGCATCAGTTCTTATTTTTAGAGAATAAATAATCATAGTAACAATTTAAAGCTTTGCTTGTGAGGCTCGGATAATATCTAAAGAAGCAAAGCAGATAACTTCCTTTTCTGTCTTTTTTTTTTTTTTTTAGCTAAATTGATTTGATCTGAGATGTCACCTTGATTCGATAATTAGCTCTTTGGCAGTGCTTTTTTCATAAATAAAATGATAAACTTCCATATACACTTTTACCTCCCACTTTATTAGGTACACCCCTTTTGCCTTCATTTTGCCTTCAGAACTGCATTATTCCTTGGTGGCATAGATTCAACAAGGTACTGGAAGCATATCTCTGAGTGTTTGATCGATACTGACAGTTGCTGCAGACTTGTTGGCCTCACATCCATGATGCTCATCTTCCTTTCCATCACATCCCAAAGGTGCTTTGTTGGGTTGACATCTGGTGACTTTGGAGGCCATTTGAATCCAGTGAACTCATTATCATGTTCAAGAAACCAGTCTGAGAGGATTCCAGCTTCATAAGAATGTGCCTTATCCTGCTGGAAGTAACTATCAGAAGATGGTACACTGTGGTCATAAAGGGATGGACATGGTCAGGGACAACACTCAGGTAGACTGTGGCGTTGTAACCATGCTCAGTTGGTACTAAAGGACTAACAGTATGCAAAGAAAATATCCCCCTCACCATTACACCACCACCAGTCTAAATCCTTTGATTCATCCATGCTTTCACGTTGTTGATGCCAAATTCTTACTCCTTAGACCTCAGTTGTAACCAGTGGTTATTTAAATTCCTTTTGCCTTTCTATGAGCTAGAACCAGTCTGGCCATCTGACCTCTGGCATCAATAAGGTTTCACAGAACTGCTGCTCTCTGGATATTGTTTCTTGTTTCGGACCATCCTCTGTAAACTCTAGAGATGGTTGTAGGTAAAAATCCCAGTATCAGCAGTTTCTGAAATACTCAGAACAGTTCGTCTGGCACCAGCAAACATGCCGCATTCAAAGTCATGTCATTTGCCTTTCATCCCCATTCGGACTCGGTTTGAACTCAGTTTGAACTGCAGCAGATCGTCTTGATCATGACTAGGTGCTTAAATGCATTGAGTTGCTGCCATGTGATTGGCTGATTAGAAATTTGCCTTGTAAAAGTAGGCCAAAAAAAGTGGGGTGTAGTTAGATGAGGTTTACATTTACTAGCACTCAACAGTAATGAGTGCATCTTAATTAAGACTGAGTTGATGCTTCTTTTTTTTTTTTTTACAGGACTTTTACTTAAAATTAGTCTTGTGGGGAAAGCGCTTTTGACAGTAGAACACTATACACAACTAACTTAGACATAGATGTAACATTTTTACTTTATCAGCAAACTGACATTAATAAAATAAATCACTGAACCAATTTAATTTTTGAGATTAGGTCACACCCACTGTCCCATTTTGGTTAGATCTCAAGTCTTCCACCATTTATTGCTGCGTTCATATTTGAGTATTGTAACTGGGGGGATTGCTGATGTTACATGGATCAGTGCAGAAATGACCATATACTGACATTTTAACAAATGAAGTCACTTATGTATTCACCTTTAGGTGAGCAATTAGTCTTTGTTTCAGTCTTGTATGTCTCAGTCTCTTTCTGAATGCTAATCGGTCTAAACAAACCGCCCTTAAGTTGTTATTGTTCCTATTTCCTGCTTTACTGCATGGACAGAAGTATTGACCAGTGACAGAACAAATGTCAGGAAGATCATTCAGTACTTTTCCATGCACAGTCAAGCAGAGCTACAGTTACAGCTTGACCATGCCATTTAACTGAACTTTTCACTTGTCCAGGAACACAAGCGTGTACAGAAATTGATTCATCGAACAAAGCAGGTTCTTTGACTTTTCATTTTTTTGTTTTCTTTTCTTTTCTTTTTTATAGTTGAATTATTATCTTAAAATAATTCAAACTAAGTTGGAATTTCAAGTGGTTGAAAATTTGTACTACTTGGGATATATATATATATATATATATATATACCTTAATCATTATACACAGTTCTATCCAATATTTCCCACTTTTTTAACAATGATTATTCATATCTGTCTTCTTTGTAAACTTGTTTTTATTTACTGAGTTTTCCTCTCTTAAGATTTACTGTTTTGGTTGCTTTTTAGTTAAAAAGAATGCTTTCCTGTTGGGTATTAACTTAATGTTTACAGGCAAAAGTAGTTTCACACCATGTCTTATTACCAGATTTTGTCAGTTATACTATTTGTGCTTACTTTTAAATCCTTTTTCTTCCTTCCAAATGAAAGTCATCTTTTTCTACAGTGGTGCTCATTTTTATTTTTATTCAATGTATTCATTTTAAAAAGTTGTCATTTAATAAACAATTTTATTTGTAATAACATAATTGTTTTATTGATTCTTTTCTATGGGGACCTTCATGTGCTCTAGTTTTTGCTTCGTATTTTAGGGCTTCATTTTTTTCTTGAACCACTTGTAGGTACACAAACACAAAGAAAACAAATATTCCTTTAACAATGTAGTATAAAAATAAAGTTGACAGGGAAAATATGGTTGCTGTTGAATAAATTGCAGTATTTGGAGTAAGAGATTTTGTTAAGAAATTATTTATATCCAACTCATATTAAAAAAGTAACAAAGCAGACCAAATGTTAATAAATGAAATACATATTAACCCTAACTCTAACACTGTTGAGCCAAGTTATCTGATCTGGGATGAAAGTTGTTTCTCTAACAAAAAGGGTGGTGGGATACTCACATAACACATACAATGCTTATGTTTTCCTGCTTTTGTTATATATTTTTTGGCAAATGAAAGTTAAAAACAATGAAATAATATATTTTTAAATGTGTTGAAAACTAAAATATATTATTCATAAATTAGGTGAAGTTGAGACTAATAGTCACAGTATAAATGTTTGAGTTTTTGGCCCGAACAGTTAAAACGCATGGAAAAGTCTAAGTATCTACTTGCAATATTGATTTTAAACATATTGTGGGGAGAAAAAAAAACAAATTCAATAACTGCTTTGTTAAAAGTTCTTCTATTGCAATGATATAACCTAAACCTGTGCATTGTTGGAATCTATAGCTTGTCTGTCCAAGTAAAGTATTGAATGAACTCTCATAATTTAGTTGATAACCTTGTGTGCTAAGTCATAAGTGTAACATCCTCGGTGATATAAACAACAGGGATTAAAATATCTCAATTCCACCTTTGACATGGGTATATCTGGTGCACTGTTAAGAAGGCACAAGCTGTCAGGCAACAAATCTTATTTACCTTTCAAGGTCTAACCGTGTTTGGATTTTAGAACTTGCCTTCTGTCTTGAGAAGGGTTACAGTGGATGCAGCCACTTTTATATCAAGTGTAAAAGCTAAACCACTCTGGCCTGTAAAAATGTTCCAAGGTAACCAATCTATAGCACTGCAACTTTTGGGACACTGTAACTGGAATAGCTGGAGAGGTGATATCCTCCTGCTGTATGTTGCTAATTTACGGTGTGCCACAAAGAATGTATATTTTTATATAAGTGAAAGTAAATACAGGCACAAAGGGGTTAATATCAACCATTTTCCTAATCAAAAATTATGCATTTACAATGAGAGCTAAGGAAGCAAAAAACAAAACATTCTTTATTAATTTGGTCATATTTGCATTTTGTCTTGAAGTTTTTTTTGTGCTGCAGAATAAGACTTCAAACTGAAATTAAATGAAACTTTAACCTAAAAGTCAAATGTTAAATGATTCAATTCTTTACTTTGTAATGTTATTACTATAACAAAAAGTGACTTTTTTTCCCCTGTTCTGAGCATTATCGGTTAAATTATCGGTTGCTCTCTTCAGAGGTTGTCATAGAGAATCCTCCACTTCCATCCAGCCTTATTTTCTGTATTGTCTTTAACTACTGTCATGGACTCCTTATAAACTTCTTTTTTGGTTTTCCTCTTGCCTCCTTCCTGTTAGTCCCTACCTCAGTGTCTTGTTACAAACCTTTTTGTACCATTGTCTCTCCTCTGAATGTTTCAAACTAATGTAATGTGGCTTTTCTTGCATTTATCTCCAAAACACCTAACATGAGATATCTCTCTGAACAGAACATTTTATTTTATGTGTATTATGGGGCACCTGGCTCTACTTTTCATGTGTTCCTGCATTTAATAAGAGCTTGGATAATAGGCTGTTTAATCTGCCCTCTGAGCTGGGATAGATATTATGATTAAGAATATGACAGTGCCATTTTCACACTTTGAGAAAGTGATGATTGTACACGTGTTGGTTGTCGCCTTGTGTTAAATGGTAGTTTTATCACTGTCAGCGACAGATGCCGCGATCCCTCTCCTGCCATACAGTGTTGCTGGAGAGGAGCTTTGTTACAACTTACTAATGTGACAAGAGAGGAAATCATTCACCGGTGTTCATTATTCTGACAAGAGTATCAATCATGCTATAGTATATGTGTTTATACAGCAGATACTGAATCATCCTCAACAGCAAGGTTCCTCCTGATAAATGGCTAAATTTGGTGTCACAGAAATGCCTCAGACAAGAAAGGAGCCAATTTACTACCAGATCCCAAGCTAGAAATGTAGTACTCACTGTAATACATCACTTGTTTCAAGGGATGTGCAGTGTTACAGGCCATTAGTACCACTGAGAGTCTAACCACAATCAGGCAATGAGATGTAGTCATAAACAGCTTCGGTGCATTCGCATGGATCTGTGTGTCGACCGTACACTCAGTGATGGAGGATGCAGACTTCACTGAACCACAGCTGGATCGTTTGGGTGTCATGCTGTTAAAATTGCTGTATAAATATAGATTGTTCTGCTCCCACTGCGGTACAATTCATGACCATGACCTGAAAGACTTTGATCCTAACATATGACTAAGGAGAGGTTTGTTTGCTCAAAGTAAATAGCATTTCTATAAAGTAATTTCAGATCAGTGGGTTATAGAAGTATTTTCATCAATGGTTTAATGAATGGTATAAAACATTAAAATTGTAAAAAGAAACTGTCATTTCTATGTACTGTTTCCTAATTCTTGAAATAACATTTACTGAGTAATGCAACATTCACAGTGTCTGTTATACTCTAACCCTTCAGACGTTCCTGTAGTCATGCACACACGTGAACTTCCCTTACCCAAAAGCTTGAATAGGTTTTTATCAAGAATGAGCTTGTTCTGGTCTCTAAATGAATGAACGGGTCGTGACAACCCAGGCTTTGGGGGGGTGAGCTTGGCTGTAAGTACAAACAAGCCCTTTTTGTTCAAAATACTGACCTCCCTGTGAACGCTGACATGATGATGGAGGGAGTCCGGATGGGACCCTTTCAACGAGCCGCAGCGCCATCCTCCAAAGCAGGATGCTTCTGTTCTGTCCGTTAACACTGAAACAAAAGGAAAGAAAGGACAGCCGAAACAGGGTCAACGGGGACTCCCTGCATCTTGCACCAAATCAAGAAAGAAGATGAGACACACAAGCCTGGCCTTAAGAGAGCACACATTCACAGAGCAAGCGGTGAATGGGGCTCTGTCAATTTGCCAAAGTAGCTTGGGTGATTAACATTTGAACTGTGGCACATCAAGAGTCCCCTGTGGATGAATGGTCATTCTATCAGCCTCATTAGGGGAAACCTATTCAAGGATGCCAAGCACAAATTGCCCTGGCCCAACTGTCAAGCATGGATAGAGAGTGACAATGGCAACCCAAAGTAAACAGTCATGTCTCCTAGATTGTTCAAGTACTCCAATAAACAACATTTAGAGCCAAGATAAGCAATGAGCCTCTTAAACTGATGGAGTGTGTTATGATCATAACCTGTGTATCAGCATAGTAAATTGTTTCATTGTGCTCACTTCCTTTGAGTAAATAGCATAGATAGACTCACTGGTTGCTAACCTGTAAGCTATCTGACACAAACAGGCACGCAGAAGCCCAATTTTGGTTCGTTATTTATTCCACCTTCACATTCATGCACCCTTTGGATGATATGGAGTTTCGAGTATTTGAGTAGACTCATTTGCAATCATAGTTTAATGGTACAACCAAAGATCCCGATGAGAGAACTTCAAATATGAGAGGAACAGAAAACAGCGAATCTTTAGTTCTGTTTTTTGTTTTGCTGCCATGCTATCTGCAGCATTTTTTTTTCAAGAGTTTGTGAAATTTCATCTCACATGTAAATGTTCTGTCCAAAGAGACAAATTGCAGATGAGCTACACAATCTACAGTCGTTCAACTAATAACTTTGCTTGTTTGTTTGTTTTTTTCCTATTTTAAAAAGAAGCTTTTGGAAGGGTGGCAAATGAGAACAGCAGAGTGCAATACGTTTCAAACAGTTTTATTGATTTAATGTTTCTTTAAGCATTTTAAATGAATCAAAAGGCTTCCATTCATCCATTTTCTAAACCCGTTTTGTCCCTTTTAGGGTCATACAAATGCCAGAGCCTAACATGACCAGTTGTGGGTGAAGGCAAGGTACACCCTGGACAGTCTGTCGCAGGGCCATAATTGCACACCCATCCATACTCACATTCATACCTAGGAACAATTTTAGATTAACCAATCCACCTATGATACAGGTTTTTGGATGGTGGGAGGAAGCTGGTCCCTGGAGAAAACTCATGCATGGACAGAACATGCAAACTCCACACAGAAAGAAATTAGTGATGCTTTTTTGGGTCCCCAAGCTGTGACTTGAACCAGGAACTTTCTTGTGGTGAGGCAAGAGTGCTAACCACTGCACCACTGTGCAGCCCCTGGCTTGTAAAAATATGTAAAATAAAAACAAAAAAGAACTTTAGATTATGGGACTGCTAGTTTATTCATATTTGCTGCAATTAGGTTTATTTCTTTCATATTTTGGTGTCCAAAGAGGCTTGCATTGATGATGTCTTAAACTTTATCAAAAATGGTACTAATATTGAATTACAGGACACTTTGGAGTCAAATTATTGTGCTGGGAGGGCAGCTGACCCTCCCAGTGGCTCTGTCCATGTCCACACTGGATAGCTTATTTAGCTAAATATTGTGTTGCTCCAATGATAACTGATTTTAAAAAAGGGTATCAAGAATATTTTCAGCACTACCCTCCTTTAAGGCATAATTTGTTGTTTTTCTACATTTACTGTATTATTTTTCTTATCAATATCAGACATAAGACTAGTTTCCCCGCATGAAAAGTGTTCACAAAAAGTGATCGTTCCCTCATATTTTATCTTTACCCCTTTTTTCATCTCTCTTTAGTTAGAAATCAGCATGATCTTGTTTGATAGACATGTTTACCCAAGCTCTGGAAGAAATTCATTAACCATAATTAAGCGTTTACTTGATCAGGAGGGTATAAAAAAGGATTATGTGAAGTCAGATTAAAGGGAGCTGAGTGAAACCAACAAAGAGATTATCAAGCGCTGCCAGGCAAGCAGCCTGCCTTTGGAGTTGGGCCTTTTCTGATTGTTATCTCGTTAGTGCTTTATTCGTCAAGCGCGAGCTAATGCCTAAAACATGTTTGGTTTAATCTAGACACACTTCTGCAGGACTCTGGAGATTTATTACTGACCATTGATTGAGTGCATTTAATGAGTCAGACTAAAGGCTAAAGAAAGAGTAAAAAGACCAGAGAAGCACCTGCAAGGAAAACATTGCCTCTTGAATATACATGCAAAAGATGAATGTCTCAGAACCTTCTCTTAGGGTTTTTTCAGACTGGAAACTTTTGGTTCACTTAAAAGGAACCAGAATTTGTATTCCCAGATAATGCAGAACACATTTTGAGTCTGAATGCATCCAAGCGGTCTCTGGTCTGGGACCGAGAACCATTTTTAGAACCATCTTTTGAGGTGGTCTTGGTTCATTTCTAATTGGACAGAGCCTCCGGTTCTATCTGCATTTCCTCAGTCAACTTAGGGCGGAACAACTGGAATAATTGGACCTGAACTGAATTATGGAGTATATTCTGTGCAGCTGAGCAACAATGAGACACAGCAACTCAGTGAAATTTGGTCGAATGAATCCAGGCTCATCACAGAACCTTTAAATGATACACACTGGTTCTCACACTGTTTTCTCAACTATCTATATGTCATAAACACTTATCAGCGCGCCTTAGTCAATATCTCCACAGCAAGCCGTCTTGTATCTTGTCTCCACCTTACCAAAGTAGCAATAAAAAAGTGTTGCACCTGACCTTGATACAAACGTTGAAAATTGATCAGTGACATACAAAGTTTGAATAAGTGAACTACCCAGACAAGGATTGCAAATCGCAGGACTTCCACATTCTTTCTCTCATTGATTTGCACCGCCTTCATAATTCTTGGCCAATGACTGAAGAAATCTTCAATCACGGGGTTTTCTTTGCAAGCTTTGGTTCGCAGAAATGTCCAGTAGACGGAAATCTGAATACAGACCAAATGCAAGTTTCAGTACTCGATCTGGACCAACTGACTTTTCCAGTCAAATACACCCTTATTATTGATTACGGCAGTCTCTAAAAATGGTTTGGAATCCATCTACAAAACAATAACAATTGTTGGACATATTTGGCTTAAAATATATTATTTATTGGATTTCATAAATGCATGCTCCTGTCAAGCTTCGGTCATGCAGCCGTTCATGCTCCCTGTTAGCTGGATGCATTAGGACGGCTGCTGTGTCCTTTATTGGCATTTCTCTTTTAGCAGCACATTAATCTTAGACCGTGTTTAGGTCTTGTTTAGACCATGTTTAGTTTGTCTTCAGGCCTTTAAATGTTATTTTGTTTTTTTCATTGTATTTTTTAATGTTGATTTCACAAAATAAATTACACAAAAGGAAGAACAATGACTTTTTTTTTTTTTTTTTGTGTAGCGCATATCCAGACAACACAGTTACTGCTCTCCGAGACACCTGTATGCAACAACAACAGCAGTAACAAGCATCTTTGTCTTTTGGACTCAGTGTTAACCTGGTTGCTCTTTACAAATTTGAACTTTATTTCAATTTTTTTTGTTTGTTTAAAATCAAAATCTCAATTTTCTGTTTCTTTTACCTTCTTAACAATTACTTGCACTTGCGGTGCTTCTCGATCAGAGTATTTGCAGAAGAGTTCAATCAACCAACACACACAGAAACACATCCCCATGCATTACTCTATGACTGGCATCGATAATAGTAAAATGTTACACACCTGCTAATTTTCAGGGTTGTAAAGCAACACTGTCAGGCGCCTGCTGAATGCTGACAGAAACTATAATGAGGCATGCGGGAAATGCAGTGTTTGGAAACCAAAAAGCATTCCTGCTGGTTGCTTTAACACATTGTACCTTGATTATCTAGCTTAAAAAATACTTTTTAGAAATAAAAAAGAGCTCAAATGTGCTTTATTTTATGTTGTTTTATCTGTGTTCTGAAGACCCAATTTTATATTAAATTTCAATTAATTTTTATTTATATAGCCCGATATCACAACAATAGCCGTCTCAATGGACTTCACGCCGTTATTTGTGCAAAGAACATAAAGTCATAGAAATGTCAACAATAGCTGGTTGCTAAACTAAACTAAAATGACTAAGCTAAACTGGCATCCCTGCCCTTAGACCCTCCTTCTAGATGGGAAAAATTATTTAAAAAGCACCTTTCTTGTGGGGATAAATACATGTTTAAAAAACAACTACACATTTAAAAAATACATGTATTAATAACAACTACAGGTTTAAATAACAACTACACATTTAAAAACGACATGTATTTATAACAACTACAGGTTTAAATAACAACTACACATTTAAAAAATACATGTATTAATAACAACTACAGGTTTAAATAACAACTACACATTTAAAAACTACATGTATGAATAAAAACTATACATTTAAATAACAACTACACATTTAAAACCTACATGTATGAATAAAAACTACACATTTAAAAACTACATGTATTAATAACAACTACACATTTAAAAACTACATGTATTAATAACAACTACAGGTTTAAATAACAACTACACATTTAAATGATGACATGTATGAATAACAACTTCACATTTAAATAACAACACATTGGAAAAAACATGAATGAATAACAACTACACATTTAAAAGCTACATGTATTAATAACAACTACAGGTTTACATAACAACTACACATTTAAAAACTACATGTATGAATAAAAACTATACATTTAAATAACAACTACACATTTAAAACCTACATGTATGAATAAAAACTACACATTTAAAAACTACATGTATTAATAACAACTACACATTTAAAAACTACATGTATTAATAACAACTACAGGTTTAAATAACAACTACACATTTAAATGATGACATGTATGAATAACAACTTCACATTTAAATAACAACACATTGGAAAAAACATGAATGAATAACAACTACACATTTAAAAGCTACATGTATTAATAACAACTACAGGTTTACATAACAACTACACATTTAAATGATGACATATATGAATAACAACTTCACATTTAAAAACCACATGTATTAATAACAACTACATATTTAAATAACTACAACATGTTTGAATAACAACTATGGAAAGTGTAGCAGATGGGCTTCATTCAGATGAAACTGTGGGGCAGCTGAGGGTGCAAAAGCCAGAAGTGAGGTCCACCATACTTTTCCCAGCTGCTAACTTCTAGAAACATTTTCTCTAAAAACAGTTTTGACCTAATTTTTAAAACCAACAGTTGTTTTACTTAAATATGTTTGTTTCTTCACACCTTCCATTTACAAAACTTGCTCATGAAATCAAGTACACTTTGCACAGACAAGGTGATAAAAATTCCTACTTTACGATTTAAAAGCAAACTATATTTACATAGAAGACTGACAAAAAGTAAAAAGGGTTTTAAGTTATTTAGAAATACCTCAAATGTAATTTCAAATGTGATTGTCTTATCGAAGACGTGTACTATCGTTTGTGTCCAAGCAGTGTCTCTGACTATTTTCTTATTTCTTTGGAATTTTCTCATGAACTTTTTTGTTGCTGGCTTGACAGCTACACTGCTTAAGGGCTTTATGGGAGTGATTCTGTCTTTTTGTTACATCTGTTATGATGGGTGTACACAAAAATGGCTGAGTTTATTCATATGGGAATATCTGATCCAGCCTTCCAAAGCCAAAGCAATGCTCACATAAGACTTTCAAATCCTGACTGGTTAAAGATGAGACTGTAAATGTTGAGCTGTGGCAAATAGAAAATAGGAGAAAGTTACTTTTGTTTCTGCCCTCAGTATTTGGCAAAATATGAGCTCATTATCAAACAATGTGAGTTTTAATTGACAAAATTGGAGATATTATGCAGTTTGTTCAAACCTAAGCAAAAATCTGTGTTTGTAGGACTGAGAGACAAAGACTTAAAATTATGTTACGTCCAGTAAAATGACATTATGTCCACACTGGGAGTATGACGAGCATTTAAGAAAGCACAAAATGTGTGTTCTTGAAGGTGATTAGCCCATAGGGTTCACACTGGACAATGAGGAGGGGATTCTTTTTCTTTTTCTACGGTATCCTAGCACATGTTCACCATCTACAGTTGGAAGAGGTTTGTTGTAAAGTGTCAAAGCAGTGCAAATCTCATTAATTTCTCTCCAGGCTTTTTCTTTCATGGCTCTATTCCAACTCAGTGTCATTGAATTCCGGCCGGGCACAAACTGCAATTATTTCCTCTATGATCACTTTTCAAACGGTTGGCACTTTAGTGAGATAAAGTGGACGTCATCCATTCTACACTACCAAATCTGAGTCCCTAACTGGTCAAAGTTCAGCCTGGTTTACAACACACAGCAATTTAAAGCACATTTTGTACATAAAGCCCAAAAACTGACTTAAGAACTTGTAGCTATGCAAGAGTTTTGAGTGTGGAAACCTGAACTGCACGTTCACATAGACTTTTTATTCAAATTGGACGCATGCCTTACTGAGGGCAGTGTGAACATAGCTTAACTCGTAAGATTCACTTCCAACATTGACTTTGGTACTTATAAACAAAATGTATTTGCTTCATTTGACTTTAGCCGAGTTTCATAATCTGAGTTTGGGCCACCAATGCACTCGCCTTTGATTGCCACCCAAACCACAGTGCACCGGCCCCCTTTGAGCTCTCCCGCTGGTGGTGGGCCCACTGAAGAATGATTCCACTTTTTCCACACGGCTCACCCTACTGGTGGAGGGATATAGAACTCCCTTCACTCCCCCTACCCCTCTACAATTTCTTCCTAAAATTGGAGGAGTAGGGAGGAGCCGGAGAGGTAGAGTAAGAATTATGATTGAGGGAAGATCGGACCGTGAGATAGGCAGGGAGATTGGAGCGGCGTCCGGCATTATGTGGTCACTGTATTGGCCTGTGCTGAGCCAGAAAGCAAAGGTCTCAATTTACCAGACGATCTTCGTTCCAGTACTCAGCTACGGTCATGAGCTCTGGGTCATGACCGAAAGAACGAGGTCCCGAATACAAGCTGCTGAAGTGAACTTCCTCCGTAGGGAGATTGGGCACTCCTCTAGAGATGGGGTGGAGAGCTCGGAGTAGAGCTGCTTCTCCTCTGGTACATGGTCAAGATACCTCCTGGACACCTTCCTGGGGAGGTGTTCCAGGGAGGAAGCCAGGGAGAGGGAAATCTGGGCATCTCTGCTTGGACTACGGTCTCTGCGACTCCAATGAGTGAAAGAAGATGGATGGATGGATGGATGGATGGATGGATAACTTTAATTTTCATGGCCTCACTTTTAAAAGTCTAACTATAAGAATGATGTATTTTCTTTTTGTGGGAACTTACATCAGAAAGAGAAACTGGGCAAAAAGAGTGTTAAGTGTAGATAAAGAAGATAGTATTGGAGTTAGCCTGAGCTTTTTATGTGAGAAAATATCGTTGAAATCAGCATCATTGGCTACTGACTTCATTGTTTACTGAGCTTGCATTCACACTGGAGGTGCCTTATACTATTACCGTTTTTGAGTTATTTATTTAATTTTTTTTATTATAGTTGCAGAGCAAAAATTGTATGTATCTAATCATATCTAGTAGTTTTCTTGGTGATCAGGATCAGGAAAACCCTCATTTAAGGATAATGTTTTTATTTCCTCCACCAGATCAAGGTTTTGCTGTTTTGAATGACCCTTTTATGCATGAGTGCATTTGGAGATGCTTAAAGATGAGTCAGTGAACTGTTGAGTGACCACGTTGCCATGGCCGTTACCACCAGCAAAAGGAAATATTTTCATGGATCGGTGGGTTTATCTCCAAAGGGGCTTGGTGCATTCAAACTTTTTTGAATAGTTTTGGATAGTTTTCTGTAAACACATCAGTGAATGAGAGATTTTTCTAAACTTACAATTTCTTTCAGGCTCCCTCTCAAACTCCACAATTACCTCTAGCAATGTAACTGTGCAAAGAGAAATGTTCCTTCCCCCAAATGTCTTCCTTTTTCATGATGAAATGTAAAAAAATTAGTGCTGTCAATCGATTAAAAACATTAATCAGATTAAATACACTTTTAAATTGTGATTAATCACAGTCTATTACGAGTTAAACTTTATACGACAATATGAAACTTTATGAATGAAAAAGGCCAGAGAAAATGTTTCCCTTTATTTTTGTTGTCTGAAATTTTTACATTTATAAAGTGTTAACTCAGAAGATAAATTTGTGTGCACAAAACACATCAACAATAAGATAAGCAGAACTGTAAAGACTTTGTCTGCAGTATTACTCAAAGAAAGCAGTGATGCTGATAAACAGCCACAAGAAACAAACATTGTGTTTCTGCACTTTAAATGGTCCTGGTGAATCTGATTGGCTGCCTGGGTGTTCAGGAAAAAGTTCCAGTCACAATGTTAAATTTTTACAGGCTTCTTCAAAACAAACTTTTTCTTCGTGATCTGGACAAAAACAAGCGTTAAGAGGTGAACTTTCTGTCTTAACTGATGCTTTATTGAACCTATTATAATGATAAGCACACATTTCGCTTTCCTTTGCCAGTGCAGTCGAGGTCTGCTGGCCCAGCAATGCTTTGACTTGTTACCTTGGCTGCATTACGTATCAAATAATCTGTTTTTTGAGAAAAAGCAATCAAAACCTAGAAAAATAAGAATAAAGTACTATAAATCAATCAAGCATGTATTTCTTTTGTAAGTGACCTTGTTAAAAGGGGATCTTTACCAATGAAGTGTGTTATTTTTTTAAAAGTGCACGGAAGCGGTGGAAGACGGTTGCTTCACGAGTGTTCTTAATATGCGTTAATATAGATCAACACATTATCTTTTAATAAATCGCGTGCGTTAACGTTGCCAGCCCTAATAAAAATGAATGAAAGCTTTGCATTTTGAGCATGTTTTTAAAAAAAAGAGAAAAGGTTTCACTTTTATAAATAAATAGTTATTGAACACTTTATTTATAACAGAACAAATCAAAATGGAAATCTAATTATTTGGATGTATAGAGTTCTGTATAGATTATTTTAGTCCTAATAAAATCTTTCACTGTATTTGTCTGCTGGATGAAAAATCAGATTAGTACCGTGACTGAAACAGAATGTGGGCTGTCACACAGAGTTGTGATTTTGTTTTTCCTGCTCTGGATCTGATTTGTTGTATTGATTATCACGCTTCTTCATAACAGAAGTGTTCATTGCTCGTCATTGCTTGCTTCTGTGCTGATTGAATGCATGTTTGCACCTCACTGTGCAGTTCAGGCTCTGGGAGTTGCAACACAATCTTGATCTCATCAAAAACGGGGTTAGAACTGCACGCACAGGAGGTTGAACTAAAGGAACTTTACAATGATTGTAAACACTTGAAGTTCTAATGTTTTGCAAACTTGCAGAAGAACATACACAGGTATAGTCAGCTGGGAAACTTCATTTTTTGGACATCTCAGTAAATGGTTGTCTAAAGAAACATATGAGATTGGCATTCTATAGAAAGGGCAATTTTAAATTGTGAAGTCTTATATGCCATGGAAAAAGAATATGTTTCCACACAAAATGTTTCCGCATGCATTGCAGTTTTCATTGTGACTTTTTTATTTTTTTTATCCATGGACATCAGCCATGAGATTCTACAATAGACTCCAGGATTTATTTATTCTTGGGTGATTTAGGATCAGCAGATTTAAAAAAATCAAGTTTAAAAAAATATGTTTCTTTGTGGCCATGTAGTGAGCTAAATGATCGTGCAGCTCTAAAACATCATTAATGTGGCAACACATGTAAGAATAATTTTGGTGTTAAAGGAGATTGTTTGCATTAGAATTCTAGGTGATTAAAACAAAAAAACTCCCTCAAGTCTGTGTTTTGTAATGTAGCAACATCCATACTGCAGAAGCACTTTGTCAGAACTCTGGAGGCAAACATTCAAGTTCTTCTTGGTGGGGAAAAAAAAAATCCACTTTGATTTGTGTCAACACACTATCACATGCAGTTACAATATTTTATAACAAAACAAGCAATATAAGAGTATGTGCTTAACAAAAGTCCCATTAATGTAAAATGCACATATATTTGTTACACTACTTTCACATTTGGTACCTCTGATTTATCAATTAGAAAATACAATTCACAAGAAACCTTTTTTTAATGAATAGCAAATCATACAAGTGTATAATACAAAATTACCAAAGGCAAGGGAAATTTATTTGAATAGCACATTTCGTGTGCAAACACAATTCAAAGTGCTTTATATAAAGCATGAAAGAAAACAATGAAAACATCAAAGGTGTGATCATTACAATAAAATTTGAAGAACGTTAAACGTTAAGATTAATAAATTGAAGCTCTGTAGTGACTTCCAACCATTTCTCTTTAGCCCCAAAGACAATAACCTCAGTTTTCTTTTTGTTTAATTGAAGTAAGTTGTGACACATCCAGTCAATAATGGTCACAAAGAAAAATTATAAAATAAAAATGACAGTTGCTTCTTAGTCTAAAAAAACAATCTGTTTCATTCAATCCATCTAACACCTCACAGAAAACCAAACATAGTAAATTCTGGTCCTCCCTCAACCCATTATTCATTTTCTTTTATCAGTTCCAGTATTTTGTTCAAACAAATTTCAAAATAAATCTTTTTATAACTGAATAGAGTCTTAGATTTTATTTGTCAAATCTAAGACTTTGTGAGAACTCATTTAATCACTTTTGGATGGAATTTGAGTTATTATCGAGATGTTTTATTTTTGGTTTTTTTTGTTAAATTTTTATTTTGCAACTGCTTTGTAGCCTCTACTGACCAAATTACTTTTTAGTAGAGAAAGAGATTGGCATAAAACAATAAAATTCACGCACCTACAGTCTCACACACACGAAATAAAACACGTTTTCAAACTTTACTTGTGCTTTTAATTGACGTTTTTAAAAAAGCACTGAAGAGTGCAGAACTGACAGCTAAAGGTAACGAGAAAAATAATGAGGACAAGCCAGGTCTGGTAATTAATGACTGCGGAATGTCGAATTGTCAGTGTTTTTGCAATGAAAAGTGTCAAATCAACAATCACTGAATGTTTTTCAAATATCATTTGAAAAAGCCAAATGTGAAAAAAGCCCTTCAAATATTTAAAGCACATATTTCATATGCACCATGGGAAAAAAAAAAAAAAAAAAAAAAAAAAAAAAAACTTTAATCAATGTCCCCTTTGAGCAGCAAATTGCATGATGCCCTGGAGATAAAAATGACCCTGAAATTAATCATGATCTGACTGCAGAAAGACTACCAATTTAAACAACATGTGTTTAAAAAAAAAAGAAAAAAAGTGGAATGAGGCTTTTAATTTTAATCAGTAAATGTAAAAGACTACAAGTTTCCATTTTTACAGTTCAATGAGTTTTTCACTCACTACTTACCAGTGATGAAAGCCTCTCAGCCTGCTATATATAAAGTCCAGGAAACAGCTGGAGAAATAAAAAATAGCTTATTTAATACAGGTTTGTAACAATAAAAATACAAAAGAACGCATTTTTTTCTCATTTTTATTTTATTAATCTGTTTTCAGAATAAATTTCCAAACCATCCCCTCTGAAAAACAAATCCAGTTCCACTTTGAAGATTTCCTCCCCAAAAATAGACACCTAAAGCCCAAGGCAACAATGAGTTCTAGATTGTTAACACTTTCACATTTTGTCAGTGTCTTGGATGATTAGTTCAGTCAAGAAAGAAAAGATGTTATCAAGAAATGAGAGCCTCTTGTGATAACAAACGTTTTGTGGTTTCCATGGTTACCGAAAGATCCCACTCAGAGCAGCAGAATTCTCAGGCTCAATTACAAAACGGCTGATTACTGTCAAGACACTTGAGCAGGTGGAATTAGTAGAGCTTTTCGGATTCTTTAGGCAGCTGTGCGACAGAGGGGCCAATCAAAGAGAATGATTGCTGTCGTTTCACAAGAGCTTTGTTTGTTTAACAAATAAGTGAAAAATCACTAAGAGGTCAGGAATTTTCTGATATTTCAAGTTAAAACTTTACAAGAAAAAATTGTCCCCGCTTCCTGAGAACAATAAACTTGTACTCCTTTTTTGTACTCTCTTTTGGAGATGTTTTCTTTTATATGGTACAAACTGCACCCCAGGGGTGGACTTACTAAAAGGACAAAACGGAACACCACATAAAAGTAAGTCCACTATTATTTAACTCTGGCATATACATATGCAACATTTTATTCCACTCTCCTGCAGTCTGTGCCCCTTTCCGTAACCCCCCCTCCCAGAAAAAATATCTTTCACGGTCTCATTCATTCTTTCAGTTTTGCTTTTAGTTTCTGCATGCTGTTGTTTTTTGGTTGTTTCTATTTTTATTATTATTATTTTTTTTATTTAAACGGCACACCACGTTCTGCATCCTGATTGGCTGGAGACAGTGTCAATCAATTTTCTTTGACACATCTCCTGCGCAGATATGTACAGCTCTCCAAATCTACATGAATCTTTGTTTTCATTCCATAATCCTTAACTCATCTTTTTTTTTTTTTATTAAAGGTCTGAATTTTGAGACTTTAAACAATAAAGAAAAGTGTAAAAAACATCTGAAATTCTACTTTGTGGATTTCACCTATTGCAAGTTATTTATGTAACTCCAGTAAATAATAAATGAGGGAACACTGTACTGGTGAAAAGATAATGCATATGCCCAGCTGCAGCAGAAGAGAAAAGAATTTGCCTTTTTTTTTCATTAGCATTGGATGAGAGCACAGACACAGTGCAGCTGCTCATTTTTATTTGTGAAGTTAACACAAACTGTGAGACATGCGAGGAGCTGGCAGCAACCAAAGTCTCAAATGGACTGTGACAGGAGAGAACAGCCTAATTATTGGTTATATTTCTGAAATGTAATTAGTACTATTTTTCTTGAATTCTTTTCTTTGAAGATCACATGAGTAAGGTGGTTATTTTATATTTCATAGTTTATTTCATTAAAAAGATTATTATTAATTTTTTTATTTTTTTATTTACATAAATAACTACTCCAATCACCAAATTCCTCAGCATTCAATCAGACAGCTCGTAAACTACGTTACACTTATCTCTGCACAAAATAACATGTGAATCATGGAGCCATCATTTTTTTTGTTTTATATCATTTTCTTCTTTTGTATTTTCTTTTATTAAAATACAAAGAATTTTAAATAATTTTATTTTGCTTATCAGGGGTGGTCTCAACATAAGCTTTAATGGTTTTTTCTACCTCCCTGCACATGTGACTGTTCAATTCAATGTGATTGTTCTAGTTTATGTTCTGTTTTATGATCTTGTCTTATATCATGACACTTTTCATGTGCTTAATTAATACATTAATTATAGAATAAATTATATATATATATATATATATATATATATATATATATATATATATATATAAAGTATTTTATTCTTCTAATTTTTTTTCTCAGCAGCAGACTACTTGATACGTGGTGTGGCCCCTTGTCACGGTAACATGACAACGTGTTGCTGTGCCTGCGCCGACCTTGACTGCAGCGGCAAAGGAAAGTGATATATATGCTGATCACTACAATAGGTTCAGTGAAGCATCAGTTCAGATAGAATTTTCATCTCTTAACTCTTGTTTTTGTCCAGAATATGAAGCAAACGTTTGTTTTAAAGAAGCCTACCCAGTGATGTAGAACATTTGGGCTGTGCATCCACACCCAGCTGCCAATCAGAATCAAGTATTCACCCAGACCATGTATAAGTTAAAGTGCAAAAACAGGCTGTTTGTTTCCTACAGCTGTATATCAGTATCTTACTCAAGTGTTTTTGTGCACAAAAATTACACTTCTGGGATCTCTGAGTTAACACTTTATAAATTAAAAAATATTCAAAGAAGAAAAATTGGAGGAAAACTTTTATCTCTGGCCTGTTTTTATTCAAAAGCTGCACATTGTGATATAAAATGTAGCTGGTAAAATATTGTGATTATTCACAATCCAACCACGTGATAAATAAATTGTTTGAATTGATTGACAGCACTAATATTCACATAACCTCTTCCTGTTTACCTGGGGCCCACAAACTGCTAAACCTGCCACTGCTGCACAGTGTAAGATTGAAATTTCAGAACAAGGCTACTGGTAATTGAAGAAACAAAGAGTAAATATTAAATCAAACATCAAATGAGCCATAATCAAAGGGTCTATTTCTGATTGTACTAAAAAAAAAATCTCTGGAAAACCTTCAAGGAAAGGATTTCTGTGATAATGTGAATACAGAGGAAACTTTGAAATCAGAAATCAAAATGTGTCTGTAGTTTTTAGCAGTAGCTCCTCGTAGTGTCATCCCTCCGTGTTCCAGTCAGCTACATTCACATAAGCACCATCAGCAGATCATTGTACCTGCTCTGTCATGTTTTTCTCCTTGTGAAGAGACACAACTTGATTAGTCATCACAGTAGCTGTAAACAATCTTCTACTCTTTTTTATTTATTTATTTGTAGGCTCAGTGAGCCATCGTTACAAATAATCCTGCTACATTCGACTGTATGGAGTCCTGCCATGGCTTCAGAGCCCAAGGCCACTCTTAACATTCGGTCAAATTTCATAGCCATGGAGATCTCAGACTCCCAGTGGGGGCTCACACTCACTGTCAGGTGTCAGGTGGAGTTATGTGTACCCCGGAAAACAGGCTCCATTGTTTGTGAAAGCCCCGGTCATTGTCATAGCACATCTCTTGCTGCGAGGAGAGACGGTAGAGGGAAGCATCAAAAGTGATTTAAATCTCTGTTAGGGAAGGTAATTGCTCGGGGGAGTGTGTTTTACTTCTACATTCAGGTTACAGGCAGTTGGAAGATGCCTCGTGGCTTACACAGGTACATCTACTCAAAGTGAAAGTGCAGAGATTTGTTTTGTGAAGAAGATGGCGCTTAACAGATTAAAAAAATGTATAAAACAAGGGAGCTCCAACACATGTGGTCAATTCAGTCATTTTCGGAAGAAAAAAAAAGTCTTTTTTTTGCTTTAAAAATATGTTTTACAATCCTCATATTGTTCTGTAAAGCATTTTAAAAAGTTATGCAAATTTCTTCGTGATGCTGGAGAGAATGCGATAAGTGTCACACTGCATTTCTGCACTTGTCCTGTTAGGAGGCAGCCACCATGCAGTCATTGTCATGTTGCTGCAGTCACTCCTATCCGGAAAGGTTAAAATGACTTGACTGAGAGCTTCTGACCTTCTTACACAACACTCCATGACAGCAATGTGCATCAACAATCCCCTCTCAACTTTATGATAGATTTATACCGACATTTATGCAAAAAGGTTTTGTTTGCTGCTTGAAAAAACAATAGAAAAAGAAAACAGATGAACGAAATAAATCAGGAAATTATTATTATTTTTTGTTAACAGTATATTTTGAAAAAAAAAGTGGCTTTCCCTTTTAATATTGTCCACCACATAACAGTAATGAACACATTATTCTAAGCAGACCCCAGATATAGTCTCCAAAGAGACTACAAATCTATCTGACACGCCCTTCCCTTCTGCTCTGTGGGGGTATCCTTCCACCTGGTCTGCAGTCTGTTTGCCACCAGAATGACCTTCCAAATTCAAAGTGTCACCTTCTGCACACAAACTAAAAACAGCTGCCCTGCACTCACTGTAATTGCTCTCAAATAAAGTCCATTTGATCTCTCTTTGACCGTTGTTCTATCAGTATTCCACAGCGTGCCCTTCGGATGTTCAACGGAGCTTTGCAGCGACAAAAACAAAATGAGAACATAGAGCTAAAGAAAAAAAAAAAAACTTTTTCCCCCTGTTTCCTGAAAAACTGAAAATGATTTAAAGCTTTTAGAACAAAAAACTAAAATATTCTGTTAAAACATGTATGCAACTCTGAGGGTGAAACTTGTTATATTTGTAAAAAACCAAAATACTTATAAAGAATGCATATAAAAAGGCTGCTAAGTTTCTCATTTGCCTCATGCTTTTTCCTTTCTAAATTTTTTCAAACTATCTTTCTACAGATTCCAGCTGATTAAGACAGTCCATGACAGTCTTTAAAATGTCCAGAAGCTTTTTTTTTTTTTAGTCTTTCTGCTTGTCATTCAAAATGCTTTCATTCTCTAAAAGTCTTGTTTTTATCCTCAGTTTTTGTGTTAAAAGTTAGTGTTGCTCTTAAGATGTTTTTGTTAAAGCTGTAAGTGTCTTTTCTGTGGCAGACACTGACAGAAACAACAAAATATTAATGTATTTGTATTTTAATGTTTGTTTTTCTTTTTTTGCTAACATTGTAATGGTTTATGGAGAACATATAGATATTTAGCTTAGTTTTTTTTTTTTTTTTTTCTGTCATTGGGTGGGAAAATCACAATTTCATGCAAAATTTCGTCTTTTTTTTTGGCCCAAAGACTTGTTGGAAACAGCAAAAGGAGAACCAATTTCTATGGATGAAAATACTGAACTAAAGCAAAACTGCTTGTTGAACACTTCAGAATGAACCAAAGAACAGCAGAAGAGTGTCTTGGATGTTGCACTGTTTTTGAGAAAAAGTTGGAGGACAGGAAAGTTGACCTAAAAAAATACAAAGAAAAAAAATAAATAAATGAAGCTGAACTGCACATAGAAATTGATATGTGTGCAGGCACAGAGAAAATTGAACAATTGTTTCCTCAAATTAAAAAAAAAAAAAAAAACTCCAGTTACATATCATACAATTACACAAAAAAGGGCAAAGTTCTACTCTTAGAAATCCAATATAATTCTACATCAGATACTGCTCTTTTTTAAATTCTACATTTGATGCATAAACTTCATTTAAATGTATTATTCATGCATAAGTCAAAGCCTGCAGCTCTTTTGGGTAGTTTTGAAGACCTTGATGCTGGTCTAAAAAACACTGGTGTCCAGTGAAAATGAGGCATTAAAAAACATAGCTGCAGAAAGGAAACACACCTTTCTTCAAAATGTATATATGCTTTTCAAAAACTGGACAGTAGGAAAGTAAATTCTATTTAACTTTTTACATTTCCTTCAAATTGGGTAGAAGGGAAAGAGTTTGCAGTCCAGCACCCAAACAAAATATAAAAAGTTGGAAGTAGAATTTTAGTGTTTTATTTATTTATTTATTTTAGCAGTTTGTGTGATGGGGCTGCACGTTGGAGTAGTGGTTAGTCCTCTCGCTCTGGTTCGACTCCCGGGTGGGACCTTTCTGTGTGGAGTTTGCACGTTCTCCTTGTGCATGTGTGGGTTTGCTCCAGGCACTGGTTTACTCCCACAGTCCAAAACATGCTGCATAGGTGTCTCATTTTATTTCAGGATAAAACGTGATTGTTTTTTAAGTTGCATGGATTTAGGACAATAAAAAATTCATGAAAGTGGTTGTCCTGAACTGACTAAGCTGAGAGTTGGTCCAAATGTTTGTTCAATACTTTCCCTTTACTAAAAATATGCAATATTAATAGTTGTGATTTTTACACAAATCACCCTTCATCTGAAATGAAATAGATTTGTAATTATGTATTTTGTGTTCTAATTCTGCAGTTTTTACAAATAAAGCAGCTTAAAAGTATTGTAGGAGTCATAATGTAGTCCAATTCTGAGACAGAATTATAGTAAGGTAATAAATACTTTTAAATAACAACACATGGTCTGAGTTAACAGTCTGAAATAAACTTTCCCAAATTCTAAGTCAACTAAGATTTTTTTTGACAAATTTTAATTTCTCTACTGTTTTAAAAGTCAAATTTGTTCCAATTATTTGGTTTCCTTTATGATTTCTGTGCAGTGGACCTCTATCCCCTGAATCTGATTTTAGGATGTGATAATGAAGTGTTTGTCCTTGAAATGATCGTTGAGGTTTGATCCGTCACAGTTGCTTGCCATTTGGTGTTGACAGCAGGAAGGGAGAGATGCATGAGTAGTGTTGTCAGAACTCTATGTGGTAATTAACAAATGATCTTTTGGTTTACAAATTTTATAGACAGAGATAAATTATTTTCATGAAGCCTCACAGCTAGGACACTTTGGGACATGCAAGTACGCCAGCACTTTTTCTTTACTAGATCTCCTGTCTTTTAACTCCGACAATTAAGTCTGTGCGGCCCCCAGTGCCCATTACTGAATATCAAGTTAGACTCACACATGCACAGGTTAATTATAAACAAATCTGTACATGTTATTTTTAATGATGATTTTTATAACAGCTAAATCACTTAAATAAGTCAGGCTTTAATTTTAACAATGATTTTCCTTAAAACATCCAACAATACAAATCAAGAGTCAATTCTTTATGTCATGCAGAAAAAATGTTGTAGTTTTTTTATTTTCTTTTTTGTGTGTGTGGGAGAGATTTTGAGTGATTGTCCTCTGTAGCTTTATTTCTAGAATTCAAGACCTTCATTTCTTTTTTTTAATCAGTATTTCCTTCTTAAACACCTAAATAAAAATAGAATAACACAATAAAATTATGCAAAAATGATTTTAAGTTAATCTGATAGTAATTGTTCAGTAAAAACACTGGAAAACCATAAACAGTTGTATCCAAACACTGGTAAATGAGAAAAAAATGTATTGTTGAAGGACACAAACCTACAATTTTTAGCATCTTTATAATTTATTTTTGACAAAACCATTTCTGAGGATACAGATGTTTCTAAATTAATGTAATTACTTTACTTTCTAATGTAAATGAGTAATTATTGATCAACAAAATATGAAAGTAAAGAAAAAAAAAAGGCTAATTTTGGACAATTTTTGAGCACTAGCATGATACTGTTCTGATATGAAGATTCTGATGATTTTAGGGAAGTTTTTATAGCTTCAAAGGATTATTCTTGAACATAAAAATGAACTAACATACATATGTAAACAATTTTCATTTGTTATATCGAATGAAGACAATACGAGGAATACAATATAATAAAACCCAGGGAGTTAATCTACACAATATCACGACAAGTTGCTCAGTCAATGGGAGATTTCAGAATAAATTAACATAAGAATTTCCCCTGTGGTCTATTCTAATCAGAGTATACCATCGTTTTCTGTTCCTGCTTAATGAATCATAGGAATTATAGTCATATTATAAATGGCAAGTCTTTGCAGGGCTATTAGTTTGTTTCTTTAGGGGTCTAATAGAAGACATGCTTCATTTAGGGCCCTGTAGTATCCTGCGGCAACACAGAATGAATTGCATTATTTCAAACAGTTGCCATTTTCCAATGATCTTGTTGGGAATGCACCAACATAATGTGGCGCGGTAAGTTATTATTCCAGACTAGCCGTCTAACCAATATCCTTTGATGGCGTTCAACTTTCTGAGCAGGTTTTTTGTTTTTTCTGTCTTTGTGGTCCTCATACATCCTTATGACTGAAAACAGAGGTGACATTGTGTGGAATTTTCCATTTGACATTCAGTTTGATGTTAATAGTTTCTTTTTGATGTATAAAAAGATCTTCAAATATATTTAATATATTTTTCTGCATCTAAAGAGGGATTTTTTTTTTGCATGAAACATATTCTGTGCATTAAGGGTGTATTCAGACTGGACACATTTGGTTAAAGTTCAAAGTGAACTAGAGTTTGTTTCCTCCAATAATCTGGAACACATTTTCAGTCTAAATATAGACAAGTGGACTCTGGTCGGGGACCAGGAACTACTCTCTGACCCATCTTTTGAGGTGGTTTCTGTTCATTTTCAATCGGACTGAGCTTCGGTTCGCTCTAAGTTTCCTCAGTCTGAATAGGCTCTGTTGTCAGAGTGGAGCAACTGAACCTAAACGGTCACCATAGCTGAGAATTAAGGGATGTAAACAGAGATCTGCGGACAAAAATAAAGCCCCGATGAAACAGCAACTGATTGAAATGTTGTTGGGTTAATGCAGGCTCCATAAAACAACATTTAAAGTGAAACACAATGCTTCTCACAGTTATCAGTGTACCTTCCTAGTCTCATCTCCTCCATAACCGATCTTTGCTCCGCCTTTGTAATTTCTAGGCAATGGCTGAAGAGATCTTTAGTCAAGTGGTTTTGTTTACAGGCTTTAGTTCGAAACACAAATCTCCGGTACAGGCCAGTCTGAAAACAGACCAAACGCAAGGTTCAGGACTCAAATTAAGGACTCAGGACAAAAGAACGTTACCAGTCTAAATACACCTTTTTAGTCAAAACAGATTATAATAGAAGCATGATTTATAATGTATTTTGACATTGTATTTATCAAGGGATGTATTGGTGAATTTCTGTAGGTCAGCTGCTGACAGAATCGGACACATCACTCTCAAGACCAGCTTTTTTCCTTATCACTTGCTTTAGTTTTTTTCTTTGAGCATGCCAACTAACCAGCATTTAGCTTAATCTTCAGATCTTGAGGTCTTTTTGAGTGATTGGATTTAGATTTTTTTTTCTCTTTTTTTAATGAAAGTGTCAGTCTCCCAATCATAATGGCTGCTTTGCTTTTTCACACTTTTATTGATGAGGCGCTGTAAAAAAAAGGAGAAAAAAAAGAAAAGAAAACTGAACTTTTTATCTGAATTGAGGGCAAAATACAAAAATGAACAGCAGCAGAAACAGGATTTTTTTTTTTTTTTTTGCTGTGGAAGATTACACACCCTACAAATCTGTAGTTATACTATAAGCCACTGCTAAGCACAGTTTAACCTTTGACTGATGACAGCTTTTCTTGTCTGTTTGTTTTCTTGACCACGACATAAAGTGAAAGTGGCTACTACTACTCGCTTGGGTTTAGTAGTGGTGAAGAGTCCATCAAATTGAGTCATATTTTATATATAATATATTATTTATATTTATATATAAATAATTTGTTTTTTTAGTGTATATATATATATATATATATATATATATATATATATATATATATATATGCAGTTTACTCTGAAAGTCTTAAGAAAATCATGGTATGGCCCCTTTAAATTTGATTCCTTTACCAAGTAAATTAATCATCATTTTTCATATATATATATATGCAGTTTATTCTGAAAGTCTTAAGAAAATCATGGTATGGCCCCTTTAAATTTGATTCCTTTACCAAGTAAATTAAACATCATTTTTCTCTCACGTTTACAGTATCTGATAACCAGGTACAACCATAATTTGACAACATGGTTGTCTGATTACTTTAATAATGTATGAGACAAATAATGAAGATATTTCAATGGAGGCACATTACTTTTTTGAGCTTTGATTAAAGTTTTCCTTAGTGGCATTTGAATAATGCACAACCACTATAAAGAGATGGAAGCCATTAACCTTTTAAAAAACCCTCCTAATCAAAAACAGCAGTGTACAAACCTTTTGAGTCAATACCTTAAGCTACATCACAAGTTAATGTGCTGCAACATTTCAGACACCCATGTGATATTTTGAACCAACGCTAATAAATTAATTCAGATGAAAATGCATATTTAAAATCAGGTTGTAAACAGATGTAAAGCAACATAGTTTTACCTTTTAAAGCCACCCAGATAAATGTCTTACTAGGCTTTTACAGATTGTAACTGGCTGAATTAGGAAGAAAACAGCTAATTGATGTTATTTAAAAAAATGTCACAAAGAATTCAAAACCAACTTTTTGGGTTTATAATATGTCTTGTGGAATTTTTCTGATTATGGAGAACCTAAATTAAGCTCCAAATGTCATTTTTCATTAAAATCATTGTGAATCCAGAGCAGACAAAAAGAAATCCAATTTGAAAATAGATTGCATTTGTTAAACATGCTGGGCGGGCCATAAACTGACTAGATCCAAGTGTGTCTTTGTTTTCCTCGTCTGAGCTGGCATGATTGCCGTTTTTGTTGCACCGGTAATATTACGTTGGGGATGTGAGGTGTTGTAAGCAACCAGAAAACCATACAAACACATTGCTCAGTTATGAGTGATGGGAAGAGGGGCGGGGTAGCTCCGTGCTAATGACTCAGAGGAAAAATATCTATTCATTTCAATACAATTTTTATTTTAAAGCCCAATAAAACACAGTTGTCTCAATGGGCTTCACACCGGTTACTGTACAGAAGAACATAAAGTCAGTCATAAAATACAAACAATACCAGGTTGCTAAACAAAACTAAAAAGACTAGCTGCGCAGTGGGCATCTCTGACTTTAGACCTTCTCCGTACTGAAAAACTCCTAAAAAACATGATTTCATGAAAAAAAAGAAACCTCAGGGATGTCCACATGAAGAAGGAATCCTCTCCCAGGACGGACAGCTGATGTACCAGAATTGTTAAAGAAAAATTCACTTATTTAACTCTACCACTACATGTTTACATAGTTTGGCAGATGGGCTTCATCCAGATGGAACTGAGGGACAGCTGTGAGTGTGAGACACAGATCCACCTCGAATCTCTCCCACTTCGAGACGTGACACGAGCCAGAGGCTAATGAACTACGGCCACTCTGCAGAAACTATGTCTTAGAAACCGACACAGTTTTTTTAAATTATTATTTTGGCTAAAAACTGCATAATCCAAATTTCAAGACCACTGGGAATGATTTAAAAGAGATCAAAAAGGATCTGAGTGGGACTATTAGCTAAATTTGGGATCAAATATGCCTGTTGTTTATCTGCATGTTTTAAAACATGCACAATTCTTAAATTAATGTTGCGCAAATAGTGTGTAGAGCTTGTCTCCTAAAAAAATCAAATTATCTTTTTGCTCTCCAACAGGCCACTATTTACCTTCACAGGTTGCCTGCCTTTCAAAAATGTCATATTTTTCACACTTTCTGACTCACATAGAGTAAAGTATAAGCAGCTCAGCAAAGATTTAAGACATTGTAATTAATCTGACTAAAAAGAAAAAAAAAATCCTGGTGACAGGAGAATAAGGTGGTGCAATTCCCACTGGGATATTGAGAAATTGAGAGTGGTTCCAGGAGTCACCAGCCAAGGAGCTGGCCATTGCTGGAGCCATTTATTACCTGTGCAGTCCTTGCAATGTGTCTACTTCCATCAGCACTTTTACAGCAAATCCCTTTGATCTGTGGAATTGTGTGGTGTGTCCAGGGTCCTTACACTAAAGGTAATACCAGCTGTTTTAGTAACAGACTGGGACACAGTTATTTTGACAATACTGCGTAAAAAAAACCAACCAAGTCAATAGGAAACAATAAAAAAAAAAAAAAAAAGGCTAAATTTTTTGCTCATTTAAAGTACAAAGCAAAAAAAAAAAATCACAACAGCATCTTAGGAGAGGAAAGGAAGAAGCACAGAATATGTTTTGTGCAAATATGCACCATTTGGCAACGATCACAGCAGGCTGCTGATATTAAACTGTTCAACATTATTTTGGAATTTGTTCTTAAGCCCACAAAATAATGTTTTTTTTAAATAGGTGTTACTAACTTGTTAAAGTGACTAAATTTGTTTTTGACTAAATTTCAACAGTAAAAGTTCATTCTAAATTAATTCTAAATGTTGATCATAGACATTACATGTTATGTCTAAATGATAAATGCAGAATCTAAATATAAAATCTAAATCAGATACAAGTCTAAATTGTGAATGTATTTAAACACCAGTTCCAATGAAAAATTTTTTCTGTGTTTTTAGCATGATCATGTAGCATTTTTCTCATAATGGAGGACATACAGTGTTTAAAATAACTTTAAGATTAAAGCTGCATTTCTGAGCATTTCTTTATTCAAATCACATTGGATCAGAAGCAGATGAAACCAGATATTTGAACAAAAAGTTCAGGTTTGTGACGCAGCTGCCATGAGTGGGCCAAGGTCTCCCTTCTCCGCTCCAATTCTAAAGCATCCACTTACAGAGAGACGGATCTGTTTTCCTTTTCCTTTTCCTTGTCTGAGCTGCCATCTGGCTCAGAATAGTACGGCTGCATGGCTCCAATATTGCTCACCTTTTTTTTTTGCAATGTCAATTTTAGTTTGGGCACATAGACTGTATAACCACTGGACAAAGGGAGTGTGACATCACCCACAGAAAATGTCTTACTTCCATCTCTAGCAAAATGAAGACAATTAAGGTGCCATTTTTCAATTCTTCAGCGCGGCCATTAGGAGCCAGACGACAGTGACTGGTCCGAGTTGATCTGAGTCTTGTTTCTACGCCAACTACTGTCGCCATTCATGAGTAAGCTTGTGTGAAGTTCACACTCCTTTCACTGAAAGAGGCTTGGAAGAATCTGTCAATAAAATGTTAAAAGTGGGACCAGCGACCGCCCAGCAACTGTTAAAACACTGGACAGCTTAACCCCTCACCTATCATGTTCCCAAATAGGAAATACCTGCTGGTTCCAATCCCATAGTCTTCTATTGAGAAATAGACAGTTACTACTCAGTCATTTTATTTTTCAGAATGACCATTCTTGTATTGATACCTTCTTCTATGTGACTCAGATCAATCACTGTTCACTGGTTATTGGAAAGCAATGGTGAGGGATTTGGCTTTATTTAGACAGAGTTAGGGGTAAGGCATTTTCTATGGGTGTCGTCACACCTCGATTCATCCTTTGTTTTTACCTTCTATGCGAGCATCACATAATTTTACCCAGACATCTGATTGGTCAGTTTATTACTTGAATGAGCAGATACTTCTTCTCATGTCAAAATGATTTATTCCAATCCAAAGTGTGGCACATTTTTTCAGGGCCCATGTTCTATTTCAATCCAACCTTTGATACAATCAAAGATGTTTTGCACATGTAATTGTAGCTAATGATAAATGTTCAGTCTAAAATGCTTTCTAAGTAAAAGAAAAAAAAAAAACTATTGCCGTTTTCGGCAGCAGTTTCCAACAGTGTCAGTAAAGCAAGGGTTGGTGAGCTTTTGAATAGCTGAAAGGGATGCCAGATGTCCTTAAAAACTATAATCTCTCTGTCCTGTAAATGATTTTGGCCGAAAGAATTGTGACAACTTTTATCAACTTTAACTGTTTCAAAGAAGATAAACACACATTTATGAGTTTTTAGTCAACTCTTTTAACAATACAACTGCAGCTTTGCACTAGCTGACTGTAAAAGTGAGTCAACGTGCAAACTTACTAAAGACATCAACTATTTTTAAACAATATATTTAAATATATTTAAAAATATACATATAGATAAAATATTTATTTTTTAAAAAAAGTTCTCACGAGAACGTTTTTTTTTTTTTTCTAAAGCTCGCATTTTACAACCATGCCTGGGAAAACAAAAAACAAAGAACATTATCCTGGTACCATGAACAGGATGGAATCGGAAGAAAAGGTGATAGTGGCATCCTCAGTATGCTAACAGATAACAGTGCAAAACACAAGACAGAAACAGCTTCATCACATTTCACTCAAAGCATGTGAAAGCATGAAAAATGCTTTAGTCGGCAAACAGTCTGTCAGATTTTGTGATAACGTTGAGCATATGGTCATGACGGAAAAAGCGTGACAGCCAACACTAAAAGGTGCAAACTTTTCTCAACAACTGATTGAGCAGCCATCTGTGCCAGATTGCTGCTATTTCTGCCAGAAAATGTTAAAAAAAAACTTTTTTTAGTCAAAAAGCAAAGAGGAAAATATTCTTTATGGTTCTTCAATACCATATACAGTATACTCTCCAAAAATTAAAACGGAATCATATTAATCTTACGGGGCCTTCTCCGACATCTTCCAGCAGCTCATTTCAAGGATCTGGACTATCAGTCTTTTAGGAGCACAAGGAGACAGATGCTTTAGACAAACATTGCAACCTGCTGGCATTGGCTTACAACTAACAGTTATGAATACTATGCAAAAAGCAAAGCAAAAACAATGTTATCTTTGGTCACAACATTTGATACGCTCCAGAAATCTCGTCAGAATCTCGGAGCAGAATCCCGTCTGAAGTCTGCACAGGACCTCTCACTTTATCACTTTGTTTGTGCTAAAGATTGTCACAAAAACCCATGGCAAAAGCACAGCAGCAATGGCAGTAAGAGGGATTTTTGTTGTTGTTGCTACTGTAAAGAAAATGAAGATGATGAATGTACACTTGTGCAAATCCAGATCAGATCACCCGCTTTTACTTTGCTTTTTGGGCATTAGGTGCGACACGGTGGTCTGGTAGCAGCATATTTTGGGCATTACGGTGCGTCTAGAGTTGAAATATCTGAACTTTGGTGTTGAATTTGCATCTTGTCAATGGACTCAGCTTTGGCATGTGATGTGTTTATGTGATGTGACGCAATAAGCCAGTGCACCAACATGGTGGAGATTTTGATCCTTCTCTTCTTGAACCATATAATATTTACCTGATTTGTAACAAGAAAATAATAAAATTACCCTCTAATTTTGTAATTTTTTTTCCCCTAATGCGGAGCAGCTACTCATCAAACTGGGTTACAGAGAGACAATATTTATATGTATTAATATATTAATCATTTATATGCAAGCACAGAGTCAATTTGACTGCAGTTGTGCCAGATTAGGTGACAAAATGCCAAATTTGAGCAAAAACCCACCCGGTTTAAGCCAAAAACTGCCCAATCTGGCAACGCTCTCTGTGTAAATAGCGCACCTCCTCCTCACTCGCTGCTACCTCCACTTCGCCCCTGCTTCATCAGTTTTAGAAAACATTGCAGAAAGTTTACTTCTAAAATAATGGAGTCAGATCTATTTCAGCTTCCACAGGAGACAAAACAAACTCTTAAATGGATTAGTAACAACACCATCAAACAAATTACACTGTTTTGGTTCTATGCTCCCTTGGTGCCATATTCACATCACATTAGTCTGTGTATAAATTTAGTTTTGCACATTGCAAAACACAAGTACTGTTTCCCCATAATGGGAAATATGATGATTCTATGTTGGAATTTTAATTGACCTGTTTGTATATTTTAATAATACACAGTTGTGTTTATTTTGCAACTGTTCATTTAAAAACAGTTGCTCATTTGATGCAAAACACTGTCAAGATCTAAAGATAAAACGTGTCACATATCCTCTTTCCTTAATCATGATTGGATCTTCTAAATAAATGTAGGAGCTATGTTGAACATCTGAGCGTGACATTTAGTATTTTGTCGTAATTCCGTTTAGATTCTCTTCTTTGCACTGCAAAAACAAATGAGCAAAAGAAATCACAAAAATGAAGAAAGAAAAGCTCAATCTTTGCTAACAACTGCTCTCATAAAATAAAGAAAAGATTCTTCTGAGAAGAAAAAAACGTATTTGCTCTTTTTAGAGGAATAAAGTCTAAAATTTTGCATACACAGGTTACATGTTGGAGGCATCAGTCATCTGCCAAATATTAAACAGTTTACCAAAAGCTAAGACTACAAAGACTACACTTGTTACATTACAATACCATGTATAACTGCCTTATAGCACTAGTGTTTCCCTGAAAGAAATGAATGTTCCACTTCAGTATGACAAACTGCATCTGAGTTTTTCTTTTTTTTTAAATTTATGTCCTTTCACGGTCCTGTTTGATTGCAGAAATCGAAACATTAAATTCTTAAATTAATAACCATTTTATTTTATTTATTGCATCATATCTTTATAAAATGTTACTTTTTCATTTTGTCATACTTTTAATGTTGTCTGTAAGAAACAAAATTATTTGTGTGGTTATTGAGCATAATTTAATAACATATTCCTAATGCTTTAACTCACAATTTAAGTTTTTTTTCAAGGTACTACATTGCATTAACTGTTTACAAAAATGTGAACACAAAGTATTGTAAAGGGAAAAAAAGGGGAGGGGTAGCTTTTACTTCATCACCAGATTCTGTTACGTCTCATGCCTCCACTTTAAATTCACAGCGGGATTTACACGTCACATACTCGAGTACAACTTATAGAACAGAGAAAAGTAGTGCATTAGCTGACAGCTGGAGTCCATGTTACTTTAAAGTAATCCATATTTAATTAGAGAATTGTTTTTCTGCAGGTTACATTATTTACAGGTTACATTCATTTAGAAAACATGTGCAGAGGAGTATGGGAAAAATACTTTAAAAAACTTTTCCCACATACAAAAAAACTTTTTTTTTTTCTTCACATACATTTTTCACACACTTGCCAAGCTTTTTCTTATCATTTAAGTTTTTACAATGTTTTACTCTCTGATTGCATTTTTTAAATTTAATTCCAGTACAAAAGTATACATTCGTTGCTAATATTGGACTTGTCTTGTTCAAGCAGTTCTTAGTTTGGGTAAAATGCAGAACTCCTACATACAAATTACACAATCCCTTTTAGCGAAGGTAATTGTTGAGAGCTTGTGTGCGTGCTTGTTTCCTGGTCTGGTGATGCTGGAGTTCTTCTCTTTTTTGGTAGTTTTTCTTTCTGCCTTTGTCCACTCCCTTTTGCAAACCGGTACCCAACTAAATTAGAGTTTTTTGTAAATCCAACTTAACTGGTTTACTTTGCAAGGTTGTGTTTGCAAAGTTACATTATAAATTAACACTCTTTAACGTTAACAACTTTATCAAAATACAAAGTGACATGAGGCAAAGTCAACCAAACTTTGTAATTTCAAAGAGTCTGTGACTCCAGAGAGCTTTTGCTTAGTTTCTACTGCTGGAAGAAACACATTCAGTCTAAATAACTGATGAAAACTGTGCTCAACTTCTGAACTTTTGGAGCAAAGTTGAAGGCTTATATTCTCATGGGTTCTTCAGGAGCACGGCCATCTATGACTGACTTGTTTAGTGGGAGGGTTGCATTGAAAACTTCTAAAGGAGTTTCAAAAATAACCGCATAAATGATGGTTCTCTGAAGATGGACAAGAGGGTAAACTGAATGAAAATCAGTGACATTTATTTGTTGAAAATAGGTCAAGAGAAAGGATTCCTCACAGTGTAAATCCATAGCTCCCTCTGGTAACACGCTGATTTTTGGTCTGAATTCTGCTCTGACTTTTTTTTCACATGCTGGAGGCAGTGTCTGACAATGTCCCCATTGTTTGACCACGGAGACCAACACACTCGCAGAAGCACAACTGCACACATTAGCAATCAGCCTCAGATGAACACAAAATTGCATAGACAAGCACCTGTGTGCACACATACGCACACACAGCTGCAGTAGGAGGGGAACAAGTGTCAGCTTGAGGCATAGAAAGATAGGCCGCCCCCGTTACACAGTTAATCTTAATGAAAAACGAGTCTGCCTCCAGACTGGGCACTTTGGCTGACATCCACTGTTGTTCACTCCTCATTGAATTTCTATCTTCATTTGTTTATTTTTTTTATTTATAGTACTTATGTTTTTATTTGTATTTATAATGTGCCAGAGAGCTTAAAAACACTATATTTGAAAATTGGTGAAAGTTTGTCTTCTTTCTGTAAAATGCTAAGAGAATGTTCCTCTTTTTATTATAAAACACAATCATAAACCATTATAATTTATTGTTAAGCTGGAATACAATCTAAATATGATTCCATGTTATCTCTGGCGTCCAGATGCCGCTCACATCAGATTCAAAATCTCTGACATTTGTAGAGTGGTCAACCCAACAGCACCTTCATATCCCTCACAACTCTGACAGAAAAACAACTGATGGTCCCTTTCAAATGCTGCAAAAGATAAACTCTGCATCTCTGTGACCCCATGGCTATAACTGAACTATTTACAAACAATGACAAAAGAAAACCCTTGCTCCAAAATTAAATTCCTCTCTTGCTCAACATCTCTAGTGGCTAGACATCCTCCTGATGAAGCAGTCTGATTCTCATCGAGCCCCACTTTGGGGTGTAAATTTGGGTGTGCTGAGAGTTTCAGATGTCTTATCTCATCTTAAGCCATCAGTTAAACCATCAGTTCATCTGTCTGTATGTCTATCTTCTCTCTTGATCAACAGTATGTATATTGAGTGCTCAGCATTTACCGAGCTTGGGACAGGCACAAGCAGGACACTAGTCTGTGCCCTGTTGAGGCTACATTTATCTTTTTTAATTTATTTTTTATTTTAATGTCTATCTGACTATTTCTCCATCTGTCAGTCGTTACATTTTTTTTGTCTTTTATCTTATTTTCTGGTGTTTTTTGTCGGGTTTTTAGTGCTTTTGCTTTTTTTTTGTGAGTTTTTTATTTCTAAAATGTATTCCTTTTGTTATCCATTTCCATAACCCATTGTATCCCTTTTGGGTTCACGGGGTAGCTAGAGCCAGTCCCAACTATTTTTGGGCAAAGGCATGGTACACCTTGGACAGGTCACCAGTCTGTCCCGCCCATGTGTCGGAGTGTCCTTAGGCAAGAAACTGAACCCCACATTGCCTCTGGTGATTATGGGCTGGCACCAGTGTTTCTGCAGTGGAGCCGCCAATAGTGAATGAATGTGCATGAGTGAATGGGACTGTGACTGTAAAGCGCTTTGGCCCTTCAAGGAAGGTGGAACAGCGCTTTGCAAGTATACGCTACTCACCATTTAAACTAAAACATGTAGACCTAGGAACACTTAAGACTAAGCAATTAACCTTTGAAGCATGTTTTTGGACTGTGAGAGGAAGAGCAGACCCAGGGAAAACCCACTCAAGCACGAGGAGAACATGCAAACTCCACGCAGTAAGGTCCCAACCGAGATTGGAACTAGGGCCTTTCCCTTGTGAGGCTAAAGCGCAAACTACTTCATCACAATGGCAAAATACATTTTACATTTTAACAAATACTAATAAAGATGCACGTTTTTTCCTTAATAAATATAGTTTCACTGATGAGCAAAAGCTGGAATTAACTAACCTTATACCTTACCAACTCCAGCTTATCAATTGTAAGGACTTTAGTAAGTAAGTTGGGTAAGTTTCTGCAGAAATAAATCCATAATTCATTAAAAAAGAGAGCCAGTAGCAGAACTAGGAGATATTTACCAGTAAGGCCAGAGTGCATCACAGGCTGAAATGGTTTCTACTCTTACTGTAAACAAGAGCCTCGAGCTGAGTCCTGACCTCTTGCTCTTGTCAAATGTTGAACTGGGTGGTGAGACTTCCAATTTACTCGTCATATTGTAGCAGTGTTGGGGAGACAGGCTTTGTCATGACTGGTTTGCAGACAGACATGGGAGCTCGGCTCAAGAGTCTCGTTGCCCTGGGAGCCTCTGCTGGCGTGGTTTCTTTCTGGGGTCCTTGGCATGACGCAGTGCATTAAGGATCCACTGCGCACAAGTGCATAAAGGAGTTTGACACTCTCACTCTAAAAAGCCAAGGGCTTGGACACTTAATTAAGTCCTCACAGTTCTCTTCACTATTCATTAATGTAAAGGATAACTGAGTCAAATGAACACATGAGCTTTGTCAGTAGTGGTTTTCTTATTTGTTATCTTTGTTATTCCAGCCACAAGGCTACTTCCCAAGTATTTTGTTTCCAAAACTTTTTGTCATTGCTTTCGCTTTGCTTGTCTTTTTTTCTGAAATTATTTTGAAGATAATAGACAAGGCAACAAAAAAAATGCTTTAAGCATTAATATTGAGAGGATTGTGTTTTGTTTGATTTGACGTTTTTACAATTTTACGTATCTGTTTCCCTGTCACAGTCACACCAGGTTCTGGTTGTTATTCATCCACAGCTGTCATCATTTCAGTTAATTATCCTCAATGTATTTACGTTTCAAGTTTTCAGGTCATCTGCTCCGTGACTCTTTTATTTTGCCTTTTGGTTATGTTAAGCTTTCAGTTTATTCATTGAAGTTTCATGTTTCTGCCATCAGGCTGGATATTTGGGTCCGTCCGTTTCTGACAAATACATATATTTGTCTACATCCTTCCAATGTGTTATTTATATCTGCGCTGTCTTGATTAGTGACACAAAGGTTTTCCAGAGGCAAGAGAAAAGCTTTTTAAGCCAGGACAAATTGCTACTCATTTGTCAACTATCTACATTTATTTAAGAAGTAAGATAAAAAAATAAATAAATAAATAAATATTGGTTAAAAAAATACATTACCCTGGAATTTGTTTTTATAATCATCTACCATGAGTCAAAGGACACTGCTTGAAAGAAAAAAAAAGTGGTAAAACAATAAAACTCTGGCTTTTACTCCTGCATTCCTACTTTGTATATTGAATATGCACTTTGTCAATTTGACAGTTTATGATGTCTGGATTTATTAAGTTTCTACAGTGAACTTTGGCAATTTGACTTAACTTTATTTAATTTTCTTTTAAACTGGCCCATGGGCTATTCATGTTATTAATTTTTTAGTTATTTCTTTACTTTTGGACAGAATTGTCTTTTGATTTCAAGGTGAAGTTAAGATTCTCGATTTTCTGAGAAACACTCAGACTACCTACATAAACTGGAAGTTTGGCTAAGTCTCCAAACGAAAGTTCTGCCATGTCATATTTGGGCCATGACTCTGACAACAGAGCTAGAGACCCACCTTCAGAGAGCCTCATTAAACTCTCTTGGACAGAAATCGGTTTGTGTTAATAGCCTCTGTTGTGTCTAATTGTTTAATTACGTTTTCGGTTTATTTAGGCTATTAGCTTGGATTTTATCAGTAATTGCAAGATTTTTGTGGGTCTTTTATATTTTCATTGGGGTACTTAAGCAGGTAAACCATGATTCTTTATTGAGCATGGTAAATGGCGTGTACTTATATGGCGTTTTACTACCTTCCTCGAAGGCCCAAAGTGTGTGGGCCTTCGAGGCGGCCAGTTTCAATGTTAAGTCAATTGCACAGGCGCGATCGGAGGTCCTGCAGTGCGATTTAGCGGCCAGCAAAGCATGAAGGTCTTGCAACAGCGCGAATGGAGCACCACAGTGCAAAATATTTTCTTAACCTGCTGTATCCCTTTTGGGGCAGCAGGGTTTCCTAACCCTAACCCTCAAATAAACAATTGAAATTCTGTTGCAACAAAAACACTTGATTCCTGTTTAAAAACTATGAAGAATCTATGGATGATCTTTTCCTAATAATCCGAGCAAACTCATTCTTTTGTGATTGTGTTGTGGGTGTCTTTATTAAGTGAAAAATACTGTTTTTCTTTAGCAGCTGTTGTGGTGACTGTGGTTAGTCACATGCATGCATTTTTTTTTGTAATAAAAATACCTCAGGCTCAAATTCCACGTTTTGGTAATTCGTTGAATCTTTTTTCTCTAAATTACTCAAGACACATTACTTTAAAAATTAATCAAAAACATCTGGATACTTCTCTAGAAATGTCAACGGAATGTCTATCCTTTACAGGCATGAGATTTTTTATTAAAGCATATTTAACACAAATAAATTTAGTCTATGAAACCCTTGGTTTAATATTTATTTCAGTTTTAAAAAAGATGTTTATAGGATTAAAAAAAATCTCTATTGCTACTGAAATGAAACTTTGTATTTAAAACAGAAGACCCAGCTAATTAAACCAAATTGCTTCCGGAGTCGGTGGCTAACTTGACCAATCACCGTCGCCACAAGAACGGTTAGAACACAGGAGTGTTTGTTAATTGGTGACTGAATTTTTCTTTCTCACTGTTTTTTTTTTTTTTTTTTTGTCAGTTGATGGTTTATATTCGTTTATTTATTTTTTTGGCCCACGATCTACCATCACATAAGCAGCCCTGCTCTAAATGATCTCATGAGCCCAAACATGGAGACGTGATCACCAATGTCTTTGCAGAGCTCTTTGAAACAAATAAACCTGATCTCTAAATATCATCCGGTCCTTCCATGTATCGTAAAAGAGATAAACACAGACACCGCTTCATGTAGCAATCAGGCCAAAAACATTAGCTGCTAGCTCCTCCCACCTGTGGCCGGGGCGGTGAGCTTAAGCAACACATTTTAGCCCACGCCGTGAGCACAGAATTCACCGAGCGGTGAAAGAGAGGCAGCCAACACGAATCGCGTTCGGTGTGAATGAAGCATCACAGTCACAGTCCCATTCACTCATGCACACACTGATGGCTGCTCCACTGCTGAACCTTGGCACCAACCTGGAACCACTTAAAGGAATCTAGAGTTCTTGCACAAGGACACTTCGACACAGGGGAAATTGGATGAGAACCAAACCTGCGGTGTTCCAAACAGAGGTCGACCGCTCTACAGCATGCAACACAATTTTATTTCAAAGAAACTTAAATGCAAATTAAAAAGAGAATATAGGCCTACATCTATAAATCAGCTTAATTCCAAAACTGGACATACATTCTTGATTTTATACAAATATTTTTATACAAATATAAATGCACAATATTGCCCCACAGACATTAAGTTACTGAAAGATCTTAATTGCAAGAATTTTTTTTTCTTACTTAATTTTTTGTCATAAAGACCCGCACGCTTTTTATCAAAAGTTCTGAGGCCAACTACCTTCAAAGACATCAAACATACACTCCAAACCTCAGCCACACACACCTCGTTTTGTGTGTGTTGTGTGGAAGGTCTAAGGCAATTATGTGCCACAGACAAGGCTTTTGTTAGACGACGGCAAACCAATTTCCTGAATCTATGGCAGTCAAGTGACTCATCACTTAACATTTTTAGATCCATTAGCATACAAGAAAGAGGTTTGAAATAAACCATACACATTATTTAAATATATCAATTACTATCATCTGCACACATCCGACAATCTCATTGACTTGTACGGTTTTGTTGTTGCCTCGGTTCAAAAAGCAAGTAGGATAAATACAAAGGCCAAAGCAGCTTCCTAATGTGCAAAATGTTGTTGGGGAAACTAAATCTAGATTGTTTCCATAAAATCTAAATATAAAAGTTCCATTACCCCATCAGTATGCATAATATTTGTGCTTGTCTAATAAAAAGTTAGCTTATTTGGCAGGGGACATAAGCAGTGACGGCTTAAACTGATATTGATCATTTATCTTTAGCTGTCTATATTATTTTGTGCACTCTTCCTGTTTTAAATTAGTTGTTAGTTGAGAAACAGGGTGTCACATGGCTCGCTTTGATCCAGAGGTGTATTTTTCTATGCAGATGCAGCTTTCCAAGGAGGAGAGAATTTCAGGTACTGGTACGCACCTAAAGATTGCGCTGACAAAAATAAGTTGATTATCTAAGTCAAGGGTCTGCAACCTTTGACACTAAAAGAGCAATTTAGGTAATTTTCTTACTGATGAAAACCCAGCTAGAGCTGTATAGTTCTTTTAAAAATACTTTTTTTTCTTTGTTGCCATTTATTTATAAATAGTAGCTTTTAATTTTTCACAGTAAATGAATTATAGCCGTGTTAAATGTTTCCTATATGGTCAACAATTTTAATTTGTTTTACTTTAAACTTCAGGACAGACAAGTTCTTTTCAAAATAAATACATCCTGTGTCAAATAGCTAACATACCTATGTTTATATATATATATATATATATATATATATATATATATATGTGTGTGTGTATATTTGCAATTTACTTTACAGTGAAACTTTACAGTTCTAAGATATTTTTTTATTATTTATTATTATCTAAATACTCAATGCAAATGACACCATTACACACAACAGAGTTTCACAACATTTAATAGATTCTAAAAAACTAAAAATGGTCATCAGGCTATATTCACTAAAATCAAAAGCTTTTCCAATCAAAAACATCTTAAAAAGTCAAATTAAATTTGCACATAGTATTCCTTATTTGTAGCAGCTTTACAATTCTTGCATCCATTGAACTTGCAAGTTTTTGGAGAGTTTCTGCTTGAATTTCTTTGCAGGATGTCAGAATAGCCTCCTAGAGCTGCTGTTTGGATGTGAACTGCCTTCCACCCTCAAAGATAATTTGTTTGACAGTGCTCCAAAGGTTCTCGATAGGGTTGAAGTCAGTGGAAGGTGAGGGCCACACCATCAGTTTATCTCCTTTTATACCTGTAGCAGCCAAAACTGCAGAGGTATTCCTTGCAGCATGAAATGGTGCATTGTCATGCATGAAGATGACTTTTTTACAGAAAGCATGGTTCTTTTTGTACCACAGAAGAAAGTGGTCAGTCAGAAACCACATACTTTTCAGAAGTCATTTTCACACCTTCAGAGATTCTAAAGGGGCAAACCAGCTCTCTCCCCATGATTCTGGCCCAAACCATGACTCCACCACCTCCTTGCTGAAGCTGCAGCCTTGTTGGGACATATTGGCCATCAACCAACCACCCAGTACTCCATCCATCTGGACCATCCAGGGTTGCATGGAACTTATCAGTGAGCGAGACTGTTTAAAAGAGTCTTCATGTATGTTTGTGCCCACTGCAGCCGTTTGTGAGTGCTGTAAAGGATTATAAGGTTACATATAAATGCAAGCCTCTGGAGGATCCTACACCTTGATATTTGACTCCCGAGACACCAGCAGCTTTGTAATTGATTTTTAGCAGTTGCTCTCTTAATCTGATGTATCTGTCTGGCAGAAACCTTCCTCATTTTACCTTTATCTGCATGAACCCGTGTGCGCCCTGAATCAGCCACAAATCGCTTAATAGTGTGATGATCACACTTGAGTTTTTGTGAAATTTCCCAGGTTTTCATAGCTTGTCCAAGGCATTAAACTGCTGTGTTTCACAATTTTCAGCATAAGAGATCCTTTTTATTCCATTTTGCTTGAAAGTGTTGGTCTGTTGAATTATGTGGAATGTCTTTTTTTTAGTTGTTTTTTCTTTTACTGAGCCCACCTGGCAAGCTAATGATCACAGTTGTCTGAGATTAATGTCAGTGATCCAAAGAGCCCTAAGGCACTCAATATCATGAGTGCGATAGGAAAACAAAGAATTGTATTTTTTTGGCACATAAATAATATTTGCATATTAATTTAGGGACACACTGTAAAGCCAATTACAGTTACAATGGAGGTTGCACAGGTTGCACACCCCTGGTGTAAGTGAACCACTTTCAGTCAAGTTTAACAGCAGGTTTTGTGAAGTGTCTTTTCATGACCTTCAAGTAAATCACAAAATATGTTAAAATTAGTTTTTTTTGCTTCAGATATTAATTCAACATGTAAGTAATTAGCTGATGCTGGGTCCAGTTCCGGTCAACCATCAGGCGTAGTAAGAATGTCCAACACCTGGGGCGATTTTACGGTCAGTAATCCTTTATGTTTTTAAGTTATTTAGTCATCTCAGTTTTCCTCCCATGACACAACGTTGGCATTCACCCTCAGATTAGCACTGGTGTCAATAAAGATCACAATGTGAAGAAAAATGTTAATGTAGTCCAGCCAAGTCTTTAGTTTCAGTTTATTTAACATCTCTCGGGTGGTGAAAAATCCATTAAGGAGGAGATTAAAGGATTTAGAATTTATTAGGAAAAAAGTTTTGTGTAAAGAGTCGAGTAGCATGATGTGGACAAACAGCAATGCACATGGAGTTCGTTACCCATACTCATCTTCCTGTCAAAACTGCAGATAAATGGAACAAGAGTAGGACAGAAACGCATCAAAAATATTTTGTCAGGTAGTTGCTGCATCCTTGAAATATAACATTTTATATTAAACTCCCCATTTTAGATTTTATTTGACACCTTTTTTTTAATATTTGATTTTTCTTCATATTTAATATCCCAATGTTATGGAAGATCTGATTATTCGCCTATGACCTTCAGCAGTACTGATTACAAGGACCATATTTTTTTCACAGTTCTGTTTTGATGCTGGGCCTTTGAGCAAAATTGTTCCCCCCACCACATAAGCAAAAACTCACCAACATTTGGTGAAATGAATTGACAAAATGATGACATCACAGCGGGTGAAACCGTCAAAAATGGCATGGGGCCAGATTCTCTTGTGAAGTAAAAAAAAAAAAAAAAAAACACTAACAAAACCAAAACACGCATGTTGAGGGATGTCCAAATTAAGGCAACAGAACTTACTACTCAGCAGTCATTTTGTGGCTAAGTGCGACATTTGTTTTTTTTTTTGGCACATCTTCCCGCAATTGGGGAAAGTAAAAAAAAAAAACTATTTGAGCGATCTTTCACTTTCACACACATCCTGTCAGCTTAAGTCAACAACTACAGCCGAAGTTTTGTTGACCTTTTGAATTTTCCCCCCAAAAAATCATCTCTAGTATCAGTTCCATAAAACATTTGCCAAAACTTCTCTGCAAATGCTAAAGCAGCTTACTCTGCTGGTGACCTTTGTTTGGTGGTGTTTAGTGCATTTGGCATTGTTTTATGAGTGCACCACAGACATTCAGTTAAGGCTCTCACACTGGGCAACATTTAAAAGAGAATTAAACAGCATTACCAGCGGTAAAATAAAATATTGGAGAAACCAAATGCAAACATTCTTATTTCTGGGGCTGCATGCATGCATACATATTTTAACTTTCACATAAATATTTGTATGAAAAGCCTCATAACAGTCCTCAAAATGCATATGATTTGTTGATGTGGTATGAAGTGAAAGGAAAAGGCAGCAAATTCTCACATTAATTGGGTCATACCTGGTGTGCAGGGAAGGAATTTGTAGTGAAATCCCATACTCCTGAGAGTGTGTGTTAAATTCAGATAAGCCTGCACTGCATGGATTCTCCATCTTATCTTGAGCCAGCAATGGGACTGTGAGATTGAATAATCTGGGGAAGGTTGGGGGAGCAATAGTTCAGGCATCCATAGGCTCCTAAAAGCAAAGCAATCTGACAATGGCTCCACACTTTAATACGTGTAGCACATCCCCTGTCAGTGGAAGCTGCCAAAATAAGAGACTCTTAATTGACATAATCACTTGAAAAAAATCCAAACTCTTAAACCTGTGCATCATATGTGTTCACATAAAAAAGCACAGAAGTGTTTAGTACAATTTCCATCCTAAGAGATTGTGGAGTTAATTAATTTGCTCTAGAATTCTATCTAACTGTTCAAAAAGTAGAACATTTGGTTGAAAAGTGTGCATATTTCTGATTTTAATACATATATATATATATATGTATATATATATGTATATAAACACAAATGCTCCAGAAAAAAGCATAGTCCCACTTCAGTCATCTTTTAATCTATTAAGTGTTCCCAGTGGTCTTTAAATTATCACAGTATACATCATATATAAAATACAGGTTAGATCTGCAAGTGGATGCATCAGAATGGACTGGAGCAGGGAGCTTGTGGCTTCAACATCCCTCTCTTAAGCTTTTTCCACCAGCATGTTTGTGTCTGTTCCTGATTCACAATTATCTGTACAAAGAAATACTCAGTAATGCTTTTTAAACTTAATTTTCATTTGATATGTTCTCTAAAAGAAAAAGCCATAGGAATATGTTAAAAACATCCTTTCCATTGGTGCGGGTCTTTAAGGAAAGATAAACAAATTATTATTGCTGTAAAATAGATAGCCTACCGTATTTCCTTCAAAACTGGTATCACTAATCCCTTAGAAAAGTGGTGGAGAAAAAAAATGACAGTTTGCCTTCTTTAAAATAAAAAGATAAGACATTTCCTGAATTTAAGGCTATCACATGTGAGTGAAGGAGTGGAAATTGAACCTCACTACCTTAGCACCAGTCAATCAGATAAATAAAGGTATGATCGAGTTTTGGCTCCACACATGAATTATTCAACCTACACATAGTTTTATTCCATCACCCACCATCATAGAATGGCTTCTCTGCTTAAGGACACATTGTTGTGGATTTGAAAAACATATTGCAGTTAATGTTCCTTGTATTAGGCAGGTTACACAGCAGCTACATATGTTAGTCTTGTGTTTTACAAAAATTCTGATAACAACTTATTTCAAAAACCAGCCTTTAGTAAAACTTCTACTGAAGTTAAGTCTAGAAAACATATTTTTCTTTTAGCCAGAAGCACGTGTAGAGTTTTTCACCTTTGTCATTCTATAAATTGAAGTCAACAGACTGTTATTTTGAAGATGTAACATTGCTGATGGACATTAAATCAAGAGCAGCTTGGTGCAACTGATATACTCAAACTGTTGGAGGTGCAGCTGAGTCACCTGGGTGGAGAAAAATAGTGTTTTCTTCTGTTTCCACAGTCCTTGGTAGGTGTAGAGGCAGCTCACTCACAACTTCACCGACCACCTGCTGCCAAATCTGATTTAGAGCAGGGAAATATTTTCTCCCCAAGACCCTGTCTTCAGTTTAGAAGGCCAGGCTACATGTTGTGAAACGAAGTAGGCCGCCAAACTAAACGGGTTGTCATTTGCCCACACTGCATAGCTATTGATTTACTGCATCTTGCTTTTGGTTTCCTGGAGGGGACTGCAAGCTCTAAAGAAAAGCCTGCATGCTCCATCAAAAGGAAAGTTCCCCCAGGCCAGACCTCCCATGATGCTACACTGCCAGCAGAAAGTACCATCAGAGACTGAATAAATGATCAGTTAATCCACATAAGTGATGAAAGTGATTCTTCATGTGCTACTGCAAGAAAAGGCAAGCTTATAAAATAAATATATTCAGGTATTTGACACTTTACAGACACACAACTTATGTTTCAGCAAAGTATCAACATGATATTCAATGTAAAGTTTTAAAAGCGAACACATTGCTAGGAAATTGCTTAAGAAATGGCAGCTTATACCAGACATTACTGACAAAATCTGTGTAGATCTTATAAAAAATATGTTTAGAACACAAATGGAAGATTGGAATTCACCCACCGTACTTGATACGTTTTCACAAAACAAATTAATTTGGTGGAACATCAGCAGAAAATGGCAAGAAAGTCCTGCCAAGTGCTGACAAAATTAGAACAATTGTGCATTAGTCTATGTTGACACAACTTTACTCAATTTATAGAGCGCCAAACGAAAAGGACTCGGGTCTCAAAGTCAGTTCAAGATTAAAGAAGTGAAATGAATTCTGGAAATTGGAAAGAACAAGATGACAGCTAAAAAGAGTTGTTTTGTTCCCATTTGACATTCCAAAAGTAGACTGATGGTTGCTGTTTTCTTTTAGCTCTTGGTTAAACTCCTCTAGAAATCAAATATGCCTGATCTTCAAACTGTTTTACTTGATTTGACATTTGTGACCTCAGATCTCATGAAATGTATGTTCATAAAGTTAATGTCAGCAAATGATGCTTTGTTTTAATGGTTTTCATTTGAATAAATGTCTGGCACTTGAGCAGAAACAAAAGTTTATCCTAACACGACTTGAAATCTTAGATGAGATGTGGAGAGTTTGATTAGAAACACAACCAGAAAATTGTGGCATCTCAAAACAACAAACAAACTAAAACCTTTGCATGAAATTTAGCCCAGAATTGGAAGCGGCCAAATTGAGGCTCTGAATTGTTTCAGTTATTTGGAAGCAAGATCATAAGGCAGCATAAATGTAATCTGGTTGTATGATTAGTGCTGGTGGCTGAAGTGCAGACGGCCTGCACATTGCACATGATCAGGCCATTACTTGCTGCCAGTACTGGTTATGAAAATAGTTTTATACCGGCGCTACCTGATGTGGTAGCCCACTGAGATGGAGGAAGAAATCACATTCATTTCCCTGCCTGCAATTAGTGCTGAGTCTGCATTATCATCAATTCACACAGTCATTTTCCTGTGTCTTGCATGGTGTACCACCATCTGCACAGGTCCTCCAACTATTGTGAAATAGTACAAATGGGAATGCACATTTAGGTTCTTGGAGATGAGCATTCAGAAAGAAAGTAAGATACCTGATTAAAATGATTTAACCAACAAAATATATACACCATACATATACATATACATTACACATATACAATACACACTATAGTGAGAATCTCTTGCCTGTGCAAGATTAAAAATCAAACTACAAAACTCTATTACTTAAAAGGTCAGATTTTCTTCTAGCAACTATAGCCCCAGCAGACCAGAAAATAAAAACCACAAGATCCAGACTGGGTTCTTTTTTTTTTACTCTCTGTTGGCTGTGTATTGAAAAGAGAAGAATTCAAGCTTGAGATGGAAGCAAAAAAAAAAAAAAAAAGAAATACATTATTAATTCTCAATGATCAGAAGAGCTGAGTATATGGGTTGCACTGAAAAAAGAAATCTTCTCTGTTAGTGCCAAACAGTTTGCACACTGCAAAAAGTAAAAAGACCCTTGTTTAAAAAATAATCCTCTCAAGAAAGTTTTTCAGTAGCAAAAGATTATTTGTTTTAGCGACTAGAATTTTTCTTCTTTAAAATAAGAATTATTGGTAAGACCATTTTTTTGTACCTCATTGGCAAATATGTTTTGCTCATTAAAAAAAAAAAAAAAAAATATATATATATATATATATATATATATATATATATATATATATATATATATATATATATATATATATATGTGAATATTATACTTTGATAACTTTTTTTTTTATTTCTAGGAAGTCTGTTTTTGCATTTGCTGTTAGCATTGACTTGTGTTTTGATATTCTGGTACTCGGGGTACTCCTGATTAGATGTCCTGTCACAGTGGTCAGTAGCTTCCAGCTCATAGAATTTGTAGTTCACATCTGACTGACTTGGACAGGGTCTGTGCAATCTGGCAACTTCAAGCTGGTTCTTTGAATAAATCAAGTTGTCGATAAACGTTCTCCTTTACTCACCATCGTCATTGTGTTAAATCTTGGCTCCTGGAGAAAAAACTCCAGATGCTATGATTCAACTTTAAGACAAAATTAAGTTGGCCATGGTTTGGAGGAAACACTAACTTAAAGATGCAAGCCAAGTTCCATCTAATGGATTATAAAGCAGACAGAGTGCAAAACAGGAATCCAAAAGAGACAAATTGTTTTTTTTTTTTTCAATCGCCCGTCCATTAATATGATATGCCAAATGGCAGGAGAGTCGTGGTGGTTCATTTCCTTTGGGTTGTTAGGAAAACATGGCTTTAAATAAAAGTTCTCTATGTATTTTTGATACAACAATGCCCTCAACACAAGCTTTGAACTATAGGTATTCTAGCTGATCTTCATTTTGTGAAAACAATCCTGAAGCAGTTCTTGGTGCCTTGCTGCTTGCATAAGATTCTGCTGAGTGTCCAAGAAAGAACCACAGGAGGTAGTTGAGCTTTCTTACACTGTTGCAAGGGGAAGCGTCGCTAAAAGAAGAATTAGCTTTGCTGCAGCTCCTTTTGTAAGACTGTTTTTGAAGAGAATATAGCTCAGTCCTGTGTATGATTCAAGATGTATGTGGTTAAGTGTATTTCTGATAACACATTTTGACCTTGTGCTAAATTCAATCACAGATCCCATACGGTCCGTTGACTGACTACAAAGTGAAATGATTCAATACATCCAGTAAAGCTTTTCTGTTTCTTTTCCTTTTCTTTATTTGATGCTGGTTGTGCACTTCCATTCTGGGTCACTCAACCCCATTTCAAGTGGCTTTCCTTCAATCTATACCACACATTTCCCTTGCTGCTTCTCTTTTCCAAAAGTTACAGGTCTAGGCATTGGAGTTCTTGCTGAAACACAGGAGCATCCATCATTTGCCGCAGTAACAAAGTTTGATGTGCCAAAGAGGATGGTTACAAAATGCTCTTTTAAATGATCTACAGGAAATGACCATACACTGAAGAAACTGTGCTGCTACAACAAGCAATCTTAAAAAAAGCTCCTTTTCCATTAAGCCAGTGCTTCTCAATTATTTTCTCTTACACTCCCCACCCCCACCCTCACCCCAAAAAAGAAAAGAACTCACCCCCCCTCAACTTACTGCTGCAACTATCATTAGACAAGTTGCTCAAATTAAAATCAAAAATCATTGTATCCTTATTATTATTAAAGAGTACAAAAGCAGACAAACATGGATCAACTTATGAATAATCAATAATTTCATTAATTTATTTTTCTTTTTAAGACATAGAAGAGAAAATAGACACATTTGCCTGTATTTTCCCGAAATAAATCTTAATTCTTATGTAAACTCTGAACATTTTTGACTGAATATTGAACCATTTAATATAGAAATATAAAATTACATTGAACAACTCATAACATATTTTTTAGAATATAAAAGAAAAAATAGACACGTTTGCCTGTAATTTCCAAAAATGCATTTTAAAATCTTCATAAACTCAGAGCATTTTTGGCTGACAAATTGAATCATTTGATACTAACATGAAAAATGAATGTAAATACATTAAAATGACATTAAATGCTGCAAATTTGGCAACATTGAGATCAGAGTTGCAAAGTACTTTAAATTTATGTTACTTTACTTCAGGATGTTTTTGGCCACTTTGTTCTTGTACTGATTTTTAAAAATATAAGCAAGTTTTACTCTCTCCTCGACTACATGTTTTTGATTGAATATACTCCACTACATTTGAATGCAGACCCACATTTACTTAAGTAAATAACTCAAGTAAATGAGTAAATGTGAGTCTCCATTCAAATGTAGTGGAGTAAAAAGCACAACTATTCATTCAAGCTTTGGATCTTTATTGAACATTAATGTACTGTTGAGCATTTCAGTGACAACATTGCAGAAGTAATGGATTGTGTTATGAAACTGAAATCTAGTGTTGCTTTACTCAGCTTTTTGTTTCCAGTCAGTTGATTGCACACACTGGTGTTGGCTTAGTTCCATGTTGTCTATACTAATAGCAGGAAATGTAGTAAAACTACCCACATTTGAAAGGTGTCTAATAGTTCACACAAACTGTGAACATGAGTGAGAAGAGACACACAATGTAGCTGAAAAATATCCATCTCAGCTTCTTTGTCAAGCATTAGACCAATAACCGTATGTCTGTAAGATAAAGCTCACTTCAAGGCTTGATTTATACTCGTAGGGTACTCAAGGGTATTCATTCGTACCCTTCTGTGAAATAATTAAATGAATATTACTAGAAGGGCCATTCGAACATAGTCATTCTGTGAAAATAATAAATCAAAAAACAAAAAGCTTTTGGAGAAGCTGTAGGATTTTCATACCTTCAAATATGTTCACATATTGTAGGTAGATTTGTGTGATTATTGCACGGTCTTTGGTTTCCCGAGCATGCTTTTGTTTAACCTGTCATATAACAATGTAATGAACCTGTGTGGCAAGCGGTGTTAGAAATTTATATTGATTTTTCTATCTGGCAAAAGTGAGGGCTGAGGATTTGGTCATAGCTCTGATGTTCATAACTGCTCTAAGACAATTATGGAGTGAGAACTTAAAGGTAGCAGAGGGTAATCCTTTTACCAAGCCCCCAAGGACTTTTCAGTGTGTTACTTGATTCAGGATATTGACTCCAGACACTCCCTTCTGGCCCCAAAATTACCTATTGATTTACCCTTTTGAGGGTTGTTAGTTGGAAACATAATCACTACGACCTACACTGTCATTTAAAGTACATGTTGCACTTGCTTCTGGTGGCCTTTTCATAGCAGTTCTCCTGTACCGATATCAAAACAACCGGTACATGGCAATCATTTGTTTTGGCCAAACTGTTGGACATGAATTTTGAGATTCAAGAAACTTTATTGATCTGAAATATATATTTTATAATCAATATAAATTTATTATCAATATAAATATTGATCTTTCCAAAACATTTTTATAGTATAACAAGGGATGTCCCAATTAGTTTTTTTTGTCCCCAATTCTGAGTCCTCGATTTTGATTATCTGCTGATACCGAGTCCTGATCTGATACTTTTGTGACACATTTAAAGAACGAGCACATTTCATAAACAGATCCGGGAGTTTTCCTGTTTTTCTGTTATCAACCTTCTCTGAGCATTTAACACTTAAACAGAGCACTTCTGTGAAGTAGTTTAAAGCATCAAGTAAAAATACCTCAACTATCAACATGAGAAAGTTTGGTGACTGAAGCTTTACTGTCTTCCAAACTATTGGACATTTTTTAATAGATGTGATTCACATCTATGTTAAAAAATCTGATAAATAAATGATGACTTCCTTTTAAAATTGTTTATCTTCATGAACATGGTGAATATTTATGACTAGCTCATGTCAATGGAACCCTTCATCAGTTTTGGTTGGTTTTTTTAGAGAAAATAGACTTTTTTTTTAACCTCTTCAAGACTTGGCATAAACATGCCTGGACATCAGATTATGAGTTATATTACCACTGTAATATATTCTGCTTAACTGGATAAAGAAAAAATAAAAAAAATAAATAAGGAGAAGGTACAAAGGGGTTAAACCCTCTTCTTCAGTCTCTCACTGCCTGTTGGCAGCAAGTTCTAATTTGCATTAAGATAACCCAAAAAACACATGCTGTCAGTTTAAAATGTTTTTAAAAGAGTTATTGATGTCGGAAGACAGAATTTGTGAATATCTCATGATCTTAATTTAGAACTAATGTACGATCCAATACTGATAGGGAGACAAAATCAGATTTTTGATCGAGTCATCAACCACATTTCTGATCATGTGATTGACTCGGGACATCCTTAATTATAAAATATCTTTTAAAACAACAACCACCACCCGCAAACAAGCCTGTTACTTCCTAAAATAAAGTTTTCTATAGGACGAGGTGTCCTTAACTTAAAATGAAATTAAATTAAATCTAAACACAAGAAAGAGATCCTAAATTTGTTGTTCCCTCAATGACTTGTGGAGTTTATCCTGGAGTTTTTGGTTCCAGTTATATATTAATATTAAAATTAAATACTTAATTTTATGAACTTGTATTTGATTATATCTTCTTCTCCCTTTATTATCCCTCTGGCTCTGCCTCATTGCTTTAATTGTAGGGCATTTGGAACTGTGTCAGGATTTGTTTTTTTTAAAAGAGAGCCGTAGTGACTTAAGGCTGGATATCCCTCCGCCGGTATGGTGATCGTGCCCCCAAGGAGAAACACATTTCTTCATTTCATTTGGGTGTGCCTTGAAACACAGAAGTTTACATTTAATTGTGAGTAATGAATTTTTAATGTTATCAAACCAATGTTTTTCTATATTTTATTTTTCACTGGCAGCTATGCGCTAATCTCGATGATCAGCGACTGTTGATGACGTCTTTAAGCAGTAGTAACTTCCAGATTTCAAGACACCATAATTTTCCATAAAGGGTAGAGAGTAGCAGTACAGGTAGGGCATGAATTTAGATTTGGCCTTTGTCTGAATTTTTTCAGAATGAGCTGTTTTTATAAAGAAAAATGACAAGATTATTTTTGCTTGTTTTTGTTTTGGTTTGGTGGTTTAGGAGTTTTAGTCTTCACTATAAGACTGGAATAAAAATGATCATTTTTATCAGTATTTGGTTTGGTATATCGCTCTTTCTGTTCTGAAGAACAACACAATGAATTATTCTCTCTGTTCTCTGGAAGAATTGGTGGAAGATGAGCTGAAGAAAAGAGGTCAGCGTAGGTGGTCCCTAACCTTTTCCCGGCCATGGACTGGTTTAATGTCTGACAACATTTTCACAGACTGGCCTGAATGAAGCTACAGTGGGCTCCTTTTTTGCCTCCAGTTTCTCATAGCTATTTCTCTTCAAATAATTTTGAATTTCCCGCGACAATCATGGAAGCTGCCATGTTTGCGTTCAGCGCACCTAGCGGTCAGAGTGAGCAAATGTGTGTCAGTGATGTGTGACGTCACCCTGGAGCAAAGCATCAGCAACAACGGCTGCCACAGAAGGAGACAGCAGTCAATTTTCTACAGCAGCTTATTATACTTCCTGGTAACACTTAAATAAGGTTGACAATACTCTAAAATAAACAATTACCTTTCTAGTCCAACGCAACCAGTAGCAATCCTTGTTGATCGTACACAGTAAAGCGTCAGTAAAGCGTCAGTAAAGTGTCAGTAAAGTGTCCTGGCTGCTCTTCCTGGATGACGTATGTGTACTACGTCATCGGCAACTCCAATTCCTGTCGCTAGAGGCGCCACATGTCTCCTTTGGCAAAATTGCATGAAAATGGCGGCTCCCATGATTGTTGCAGGACATTTCAAAATTATTTTTGACAGCAAATATCATGAATGAATCAACAAAATAATGGCATTTTGTTAGCTAGTACTAGTCAATCTTTAATGGGAACTTTTTGGCTGGATGATGATAGTCCTCCTTTAAAGTGAAAGCCTCCTCTTTTTTTTCCCTCTTTGAATCTTTTCTGCAAAAGTCAACTTTCCAAATATGTGTGTTTTGTTAACTTTGCTCGAATGAGCATTGGAGAAAGCGTTGCTGCTTTAAGAAAGCAGTGGACGTATTTTTAACATGACCCAGCGACTTGAAATGGATCAAAAATGAGTCGGACGTTGTGGAGAATCCTAAAATTCAAAAAGCACTTTTGTTTCAGGAGGAATACGTCTGATTTGATTAATTAATTGTATGTTTTGTATTTGTATTTTTTTATCTTTAAAAAAAAAATAAAAAAAGCAAAATACAAATGTTTAGACTGATTGTGTACCTGTGTAATATTTAAGATTGCCACTGTATGTCAACACACACACACTTTCTTTCTAATTGGAAGAAAGGTCATTCCTCCAACCACAGCATTAAAGATTTATATTGTTTTCCCATTTTCTGCAGTAAGATGCCTCTCAGCAAGTTATGAATGTGTGTTTTCTCTCCCTGCTGGATCTTACTTCTGTTTTTTATATATCCATTACTGCAGGCATCAGATGAGTGTTTGCACTCTGCACTGAAGCTTTGTGGTGTAATAAACTGTTAATTTTTCACTCCATCTGACAGAATACCATTAGGTTCAGCTATAAAGAAAAGCTTTCAAATAAAATCACAGCATTCTTATAATAATCTGCTGCACAAGTTTGGTAATAATAATAATTATACCGCTGGGAGGCAAAGCCAAGCACAAATTTCACAATGTTGATATTTTTATTCCTTAACAGTGATGCTGTAGGATTTATATGGAACAAGCTGTGTGAACTTGAGTCTCAATAATAGATGCTACCGATGTTCTGTTTCACATTTATGGATTTGGGAGACGTTAGCTAATGCTGGCAAACTTTCATTCAGCAAAGGATTTGCTATAGTCTAAACTGCATTCAACCTAACCACATGACACATTGCACGCATTTTCACTGAAGACATGCCTGCCCGCCTGAAAGTTGGAGAGGAAAAGGTAAGTTGGAGATCATATCTAGCCATCTCCAACCACGGAGATTACAGCAATGACAGCTGTTGTGGCAAACTGCTTACAGCTTACAGGAGTATCTGCCGAGAGATGGTCACGATAAAATAAATTACCTGCGTGACGGCTGACGGATTAAGAACATTGGTTCATTTCTTTTTTTTTTTTTTGCCTCCCACCAAAAGATCTGCTTCTCTGATTTTGTTGGAACTAAATTGACATAAATGTTAAGTTGTTTTTTTTGTCTTTTTTTTTTTCAAAAGGAACATGTTCTTGTGAGGAAAAATACATTTTTCCTAAATACCTATGGGGATGCACTCCAATATATATGAACCTTATTCTCAGCATCTCTCGCAGCATCCCCTATGGCAAAAGACAAAAAAGCCTTTGCTGAGCATCTTCAGCTCTGATGTGAATCTGTAGTTTTGGCGGAGGGGCACGCAGTGTTTTTACTTATGCATACTCAGGTTGTATGTGCGATTTAAAGAAAAGCCCTTATCAGAGTCTTACAGGTTCGGAGTCAGTATCCTTGAGGGTTAAAGTAAGGGGACAAGTGAAGAGAGGTGGAAAAAGAAATAAATAAACACTGCACAAAAGAGAAAAGATTAGAAAAAAAGAAGTAAAGAGCAGAAGAAACAAGGTTAATTCAAACTAGAAAATAAAGACTCACATTGTTGAATATGCACAGATGGTTGTAAATCTTTTCTGTTGAACATTTTTCCCTGAATGGCAAAGCTTTTATCACCATCCATGTCTTTAGGTGATGATGAGAAGAGTATCTATAACAAGTCCTGTGTGAAGAGAATCAATTTTATGTTGCGAAAAATGTCAGCTGCAAAACCCAAGATATCCAGTGAAAACTGGTTTTCCAGATGTGAAAAATGTGTTTTTTCAAGCTAAAATATTCTTTAATTGAAGTAGAACATTTTCTATTTAAAAAAACTGTTGAGATCCCTAAATCATCAATCAGCCAAAAATGTGAATACACGGTAGGTGCTAATGTGTAATTATTAATACCTTTGTGTGTCCTCCAGCAAGAGCGTGTTGGAAAAAGGTTAAGAGGTGTTGGATTCAAGCTGGAAGAAGACATGGAAGTAGCAGAGCTGACGATGTTGAAGTTCTGTTTGGGTGTAACCAGAATAAATGGCATAAGAAATGATTACATTACAGAATAATTCCTGTTACCCTGTTTCAGTTTTGTCATGTGCAGGGACATGAAGCTTTCTGAAACTTAGCTCAGCTTCTTTAACAACTCAGTGGCCTGGAAGGTCGTTGATTCTAACTCACAGTCGAGTCATACCAAAGACTCTAGCCATGAAACCCAATTTCTCCCTGCTTGACACCACTCCCCTTGCTCTAACCCAACACAAATAACCCATTTCACAAACCAATGTGTGTAACAACTGATATTGCTTAACTTTAAGGAAATGACAGGTGCGCTCTGGACAGTTTGAAAGTCCATTGCAGGGCCACACACAGACAGACACCCTCACATTCACTCCAAAAGGATCATTTAAGAGTCACCAATCAACCTATGAAGCATGTTTCTAGACTACGGGAGGAAGCTGGAGTGCCTACAGGAAATCTACACATCCATATAGAGTACATGTAAACTCCCAGTGAAAGGACCCAGCTAGGATTAGAACCAGCGCCTTAATTGTCATGAGGTGACCATGCTTACCTCTACACCACCATTCAGCCTGATGGCGTCATAGGAAAAGAAAATTAGAAGTAGAAATGTGCTTCAGAAATGAAGACCCTATTCCTATGACTTAAGTGCTTATTCATGTTTTTGTTTCCATGGAGAATAAAGCAGCATCCAACTAGAAATGTTTTAAGATCGTACAAAGGCTGCTGTGTTAAACAACTAACCAGAAACAAGCACAGCTGGAAAAAAAAAAAACAGATGCAGCACCGCCATTTTAAGGGAACTGCAACTAACCTTTTTAATAGTTGTCTGCACCCAAATCAACCAAATACAAAAAGCTCAGAGAAGATTTCTCCTATAAGAGTCATGGCTTTGTCTGAAACATATCCTCAATTGGTTTCAAATCTATAAACACATGAGTTCAGATGTTAGCGGCTGAAAAATCTTTCATGTTGTTATGAAGAGATTCTGAGAGGTGTAGAATTATGCATCTATTTCTTTATGTCTTTATTTTTCCTGTAACTGATGGAATAAAGTTGCATTCATACCGTAAGTACAAACCATATTAGCTGTTTTACAAGAAAACAGCTATGCAAATACCTTGCCTTACCTATTAGGAAACTAAAAATCTGGTCTTACCTTTTTTCAAAAACAAAAAAAAGGGAAAAACAGACATTGCTGGAAATTCAGGAGACCTACATGCAGACTGCTGCAATGTGACAATTATAACATGGTGAGGGTGGAACATAAGAATGCCCTCCAGCCTTTAGACTGAATCAGAGGTAATATGGGTCACTGTTGGGGAATTCTAATTTAGATGTCTCTCCAGGGGTAGATTACTGAGCATAACACACTCCCACAATAACGAGACATTTCCCTTCAAATGGGAAAAAAAGAAATACATCATGTATGTTCTGAGTGAAGTCAAGCCATCTGGGGAGCAAACAAATGGAATATGTTCACTTTGCCTGATTAAATCAAATTGCATTTTTATTGTAACATGTTGGAGTTACGTGGTTGCATTGTTGGATTTAATGAAATTGAGAAAAAGAGCTGATGCTCTAAAACATAACAAATGCATGTTCAATTACATGTGTATGTATGCGTTCTTTTCTAGAAGGCGTCTGAGAGGTTTTGATTCTCCATGACTGCATTATTTTTATTTGTCCTGTGGTTTCTAAACTTAAACATCATTAAATCAAAGAACCTGATGATTAAAGCTCTACCTCACAATCTCAGCTTGGAAAATCTTGGAATTAAAAGCAAGCCATCTGAGAGCATACACGGTACAATCTATGTAATAATCAGGAACTATGCTATGATGGGTTGTTTGCGTCTAGATTTACATAAATGCTAAATTTAACAGACACACAGTGATGACAAAGTTAAATAGTGGAGTCATCACTTTAAAATGTTTTTTTGCAGCAGTTTGTAGATGATAAAACATCTCTGTGGATTATGTTTACATCCTTGTCATCATTTTTCTGATAATGTCTAAAATGGAATGAGAAAAATAAAACACATTCTGCCTCCTTGTGCCAATAAATGGGACACTATGTAGTAATTTGAGAACACCCAGAATTCAATGGTACACAACTGATCACTGCTCTGCAAAACTATAGAAAAAGATGAACTTTCTGAATGTGGTGTTGTTTGATCTGGAACCTAACCACTCTGCACTAAACATGAAATTAATTGTATTTACAGATCCAGTTTTTTTTTTTTTTTTTTTATTTACTCATAGTACTTTTCTGATAGGAAAATTAGGATTAAAATGTTATTTTTGTGTATTTCTTTATTCAAATCCTTGTGAATCAGGAGCAGACACAAAATGTTTTTAAAAAAGATTGTATTTGTACTACAACGGGCAGGCCATGTACCCCTGCAGACGTCTTGTAGACGGCTAGATCCGTGTATATCTTCATTTTCCTCATCCAAGCTGGCATCTGGCTGAAAGCTGTACGACTAGATGGCTCCAATATTGCTAGCCTTTTTTGTTGCCCCTGTAATGTTATGTTGGGGTTAAGGGGCTGTAAGCCAGCGGAAGAGCATGTAAACAGTGGGGTTGCTCCACACCAACAGTCCCTCCCTCAGAGGCAAAGTTCAAATATATTTTCCATTTTGGCTAAAAATGCCATAATCCTAATTAAAAGACCACTCTGGACAATTTAAAATAGCTCAAACGATGAGTGGAGTGGATCTGTGAAGAAACAGATCTGTGAATGAAACTTATACTTTGTGAAATGCTAAATTCAGTATTATGTTTACAACCCTTCAGAAGCATGAGGCTTTGTTACCTGTTTACCAGAACAAAATATTCAAAAAATCTCTCTTTTCCTTTGATAACTTGTTTTTCTTGTTGCAAGTTAGACCCTCAAATCCACATTTTAGCAATTGTTTTTAGTTAGTTTTTTTCAATTTAAAATGCAAAATTAATTTTGCTTTCCTTTCTATTGTCAAACCTCACAAATAGCAAGAAATGTTAATCTTCAAAATACTTGGCAATGTTCCACAACATCAAGTTTGTTTGTTTGTTTTTTTGTTTGTTTGTTTTTTTTTTGACAAAGCTATTAGGGTAGAAAAAAAAATAGTGAGGGATTTGTCCTTGACTCTAGATGTCAACAGTTAGTTTGACCTGCCAATAAGATACTTGTTGCCAAAAAAAAAGCAAGTTCTTTCAAATTTGGAACCACAGCCAACCAGGTAAAAAAAAGAAACTTGCTTGACTATTTGAAAATATAGGGCCTTAGTTTAGTTTTCAACTTATTTGAAAGTTTCATCTTGTAAGGTAGTTGTTCAATTGCTATTCAAGCTATATTTTAATGTGTGATATTTAGGTAATGCCAGAAACCTCAAAAACCAACAATAGGCAAGCCTCAAAATTGAATAGACCTTCTGTGTTACGGATGAGTCAGGCCAAGAAATACGTGCTGCAGTTCCTGCATGCCTTTTAAGATAGCATGCATGTGGTGATTTACCAGTTAATGTGAAAAAGTTATAACGGCCTGGGAAAATTGTTCAACTCTATTTCCCCACGTGGTGCATAAAATCACCCTGTAAGACATGAATAAATCTGTCCACTGGAGGGAACGCATTGACATCGCGTCGACACATCCCCTTGAAATGACAAGTGGGCACCATGACACATCAAAGTGGTTCAGCAGGTGAGCCAAATCATTAGATTAGGCAGATTTATGGCTTCATGAAACTTGTTATTACCCACAGCGAGCTCCACTGATGTTTAGCCTGATGTCTTTATGAGCGGGCCGTTGTTCACCTTGCCCTGACAGACACTGTGATGATTAGAATATTAGGTACTTCATTTACCTCATTCCAGTGTCAGACAACCACAAGTCTGTGTTGGCAGTTTACAACCAACTTGCCAAAGGTAGGATCAACCATATGTGTTTTTTTAACCACAAAACGTATTTTCCTTTAGCATTTTTATTGTAACAGAAAATGTCTAGTGAAAAATTGCATAATCATAATTAAATGACCACTGTGAACACTTTAAATATATATATTTAAAATAGCATTGCACTTCTGTACAAAACTGCTGCCTGACACTTCTGTCTGAGGGGGCTCTGATCCCTCGTGGGGGAATTAAAAAGGCTGTAAACAGAACACCAGTGGTGCTATGCGGTTCACCTATGACTTGACTGCAAAAAAAACAACAAAAGGGTAATATGTAAACCAAAGAGAATATTTCACACTAGAAATGTACATCAATCAGAAATAAAAAAGCCAATCAGAAGAACAGGGGATGTGGAAATATTTTGAAGATATTCAATGTTTGAAGACGCTTATCAGTACGCTTGCTTTTTTTTCATTGTTTTATTTAGCTTTTGTTGTTGTTTTGCTGGTCAGAGATTGTCTATGGCATTACTGTCCCCATTTTAGCAAAAAAAGGCCATTAAAGGTCTGAAAGAACAAAGGTTTTAGGACAGCAGCATAATGGAATTTTAAAAAGTACATGTTAGAATTCAGCAGCAGAACAGGTGTTTCTTTGGTCTGAAAGTACTATCTAAACATGCAATAAATTCAATGTATAAACCTTTAAACTTTCAAAAGTATTTTTTTCAAGAACATAAAATAAACATTTTCTGATGCATAGAACATTGTTTCATTAAATAAAACAACATATTGAACTTGTGGCTATTTACCTTCCCTGACAGAAGTACGGTACAATATTTGTTCTTTGTGAAGGATGGCTAGTCTATCTCTTTGAGTAGCTCATGTCTAAGAGTATTTCTTCCACTAACAGGGGCTCAACGAATGGATCGCCGGGGCTTAATTCAACATAGCAAACAATAGAAAACAACGGCAAATAGCGGCAGCCGTCACAGGCTTATCAGCCTGAGCTGGGATTACAAGGGAAATGAATCATTAACACTATTGCCACTTGAATGCAACTAAAGCATGATTGACAGATCGAAAGCTGGGTGTTAGGTCGTGTAAAAGAAAATTGGGTGGAGCAGTGGTGAAGCGAGTATCATTATCGGATAAAACCACCAGGAGGCTGAGCAAAAATGACCCTCTGTGTTAGACTAGAAGCAAAATAGCAACCAAACGGACGAGAGACTATTAAAGCATAAAAGAAAGGGTGTAGGCGAAACCGCAGGACCATATGCTTGGCTGGATAAGAGGTACATGCTCCATGAACCATCTCTGCCCAGACAACATGTGGACAGCAGGTGTTGAATCCCAACGTCCTATTCTTCCATTTACAGTTTATTGTTGGGGTTTTTATATTAACAGGAAAGCATTGGGATGTGCACGGCACAGAGTGCATCACAACCCCTACGACTGCCTTGCCCTATATGACACCAGGTAGACTTTAATGGTTTTATGGAAAATAGTGGGATGCCATGCCGTTGAAGGTGATTCTGGGTCATGAAGGGATTTGTTAAGTTAATACAGTGTCTCGAGCAAGGCCCTTATCGGCACCTGCCAAGTCTTTGGAGAACCCTGTGGAATTGCACTGACCCTGGTGGAAGTAATGGATATTAGAAAATCTTCCCGCTGTTTGGAAGGGTGGGGGTGGGGTGACGGAGAATGCAGGGAGAGAAAAAGCAGTGATGTAGGAGAAATGAACGAAGTCTCAAGGACACAATACCACAATATAAAAGTCCTAACCTGATCCAATGCCTTTAAGTCAGTCATTCAAAAGTAAGAGAAAATAGAAATGTGCAATATAGATGTGATGTGGGTAATAAACCAGGACAAATGCTGAATATCCAAATGTTAAAGACCCACTCCAGTGAAAATTGTGTAAGTCTAGTGTTTTGAACATGTTCTCAAAGCATTTTCCTCATGATTGAGAACATGTATTGAAGAAATTAAGATTAAAGTTACATTTCTGAGTACTTTTTTATTCAAATTGTTAGGAAACAATGTAGTTAGAAAAAGCTTGTAGCAGTGATGTAGGTGTTACAATCGATGGGCCACAAGTTCCCTGCACTGCTCCATTTTGCTGCATCCTTGCTGACAAGTTGATCCATGTAAGACTTTGTTCTCTTCGTTCATTGTCTGGCTTAAAACTGTACATCGGGATAGCTTCAATATTGCTCACCATTTTTATTGCTCCAGGAATGTTATTTGGAAATTGTAAGGGTTTGTAAGCTAGTGTAAGAGTTTGTAAAAAGAGGGATGATGGGAAATGGTGGCAGGCTTACTCTGCACTAGTGGTCCTGCCCACAACTCAGTGGCACACTTCTAATGAACTACTGCTGTGGTGGGAAAAAAGAAGTCCTAGAAAACGACACAGAATTTTTTGAGAGCTAAAACGACTACAGGGAACACCTTTTGGGTTTTTTTTTTTTTGTTAACCTGTCCTGTCAAGCAGCTGAGCAAACAAAAAAACAATGAAGACCTCTAGTGTTGGACATGTTTTATTGTTGCAATAGGGGGTTATGAGTCTTCAGACATCCAAGGTGTATATTTATATAAACCTCTTTTGCATTTGAGACAAAATTGTATTTTTATAAATTATAGAGAGAACGAGAGGGTGGGATGTTGGAGATGGGAGATATGGGTACAGGAGAAAAAAAGGGGTTAAGGAAGTTGAAGGATGATTAAAGAAGTAGGAGTGGGTAGAAACACAGAGCAACAAGTTGCTGGAGATTTATCAGTATTACTGTTAGGTGTAGACGTTAGTCAAGAGGGCGGGGCGGGGCGGGGCGGGGTCTGTCTACAGACACACATTTAGATGTTACAAACATACCTGTTGGCTCCAAAAATCTTCACACACAAACACATGTCAAGCATATCATTCCATCATGCATACCTTTTGTCCAAAGATGATCAGACACCTGTGCTGAGGTGAGTGATTGTGTTCTACTGTGGTGAATAATTAAATGCAAAAAAAGAGGGGAGTGCCTGGCCTCCCCCACACCAAGACCCCCGCTGAAGGCCTGGCAGCAGTGGAAGCCAGTGCCCCCCAGAAACCTACAAGAGATAGCAAATTGATGGAATACGCCCGCTGGGCAATCTACCTCAGCCACCCAGGTCAGGGCCGGCAGAAGTGCCACCGGGGGCCCCAACACCACAGAACAGGAGCACGGAGAAGTCAAGTTTCAGCCCAGCCAGAAGAACAATCCTCCCGCCACTCCAGGGGGCTCAGCAGAGGAACCAATCTGCTTGAGAGCCCCCTTAGCCTAATGGGAGCCCCTTTTAAAAAGATCAAAAGATGATTGGAGTGGGACTTTAACCAGTAAAATATATTGTCATGTAGAAAATGGAGGGACACCACAGAAAAGTTTAAAACTATATAAATGTTAAAATTATAATGGTAATCAAATTCTTTCTATGAGGGAAAGAAAGCATCTTAAATGTTTGTTACTTTTTCAGGTTTCGTTTTTTTTTTTTCCATTCTGTGAAAGTCCAGCTAAAGACGACCTACCATCCCAGTGACAAGATGCAGTCTATCTGTGCATGTCCAACATTAATGAAGACAAAACGTTGGTGGTGGCAAGGCAAGCTCATCTTAAATTAACTGAGCGGCTGTGCTCACAGTTGCGTGGCTCACTGACAAGTATTTTATGATCGCAGGTTGCCTTTCTCAAGGTTAAATACGCAAACAATGCAACTTTCGTCATCAGTCGCGCTGTGTGAATGGCGATGCATAATATATTCCAGAACAAATGGGTACATCTCTTTTGATTAAGAATTGCCTTTAGACATACCAGACACAAACCAGGCCAAGCAAATCAAAGCTGAGCATGAATGTTTCAGAGCTTGTCATATCTCCTGTTGGTTCACAGAGTAAAATGCTTTCCCTGTTCCTTTTATGCTAATCTTACAGGCAGACACAATATAATATCCCGTTACTGAACTGTCAGGAAGGAGGTAGGATCAAGTGACACCTTACTGGGATGCAAAAATAGACTGAGGAGAAACAGATTCTTTGGTCTTGTCAGGGCTTTAATGTTGGTCTGTCATTATACTTCCAGCATGGATCAGGGCTCAAAAATGACAATGTTTAGGCATCAGACTTTGCCCTACTGCTGAGTAAACACAGGAGCAACAGAAAATACTGTAAAAACAGCCACGTTAATCAGTCATTGGGCTGGTAGGATATTGACTCAGTGTAACAGCTTAGATGGAAAGCGCATTAGGGCACCAGGAAAATCCATTGTCTCCATTTCTCACTCTTATATATCATGTTCCAGGGGCAGAGAGGGGATTTAGGCACGGAAAAAGACACATAGGTTTGATTGGGAGATTTGAAACCTAGACGATGGAGAAGATTTTTTCTTTTTTTTTTCATAAATGTCTTGTAAAGCGAGACAAGACAAATTACCAACAGTAAATAGATGAGTGCAATATGGCCTCCTAAATATAAGTCTTATCTCCCTTTCTCAATTTGAAACAGCCAAGGGATAAATGGGCCAAGTTGTCAATCAGGCTTTTAATTAAAAAAAGAGAAGACTGAGTATGTGTGTGTGTGTGTGTGTATGTGTTCCCTATAGAGTAGTTTCAAAACCGTTTTTTTATAGTAAAAGTTTCACACCTCTGAGTGACACTGACTTTCTGACTTTTTTTATGGTTCACCTTGTCTGCTACAAGCTTTGACAAATAGGTATGCATGAAAAGACAGACAGAAAGAGAAGTCTGACGTGGCCCCATGCCTCATCAGAAACTTAGCTATAGGCTCATATCAGTAAAAAAGATAACACTTGTTGTCACAAGTGTGGAAGTAATGGCGAGGACGAAACCCTGTTGCGGATGGTGACTTTCCCAAATGTTAAGACGTGGACAGTCAAAGACACGCTGGGAAACGGAAAGCCGCTATCAGGCTTTTGACTGATAATGGAGTCAGTATCAGGAACGAGCAAAAACAGATAGCAGTGGATTAAATGCGATTGTAGTTCTTTGTCGGTTAAAGCGTTCCTCTAAACATTAATTTGTGTCTCAAACCTAAGGGGAAAATGACTGCAACTTTTAGAGAGATAGAGCAGCAAAACACGATGATTTTTAGGTTAGTTGTCCATCTGAATGGATTAGACCTTAGAAATACATCGTTTTGTTACTGGACATGACTGAACATGTTTAAGACTCACTCCAGTCATCTTTTGATCTGTTTTAAAAGATTTTCCAACGGTCTTTTTTTTCTGATTAAGCAGTTTTAGGCGAAACCAATAAACGTCAATAAACCTGTGTCTTTTTATTTAATTTTTTTTAGAAAAAGAGTCTCCATAGTGTCTCCAGAATATCAGCAGTTCAGTAGAAATTTTTCTCTGAGGTTTGGGCAGGACCTTCACACAAACTCTCTTTTTTTAAACAACATTTTCTTGTTTGTCCTGATTCACAACAAGAAATACTCAGAAAGGCAATTTTGAGCTTGATTTTCTTAATTTATGTCCCCCATCAGAAAAATGCGACAAGAACATATATAAACAAAAAAAATACTATTTTTATTGGAATGGGTTTTTAGGGAGTACACACGTGGACAAAATTGTTGGTACCCCCCAGTTAAAGAAGGAAAAACCCACAATTCTCACTGAAATCACTTGAAACTTACAAAAGTAACAATAAATACAAAAATATTGAAAATTAAATAATCAAAATCAGCCATCACTTTTGAATTGCTGACTGACATAATTATTTAAAAAAAACAAACTAATGAAACAAGCCTGGACAAAAATGATGGTACCTCTATTAAAAATTGAAAACTATTTGACCAGACTGACATGATTAACTCAGGTGTGTCCTTTAATTGACATCACAGGTGTTACCAAACTCAGAATCAGTCAGTCTGCCTATTTAAAGGGAGACAAGTAGTCACTCTGCTGTTTGGTGAAAAGGTGTGTACCACACTGAACATGGACAACAGAAAGCGAAGGAGAGAATTGTCCCAGGACATCCGAAAACAAATGATAGATAAACATCTTAAAGGTAAAGGCTATAAGACCATCTCTAAACAGCTTGAACTTCCTGTAACAACAGTGGCTCACATTATTCAGAAGTTCAAGACCCACGGGACAGTAACCAACCTCTCTGGACGTGGCCGCAAGAGGAAAATTGATGACAAATTGAAGAGACGGATCGTTCGAATTGTATCCAAAGAGCCCAGAACAACCTCCAAAGAAATTAAAGGTGAACTCCAAGGCCAAGGTACATCAGTGTCAGATCGCACCATTCGTCGTTGTTTGAGCCAAAGTGGACTTCATGGGAGACGACCAAGGAGGACACCACTGCTGAAAAACAATCATAAAAAAGCCAGACTGGAATTTGCAAAAATGCATGTTGACAAGCCCCAAAGCTTCTGGGAGAATGTCCTTTGGACAGATGAGACCAAACTGGAGCTTTTTGGTAAGGCACATCAACTCTATGTTCATAGACTCAAAAACCAAGCATACGAAGAAAAGAACACTGTCCCTACGGTGAAACATGGAGGAGGCTCAGTCATGTTTTGGGGCTGCTTTGCTGCATCTGGCACAGGGTGTCTTGAATGTGTGCAAGGTACAATGAAATCTGTAGACTATCAAGGCCTTCTGGAGAGAAATGTGCTGCCTTGTGTCAGAAAGCTTGGTCTCAGTCGCAGGTCATGGGTCTTCCAACAGGACAACGATCCAAAACACACAGCCAAAAACACCCAAGAATGGCTGAGAGAAAAGCGTTGGACTATTCTAAAGTGGCCTTCCATGAGCCCACATCTGAATCCCATTGAACATCTGTGGAAGGAGCTGAAACATGCCATTTGGAGAAGACTCCCATCAAACCTGAGACAACTGGAGCAGTTTGCTCATGAGGAGTAGGGCCAAAATACCTGTTGACAGCTGCAGAACGCTCATTGACAAATACAGATATCGCTTAATTGCAGTGATTGCCTCAAAAGGTTGTGCAACAAAATATTAAGTTATGGGTACCATCATTTTTGTCCAGGCCTGTTTCATTAGTTTTTTTTCTTTTAATAATTATGTCAATTAGCAATTCAAAAGTGATGGCTGATTTTGATTATTTAATTTTCAATAAATTTTTATTGTTACTTTTGTAAGTTTCGAGTGATTTCAGTGAGAATTGTGGGTTTTTCCTTCTTTAACTGAGGGGTACCAACAATTTTGTCCACGTGTGTAAGTGCCCTCATACTGTTTTGCTCAAAACTATTGAGGTAAAATGTTTAAAGCATTTCGTTTCTATGGTTTCTATGGTTCGATGGTTTAACTGAATGCCAAGAATCTTTTTATAGAGAAATAGAGATGGGTCACCTTATTTTACTGTTAGATTTTAGTTTTTTACTTGATGTCGAAATCCATGTCTTGGAAATGTCAGCTTTGCAGTTGTTATAGTAGAGAACAGTACAGTAAAAAAAAGTATGTTTTAAGCTTTTGTGGTCTTTTTTTTGTATGACACACAGCAGGGATAGGCAACTCCAGGCATCAAGGGGCTGCAGTGTCTGCATGGTTTCCAGATGTCCAAGCTCTACTCTGACTGATTACCTGGTTCAGGTGTGTCCAGCAAATTAGAAGATACTAAAACATGATATGTTGAAAAACATGCAGGAATGTGGCCCTTGAGGCCTGGAGTTGCCTGTCCCTTGCACGCAGTATCTATAAGCTGTATATACATTTTCCAGTTTTCAATAAATGCCCCTCCTGTTATGGATGCCCTCCCCTCCTTGAGGTCTCCTGTTAGAGCCACAGGTGCCTTCCATTTACTAATTAAGCTCATGTGTGTATATATAGGTGTGGTTCTTCCTTGTTCTGTGACTCAGTGTCTTTGTATGCTTTGCTTGTTGTAGTATTTCCTTGGGATTTGTCTTATTAAAGCTTGTGGCTAATTCTTACTCCTCTTGGGTTACCTTGTTACCTCATTCACATTTGTATGTCTTTATTCACATCCCATGCCTAATGAAAACGACTCATCAATGACCTGGGTCTTCAATTAACTTTTTCTGTAGATAGCATTTTTCTTTACTACCAAACTATGTCATTATGAGACAGTGAGTAATAACGCACTGTGCCATTGTACAAGGTGAAGGTGTCTCTTGCTTTTAAACAATGCAGGAATACAGTTTTTACAATTTTTACAAGATATTATATGTCTACAAAATGCAACTTTTGGGATCAGATTTCTCTTTTTTTAAGGTCTTTTTTGTTTTGATTAATCTCCAAAACTCTTTCTAATCTGCCTTCATTATGAAGATCAAGATGAATAGATCTTCAAATATGGGAGATAGCTGCTTGTGAGTTTTCTATAGCATGACTGCGCATGTTCACTTGTCTGTGTACTTTTTCATTGAATTGATGAGCTGTCAAGGTGAAACGTGTTTCTCTTCAGAATGACAGTTATATCTACATCTCACTCTGAAACATCTTTCATTTGACCTTGTAAAATAAACATACACACATATGTATGTTTTTTTTCTGTTTTGGTTCATTTTGCTGATCGTTGAAACAGCAAAGCAATATAAGAAACACACTATAATTACATCAGAGAAATCCGTGTTCACTGCTGAATCATAGTACTGAACTTTACCAAAAAAGTTGGAAATCGATTCCAGTGATTGCAGTCCAGTCTCAGCAGGCCAAATTACACAGTGGGAACAGAGAAAAAGCTGGAAGTCACCTCAGGTGCCCAAAATCTTTTGTTTGTTTTGTTTTAATATTTTGCTGCAATTACAGATAATTGGAGTCCAATTGTTGAGGTTGGATATTGTTGAAAATGTACAGTAAATGTGTTTTGCAATTCTCATTAAACCTCTCTCATTAAACCTGTTGATAATGTTTTTTTCAAATTTAGAAGGTTTGGCAACATATTTTCCTTTTTAAGTAAAGTAAAATTTTATATTGTATGTGATATATGTATATATATGTATATATATGTATATATATGTGTATCATATATATAATATGTAAATATTTAATATATTCTGTTTAGTCAGGTGGTGATAATTCTAAATTGGGGATTTTTATGGAAATGTCCTACCATAACAAAGGGTTGGGGCCTGGTAAAAAGAAAACTGTACATATGTTGCCCAAGTACAAGAAAAGAAGACCTTGTTTGAAACACTTGTCTGTTTGGGAAACAGACAGTCCTGGGTTTATTGTGCACACTGAATAGCTTTGGTATTTCTCGCCTCACACCATGTGCAAATGGCTGAGATATATAAAAAAGTATTCACCTCCTCTATTTCTCAGATTCAACAAAAACAAACTGAAATAATGGTTGTGTTTTGTGATTTTCTTGCTAGTTAACTCTGTCATCGACAAGCAGCTATCTGTTTTTCCCGTAAATTTGCGCATGACCAATTGCCCAACTTTGCCACATCAATTTCTGGATTTCTATTCATTCTTGTCATTTTTTTCATTGTGACAAGGAGTCTCCAAGGCAGTTATTACCTTTTATTCTACTCTACCCCCCCCCCATTTGCTCTTTTTTCAACTGTGCAAGCTCCATTGCTTTAATTTCATGCAAGAAGTGGTCTGCCGTTTTGGTTATGTCAGAAGTACATTTAAAAGTGAAAAGCTTTTAGAGGGATCGAAGCAGGAGAAGTGAGTAGTTTTTATATTACATGTGTTATCAATCACACATTGCTTTACTGGTGTTTTTTCTATGTGTGCCAGCATTTACATTTCTAAACAAAACAATGAAGCAAATCAGATCATTGATCTCATGCTGTATTCAGCTGCGGACGGCAGACCAAAATTCACATTTGCATGCTTGCTAAAACCACCCACTCTCTATTTTAAGTCACCGGGTGATCAAAAGACAAGGTAATAGGGATACAGCACTGGGGGGAGTTTAATTGCTAACCTAAAATACTTTAAAATAATGTTTGGGTTAATGCTGTTGCTGGAGGCAAATGTCTGGCAGTGAGGGGAGCTTGGGTTTAGAGAATTTCTGAGTCAAAGCAGCTGCCTCATTTGTGTTGTGGGATTTAAAAAGCAACTGGAGCAGAGATCAATAAGGTATAATAGGCCTGGGAATGAAATGATGCCAAGGTGTCCCATGTCAATGAATCTGCTTATCTCTGTCTGGCAAACTCCAGTCTACTAGCCCATGGTTACTCACCTGTAGATTACTGATAGCGAGAGCACGTAGCAGCAATGAGCAAGACCTGATTTTGTCTGTGTCCTTGATTTAAATATAGAACCTGACTTTTTTTTTCATAAACAGGTGCAGATGTACAGTGTTTACAATGCAAGGTTAAGGGAAAACTTTAGGGAATTATTTCTCTTTCTATATTGCGTATCTCCTGCCCTGAGCAAAGGATATACTTACAGGAAGTGCAAAAAGAATTTCTGCTTATCTGCCAATTATTGAATTACTTAATGTTTTGCATGCAGCATATTTTCTGTTTACTGTCTGTTTACTTAAGTGTTTTTAAATTCAGGCACTAGAATGTAACAAGTAGCATGGATCCAAGTTAAAAGTAAAAAATCTGACTGACGGCAGCACACAGCTGATGACATTTCTGCAACTGCATACTTGAGGCTGAATTATTGTAAAAAGCAGCCACTGGCACTGTCTGATAAGGTATGTTAACATGCACCCTGCTATTCTCTTATCTAATGACATGCCTAAAATGACCCCATGCCAGTGCTGGGGCTGAGCTCTTCAGACCAGCACTATTAATGTTATTAGAAAACGTCTTTTTGATGCAAAGACGTGACAAACATGACAAATGCTGCAAAAAAAAAAAAAAAAAAAAAAACAGCTGACGTCATTACTCCTTGCTTTAAATTCACTTTCTTGTCTTGAGGCGAAAAATGAAAAAAAAACAAACAAACAAACTGAGGAATGAGCGACAGGTTCACGTCTGTTTGGCGCATGTTAGGAGCAGATGTTAATCTTCTGGCCTTTGTCATTAGGGGACTGTTGGAAAAATTGGTTCTGACTTGTGCACATTAGAACTAGTAGGTTTTTAAATAACACGTATAAAAAACAGTTAAAAAAACAAACAAAAAAAAAAAAACTAAATGGACAAAATGGTTCTAAAAAACAGATTTTTAAAAAATCTATTCAGCAATTTGCATATCAAACCATCATGGATATGTTACATTATGTAAAGAAAGTTTTTAAATATGCAATCATTATTACTTAAATCTTTGTATCTACGTTTAAATTGCTTTTGACAAGAAGATGATTATTTAAGAGATGGCTTAATGCATTGTCATGGCAACAAAAACTAAAATTTGGTCAATTTAATTTCATTGCTGCATGGTGAAGCAGGGGTTAGTGTTCACAGCAAAAAAGCCCTGGTTTGACTCCCGGCTGGACCCTTTCTGTGTGGAGTTTTTGTGTACTCCCCATGCACGCTTGGGTTTTTTCTGGACACTCCAGCTTCCTGCCACAGTATAAACACGTGCATCATAGGTTAATTGGTTACTCTAAAGTGTATGGAACGGATTGTGTGGCCCTGCAATAGACTGACGACCTGTCCAGGGTGTACCCCACCTTCGCCCAACAGTAGCCGAGATGAGCGCCAACCTTGTGACCCCAGAAGGGATATGGCGGGTTACAATAATTAATGGAGGGATTCAATATCAAGTAAACAAGTAAAGTCAAGTATTCTTAAGTTACAACATGCAAGTTCATAATTGTGGCACTTTAGACTGAAAATGCATATAATTTGCTATTCCTTTGTCCTTGACTGAGCCATCACAAAATCTGTTATATCTAAAGAGAAACTGCTAAATTCAGCAGCCTAAAGACACATTGTATTGCCATTTTACTGTTGTGGATTGTTTTCATTGTCTATAGTTTTCATTTAGGATCCTTTCTTTCCTACTTTAATAAATGTGTGCACAACAGAGTTACTGACCTTGGTGAATTCTAAGGACTTGAGAGCCTCTCGTCTATAAGTGGGTATAATTCTGTGCAGTCCGACACAAACACTCTTCTGTGATTACAGTTTACCAGTCAGCAAAGAGCTGCCAGTGTGACACAGTCCATGATAAAAGGACTGAAAAGACAGCAGAGTTGGGATTCCGTTATCAGCAGTTAATACTCTGGGGGAGTTACAGGGAGGATCAGTGTATGGAAAAATATTATTGTTCTGGAAATATCATCAGTGGTTTCCAGAAGCAAGGAAAGATAAGGGAATTAAAACAGTGTAACAAAAGATGACAGAATAATAAAATAATAAAAGTGCTACAAATTCTTTTTCATCTGAATAAAGACTAAAATAATAGGAAAACAGCATAAAACAGATTCATGCAGCATAAAAAAGGTACAGTTCTCTGTTTTGGCAGAAGTTAAGAGAAAATCCTAAACACACGAAATACAAAAGACTGTGTGTGGTTTGGGGTATAATCAGAACATGCAAAGATAATGCAGGGTTATTTACCAGCAGTTGCATGAATCCATGCTTGAGCAGCATCTTTTTTTTTTTCCTTTTGTATTGTAATACCCGCTATTGTGTTCTGAGTCTGGACTGCATCTGTCATAAAGACATGCATGTTGTTTGGATTTTATGTCACTGCACTGTTTATTCACTGGAACAACATTGCATTGTATCTCCTCCTCCTGTTTTGCCCTCTACATTGACCAACATCATACAAACACACACAAACAAGCAACTTTAAGGTTATTTAAAGGACAGTGATCAATAATGCTCCTGTAACTCCTACTTAATCTCCATAATGAGCTTTATTGCAGCAATTAATCATGTGTTAGCAGCCAGTTCCCAGCCTCCCAGAAGAAGGCCGGCAGAAGAAAGGCCATGCCCAACTGGTGCAATCCACAGGCTCCTATGGTAGCAAATTGTTCGTCCTGCTTCTTACAGAGTTTGCACCTGCTACGTTATATGCATCAACGTGCAATACATTTAAACTGAGTTTTTAATACATGTTTTTCAAAGGGCGAATTCAGACAAAAGGCTTTTGGCTTCAGTGTTTAAAATCTAGGGAAATGAAAATACCTTAATGCAGCGTGATTAAGTCTTTCTCTTTGGGAGTCAGCATAAATAGGTATTTTTCATGTGAGCTGGCAAAACTAGCAAGGCAGGTCAGAAAGGTAGCAGGAGGTAGATGAGGCAGATGGCACAAGGTCTCTTATGATGAATGATTCAGCTGCATTTAGAAATCTATTGATTCTGTCCTCGGCCTAATAGAAGGTGATGATGGTGTGGAGGTGAATCCATTACTGGGCGGGAAGCCGCGTGAGCGACGCAACGTGTGTCCTTTTCCATTTGTCACCACCACAGTATAAAAGGGTGGAGGAGTATGCAGGTGTTGTCTAAATGAGCTTTTGTCATGGTGTCAGGGAAAGCACTGTCTACTTACAACAGCAATTATGAAAGGAAAAAAGCACCACGAGAAGTCTTTTTGTTTTGTCTCTAAGAACGGTCATTGTCAAAGAAAGGAAGAATAAACTTAACTGTCTTTCCTCAGTTGAGATCTTCTCAATCTCAGTCTAAGCGATTCTATGACAGCTGGAAGCAAAGAGGATGACCCCCTACAATCAATAAGTCTCCAGAGCCAACAGTGTGTTTGTGAACAAACAACTGTCCTTCATAGGGCCGGTCTCTGTAGACCACAGTCACTTTTGATTTACTAACTCCAGTACGGCTTAAGCTTTGCTTTGCATGTCGTCAAAAGGATAGCTAAGCAGAAAACAAATCTTAAAACACCGTTGCATTTCTCTCTTATGAAATAATCAATATCATGGTCAACTGTGTGTTGAAAAAGTGCTTTTCATCTGGGAGCCCAAATTCCACTCCAGGTGAGGGCAAACTTACAGTATTTAAGTAAAGATTATCCGCCTCTCCTCACCTGATTATCTATAAGCCAAATGTATGGTGAGAGTCAAGCCTGAGGGAAAATTGGGAGATTCTGGTGAGAAATGCACTGGATCAACAAATACTGTACATGGACAAGAGATGAAAATAAGGACCTGTTGGAATGCTAGTATTACCAGTAACCTCTGGAGAGAATGAAGAGAATCTGAATCCCAACATCAAATAATGTTCCAATATCTGCAAAAACATCTCCTAACCAGATGTTGAGGAGATACTACAGGAGGGCAGGCCAGAGACTGTGTACACAAGACCATCTGACCTCAGTTTGAAAAACACACTGATGTTCTGCATGGACCTTAACCCTTTCCATCAGATCATCACCAAAATGTGTTACAAATATCAACCACAGATGGAGCTTTTGTCAGCCACCTCATGTTCACGAATGACTTAACTTGATGACATCAAGCTGACTGCTTGGAGTGAATAAGACAGAAATCAACCCACTGATCCACACCACTAGAAACTGCAGAAACAAACATCGAATATCATTAGGACATTCCCGGATGAATAGAAAGAGATAATCAGAACTGAAGGGATTGCAGTACCTTGGGAATGGAAACAACGAAGAGGAAGCAAGGAAAGCAGAAACTCCCAAATACCTACTTAAGCAAGGCAAGTCCTGAGAATAAGTCAACTGAATGGCAAGAGCAAAGTTCAGGTTGTCAACACACTCCCCTTGCATAATAAAATGTCCAAAAGGGGTGATCTAAATAACCAATACCAAAACAAGGGGGTTCCTTATAATTTGTGGAAGGTTTCATTTCAAATCCAACAACATGAGACTATGCACTAAGCAGGAGAGAGGTTGAGAATCAGAAAGTGTCAGATCTATTATCCAAGATAAAACAACTTCAGGAAGACTGCTCCAAGTGATAACTATGCTTTGTGAATGTCTCAGGCAGCAGAAACCTGTTGAAGAAGAACGGAAAGAGCAGGAGCCATTGTGAAAGGCTGGTATGTAAATGGAAACTAGCTGATATCAGAAAATCCGAGTGGCCGTACAAAGCTGGACTGAAAGACAACATTGGAGGACACTCACAAGTACAAGATCAAGAAAGGTCGGGTCTACCACACCAAACAGGACTCCTATAGTGCAGGCTGTGCAAAATCGACCCTGAGACAATCCAGCACAGGACAGTAGGGGGTACGATGCTATCAATCAATCTTTATCAATCAATCTTTATTTGTATAGAACTTTTCATATAAAACATAACACAAAGTGCTTTACACAAAATAAAAATAAATAAAACAAAATAATGATACTAAATAAGCAAATAAAAACAGACAATAATGTAAAAATAAGCATAAATTAACATAAAGTCCCCTCCCTCAGATCTGTACACAACCCCCACCCCTTTCAGTCCTCCTACCCCCTAACTGATGGAGATTGGCAATGAGAAACAGGCTGAGCATGACAGTTTGTTTTCAGAAACGCAAATAGTTGGGACCTCTCTCTCTGTGAGTAGCGGCACAGCCAACCAAATGCAGCGACACAAGCAGGGACCCGCCTCACCACAGCTAGGGAGCGATGCAGTTCCCCATCCAGAGCCGCCGCAGCTGAACGGCAGCCGACCCATAGAGAGAGAGAACCCAACTGAGGAAGCACTGGAAACAAAATAAAATTAAATTAAAAATTAAACATTGCTAAAAGCTAAAAAACCAACAATCAGGCAGGGCATATATGGAACATAACAACCAAGTGACATCCATAGTGTGCAGAAACATCTGCACTAAGAGTTAGCTCAAAGTCCCAAGGTCAAGATAGGAAACATTTCTGAAAGTAGTTGAAAAGGATGCTGTTGGACCTCCAGATACAGACAGATGGCAATGGCTGGTGATGTACAGACAGATGGTAATGGCTAACAGAATGTGCTGGACACAGGCCATAGATGCACCAATCCCAAGTGACAGTGACATCAGGGAGAAATACCAAGGGTTAAGAAAGAGCTGACAAAAAAGATGTAAACATTGTGGAAGGTTTTTGGGCTCTGATTGTAGCTCTGAAGCTAGCACATGGCAACATTGTTTGTGGTCCAAAAGTTAATACTTATCTTGACAATCTTATGATACAGTTGATGTAATTTGAACATGAATTGATATAAACTACATTAAGCTCAATATAAGGTAGGTTGGGTTAAATGTCACTGCAGATATTTCCATTGCTTTTAGAGAAAATAACATTTTTCTGATTCACTCACTGGTTTTCGCATCTGATGTTCAGAAGAAAGTAGAATTTGATTTGATGTTTCCATGGGAGACAGCAGGTGTAATTAATTGAGACAGACGAGACAGTATGTTAGAAGCATTCCATAAGTTCTCATCACCTGAAATGTGAGCTTCACGAGTGTTGATTCTTTTCATGTCACTAATTCCACCCTGTGTCTTTTGAAAGGGCTGCACTCTACTCTTTATCTTTACATGCAGCCATTTGCTCAAGGGGAAAGTATTTTTAGCTCAGGAAAAAATGTAGCTTATTTACTGCCATCATATCATCAAACCGTCAAGAACCATCTTTTTTGCTACTAAACCTTTTGCATATCTGTGTACTCATAATTGATTCTCTGTTATATCGCCAGTAAAATGCCACCAAGATAACTAAGCGCTGCAGCATAGATGGTATAAAACCCTTTCTGAGGTTTGATAGACTGTCACATCTTATCACATCTTTGAAACACTGAGGAAGAGAAGAGAGAGGGGGTGAATATGCACTCGACTCCTTTACCTCAAAAGGTGTTTCTGTGCTCAACATTTTCAAAGCCCCCAGCCTTGAAAATATCATTTTGTATTTTTCATGTTGCTGGAAATGCTAGGATTAAGAGGGATACAGGTAACAACTCACTTCAAGAACCAAAAGTTTGGGTTTTAACTGAAGTTTGTTTGGAACTTTCTACGTCAAGTGCAAACAGAATGTGAACCCAGCATAAGCAGTGTGAGTCTGCATGCACAATGTCTATGGCACTCCAGAAAGTAGGACAAAGGGAGAAACATTTCTGAGCACCTGGATCCTCAAGAGTGTCATTACATTTATATAACTGGAGAATGCATTGTGGTGGCCCATGAGCCCCAAATCATATATATATATATATATATATATATATATATATATATATATATATATGTGTGTGTGTGTGTGTGTACTATAATTCAAAGCTTTGGATTGTTTGTTTTGAGTAGAAAGACCTTTAATGATTAAAGTCAAGATTTATGGAGATCAGTATTTATGGATATCTACAACAATGTTTCTCCAATTGTCATAACTCTACATCTAATGTTTTGTCACAGCTATTTTTGTGTCATGCTATGATAATGTTAAATTGTCTGTTAGTGATTAGCTCAGATGTTACTTAAGTTTGGATTTTGTAGGTTAAAAAAATATGGTGAATATTTCAAGATAAATATTTCAGAAATAAAAGTTGACATATTTAATTATGACTTTATTTTTTAGTTATGCCTGTTTAACATATTTTACTTGTTTTTAGTTGTTTAGTTTTGAAAAGTATCTGTAGATTAATTGTTTTTATTTTATTCATATTTCACATCCAGCTTAATTTTGCTGGATTTGTTTGAAACAGTCAATCGCTCAAAATGTGGTCTTTCTCCTGAGTTGGTTTAACAACTATCAAACTTCCCAAGTCTGTCACTGTGTCTAAAAAAATGGATTTTCTGTTGAAAGTGTCCACACATTGTTCAGCTGTAAATTCGAAACATACATTGCAATTCTCTTTTTTTCTAATTTTGGTCACCTGATTTTGGTTTTTCATCTTAATGTTTTTTTTTCTTTTGCGTCTTGGTTTATTGGGAGCAGTTCCTAAATTATCCAGTTGACACAAGTATTATTTTGGTTTGCTTTGGTATTGTTTTCTTTTTGTTTTGTCGTGCTGTTCTGACATTGCAGTTAATTGGGGAACATTTTTTTAGGTAAACCTGTAACAGATAAAATACATTTGAATGGTTTTGTTTCTTAGGATATGTTATTTGGTTTTAATTTGATTAGTAATTGAGTTTGTTTGGAGAAGAGGTGGAGCCAACCACCTGTAAAAGACGACCTCTTTTCAAGAAGGAGGACCCTCTTACACCCATTAGTGCACAGCCTGCCAGTAAACAGAAAAACATGAAGAAGAAGAAGACTTGTCCTGGTGTGTAGGCTGTTTGCCTGTCATATTGTTCCAGCTGATTCATTTTTGTCAAGTTGCCTGAAAAAAAGATATTTTTTTTAGTTGTTTTTGTTTTGGCGAAAATGTGTATAAAGAAGCTTTTAATTTAGAAAGATATCAAAACTTTTTGGGAACATTATAATTTGGAACAGGATCATTATTTTAACTATAGGCTAAATTCAGCTTGATTCATATATGAGTGTAGCACGAAGACCTTAAAATCAGCATTGAAAGCAATTCCCTTTTACTAAAACATTTCTGTTAAACTATATATATGCGTGTCTCTATAATTTTCTATTTAGTCTTGCCATAACCAATTTCTATATTAAAATGCTGCAGTTCCACCAGTTTGTCTTTGAACTGTATATGTTTATTCAGAGCAGTTCTTGTGATTTGTTTGCTCTGTCAAAAATCTGTGAAAGCATGAGGCTCAAATAAAATAAAAACTGCACTCCGTAGGTGGAGCGTTGTGATGCTTCTTTTTGGAGACTAGAAACATTAAAGGAACGTGTTGACAGTGTGAGCTTGTGATGTCCTGCTGTGCTGAGACTCTGAAAACATGTCCCAACAAAGAAAGCAGTCTTCCCTCAGTTTCTCCAACCACCCTCCTTCAACCAGCCCTCTGTGCCAAGCTCCTAGTCATTACCGTTACTGTGCCAACTTTAAATGCACAACTCAGAGCCGGGTTTGCAAGACACAAGCCAGACACGCCAAGCGTCACATCCTATTTTTGTCTGGGAAAATGACTGCTTGACTTTTGCCAGGACTGATAATGAATCATATATCTGACTTAAGCATTTGCCTAATTCTGATGTTTATTACCAATTTAATATCAAAATGACTTTTGTTCATCAGAAATCCACAACTGGTTTTAAATGTATAGCAATACTTGTTTATCATAAAGAACCTGGTTTTTCATTTAACAGTTGAATTTTTAGAAATCTGTCAAATTATCAACTATCTGCACTGCAAAAACAGGCCTTTTAGAAATAAGTCAATATGATCAAGGTACACTCTCAGAAGCACACATTCATTCCTGCTTATTCACTTTTACAAATATATGGGTGTGGGTGTTGTTTTTATTTCAATGGTGTTTCATATCCAAAAAAATTGGTTATACAAATTTTGTGGATACTTGTCTGTGTGCATAAGTTAATTACAGTCATGTGAGATAAGTCTTATAACATTAATGTATGACTATCCTTAAAACCTGTTAATAGTTGTGGGCATACTATTTGTTGGTGTGTGTAGGTTTGTGTATGTGAGAACTAAGTCATGCAGTTTTCTGTATTATTGACTGCCCCCCTTTCTACCTCCCCCACCTCTAACATTACACTCTTTCCCTCACCCTTCTTTTATTTTGTCTGATCCAAAAATGAATGCATGTAAACTAGTCAATCGATTAAAAAATTAGTCAGAATGATCACACTTTTCGATTGTGATTAATCAAGATTAATCACAAATTAATCAAATAACATTAATCATGATTTATCACAATGTTTTACAAGTAAAATTTTATACAACAATGTGCAGCTTTTTAACAAAAACAGGCCAGAGAGAAAATGTCTTCCTTCATTTTTATTGTCTGATATGTTTTAATTTGTAAAGTGTTAACTCAGATATCCAAGAAATGTAATTTGTGTGCACAAAACACATCAACAGTAGGATAAGCAGAACTTTAAAGACCTATGTTTGCATTTTTACTCTAAGAAAACAAAGATGCTGATATACAGTCATAAGAAACAAACTGTGTGTTTCTGCACTTCAAATGGGCTGGGTGAATTCTCAAATCTCATTGGCTGCTGAGTGTTCCTGAGACGTTCCGGTCACAATATTCTATTTGTGCAGGCTTCTTCAAAACAATTTATGTTCTTCTTGATCTGGACAAAAACAGGCGGTAAGAGGTGAACTTTCTCCAGAGCAGATGTTGATGCCTGTGACCCCGTGACGTATTTTTGACTGCTTTAACAGGAGAAATTCGTATTCAATACAAGCAAGAGTTGTATTCAGAACAAAGACAAATCTTATTCAAAACAGACATTGTTGTATTCATATTTTTTCTGCAAACTTGTGCACAAAATATAAATGTGTGCACAACTTTATCTTTATGAATACATTTCTTATTGACAGTTTCCTTACCCCATACTGTTTTACTTTTTAAGATTCAGTTTATGCAGTTTGATTAAAAAAAAAAATATATATAGACAAATTCTTAACTAATTTATACTGTATGATGTAAAGGATAATTAAAGGGATAGTTAAAGAAAAGTTATTTTGGGGTGAAGGATATAAATTCCCTTGCACACAAGTAGAACAAAGTTTGTTCTACATAAATCTAAACAAAGTTGGGGTAAAAAACATACTGATTGTTAATGTTTACTTCTAAAAGTGCACTACATCTTCACAGCAATGTCTCACTCTGCTGGAAACCTCTGTCTTGTCTCACTGCAGGATATTCACACACAAAATCGTTACATTACAGACAATAAGCCTGAGATTCTTAGCAGAACAAAACAACTTGACTGGTTTTCTAGTTCTATGTCAGTCTGTCCAAAGAGTGTAACCTTTACACCAACATCAAATAAAATCCTCAGCTCAAAAATACTAAGCTGCTACAGCCTAAAGTGGTTATTACTTTTTTCTTTCTTTCTTGCGAGTCACATGGTGACTCACAGTTATTATGAGTCACCATGTAACCCGTCAGATAAGTTTAAGTGGAGCTGAGTTACTGTCAGCCAAAGTTCCCTCACGGCGCTCCATACATGAGAGCTGTTGATGCTGCAAACATACATACCAAAGTAAATATACTTCAGAAAACAGCAACATTGTTTTTGTAAGTAAAACATTTGTAATATTTAATCAAAGTTGAAAATTAAGTTTGAAGGAAATGGTTATTGGAATTTAGATACTTCTTTTTTTCGTAAATAAAATCCAAAGACGAGGTGTCCAAACTTTTTGGAAAGGGGGGCAGGTTTAGTGCTGTGAAAATGTGTGGGGGTTTTATAATAACATTAAATCCAAATAAACTATTTGATGTAGATGAATTTGCAATGGGATGCTTATCATTTCTTCACATGGAACAGAAAAAAAACATCTGAACAGATTTTTACCAAAATTACAATGAATCTGGTATTTAAACTAGTAATAAAATCATTAAAAATTAATTTTGGAAGAAAAAAAAATCTTTCCTCATTATTAAGTTTATGTTCACAAATAATTTTTACATTATGCGCTTTTAAATGCTCATTGTAAACTTCTAAATGTAAATCCTGTAACACAAAAATAAATAAATTAATAAATTAAATGAATTCATGCATTATTGCATTATTTTTATTTTTTTTTTTTGCTTTCCTCGTTTGAGCTGGCATCTGGCTGTGCAGCTGGGTATATTCAGTATTGCTCACTAATATTAGGGTTGGGGTTGTGAGAGGCTGAAAGCTAGTGGGAGAGAGTGTAAACAAAGGAAAGATGGGATATGAGTCAAAGCTTACCTCCACGCAAACAATCCCTGCCACAGCTGATGTAGTTATGTCGCTCTGCACAAATTTACAAAGTTTGTTCCACAAATCGACACAAGTTCTTTTTCATTTTGCCTTAAAACTGCATAATCATATTTAAAAAAAAAAACAAAAAAACACTGGGAACTTTTTTACAATGGATGAAAATATGATTGGAGTGGGACTTTAATATAAACATTTTAGGGATTTCAAGAGTAGCAAAACATCTTGTTTCTTTTCAACATAAATAAACTAAAATGGCTGTTTGATTTACATCTTTATGAAAACAAATAATTTTGCAACTTTAAATGATCTTTTGAATAAACTTTTAATAGCTAGTCTTTGTGCTCCCAAAAACAACATTTTGAATTGCTATACAAATAATAGAGATCAATATCAAAACCTAGTGTTTATATGAATTTTGGGAGATTTAGATACTAATCCATCCAGTTGTTTCATCCACATGCAAACACAAAAGTGTGTCATTAGTGACTTTTTGAAACCCCAGCACTCCCTTGAAGGGATCAAAGGAAGCCAAATGACAATAGTGGAAGTCTGTCTGTGAACGAGCACTTTCACAAGTATAGCACGGTACTCCCTGCATGAATTACCAGGGCTAATGAGGAAATTAAGGTTTTATTAATTTGCCCAGAGGACATGATGAGAGAAGAGTGGAGGCAAGGACTCCTTGTTTGATATAAAGGTTAATTTGGAGATGAGAGTAGTGGGAACGCAGAGAGCAGTCCTGACATTATTTTGATGCTGCTGGATGCTAGCCAGCCGTCCCACTAGCAATGTATTGCAGAAGACTGAGAGGCGGACAAGAGGGAGATAAAGAGAGCCTGCCAAGTGTGGGTCAAGGCTGGAAACCACGCAGAGACAATTAGAACTGCTAGCTTCATCACTAACACCCCTGGCTACATTCAGCCATCTTGCTTTTGTGAAAGCGTCTAGCTCTGCATGCACTGGGTTAAGGGGCTTTAGCAACTCAACACTTGACTTTGACAAGGTCAGGGCTTGAGGAGCAGCAGGCGAACTGGTATGGGGCTGATGACCTTATGCTGTCATGCTGGTGACCTCGCCGCACCCATCTCCACCTTTCCCACATATAAGAATAAAGATTTCTCCCTGAAGAGCCCACACTTATGTTAAAAAGTCTGCCTAAAAATTGTATTTAACATCAGTAATTGTATGAGTTTAATTTACTTCACAGAGGTTTATACATTCAAGTTCATATTGAACACACAAAAGATAAATACATTTCTGAAATAACCAAACAAAGCAAAACAAATAATGAGAGTTTTTCGAACAGAACTTTGGAATCAAACGCATTCAAATGAAAATTTGTTTCTTTCAAACATTTGGTTTATTCTCACTATTGTGAAAGTGTAGAAATAAACAGCTTTTTTCTGGTTTTGTCGTTTAATTAACAAGTTAGAAATTGAATTGGATTTTGATTTCTTCAAGGTCTTTCCTTTTTGACAGAAAGGATGAGAAAAAAGGGGATTGTAATGTACAATAGTTGTGAACATGCTATTTCTATATTAAAACATTTGATTAGTAAATGTAAAATGTTCTAAAAAGTAGATGTGTTCTGATCAAAAATACAACTGTTAAAAAAAATACTTTTGTGACCAATTTTATGCTGAAAATGTGAAATTTTTGACAAACGCAATGACAAATAAATCTACCACCTTGAAGATTAACTTCTCATGTTTATCAATTACCTCAAAGTCAAAACTGACAGTCTCACTTCTTGTAAATAACATTTTACCCAAACAGCAAAAGATTACTCACATTATTTCACTTTAACACAATAAAGTGTTAAAGTGATAAGCATACATTAAGTATGGTTGAATGTAGAGACAAATGTTTTTGTTTTGGAGATTTGGAATTGATGATTTATTCTAGTAGTGAAATTTCAGGGATCCTTGCAAAATATGTAAACAAAAAAAGTAGTATAATTAGTCAAACAGTGAATTTACATTACCATAAAACAGTGACAGAAACATGTAGTCTATTTTTAAATGTAACGCAAGTTTAAAAAAAGGTTTCAAACACTAGATTCTCCATCTGCACGATGCTCATCTTTTTTAAAAGATTAATTCTGACATGACACTAAGGGTTGATGAGGGAACTTACAACCATTAACACTGACCTTTCTATGTACTGCTTCTATGTACTTTGTATGTCTGTGGAGCACTCATCATGGACAACGTTTTCCTCATATTCTTTTTGTTGCTTATCTTCTAAAACTGTTTTCAGAACATCTGAGTGGACCATCTAGCATATACCCATCCACAGTGAAAGAATTTTCCAGCATAGACTCTTTCTTTCATCAACCTTGTGCACTGTATTGATGATAGAACTCTACAACTACAGGCTGCCTAACAATGTTTTGAGCTTTTCCAGGAATGCAGGCTCATAAGAATGTTGCTTAAACATGAATCAGACACATTTCAACTAATTTCCTTTTAGAAGAAACAGTTCTCTTTTTTTCCTTTTCTTTTTCTCAGTTTTTTAGATAACAAAGCCTGTCAGTTATTCTCTTTACTGGAGGACACCGGTTACTCCACAAGTAATGGCTTCTATTTTTTTCCTAAAATTTACATTTATTACATACTTTTCAGTGATGTGAAATAGTCGCTTGTAAATTATCAGGTCCTAATATTATAATCATACAGATTTTGAATAAATAGAAAATCTCCATGTTTTACTCACATGTTTTTTCTGCATTTAGTCTACTTGATTTTTTTCAAGGGCCAAACACATTTTTTGGAGTGTTGGAACATGCAAACAAAGCAGTTCATGCTTAAGTTCCACTTGTCATGTTCCAAGGCTCCAGTCACTCTGACATCATATTCAGCAGAAGCAGCAGTTGATCCAAATGTAAATGCAGGCCGTTTATTTTGAAAAGCAAGCTGCTTTGGTTTCTTTAATCCCTTTCTTTCTCACTCAGGCACAAATATGCTCTGTTTTCCCAATTCTGTTCATGCAAATTGATGTGATTCAGTTGTTGCAACATGATAATAGAGACCACACATCTACCTTCATTGCAGCAGTATGCAGTTCTGCTCTTTGGCTGCCTCGCCAACAATGCTGTACGTGTCTAATGTGACCGGATTCACAGACTGACAGGATGTCTGCTGTAATGTCTCGATGTTTTGACCATGCTACTGTGTCCCATTTCACCTGTAAAATAATTCACATGGTCTAAACAAATTACCACAGTAACTCCATATTTGTTATGATGCTGGCTGATAAAGAAGCCCAGCGCCAGAGGGTGGGCTGGGCCTGTTCTTCTACAAATTAGCCCCCTCCAGAAAGTGTTTTTCGATTCTGCACTCCGTATTATTATGACCTAAAACTGCTAGAAAAGGACATTAGACCTTCTCTAAAATAGATAAATAAATTAAGTGATTTCAGAAGCTATAGCAAAAGTACTAATAATGTTTTAGCATCAGCGAGGCAAGTGCAGCCGCAGGCCGTGGCGACGAGCATACTAGTTCCATCTCTCCACTCTGCTGTTTCACAGTGTCCCCCACTGCAAGACAGCATCACTTGAATTCACTTGTAGGGTCCAGATGACCTTGATAAACCCAGACAGGTGCAATCCAAAAATTATCCAGTGCAAATTTTCTTTGGAAAAAAACCCTACAGTTTCTCTAGTTCATGGAACCAAAACACACCTTGATTAGAACAATGTGATGCTGCATAATGTTTCCAATGCAGACAGTTCATTACAATGTGATTTAATCGCAGTGATTGTAAATTCTCATATTTTATGTTTGTATTTACATTTAAGGTTAGAGCAAAGTTTGACTTTCTATTGTGAGTTTAAATAAATATGTTTAAAAATGTCATTAGAAAATGTGTGACTACTCTATTGGAATCTATTTGTATTATTTTGTGGAAATGCTCTTCTTTATTTCGTCTCCACATAAAAAAAAGTTAACTAGCTTGTTAATGTACTATTACTGCTGTGTTGCTTAAAACATTTTTGAATGTTTACTGACCCACTGACCCACTCCAATAAAAATTGTGTTTTTCACATAAAGCATTTTCCTGATGATGGAGGTTATATACAAAATAAAAAACTGCGTTTCTGAGTATTTCTGTTTTCAAATCGGGTTGGATCAGAAGCAGAAAAAAAAAAGTTTGAAAAAGTTTTCGTTTGTGACGCAGCAACTGCCACCGGCGGGCCAAAGGATCTCTTCTTCACTACAATTCAGATTAATCCAATTGCGGACAAATAGATTCATTAACGTCTTTGTTTTCCTCGTCTGAGCGGCCATCTGGCTCGAAACTGTACGGCTGGATAGCTCCAATATTTCTCACCATTTTTTTTTGCTACTCTAGTGTTAGCCTGCGTTTGTGAGGAGCTAAAAGCCAGAGCGTGTAAATAAAGGAATGCTCAGAATGCTTCTGAATCTTTCTGCTCTGCAGAAAATACGTCTTAAAGAAACGACACAGGCTTTTTGATTTTGGCTAAAAACTGCATCATCATAATTAAAAGATCACTGGGAACAATTTTACCATAGAAATTGTTGGAATTGAACTTTAATGTCTGAGTGCTTGAAACATGACTGTATTTTTTTCTTTTCTAATTTTTGTCTAGTATGTCTAGATTTTGTGTCTGCTTTAGTTTAGCAATATCATTTTAGACATGAAGCTGACAGTGATAGATTATGACTTTTCTATCAAATGTATTCAATGTCCTGTTTAAACGCAGTGTTTAATTGTGTTTTCAGTTGAACAATGGTAAATTAGCTTTTCAGGATAATGCGTGTTATCTGTTTCCTGCTGTATTTACAGAAAAACAAGATCAAACTTTAATATCATATTCACGTGAATACTTGTTCATACAGATTTAAGCCATGTAAAACAAAACCCAAATTATACTGGCAGTAGCAAAGAAGATCGTAATGTTAGCCAATGCACAGCTTACCGTGACAGTTGTTTTGGTGGATATGACAAGACTTTGTCCTGCTGGCACTGCTGTTCTGGATAGAACAAAGAACACATTTGTGCGCCAACATGTGCACAGGAAGCCAGGTCCATCTCGTTTCCCTTTTGCCACCTAACCCTTTCCCAGAGGAGTGATTGACGGAAGCTTTACCAGGGCGATCTCACCCAAAATCCACCTCTTTTTGCTTTCATCCTCAAAGCTTCTTGAGCAGTTCCAAACAAGCCTGAGCGCTGCTTTTTATGAAAGGTGTTTGCATTCTGGGCCAGCTTTTTTGTGGCTCGTGGGTTTCTGGACTGAGCTTTTGGCTAAGATTGTCAGGCTTTCTGAATAGTGTGAAGACTGTTTGCTTTTTTCCATGTCGCAGAACAGAGCCTTTATGATTCCCCAACTTAGAAAACATGAAACAAACTAAACTAGCCTTCAAACAAGAGCAAACATGATCATGTAGCAGAGGGTTCACTTCACAGCAAAGCCCAACAGAAAAACATCAGAGTCAATTAAAACCTGGATTAGAAATGAAGTTGCTGCAGCTGTAGACTCTGTTTAGCAGGCTTCCAAAATACTTTAGATTTCCATCAAAATCAGTGGGAGAAAAATAACCCATAAATAACCCCTTTCTGTGGTTCAGAGCATTTGGGAAAGTAACATATTCTGGAGGATAATGTCAAGTGCCACATAATCCCTGATTAAAGATCAGGTCTGAGTGTCGGTGAGTTATTTACCGGCGCTGGGTTGGTGGTATAATGAGGAGAAAAGCTCCTCCACCTGAGGTGCGGCTGCCGTAATCTTCACAGTAAACACTTATCATGCATTTCCCATTGATTAGGATGTGGCTCTCATCAATCATCAGTGGCTCATCTGAGCAGATTAATAATTATGACATCTGCACTCAGTCAAGAGCTCTGATTAGAGGGAGGAGGGAGGCAAGGCATCTGATAATGGTGAGCAGCGAGGCGTTCAGCAGCGAGTTGTTCATCAGACTGCCTGGTTCATTTGGCGATCAGTGGGTCTTACTTTGACTGTTTGTTTGCTGACATTTCTATTGGCCTAAACAAAAATAATTAACTGTAATATAAAGAAAAGCAAACTGAAATTGAAAATGTTTTCCATGCGTGGTCTCTGTTGAGGTCAAAGAAAAACAACCTTTTTTACAACATTTTCTTTGAATAAAAATCATGATGTTGTCCACTGATGTAAATGGCAGTTTCGTTTCTCATCCTCAATGGAAGCAGTACTTTTAAAGACTGAAATGAAGGTACTCGCAGATGAGAAAAGAATTACATTTATTTTCTGTTTTCAGATTTAGAATACGGGGGAACAAAACTGGTGAGATAAAAAAAAAAAGCTACAGTTAGTGATCTGCTATCTATTTGGAGAAAATAAAAAAGAAGAAATTGGTCACAAGTAGGTTTTAATAAAGAAAAACATCAGGGCTGTGTGGAACAGCAGTAACAGCTACAATTTGTGTGCCGATGATCAGACAGTGAAAACACAAAACCTTTGTCTCCACAGTCTGCAGAAGGAGCAAAGGGACACAAATTAGTTACAGTGTTTGTCTCAAATAATCTTCGTTTAAAATGTCTGTGTTGTATTAGTCTGTCAAAACTAGGAGTAAGCTTCACAAAATTAAATAACTTGTAAGTAATGTAAAAGACAACAAAAATGCTTAAAGAAGGATAACCTCAACTTTACTCAGCTTTATTAAAATATGAAAGGGAAAGAAGATTTTTTGTGAACAAGTTTAAACAATATGCTTTCTCCCCAAAAGTGATTATGTGTTTTAATTAATTTGTTTTTATCCTGACATGTTAGAAAACATGTCAGATATACTACAATTCCTGCTTTCTGTCTTAAAGAGATTATGGTATTCAGGAAATGTTGTTTTCTTCTTCAGTGCATTTTGTTTTGTTATTATTATTTATAGTTTTTTCTATCAATTGAATAAATAGAAGGTTAGGTTTTACAGAAACAAGTTAATCAATCTAATCTTTAGGAACTCCTGAAATAAAGCGGCATAAACCAAACAACAAAAGCAATTTCATTGAAATTGGATTAATGTTTTAGATTTTAACAGAATTGATTGGAATTTTTTTAGCTAATTTAGTTACAAAAAAAAAAAAAAAGAAAAAGAAAAAACAGCTTCATTAAATTTCTTAACATTTTGTGTCCTAATTCTGATGCATCTTCCAACCTAAGATGTTTCCAGTTTTCTTTCCTCAAACTATCTTCTCTGGTTTTCAGCATGCGTGTTATCATCGCAGCTAAAGTGTGGGAATGGAAGACCTTGGGTTCATTTAGTTTCTAATACCATTGTCATTCCTTCAGAATAGATGTGTTTTCTTTTACCCTAACCAGCTAAAGCTGTGACTACAGCATTTCCTTGAAGAACAGAAGGGAGTTCACTTATCTGGCAAATATTACAAATAGATTACAGGCCCAGTGGGAAGTAAGTGGCTCCAATAAGAAAAAGTGATGACGGTAAAAAGTATTATAGAGGCCGTCTCATCACATTGAAGGTCTTATTCTCTTAATGCTGGCTTGTGTTGCGTGCCTTTCTCCGGAGACATACAGGAGTAGCAAGTCCACATTGAAAGCAGTGAAATGTACAGAACAAAGTGATTTTGTTTTAAATGTTAAAAACAAACTAAAAGTAAATATAAAGTTCTTAGAAATAGTGAGGAAAGACAGGGGCAAGTGTGATGTACTTTATTTTCTTTGCTGTTGATAAGCCTGATGTTGCTTGATAAATCAAAAAAAAAAAAAAAATACTATTACGTTTATCAGTGATTCAGTTAAAATTGTTTCAGAAACTTGCAGTTCAAAAATAAGTATTATTTGAATTTGAAACTTCAAAAGACAGAAGTTTTTGAAAGCCTTCTGACGCTCCTGGCATGATTTTCATACAAATCAGGAGTTGCAGTCCTCGAAACCAGGGCAGAGGAAGGGTGTGGACCGCTGCCAGCTCCGTGGGGTCTGAAGATGCCTCGTGCAATTAGATTCTCCTACCGTAAAAGACTGCCGTGCATGTGCTGCCAGCCCCATCCCTTGGACCCTGAGCCTCTTCTTGCAGCCAGCCCATCAGCAGACGGGTTGAAAGGTGCCATTTGACCATGGAGATGGGGTTTCCTTGTCTGCCAGCAAGCTTCTGAGCCGATTTGAAGGTGTGTGTCCCTGAACCGGAAAATCTTTCCTATCCGAAAAGTCGATTAGAGCAGCTGCGTTTCAGGTTTAGCCAGGCAACTGTGCAACAGACATGCACAAGGGTACACGCTGTGACTTCAAAAAGTATTTGGGGCCAGTCAGCTGTAAACTCCTACCGAGTCACAGCACTTTATTAACAAACTTCATCAGAGTTATAATGAGATTATTGATATAAAGATGAAGTATATGCTCTGCAAATGTGGAACTATTCTCTAATATTGGAAAAAGAAGAAAAGGATTGTCCTATTGTGGGGAGAAATAATCAGCCAGCACTTTTTTTTTTTTTTTTTATACATCAAAACGAATTTCTATAATAAAGCTGATGGCAACTGGCATGGAGCTATAGCCAGAACAAAGTAGGAAAAAAACTTTTCACTTTTTTTACCACCTACTTGCTCTTAAGAGTTTCTGCTGTTTGTGTCAGTAAATTGAGCACAGCAATGGCCCTCATTGGTCAGCCACCACCAAATAAATTTCAACTGAGCGAAGGAAAATCAATACTTGCATTCTGCCTCTTTTAGAGTCCTTGTAGATTCTCCCTTGTAATTTTAAAAGTATGTTAATGTAATTTATTGAACCTCTTACCCTAATCACACACATTGGCTATAATTACATACCTTGACAGCTGTTGGACTTCTAATTGCTGATGCTTTTCCTGGAATTTGTCCTCTAATCCTTGTATGTAATGACTCTTAAGAGCAAGAAAAGTGCTTTGCTGCGACTTTCTGCTCTTTCCTCAGTTGCAAGACCGCCTGGCTCTAGTGGTTTTTTAGCTCCTGCATGGTTATCAGATCAGCACATGATGGAAAAAGTATAACGTAAGTGTACTGCATATTATTAAAGTCTTCCCCTTTTTTTTAACTGTTATATATTTTCATATCTTTAAACTGCAGAAGCACAGAAATCATTTTTTTGGCCAAAAGCCACATGATCAGAGTTTAGTAATTGCACACAGCATGTTCTTGATTTTTCCACTAGGTGAGTTCCTGGTCTTTGGCATCAGATTAGAATGAAGAAAGCCACCACAGAGCATAACTTATTTATTTGTGATTTCTGCCTCGGTGAGACGGTTGATTTGCTCTGAAATCAGTTAACATTTCTTATTGTTTTTCTACAGCTAAAAATGTTCCCGAAAAGTCTGAACTCTGTAACATATTGCCAACAAACAGATGCTCCTAGTGTTGTTTTTGCTGTCTGTTTGCCTTACCAGCTGGAACTGAACCTCCAACTGCTTTAAAAACCATTAAACAAGCTCTCAGCCCATTTCCGCCTCATTCCCCAGTTAAAGCTGTAGTTTCAACAGCAATGTTATGCAGATTTTCTACCACTCTACCATTGTCTCAAAACTTCCTATTGTGCTTCATCCCTTATTCAGATAGATTGCTAAAGTCTAGAGTTAAAATAGAGAGTTAAAAATAGACCATCCATTGATGGTGCGTCTTATAATCCGGTGCACTCTATACTTTGAAAAATATGGTACCTTCTAGGTTGGGTAGGTTTATTACAAATTTTGTGAGAGCTATAAAACACATCAAAATGAGTTGAAATGGAAGGAAAAAGGGTGGAAGTCACAATTCTAATTCTGCACCATTAGGACACAGTTGTAGCAATCAGAAACAGTCTGTGTAAGGGCTGGCCCTGATTCCAGAGGTTAATTGATTTCACTTGTTCACTGTACTTAACAAGGCATCTATTCTTTATACCAGTTCCCTCCTGATCAGGGTCACCTGGGTCTGGTGAAGCCTATTCCAGCTGTCACCCGGTGAGTGGCAGGATGCACCCTGGATGGGTCACCATACCATCTCACAGAGACAACACAACTACATGCACTCACATTCCCCACCAAAGGACCATTTAAAATAACCACATCCGTCAGCCTGATATCTAGGTCCTCAGTATGTGAGGAGAAAAACCCACACACTCACAGAGAAATAAGCAACCTACGCAGAATGGCCCCAAAGGAGATTTAAGCCGTGACCTCCATGCTCTGTGGCAACAGCACTTACCAGCTTCACCACCGTGTAGCCTTTAAAGACTTTGTGGAGAGAGGTTAAACTATTATTTTGCATCTTGTGCACCAGTGGTTTCTTTTTGTTTGCTAAAACAGAGTTCTCAAAAATAATTTTAAAATATTTGAGTGTTTTGATACTTTTATTTAACTTCTTAACACTCAATAATAAGTATTTTTTTAAGGAACTATGATGAAAACTCAAACTACTTTTATCTGAATAAAACAGAACCAACTCAGAATTTTGAGCACAATTTTCTATTTTTCGTCAAATTATCGTCTCTTGTATTCAGCTCTGGTTTGGTCTCACCTCCCTTGATCCATCAGCTTTGTGGCAACTCGGTTGTTAATTCATTTAGTTCATGCAAATTCTTTTTCAGTCATGTGTGCTGTAGGGCCAACGGTAGATGAATCAATCAAGACCTATTCCAATAACTCCATAAGTGCCTGTGAATAAAAATGAACAGAACCTTTAATTACTGACCCCCCGAGCAGCTAAGACTACCCTGCATGCACAGATGTCGTTTTTTTTTTTTTTTATTTCTAGGGTAGACTTTTTATTTTCAAAGAAGCTTTTTAAGTATCTTCTGCTGTCATGAATTCAGTTAAAATGTAATTACATGTTGTTTCAAAAGAATTATTTGATTTATATTCACATTTGAATACTAGGCACTGCTTTATTAAAAAAAATCATTTCACAAGATCAATCAGTTTGCTCTTGACATAATTACTAAATATGTGGCAAAAATCAGCAACATTGTGTAGCCATCCAAATAATAATTCTTAATTACTATATTTCTATGAAAGATATATTGCTAATCTCTGAAAACCTATGTATAAATGTTTGCTAGTGTATAAACTACTTGAATGACTATTTGTTTTTTTATTACTTTAAAAATTAGTATAAATACACTGATTTTAGTTTTAATTTCCTCGGATTTCTTGTTCTGACCCTATAAACTTTAATATCTTGTTGACACAGATTGTTGAATAAAATATATAGTTTTAAAAGTATTTTTTTGCTTTACAAATAAATATAATTAATTCACCTATTTATTAAAAGCATTTTCATCTCCAAAAAGTAGAAACAGAGGAAAAGAAAATCCTATTATTGTGACAAATCTGTCACTACAACTTGGCTTTATTTGTGGTTTATCTTTTGAACATTTATATTGTGACTGTTGAAGATTCTCCCACAGCGAATCATACTGCATACTGCTTTCCATGCATTCACATTATTCTAAATGATTTAATGCTGACAACATCCACACTGTCACTGCCATAATAAACAGTAGCAAAGCTACTTGGAAGACTAAGGATTTAGTGTGTTTGACAAAGCTGATGTGACTGTTACACATCACTGTGCATTCATTTATCTGCAGCATTCCTGGCAGAATCATTCTGATTTGTGGGGATGTTTCCAAAGAGACTAAAAAAATGCATTTTCTTCTATTCTGACTTCTCTCTCTCTTAGTCTTCTCACCCATGCTGAGAGGCTAATGTCTTCCACTCGGCATTCCAAGTCTCCTCTCCCTATGTGGCCCAATATCATCCAGAAACACAGTGACAATGATCCAATGTGAGCAGAAAAGGGAACATTTTATTTTATAACAAAAAGCATTAACTGATTTGGGAAAATAGGCTTTGGGCATCAGCATATTTAGAAAAAAAAGAGAGAAAAAGTCACGTGACGGCAGCTGTCAGATTTACACAATTGTTTTGGAAGTTTGTTCATGATTTGAATTTTTCAAAAGCAGATCTTTGAGGTGTTTGATTTAACAAACATCTACGGCTGGGTAAAAGTTTAACTGTAGGTTGCACTTGTGGGAGAAACATGTTACCAATCATTCAGAAAGCTATAGCATAAATAACACGATGATGCAAGTCAACTAAACTCTTTTTATTTAGATCACTTCAATCATTAAACCATTAAATTCTTCATCATCTGTGCTGCTTTGAAACAACTCCAACAGCTTCTTCTTCTGCATTGCTACCAGTAGTAAATACTGACAATATACTACAACAGTTATTGCTATTTGTTTAAAAAAATATGAAACAAATATAAGTTGCACCTATTGTTATTGTACCAATGGTTTTTCTTAATTTAAGAGATGTAACAAATATTGTAAAAATATTGGTAATTTTTATATTAGTATTTAATATTGCTAGAAATTGTCTTTTTTTTTTAGTTTCTTATTTCTCTATTTGTTTCTTTTTCTAATCAGATTTGATTGTATATTTGATTTTTAGCCAAACTTTAGCTTCACTCATCTGTTGTACTTTTTGTAAACACTGAGCAGAAAGAACTAAACAGTAATTTATAAAACTAATTTGAAAAAAGAAAATTGTCTGTTTGTGTTGCACATTTTTAAGTATCTGCTGTTGAAGATGAAAATTGAAAACTGCAACAAATACAAAACCCAGATTGAGAAAATAAAATCCAAAAGATTAAAATAAATGTCTTTTTCTGTTGATCAAGAAAGTGAGCATACAGTGTGTTTTCTTGATGTTCACTTCTTGGGGCAGCAAAATTTATGCTCTGCAGTCTCATGTTTAGGGCAGATATCCAAAGACCGACTGAAATACTCCCACAGACCACCGCCCCTGTAGTTAGATTTCACAAATCAACCACTGTCATCTAGACATGACACAGATCGATGGTCCTCCACCATCAGTGTCTTTAGCCTGCCAGATGGCTGGTGGGCTTCAGTCTCCTGACATTCATCAGTGTCTTGCAGTCAAACCCTCCTACAATAAAGCAGTGACCCTGGGAGTAGTCCAGCAGGCTGGTGTGTCTTGCTCCTCCAAGGGAGCTGCAAGGGCTTGGTTTAATGATGCCACCAAATGGGGTACCGTCGCCTGGGAGCAGCTGGAAATATGGCCAATATGGCAGAGCTCTTCTATACAGCTGTGCAACTCTGTTCCCCTTGTCAGTTTTGTGAATGCATTTCACGGACAGAAAATAATGAGTAGCCTAATTTAGATATGTGAAGTTCACAGATTCCAGTGATTTTAAGGCCTGCAGAAAGCCCCTTAGGCCATTGTACTTTGAGCTCCCAGCTGCCCTATAAACATTATCTATCCCAAAACCTGACACCAAGGGGACATAGGTGTAAAATATAGAAAAATGCAACAGGGTCGGTGTGACCTGGCAAGTGAGTGGAATGTCATGGAATCTAATGTTCGTCCTCTGCCACCTCTCTATGGGTCTTCCTCAAAAAACAGCAAAGCACTCATCCTACTAAGTGATTTTCTCTGACTCCCCGGGGTGATAAAGTGCACTTTGAAGCCACCCTCAGAGGCTAGTCCCTAAAACACCCAGCAATTCACAACTATGGCTTTAACAAGCCAGCTTTTTTTTTTTCTCAACAAGTAAAGTGAAAGCTTTTTCTAATGGACCCAACATCACTACTGTGGAAACCAACAAGCCCCATGGCACCATCAAATGAGCCTTGTTCAACAGTGGGGAGGGAAACAAATGTCACAAAAATGTAATTTCGCCTCTCATGTAAAGGGCTCTCTTGGCTCTCACTCTAGATACCTAGCATGTTACGTGGAGTTGTGCAAACCCATAAAGCTTGAACACACAATGTTTTTACTTTTAGCTCCACATCTGTGTGTTACAGGTATGAGTTAAACTGAATTGTATGTAGCTGATCATTTAAGAGATAAACATCTTGAGTTGTCCTCCTTAATTACCCCACTAAGTGCAGCACTTTGTTTTAAGTCTTCTCTATGTTTTTTTGAGAGGTGAGATACCTCATGTGTGGCAAACCAGTTTATCACAGGGACAAACATTATTTTATAAAATATATTTGGGGGGGAAAACAGTTTTTTTTTTAAAAGTCCTTGTACTGGTAATATTCTTCCATTGCAAATTCAGGGGAAGATCCCACAGAGCTCTAAACTCCTGGTTTTCCAAACAAATACAAAAATATACGTCTAGACCTATATCTGAAAAGCCATCAAATTGCAGGGGTGTTCTTAAAAATCCTTTCATTGGGATTTGTTTTTTTTATTTGAAATAATTTGATCAATATTACAAAAATTATTACATTTTAGTGCAAAAAACAATACATCTGGCTTTAGGACATTTTTCAAAAACAACGCGGAAAATGTTTTCTTTAGGCATTCTAAAAGCTTAGTCACATTGAAGTCCCACTCTGATCATTTTTTGGCTTTTTTAAAGCTTACAGCTATGATATACACAATGCCTCTGATAGACAGAGGGTGTACTGCACCTTCAATAGTAAAGTGAAGGGATAGATGCAAAATTGCAGTATTTCTTTTTTTATCAATAAATGTTAAAATAAATTATCTAATAGACATCTGAAAATATGGATAGCTACAAATAGATGTGTAATAGACCTCCATATGCAGCTATCTTTCAGAACACTATTGGAAGACATCAAATAGAGTAAAAAAAATAGAGTTGTCAGAGATGTCCTGTAGACATCTATAGTAAACGTATATTAGATATCTAATAGACATCCTATGCCTGGTTGGAAACCACCATTCCTATAGACTTTTATTAAAACTGTCTTGAGAAAAGGTGAGCATTAATGTTATGGGAACATATAGCATTGCTCAAAGTGAAATCTGAGAAACCACATAAAAATGTTATAAATTACATAAAAACAAAAAAGGGGTAGAATGGTCATTTTTCTTGATGAGATGATAGTTGTCCCTGGAATGTAAGGCACATTGCTTCTGGCACACATAACAGAGACAGTAATGTTAATTATGAAACTGACAAATTTTTAATGGGCTTTTTTTTTGTTCCAAATTAATGTACATATTGGCATGAATGACTCAAGTGTTTCTGCCAAACAAAATGACATTAAATGTGAATCCATTTGTCTCACATTTCTGTGGGCTATGCAGCCAGATAATAATCTAGCGCAGAAAAAAACTGTCAGTGAAGTTGTTGCAATGTCTTAAAGTCCACCTTCAAATAAATCTAGTATTTTCTTTCTTATTTCATTAAAACCTTAGATCTAAAAGTGTGGCCACTTCTTTTTTTACATTACAATAAATTAAAACACGTTTTGTTCAGATGGTGATATGGATGTTAGTGTACAAGTATCAACAGTGAGCTTGTACCTTGTAACTAACTGCAGGAGACATTTTTGATGGAAAGCATCAAAGGATCTGAAGAGATGCAGAAAAAAGGGGGTTTTGTATTTGATTTAAATTGGTTTCATTCTTTTGTGTGCAAATCAAGGTTTCATTCATTGCTGTTTCTTTTCTCCTCATTCCCCACGGTAGCGTGTTTTCACTGGGACTGCTGTTCCGACCAGATAAACATTATTTCTTTTTTTTCATTTTTTGTAGTTTATGGCAATTATTGCCTTAAGATTGTTTTGAATGTGACACGGCTGTCAATGAGGATGCAGGCAGATGGGAGGGGAGATGCCAGAGCACATTCTGTTGTAGCTTCAGGGAACATCTGCCATCAATATGCTTTCTGCTTACAAACGGGCTACGGTATCCAGAAAATACAGATAGAAATGTTTGTAATGTTAGAAACGTTGATTATAATGCATTTTTACTGTGAACAGCTGTCCAATGACTCTGCTTTACTCAGACTGATTTGCTTATTAGTATGTACACACATACACATCCATATTTATGTGTTGCTGGATAAGGACATACATTAAACTGAACAGCTACTCTATTCTCAAAGAATACTAGAGAACAAACATGTAAGGGAATTTAGTTTCTTTCATTCTGACCCGACACATCACTACCTCCATAGCTTTTAACACATCCTGTATATTTTTTCTGTAATTGAAAAAAAGCCAATATAACACTATTATTAGGCAATATATATTCATTTTGTAACATTTGACTTACTCACCAGGGTTACAAGGTACGACAAACAGATTGTAGCTTTGGTATGTCCCATCTCCACAAAATAGTCCAACAGACAGACTATGTTGCCAGACTGGGCAGTTTCCCACCCAAATTGATGGTATTTGCTCAAATTGAGCTGGGTTTTTTTTGTCCAATTTGGCAACACTGCAGACGGACAGACTCTGCGCTTGTATGAAGGCTGTAAGTAGGTCCAAGCTTTCTTCTGCATGTATTGAAGAAAAACTGCGCCAAAAGTATTGAACTCATTACGCTAGTATCAGTACTTGACCTTGGTATTACTGATACGATCAATACTCAGATTGATACACCCACCCTACTACTTTGGGGTCTTACTCACCACAGTTTCAAGATTACAACAAACAAATTGTAACTTTGTTTGTGCTTTGGTGGGTTAGACCAAAACAAAATTGGGAGTTGAAGTTGTGCAAGCAATATAAAAACAAACAAACTTGTAGCTAAATCACTCCAGCCGAACCAAACAAAAAGCTCTGAATGAGACTGTTTGCCAGAGAATAAGTATTCATCCTGACCTTTCTGTCACAAAATCAGAAAAAGGCAAGTTTCTTCTAAGTAAAGTTCAATTTGAAGGATTGGTTTGTAATTAGTAGTTTGATGTTTGGCATGATGAGCACTATATGCACATGTGAGTCACTGTCTCATGCTGTACAGTAATTGTTATTTTAAACAGCTTTGTCCTAAAGTCCTAGTTTCTTTATACAAATTTACTGCATCAGCATTAAATTAAGTCAAAAGAAATGTTACTTTTGATATTTATTTGGGAAAATTAAAAAAGAGAGAACAGCAAAGCATTGTTGAGAATTCTGCTTCAGTCCATTTTTCGTTTTTTACATTCACACAAAAACCTTCCCACAGAAAGTCTAGGAAGGTCTCTTTGTGTTGATGGCAGTCTTTGTAAAAGTTTCATCCACTCCTAGTGTCTTCCAGCTTCCCTGCCTGTCCTCATTAATTGAACTCCTCCAGTCATTCATCACCTTAAACTATCTAACCTCGCCTGAGTAACAAACTCTCTTATTTCCCCTCTGCCTCTCAGAGGTGGCACTCTGCAAGCAAATGAAAAAGACAGCATGCTGATATCACACTGTTATCTTGTCATTGAATTGACTTTTTTTTATTTTTTTTAGATAAAAATACAATGCATAATTAAAAAGACTGGCTATAAGGAAACTTCTTGCGGCTGATTCAATCAAAGCCAATCAGCATGCAAAGATTTAGAGCATAAAATAACATATATCCAGTTGAACTTCTAATGAACTCAATTTGAAACAGTGCCGCTCAATGGGAAAGATTTTAAAAAGTGTGTTTTATTGTGTCATATAGACTCAGTTACATAACTTAGAAAAAAAATCTGTCAATTTTTATCAAGGCAATTTGTTTTTCTGACCCAAAAAGTTGAACAATTACATCTTTAAAAAATTAGAGCTCATGTCAAAGTTTTTTTTTGTAATATTTAATGTTTAATGTACTGACAGTCGAGTAAATTTTAAAAGAATTGTTATTCATGCTCTTGTATGTATGTGGATCTGCAGAACAACTTTTTACAGCAGTCTTTATTTTGACACTAATAAAGTTAGCACATACGCTTTCACAAAAGGAGAAAAAACACATTTATGAAGAATTAATGAAAGCCTGTTTTTACTTAAAAAAACAACTGTTTCCACTCATCGTCCTCACTTAACCTTCCTAATCAGAATTAAAACAGCCAAATTCATTGCTTGTCTTATTACACAGAGAAGACAATCTAACTGTGTCTATGAGGAAAGTCAGATTTATTTGTCATTTCATTTATTGACCAATATAAAGTGCTTTACAGTGATGCTACAGTTGTTTCATCATTCATGAATGAAGTATTTTACTAAATAAATTAAAGTACAGTAAATGAAACTATGTAGAGTTTACTCAAATGCAGCAGATATGAAATAATTCTTCAAGTCTAAATATCTAAGTCAAAAATTATATTGGTAGCTTCTGCTGTATGTTTTGAGGTCATTGAGCCATGTGCATCGTCGAATGCTTTATTACACTAAAACAAGTCCTGCATAAAGTATGTATTCAAAGAAAAATATTTATATACTCATTTTTCACAAAGAAACACTCATTTGGTTCCATTTTAGTCTTATTCCCCAACAATTCCAACTGCACCCCACATTATATATATTACTGTTTACTTGTGTTTCGTATATGTATATATTTCTCAATAATCATGTTTCTATATCACTGGTTAAACTCATTTATGTTTGGATTATTAAACACTATTTATTCTTTCTTTGTCAGGAATGGCTTCTATGATATTTTGATAGTGTGTTAGGTAAATGTGAACAACAAACAACTTCATTGATGCACATTGTCATTATTTTTTGGGGTGTTTTTTTTCTTCTTTTTGTTGCCGCCACACATCTTACACGTCAAACATATTACCCTCGAGAATCTCACTGATTACGCCCTTACTCAGCATCTGAGGGCCATGTGAAAGTGCACTCAATAACCAGAATAATCGATTCCTGATTACGCTGACTTTATTAATTCTACACAATAAAATATGGCTCAAGGAAATGGCTTAGAATTACAATTATTTAATATTGAAAAGCTCTTCAGAAAATGGTTGCGTCTTGACAACCTTTGAAGTGTCAAAATGTTACATTTCCTACTGTTGGAAGTACAGTCGAACATCTGAAATAAGCAAAAAGTGAAATGAAACCATTGTAACTAATTCTTGACTAAACAATAATTAGATAGAAAACGCATCATTAGATCAGCATGGTTCCTCAACATTTGTCAGCTTGTCAGGATGCAGCAAGGGCTGCTACAATATTCATAACTTTGGCAATATATATCTGTTTGCGTAAAGAAATACTGCAACCAGATGACTGAGTCAAATGGAACATGTTGACATTTTTTTTCCTAATTTTAAATCACAAATATATTTTGTTGTTGTTGCTCTCATTCCTGGCTGGTGACATCAATGTGGCGTTTCTGAAAAAAGAAAGAAATAAATGAATAAATAATAAATCATACAGGACACTTAGGCCCAAACAATGCAGTGAAATTATTCAATTGCTTTAAGAATGATTGCGATGGCCGCGATTACTTAAGCCTGAGGTGTTCTGAATGTTCAGCTGATTGCATTAATACTGAATTACAGTATATTCCAAGACAATTACCATTTAATTATTTATTTATTTTTGCCCCTCCACAATTACCATTTAGCTGAATGTGGAATTGCTTAATATGTTTTTCTCCATTTTAGCCTCATAGGAGTGAAATTGTAATGTTTCATTATTGCTGTGACATTTAATCAACAAGAGTCACCGAGTTAGGAAAAGTCTCATTTTCTGTTCCCTGACGAGAGGCCGCAAAGCGAACACCTTGACAGCGTGTTTACTTTCCATCAAAGCTAAGCCGAAAATGACCAGATAGACAGACCCGGATGCTTGCTTAAGTACATACTTTCGCACCCTTGGCTCACGTGGAACTAATGTCTAGACTCTTTTCACCTAATACTGACAAATAGGACCTGTTAGTTTTGCTGGTGGAGGTGGAGAGCAAAAGCAGCTAACATATTTTTCCTCAATCCTAAACCTCTGGGATGCTTTGTTGGGCTTTGTAGCTCTAATGCCTGGAAGCCGAATGTGGGGCTGTAGCACTCACTACTGGTGGCATTTCACTATAAGCCATAAGGTAGACCACAGGCTTTCCCTAGGGGATTTGCAGCATAAAAAATGAGTCTGGCTGGTTTGTAACCCCTAGAAGTGGCAGCAGAACAGAGAAAAAAAAGTGAAATGCCACCATGAAGAATCTATCACCTTAGAACCTGCAATGCGTGTCCGCACATCTCTGCAGAAGCTGCTTTGGGTCAGGAAGTTGCATCATGTGTTAAAATCCCTCTTCTATTTTGTTTGCTTTGTTGTTTTACATAACTTATTGCACAAACATGCATAAAAATTAAGAAAAAAAAAACACCTTAAAGTTGCTTGCGTCTGTCTGCACATCCATTTTATAAAACAGCTAAAGCTCAAATTAGCTGCCAAGCTGATTATAACCAAGATTCCCTTGTTGCCATTTGTTGTATCGCAGTTTAATTCAGCAACACATTTTTATTCAGGATGTGCTTGTGTGTCAGTACCAGAATGCTGACAGCTTGCTGTATGACTGCTGAGGATGTAGGTACGAGCTATATCATCAAGGGACAGGGCAGAATCACAGATGCTGAGGTGCTGAGATTGCATCAGCATAGAAGGGACTAAATCCTATCAGACAAGTCAGTGAAGGGAGAGGAATCCCCCTTCACGGTGCTGAGAAAGTAGAAAACGAGAAGAAGTTAATGGACAGAAATGTGGTCACAATGGCGCAAAGCTAATGGACAACAATTTTTGAGGAAAAGTCACAGGAAATTGTGATGGATAGGTTGGAGGGTTTCCACTTACTTACTAATGAAAGATTTTGGTGGTATGTTTTTATTCTACAAAGACAAATGGTTTCTTTGTCCCCAAAGTATTTAAAGATAGTGAGGAATCCAAATAAATGTGCTGCCGGTTTATGGTTCGGAAACTAGGGAAAGCAGTCATAGATGGCCATAGATACACACTTATTTATCTTAAACACATCCAGCCTCCTCATGAAAACTGAGCCAAGAGGACATCTGTAGCTCTGGGTAAAAGTAAACGAACGCAAAGTGCAAAAAGACATTGATTTTGCTTCAAGGGGCAGATATCACATTAGTCAAAACATAATTATTGGAACACATCCATTGATCAGATTTGAGGGGAAAAAAGTCTCTCATAACAAATACAAATATTATAATAACAAAATCTGGGTCAGGAACCTCTTTTTCACTTTGACCTTCATGACTAAACGACTTAAACAAACCAAATACATTGTATATCTTCTTTTCTTTTCAACTATTACCTTCAGGAGTCACCACAATGGATCAGCTTCCCCCATCTAACCCTGTCTTCTGCATTCTCTACTTTAACACCAGCTACCTTCATGTCTTCGTTCACTGCATCCATAAAGCTCCTCTTTTGTCTTCCTTTGGGCTTCTTGCCTGGCAGCTCCAGACTCAGCCTCCTTCTACCAATATATTCATTGTCTCTCCTTTGGACATGACTGAACCATCTCAGTCTGGCCTCTTGGACTTTATCTCCAAAACCTCTAACATGTGCTGTCCCTCTGATGTAGTCATTCCTGATCTTATCCATCCTGGTCACTCCTAAAGAGAACCTCAGCCTCTTTATCTCTGTCACCTCCAGTTCTAGTTCCTGTCTTTTCCTCAGTGCCGCTGTCTCTAGGCCGAACAACATGGCTGCTTTCACAATTTTGTACACCTTTACTTTCATGCGAGCTGAAACTCTTCTTTCACTCATATCACACCTGACACTTTTCTCCCCCCATTCCATCCTGCCTGCATTCGCTTCTTCACTTCTTTTCCACACTCTCCCTTACTCTTGACTGTTGACCTTAGATGCTTAAATTCGTCCAGCTTCTTTATCTCTTCTCCCTGTAACTTCACTCTTCCACTTGGGCCCCTCTCATTCATCCACGTTCTCCTTCCTGCTGCAGGTAACCTTCATTCCTCTCCTTTCCAAGGCAAACCTCCACCTCTCTAGCTTCTCCTCCATCTGTTCCCTGCTCTCTCTACAAATCACAATATCATCTGCAAACATCATAATGCACAATGATTCATGTCTAACCTCTTCTGTCAGCCTGTCCATCACCATTGCAAACATGAAGGGGCTCAGCGCTGATCCCTGATGTAATCCCACCTCCACCTTGAACTCCTCTGTCACCCATATAGCACACCCACCACTTTCTTACAGCCCTTATTTTTAATAATAATGTAATTTTTACATTTTCAAACTTTTCTCTTTTGTTTAAACATTCAAAGTTCAAACCTTCATAGAAAAAGAAGTCTAGACTTATAGAATGCAAACAAAGATCTGCTGACAGTCAAATATCTATGTAGATTTGGCAGCTGAATGAATTCCGTACAGGAGACACACCAGGGAAGAGATTTGTTGACAAGATCTTCAGCCAATCAGGGCACAGAGCTGCCCTTTGCTCTCTCTTGCCAGCACAGAGGTGCTGATGCTTGTTTTTATTTTTAGTTGGTTAGATTATTGTAATGCCCTGCTCTCTGGTTTACCGAAAAGGTCTCTGTCAAACCTACAATTGCTACAGAACTCTGAGACACGAGTTCAAGGGGCGGGAACACAATACACCCATTTTAAAATCATTGCATTGGCTTCCTGTGCATCTCAGTATTGATTTTAAGATTATTTTAATCGTTTATAAATGTTTTCAATACTGTGTCCTCACAGCAGAGCCTTAAGTTTATGTCATAAGTTTAATTTAGAAGTTTTTTTTTTTTTTTCTGTATTCATTATGTGCAAAGTCATGGGTTGTTGTGTTAACATGTGGGGGTCGGTTTTTATTGTGTATGTTTTTGTTTTTAAATGTAAAGCGCTTCAGGTTGTACGATGTATAAAAATAACTTTTTTATAAATAGAGTTTGATTTGATATGATGGAGAAAAAAAACATGCAAAATTGCACCATATAAAAGCGAGACAGGAAAACCACCATGTAGTCTGGTACTATGCTTTCCCCTATTGAAAATCTTACTATATACATTTTTTAAATTGTATTTTCAGCAGGATTATAAGAATCTTATTAAATGAATGTTTTTGAGAACACTGAACATATGGCGTGTTGGTAGATGTGTGTGTTACACAAATAAAATAAGAGAACTGAAAGAAAAATCCTGTCATCCTTTGGTCACTATAAATCGCCGTACTTTAAAAACCTGCTTGTCATTTGTAAGGACATTAATTCCTGTTTTAATGGGTGTTTGACAGCGCAACCAGCTTTGCCATAAGATGAGAGTAGAGTCACCTGTTAGCTCTAACTTATTGAGTTGTTGCTCATAGCCTGCAAGTTTGAACCAGCCAGATTAAAAAATTACGTTACTCAAAATCTTGGATGCAATTGGGAAAAACAAAAACAGTTCATCATCACAAGAAGTGCCTCACAGAATTTAGATTAGACCTCTTATCCTCTGAAATGTTTTAAAGGCTTAAACTTCTGTCTACTCACACTCATGGGTCACTGTCAGTATAGTCTGGAACAGTCTGATTTTGTAACTCTGAATAAAACTTTTACAACTTTACGTTTGGATAGTTTTTGAAAATGTATAACAAAAGAGAGTAGTGTAATTACATTTATTTTTGAAGCATTAGGCAAATGAACAAAAAGTATTTCCTAAATTCTAACCAATTTAAATGTAATATGAAAAATGAAGCATTTCATGACCCATGTTGTTTGCTTAAGGTTTAAGCAGTAATCTGATGTAAGTGCTCCTGTTTGTTGTCCTCTTACCCTAATCTCAGGTGTGTTGTGTTACTGTGTCAGTTTGTGTTGCACTAGTTATTGGTTTTGTATCTTTCTCCCGACTTAGTAATGTGAGATAAATCCAACCATCTCCATAGCGGTATGATCAACATGTACTGTCAATTTATTTCCAAACTTACAGTGTTCGTTGGAATCTTTATTCATAAACATCATCACTTTTTTTTCTTCTGGCTTCATCTTACTTTGTGGCTTCCATCTAATGAAGTGTCAAATAAAAGTGCATGTTATCGCTTCCAAAAAATCCCCAAAAAGTTCACAACCAAAGTGTCTGAAAAACCAAAACTTGTCAAAAAATTCGAAACTGTGTTTGATTCATTGACATTTGTTTTTCATTTATGCACCCTTTCCAAAAAATAATAGTATAATCGACAAGTGTCTTCATTCCCATAATTGCTTTCAAAAAATTAAAACTAGACTTTAAACATAGAATACAGATTTAGACCTGACATTTGAATTAACCGCAGTCATTTACTTTTTATTTGATTTTATTTTTACATAAATGGGGTTCCAGCTGATACAAAATCCATGAAAACAGCATTTCAAAAAATTTGAATACTCTGGAGAAATCTGCCAAATTTTAGCAGGGTAAGAATGTTTTTAACTGAGTTCCACCAAGCAAATTGGTTCATTGTCTCAGTCGGATTCAATATGGAAGAGACTTCTGACTAACAAGCCTGAAGACCATCTTTGATCCTCTCCATGGTTTGAGTAAGCTACAAAAGTTCCTAGCTAAGGGGGCTCACTGTCCACCGAGCGCTGTGTCCAAGCAGATCAATTAAAAGTCTAATGGAAGCAAAATGTAGCAGGAGAAGATGCACCAGCAAAAGTCCCATTGGTTGTCCCACGCCTTGGTATTTGAAATCTTCAGCCATCCACTGGGGAAGTGGTGAGCTGCAGACACTGCCAAGCTCAAGAATCGTTTGGTGGTTTAATCCCCCCCAGTGTAACCCTTTAATGCTGAATGTCAAGCAGGGATGCACTGGGTCTCTGGTATGACTCAAAAAAGGATTTGAACTCACAATCTTCCACTTTCAGAGGTAAAAGGAACAGCTTTAAAAACCACCTCATTCAGTCACATTTAGGAGACAACGGTGTACTCGAGTAAAGCTACTTCTGAGCCTGGAACAACACAGGAAACTTCTCAACTGGGCCAAATAGAAGAAGGACTGGACTGATGGCCAGAGGTTCAAGGTCCCGTTTTCAAAAGAAGTGTCCCTTTTCATTTGGTAATCAGGATTCAAGGGTTTGGAGGAATACTGATGAGGAGCAGAACCCAAGCTGCTTGTGGTTCAGTGTGAAATCTCCACTGTGAGTCATGATCGGGGCTGCAATGTCCAGCACTGGTGTTTGTAAACGGCTTTGTTTCATCCAGAGTCACTGCAGGAGTCTACTTTTGTCCTGCAGGACCTGCCTCCCCACACCCATAATATTGAAGATAATATCACTTTGAAAATACTTTGTTTTAATTGATTTTTAACTTCAATCTGTCTTTCTCTTTTTGCAAAAGCTAATAAATTATTGGTGTAATTTCTCCAGAGTATTATAATTTTCTCAAATCCTATTTTTTTGGGGGGTTTCATGAGCTAGAACACCCTTTGTTTTGTAAAAATAAACAAACACTTGACATAAATTAATCAGTAGACCCCGGAAAGGGTGTGTAAATTGGTTCAACTTGGAACAGTTTGTTCCTTTTGACTCAGTTCTGTCTCATTTGCAAGGGTTCCTATTTTAGACCTTACATTTCATGACAGGTGAAACATAGTTCCCCAAGAAGAAGTACAAATTTTAAAGCTAAGTCCATAACATCAATACCAAGCCACAAAAAACGACTTTTAAATAATGACAGTCTTTGCTGAGAATAAGCAAACATGGGTGAACAGCTCAAGGGAGAGGAAGACAAAATATTCTGAGAAAAGAACAGGAGCTGAATATGAGTAACAAATCAATTCTGATGGAGAGCGGAGCCAAGTGAACAGTCTTGTGAACTGGGCCTGGGGATGTGATGTCATCAGTCAATATCCAAGTCTGATGATGAACAGGGAGTTTTTCTCTTCGCCTCCTCTGTCGATTATCAAACAGGCTCACCTTGTCTTTTCTGTGGCGCAAGATCAATAGAAAAACAGCCTTTGCTTTTTGCTTTTTACCTTCACTCCCGTTCAAACCATTATGCTACACGAGGAGTTAGACTTAATTTCTGCATTAGCAGCATGACAGCCATCAGAAGGGTGTAGCTGCAATGATGTTTGTCATACCTCGCTCCTCATTTGTGTAAGCGATGCATCCTTGTGTGCCAGTGCACGTAATGACTTGTGCTTTTCTTCAGCACTTTGCTTACTGCACAGAGCCTGCTGGAAAATCTCAGAGCAGGCGAAGAGAGTAAAATCAATAATCTATTCTATTTAATGGGCTGGAGTGTCACAGTAACCAGATAGGAGTGGATGAGGCGAATCACCTATTGCCAAATACTAACTGAAGGGTGCAAGACGGGGCTGTCCCTTTCCTGTTCCTGCTCTCACTTGCACAGTTGCAAATGCCACATATGCACCATCTTGCTTTGCTTTGAATTTGATTTTCTCCATTTTATTTTGTTTGTTTGGTTCTTAATAATTGAAAATGTCATTGTGGAGAACAGTCTTTAGGAAGCTAAACCATTCCTGTTGGATTAGTTTATATAATACTCAATAAACAAAAATATATGCAGTTTGGCGCAAACAAAAAGCAAAAAAAACTGGCATCTCTTGTACATTGAACTAATAAAACCCAAAGAAACCTCTGACTTCTGACCACAACTGTCTTCTCTCTTGTTCTGCAGGTTTCAACAAAAGTAAATTTGGTATTGTGCCTTTCTGAATTCACTTTTGAGGGCATGGTTAATGAATAATAACATTATCTGAGGAATGCAAGCTGCAACAATTACCTGAAAGAAGCAATGTGCTGATCTTAATTCTACAAGACAGAAGTCAGCTCAGGTCAGCTAAGAAAAGCTATAAACACAAGATCATATCAAAAATACTGTTTTCTGATCTGCACTCTTAATTAATTTGAGTTCACGCCCTATATATTTTTTTCTAATATTAATTTGTCCTCTCCCACAAGCTTACAGCCCCACACAACCCAAGCTAAAAAAGACGCGAGCAATATCAGATCTTTTCAGCTGTACTGTTTTAATGCAGATAGCAGCTCAGATGAGGAAAGACGTACATGGATCTATTTATCTGCAATTGGATGCATCAGAATTGGAGCGGGGAAGGAAGACTTGGGCCAGCCTAAGGCAGTGCTGCATCACAAACCCAAGCATTTTCAAACCACAGGTTTTTCTCTGCTCCTGATCCATCATGATTTAAAGTAGGAAACACTCAGAAATGCATTTTTTTTATCTTCAATTCTTTTATGTATGTCCTCTATTATGAGAGAAATTCTACAACAACATGTTAAAAATACCCAGTGGGTCTTTAAAAACTGTTTTCAGAGTAAGATGTTTTGTACGTTTTGTAACGACTGATGGACATTGGAAATCACTTTTTGAGACAGCTGCATTATGTGCTTTTTTTCTATATGCTACAAAACAGCACAATTGGTTTTTCAAACACTTTCTGATCTAAAGCTTGTCAATACTACTTGTAGGCATCCTGACCTTTATGGAACATCTCAGGCTCATACACTGTGGATTACAGTCCAGTTCATCAATTCAATGCTGGAAAATTGAAAGTCTCATCAATGTATAATATTTTGTTTATCCTGCTCGTTTCCTTGTTGAAGAAAAAGGTGGTCAAGAAAATGATCAGTTTTGTGTACGCTCCTTTAAATGTAAATTACATCAATGTCAACTGCATTTAAATTAATAAGGAGAAAGTAAAGATTACATGCAGTCACACTATGCCAAAATGTTGGGAAAGAATCAGCAGAAGCCTTTGCAACAAAACAGTGAATTTAAAAGGTAAATATCAAGTAAAATGGCATGAATTTGTGCTTTAGAAACATGTTGCTGACCAGGTACTCCATTATTATAATAATTAATTATAAAAAGCCCAATCTCCAAAAGCTTTCTGTGCAAAAGTTCAGCCGCAAATTGTTTATTTTTTATTTGTTGGAGCAAAGCAAATGTCACGTTTTTACCTTAAAGAAACCACATTATACAGCATTAATGTTAGCATGAATATAACACAGTGGTATAAGAATCCAAATCTGACACCAGGATAAAGGTGGAACGTGTTTTAATAAGAATGGGGAAAAAATGTCAAAAGTAGATTACAAAAATACTGAAAAGGAAGGTCACATACTTGACCGCAACAATGGAACACTGAAGACAAACAGACCACTGACAACCAGACAAAGGTCTCCTCCTCCTGATGAGACACACTTGGAGGTTTCAGAAAAGAGGAGGCTCACCAGTGACGTTCATGAAAGAAGAGGGCAAATCTAACATTCACTCAAACTAATGAATGCTTCAAAGGGAACTGAAAGAGTTTACACTATGAAATTACAAAACATACATTAAATCATTTAAGTATTCAAACTGAAATAAAGTTTTTAAAACAAATTTAAAAATATGAAAATAAAATATTTTAAAATATAATTAACATAATTTCCTCCCACTCCACTCCAGGCAGGCCATGACTGGCCATTCCTGGAAAAAAAAAGTAAAATGTTGAAGAAAACGGCAAACTATTGTTCATTGTTGAATTTTTAGATTGGTTTATGATGCAGTTTTATTTTGTCTGCACTTGATTAAAACAGCTTTAAACTTGCAAAGCAATTTCTCTTTGGGCAATTTTTAAGTCCTCCCTTGTGTGTTGATATTCTTGCACGAGCCTCAGTCCTTTGAGGAACATCAATGTAATACGAGATAAGCTATACTAATGTGGCTTACATAGGATCTTGTCTTGTGGAATCAGTGTTTTGTAGGGTGATGTAACAATTCCAATGCTGTGTCTTCATTCACTTTAAAGCCAAACTACATTAAAGCGGTTGATCCTTAGATTTAACGTGACATCCATCCCAATATGTATGGCTTTATGTCTCTTTAACGTAATGTGTACAGACACAGCAAGTACAGTATAAACCTGTATGTTGGGGACAGAGAGTTGTTTACTAGTGCTGCGGTTGCATGCAATCATTACGTTAGTAAGATGAAAAAACCAAGAGTAGGTTCTATTCAGCTATTGGAAGACCTTCATCTATGCAGACGTTCTGGAACCGCAGATGGATTTGGCTGCAACAATAGAGGAAGCAGGGTACCATGTGCATTTCAGAGACTGTGTGAGTGGAAGATCTGACCCAAAAAGGTTTCATATTTAACACACAGAATGGGTCCAGTAATGACAACCATAATGGGAAGAATTTCTTGTCAGAAATGTCCAACTATAAACACGTTGAAAGGCTTAGACCAGGGGTCTGCAACCTGAGACTCTTGAGCCACATGCAGCTCTTTTATCCTACCATTGTGGCTCTTTGGCTTTGAAGAAAAGGTTTTAAATAACGGGTTTGTAGTTTTTCTTAATGTATTTTAGTCAGTTAAGTTTTGTCAATCATGTTTAGATTTTAACATGTCAGAGTACAGCAAAATTATGTACAAAAAGGTTTAATCTAGTGTTTTTATCTATATTTTTATTTTCTGTTGAACAACAGAGTTTAGTTGCTGCTTAGAAGCAACGTTCTTAGAGAATACAATTATATGTTGTTAAATACTGTCATGATCATATCCAACGCCAACATCGAATTTTTAAAAATGAAGATTTTATGTCCGGTAGCGGGCTCCAAGTATAAATCGGGCGTTTATTGATTGCAAAGTTCAACCTGTTGAACTTTTCTACGCTGAACTGTGACCAATCAGGGACTCCCATTTGGTCATGACATGTGGGTACCGTCCTTTTCACAACACGGAAGCACCAACCATTAAAAAATTGATCACGGAAGAGAAGCTAATAGGTTTTGTGCCCAGTCAGCCCTTTCCCCGTCTCTCCCTGCTTGACCGGTACTGGTAAGGTGTGAACATCAACGGCTGGATGCTCGTTCATGAAACTGCATTCTTGAACGCACCACATGTGACTGGTGACTGCACACATTTTCTTTTGCGCTGAGAATGTGCGAGCAGTGCGTTATTGCACAAGCGCGCAGGAAACATGCATGGTGGCAGCAGCTAATCTTGAAGATTCTGTCAATGCCAACCCATCGTATGGTGGCAGTTGTAGATGTGACCGTAGCATTACACACAAAAGACAGAAGGTATTAGCAAATCATCCTACTATGAATTTCCTCTTTTAAATCCACCTGCCTTGTAAGCACTTGAGAAAATTTCTAAAGTAAAGACTTGGATCAGGGCTGATCCACTTTGTTTTAATCTGATTTTCATAGAATGACAACAGAAAGTCATTCCATGTTTAAGTAATGTAAAATTAAAAGAAGAAACTGTAAAAATATCTGTGTCTATGTCTACAACAGGAGAAAAGTGCTGATTGGTCTATTTGGGTTAAAAGTCAGAGGTTGTAATTTAAGCTTGAATCTGTATATCGGTGTGACATTCAGTTTTATGTGTATGTGCTGTTTTGAGGATCAAAAAAATTATTTTTGAAAACAAAAAGCATTTTTGCATGAATGCAAACATTTTTATAGCGATAAATTATGTTTGCAAAGGTTCTAATATTTTTATAATCTTTTGACACATGGACAAATTGGTATTTCAAAATGACAAAATGACTGCTCTTGCATCCTTTTTATGGATGCAAACATTTTGTTTTCAGATCCAAAAACCTGCATCCGTTTCTGGACTAAGTCGATTGTCAGCTCATGCATTTAGAAAAAAAACGTCAGTATTACAGCAAGTCTTTTTTTACTTCTAAAGTGGTAGCATAGTGACGTGACTCTCAGATTTTAGGATGTCAGAGGGCAGAGCAGCTGCAGACACCTCCAGCTGCCTGGAAGTTGAGAGCAGCCAAAGGCTGGGAACATAAATGCATGACACAGTTCAGAGGAAATCAGCACATTTCATCAGGAAAGGCAGCAGCTGAATGGCCCATGATAAAAGCTCTTACTGAGGCATTTGAAGAACTGACGGCAATGGTGAAAACTGATTGCATGCATTCACTACGTCTCATTTCCTGCACTTTATTTATGACAAAAGGTCACAATTTCAAGATTTTGATGGCAAGAAAAATGTATTTAATTGACTTACATGCAAAATGTGCTCATGTAGGTCAGTAAGCCGGGCTACAGCAGGGACATCGTTTATTTAAGTGGTTAAGATGCAACAGATTTGAAATATTTTTTTAATGAGAATGCTCAGCATAAGTCTCTCACCTCCAGTTTGAAGATACTACTCATTTGTAAAAGCGATGCGTCAAAACTAGTGCTTCATTTAAATGCTTTGTTCATTATTATATCATCATTTTTTTAAGTTGATGCTTTCTTTAAAAGTATAATTCAATAACACTAGTTAAATATTAGTAAATCAGGCAATCGAATAACTGGAGCAACAAAAACCATGACCAAGCACTGGCTAACGCTCACACTTAAAAATTACGTCAAAAAAATAGGCCAATCACAACATTAAGCCCTCAGTATAGTAAACGAGAATATAGTAAACGACTACTTATTACCTGCCACAGAAATGTAAGCAGATGTGTATCCATGGAAAAAGACAGTTGCAGATTAAGTTGGGCTAATTTCGGCATTGGGATAAGACATTGATAAATAATATATTAATATCATCCTCAAGGACGCCATCATTAAAGGCTTTATATATGTCATTGACAAAAAAGAGACTGATTAAAAAGTTTGCAGCACGCCGATAGAAAGAAACGTCCTCTCTGTGAGAAAGTTGGTGAAAAAAGAAGCCATAAAGCACATTCATCATCTCCTACTTGGCCTGTTTTTTTTTTTTACTTAACACTGAGCGCAAGAACAAGAAAAGGTCATACATATTACTCTACTTATTGGAGTGGACATGGTTTTTGTTTTATTTTTATTTTTTTATTTTAATTGGTTGTTATCTGGTAGCTTTAATACTACAATTATGACAGAAATTATGATGTTCCAATGTTTCTTCACCTTTTTTCTTCTTTTGCCACCAATTTGGATTTAAAAGACACTTTTTCTTTAATTTCTTATTTGTACATTAAGGAATTAAAGACTTCATTTTCTTCTGGGTTTTTCAGTCAAACAGCAAAACAAGAAGAGGTTCAAGTTTGTACAAAGCAATAGGTCTGCATCAAAAACACTTTTTTTAATGTTTTCACTGTGGTCATTGCAAACTTAAAAATCTTTTCCAACTAAGGACATTTTGGAAAATTAGATTTTTAAAAGAACTAGAAAAAATAACGCTCAAACTGATTAACCATAGAAATAAAAAAAGAGTACTTGAAACCATTAAACTTGGATTTTTTTGGAAGGTGGATTTTATTTAAAACAACATATAAATTGTTTAACCATTCTGATGCAAAGGGATTTGTTATTTTTTTTAATAATGTAAAAAAAAGAAAAAGGATTTAAGTCTTTTCCAAAAAATTCTTGATGCAGAAAATCTGCCGCTCAGTTTTTCATGCTGCTAACCCAGAAAGTGTCCCTGGTACAGGTGAGAACCACATCTAAGGTCATGAGGTCAAAGAAATAGAGTAGAAGGTGTCGGTTAGACTTAGAGAGGCTTTGCTTCATGTTGTTTCAGCACTGGAACAAAAATGATTTTTAAGTTTAGGAGCTTGCTCTGACACATCATGAACTCTTTCTCTCCAGCAGAGCTCAAAAGCAATCACAAATCTCGGCGTGGATGGAGCTTTGTTTTAGCCACAGATTGTTTTACGGGCCTTTAGTTGAAGCTTTTTGATAAACTGAAACTTAAACTTTCTCTGCTGATAATTACTTTAATTATATCTTGTGAAAATGTCAGCCTTGTTTTACAAATTCGTTGGACATCTGTTCTTGGAAATCAGAATTGAATTCAAAGGTCACAGCTGGGTTAAAAAATAGATAAAAACATAGAATGTTTTAACTTGAAGGCAGTCTGATTGGTAGAAACCTGAAAAACTGATGAAACTCAAGTCGTAATTCCTAAAAAAGTGATAAATGTTCTGATGACACCACTATTACTCTAAAGATTAGACACCAATGTGGGTGGTGAAGTAGAACAGCGCTCAGTGAGACCCAGATGCAGGAACTGTTTCATGTTTTAAAGCCAGTGTGTACTTGCTTTAAAAGTCTTGACAATCCCACAAAAAAATACTTAGAATTTAGTGGTTGGAAAAAACATTAGAATAAGCTGTGGTGCGTGTTGTGATTGCAAAGCCCTTGTCATCTGGACAACTAAAAAGACCTTTTATGCTACAAGTCACCTCTTTGGTTGAATGAAATGTTCTTTTTAGCTGCAAAGTGCTTTATATCAAGCAATTTTCCAAGGTTAACTGACATTTTTGTGTGTGGACCTCCAAAGATGGCAAAGCATTTGACCTCTGAACCTTACATCTAAAAGACAAAAACTTTGCATTCTGGACTGCAATCACCAATGCTAACACAATCAATGTGTAGTTGCTGTATTCATGATTGTCTTTGTGTTAACTCTCCAGTACAGTCAAATTGTGATCTTGAGATTTTTAAGTTCACTGACAGCTGTACGTATAATTCAGAAGCTGTAGGATTTGTTCACAAATGTGACAACATTGGTCACATGTACCAACTTTGCTTTCATTCAGTTCCATTTGTTCTTTGATTTAATGACTTATAATCCAGCTGTGTAAAGTTAGAAGTAGTTTCTACTGGGATGAATTCTAGTATTGGTCAATAATATAGAAAAAGGATATAATTTAACCCCTCGATGACTAATTTCAAATCCAGTTATTTAAAAAACATACAAAGATAATCAGGCTGCCTCAACTTTGTTGTGGTCTAGGAAAGGAGGGAGGGACTACAAATGTTTTCTTTTTCCTTCTTTTAAGCCTTTTAGATGTTGTATTATTTAAGAAGTTTGTAGTTTTTATTTGTGAATGGTTGTAGAATATGTTATGATTTAGCTTTTTTGTGCTGTTATAATTTTTTTGTAATTGTGTCTTTATATTTCTGAAATGTACCTATTTATTGTAGTTTTTATGTTTTTGATTAAAAAGATGATTTTATTTGCTTTATTGGTTTATTTCAAGCATTAATGACAACAACCGGTATATTAAATCTATTTAAAAAATAAAGAAATGCATTGACTAAATAAATAAAAGTAAACATAAATGTAAGAAGAGAATAACAGTGTAATTACTCACATTTAGAGATGTTTGCAGTACTGCAAACAGTATATAGTTAGGTCACATTCAGTTCATTAAATATAGTGGTTATTGGTCAAGTAGAGTTTGATTTATTCCTTGAAAAAGAGTGGGAAGAGTGAACTAATACATGATCCTACCTCTTATGAGTTATTTCATTTTGTAATATCCCACTACAACCTTCACAAAAAGGACACATTTTAACAGACCCCTGTGACCTTAAACTAAATAAAGCAGATTTCAAAAAAGTTTATCTCTTAACCTTAACCAGATTTGGGGGGAAAGTGAGATTCTTTGTCTGGTTGAGTAAATTTCTGCAATTGCAATATCAACTTGTGCAAAGTTTTAGATATTACTCACTAACGGAGAAGTAAAAGGTCACCAATTATGCTTCTCCTTCATGAGCAAGTCTAATTTGTTGCTAGCATCTGTGACGGAGCATCTGCTGCTTACCAAGGAGACAATTAGTAATCCATCAATCAATTCTTTCTCATTGAGCTAACTCAGATCATGCTCTGCCAAAAAGCATGGACATTAACAAGCAACTGTTGTCCGTCATGTCCCCGGCCAAGCTGTGCATTTGGGTACATTTCTTGTGAGTTTAAATATTGATAGTTCCTGTTAGATTTCCCTATTGGTAAAAATGCTAAAAACAGTTGTTGTGGTAGAAAATCATTTATTTTAGAATTATAAATGGTGTTTTGAAAACTATTTGGTCTCCTGTGGTTGCACCAGTATGAAGGAGTGTTCTTTCTTAGTCTTCACAGTGTTCCTCTTTGCTTATGATCTATAGTCTGAACCCTGTGCAGCCTCAGGCTGGAGCAGATGTAAAAAAATACTCAGAAACTTTTTACATACATTCTTTATAAGTGCAACATGGCAATGCTAAACTATTCTACTGCAAGTGAAAGACTTGCATTAAAAATGTTTCTCAAGTAAACATATTTCAGCAAGAGGACTGTTGTGCCCCTTTGGCTGAATTAATATGTCGAATAACATTAATAAAATTGTTACATCACAGCTTAAGCAGCATGTTGCAAACTTAATAGTCAAAAACAGAGACTGAACATTTATTCAGAAGCAAGATCTCCAAAGTTACTGCTCTCACCCCAACTAAAATCCATTTTGCTAATAGTCAAAGCAGATTGGACGTCAGCTTTTTATATGGTACCAGATCAGGAAACTGACAATTTCTTGTATCCACGGTAAACCCATTACATGAACATGAGAACTGGACTGAGTGAGTGTGACGTCACCCATAGTAAATGGCTTAGTCCAATGAAACAAAGTCAATATGAACACCATCATGTTGGTGCCAGACATTGTCAGTAAGCAGTGATTGGTGGTCAACATTTTTATGGCAACCACTCTCTCCAATCAGGAGTGAGCTTGTTGGAAGTCCAAACCTCAACAATTTGAAAATGGGCAAGAGTGAATTTGTCAAACGCATCGAACGTTCAACATTAGGGCTGGCAGGTACCACCTACTTTTAAAGCGGTATCTGATTGGCCACTTTACAACTAATTTACACAACAGAAAAATGATCATGAAAAGGGCAAGCTTTTCCTGCCCTATCAATCTGTCTATCTATGTACATGTATGTGTTAAAGATAATGTCCACAACTGTAAATTGATTTATTTGTACTAATTGTAAAAATTGTAAAAATTCATTTATTGTAAAAATGATTGTTGGACCAACTGGGTAAAAAATGTGTGATCTCTTTCTTTATTGTGACAGTCAGTCTTTGGGTAAAGAATGAATTCCTTACTTGTTTTGCATTTTGGCAAAATGTACAAACTTTGCAAGAAGAAAGTAAAATCATTAAACAGAAGGTGAAGTTATTGGTACAGGGAGTTAGGGTTCCCAGTCTGTCAGAATCCCTGTTTCTTCTGAAGTCTGACAGCTGCTGTGAGCCGCATGTGCTGCTGAGAGCTCCCTCCAGGTGACAGAGAGAGGTCATATCCCCATATCACTTTCTTTTACCTGGAGTACAATGCTTCCTCTATGATCGGCTTCTGGCAGTCCGACGCACCCTCTAATGAGCTCTCCAACCAATTACAATCCTGTTGAGACTCCCAGTCCTCTTATTTGCATCTGCAGCAGTACACATGCAATAAATAATTGTGGTGAACATTTTTTCTTGAATCCTAAACATTGCTTTGGGGACTCTCGGATGGGTTTGCTATGACAGACTTCCATTCAGCTGGTACCTGTCGGAGAGAGAGTGTGTCCCTTGCTGTAACTCTGCCTGCTGGGACAATCTTCAGCATGACGAAGTGCAATTATGTGCTGCATAATAGCCAGTTCTAACCCTAACTCTGTTTAAGACACGAAGGGCACAGCAGAACCCTGTGGGACATGCTGTGACTGTGGAAAATCGGGAAGCGGAGTATGTGTGACACATTGACTGAAAAGCCTGCAACAATAGGCTAATAATGGAAGGTCATGCCTCTGCCTGAAATCACCCAGCAGAGTAGGCTCATTCAGCGTTTCTGGCTCTGATGGGAAAGGGACATTAGAATGTGCTATGACTGTTTTCAGTTACTGGAAGTCAGGGATGATCCCATAGACGTGAATGGAGAGCATTTCAATGCTGTCTGAGGTCTGTATCACATTAGAGGGGAATAATAACCGACCTCAAATCTATGAATATAAAGGCATACTCTTAGGTGAGATTTCAAGTACTATTGTGTGAGTGGGTTTTTTGGTTGTTCTACGACAAATCTACAGTATTTTTCAGACTATAAGTCGCTCCGAAGTATAAGTTGCAGTATCCAAAAAAAAAAGTATAATAAAGAAGAAAGAAAGTGCGCCTCAGAGTCGCACTTTATGGAGAGAAATGCAACACTTCTGAACAAATCCGGCAAGCCTGGCATATTGCTGTGTTCACACCGAACGGGATTCACGCATCACATTTGTGTCTGCCGTGTCTTTATTGACGCACATCAAATTTGGTGCTCAGTGCTCTTCAAAAAATGTGATCATAAAACACGAAGCTCCCATCACATGAGAGAAGCTACCGTCAAGATATTAGACTCATCCCTATGTGGAGGTATTGAATGTATATCTCATTTACAATGTATGGAAGACACCAATGATGTCGAGAGATCAAGTTTTTTTTTTTTTTTTGAAGAGCTCTAGAAAAACATCGATTAACACAAGAAAAACAAGAAAATGAAAAACAAGGTTAAAAAAAGTGTGATAATGTCTTGGTGCAATTGAGAAAAATAAAATATTATGTCAGTTGCAAATACTGATACATGTGCATACAGAGTCATCTAAAAGTTGTTTTCAGGAAACACCGGATAAAGGACAGCCAGCTGTTAGTGAGAAAATAAAAAATATATGATCCAAATTTATGAGTTTAAGTCGCACCCATGGCCAAACTGTGCACAAAAAAAGTGACTTATGCTCTAAAAAGCATGGTATAATTTTAACCTATCAGTTCAGATGTAAACACTCAATACATTAACACAGACTTTAAAGATTTGTATACTTAAAGCAGGGCTCGCCAACGGCCCTCACCACAATCCTGCCTGGTGTCCAGCTCTTCTTGACCATATTTCTGCTGGTTGGCTGACTCAAGCGATTCCACATCCTGATTGACTGAATACACCTGGTTTAGCATAAAGCAGTCCAGGGAGAGCTGGAAATCAGGCAGGCTTGAGGTGCTTGTGGACCAGGATTGGCCAGCCCTGTACTAAAGCTATTCCCACCATGTCTTTTCCCACGCCACTTGTCCCATCTTTTCATCTTCTCTTATACAATTTTTTTTATTTTATTCCACATCAATTTTTTCCCATCACTTCCACTTAAGTGACATTTACAAATGAGGGTAAAATCAAGAAGGCAGTGGATATCAAATTGGAAAAGGCATTGAACTGAATATAATGCCACAGGCTCCTTAATATCAAACCAAATGATATGAAATGTCAAATGATGGGAAATTGTTACGGGGCTGAATTTTATGCTCCCTCCCTCATCAATGCGGCACTTTTTTCAGGACCCTTTCTTTGGGGTTGTGTGTAAAAGCTTGATAAGATTATATTGTTCTGCAAAAAGACAGCTGAACATCAACTTAACCACCCCACTCCCTCCCAGGAAAATATTTTCTTTACCAAAATGAATGGAAGTGAAAGGTGTAATTAAAATACAAAAACATGAAAGTGTTGCAGCGAAACCTTTGCGAAAAAGAAGACAATTTGGATTTGTGAGTGTGATGTTCCTCGCTGCACATTTCTATCATTATTCCTGTGCCTCCAGGCAAGAAACAAAGAAATCTATCTAGTGCAAAAGGGGAACACATAAATGGTTTTATTTCACCTACTTTCTAGATCCTGGTAAAATTTTCATGAATCTCATACACACGCTGGTGACATTCAAGTTATCCAATGACATCCAATTTCAAACTGTCTTTCTCCCATGAATAGCCAATTTCTCAACTGTTGCCCATGGATCAGTGCTTACTTTACTTATTTTTTTTTCTCCCTTTTTTCTTCCAGGTGAGTCTCTTAATCGCCCAATCTGCTTTTGACGTCTGTAAGGATAGGTAATTCATGTTAATTTGTGAAACTGAGTGCAGAATAAAGGGTTGCGGTAATTGTTTGAGGCAAGCAATCAATTACTCAGGCTCTAGTAAGTTTAAACCAATAAAGGCCATCAGGAATAACATAAAGCCTTGTATGAGCTGCCGGATTAATGGAGTCACTTTGAATATTCACAGTGTTTGAATAGAAAGACTCCTTTTTCCTCTGCAACAATCCTCAGCCGAGTTTATTGCCTATTAAAGTCGTGTCACAACAGATCTAAAATAATGTTCCCCGTTGATAAAGCTCTAAAACACAAAGCTGAAAACATTAGATAGCCTCTTGTTATACCTAATTAAGGCCTTGACCTCCGTGCCTTTGATATGTGACACAGGGGAGGGAAAAAAATCTCGTCTTGCTGAAGCATGCTTCGCCTTCTTGCTAAGCCTGTGCCCCTTGTTCCATCGCATTTGATTCGGAAACCTGTTCACGGTCCAGTGACTCCCATTTTCTCATGGGATTATCAACAGGGAGGCTTCATTTGTTCTAATCCATCTCTTTGTCATTCAAGACCAGCTGTCGATGCCATAATTATGTTTCTATCTTCCAGTCAGAGTTGGCAGGAAGATTTGAATGTGAAATGGAAGAAATCTCAGCAAAAACACAAACCTCTCTTTTTGAGGATTCTCTGCAGTGGAGGGGAGTGTGAGGCATGTGCGGTGCAATGTTTTTCAGGCTTTCCTGGATTCACTCCATGTCTTCTTCACCAGATGTGCAGCACCCATGGCTCTGGAAGTACCCCTGCTTTGTGATAAGTAGAGGAGATGGCAACTCATGTATATAGCATGATAGTGATGTGCTTATGTATGACCCTAAGGATAAATGAGCATGCTTCATTACACACTCTATGAATTAGGAAGATAATAACAACGTGCATAAGTTTGAGAAAAAAGGGGAATAGGAATGCTGTAACAGAGAGCAGACACACTGACTTGCACGATGTATGGCATTATCAAACCAAGGGATAATTCTCTAGAAAGTAAGCACAACTGCGAATTTGGTTTGAATGGGAAAAAAAACGTTAAAAAGTAGTTAGCCAGGATTCCCCTTAAGATCTTGGGTGTACAACTTTTGGTCACTTGAAATGTAATTGGATTTGTTACATAAATATGAGCCAACTGTTACTGGATCTTTTGGATTCTACATTTGCTGTCTGACCACATAAAGGTCAAACTACTCGGTGCAATGACATTTCACATTTACCTTGAGCTAAAATCTCAGAATGCACAATCATTTTGGGGGGCACTAACACATGAAGACAATGATGTCGGCCTAATATCATCCCTGTGAACATTCCTAACAGTAGGTGGCAGTATGATGTCTTTCTGCTGATCTCTATCTGGTAATCAACACATTGAAGTAGATGTGCTTGATCATGTCTATGTCACCCAATTAAAATTTTGATCACAAAACTGTATGTGGCACATCTTAGAGCAAATGTTACATCGACATCTGTTGTCTGTGCTGGGGCGACATTTGTGTTTTTGTTCATATTCATTTCCACTTACGTAAATAAAAGCAAATGGGGAATATAGATGATGCAGTTGTCTTCCAGCCGAAGAGTTGGTGGTTTGATTCTTGAATTTCCCAGTGTCCATGGAGGCACATTGAACTTATGGCTCCATCATGGGGCTAAGTTGACATGTAGAATGTGTGTTTATGTGAACATGAGGGTACATGACAAGCATCGAAAAGCTTTTTTAGGTTGTTATTTTTAATTTTCTGGCTTGTGTTATTTGCTGCTTTCCAAAATGAACCAAAAAAAACGAAATTGTTTGGATAAGCTTTAAGAAAATTGTTGCTGGGTCCTCCAGGCTTAAATGACAACCTTTCTTGACAAGTGCCGATCAACAAGAATTTCCAAATGGTTTGCCACTAAACTATAAATGTATATTTGGCTAATTCCCATTCATAGAGGTTATATGAGCGGAGCACATCCTGCTTTGCTGCATTTAAAATGTTTATGCTCTATAATTTGGTATAAAGTTGAGTTGAACTTCACTTTTTAATCATTTTTTTAGTTTGTTCCTGTCAGCGCAGCAACATATGCGGAGAAAGCTGCCACAACTCTTTTCTCTGCACAGCTCATTTGCTCTCTGAACCCAAAGTCCAAAAAGATTTGAGTCCCAAAGGAGCGAAAAGAGAATCCAAAGAAACCAGAGGGCAGTCTAAGGAAATCAAAAGCACTTTTAAATCAGGAAGCCGAAATAAGGCCTTGAAGGGCATTTTTATTACAGTGTGAGGAGGATGTGATGAATGGCATGTACTCTAAATATTTTCACAAGGGAACACTATTAATGGTAGAGGATATGACTCTTGGTAGTACAGACAAATGTAAGAGGTGTGGAGGAGAAAGAAAGTTTTTTTTTTCCTTTTTAGGGGTGCAGTGTCAGCTCACTTCATGTGGTTTTTGCTTACATAGACAGAAAGTAACGGTCAACGACTAGGTTAAAGTCAGGTACAGACTCCCTCAGTTGCATAGCAGCTGCCCTCAGTGTCAATGCTTCAAAACTGTATTCGTGTAAACTGGACTTTTAAATACCTAATGGACAAAAAGTAAATACTTTAAAGTTGTGCACACGTCTAGTTTGGGCTGCAGTTGCATTGTACTAAGTGATGAAAGAAGAAACTGCTTTTCTACTATTAAAGAGTACACAGCACTGAACCTACTTTAAATGTACCGGTCAAAGATGAAAATATGCACTTATTTGTTTTAACACATTTCCTTGGCAGCATAGATGTTTTAACCACAGCCACAATCCTAATATTTTCACATCATTTGTCATACTGTTTCATTCTGCTTGCGCCCATGATTCATGTATTAAATTTTCACAATATTCCGGTAAAAAATGTGCGAGTAACTGGGTAACACCACTTCGGCAAGCTTGCCACACTAATGCCATTCAAGATCTACAACTTCTAATTCCGACATTATTGTCCAAATAGCTTCCCAATGATGCTCAAAGAGTAAGGGAATTCCTAGGAGAAATTTACATTTGTAGAAGGTAATTAAAAGTGATTTTTTTTTATGTTGTTGAAAGATTCAAGATGGTGGCCTTTTAACGGCATCCGGCATAAAACTCTCCCAAACCACCTGCGCTGATTTGCTGTGGTGACCCCTGATGGGATGTACCAAAAGATGAACAACAATCAGATATGAGCTGTGTTAAAATGTTGGTGGGTTTTTGAGCGTGTGGCAGGGGAGAAAAATGTCACAGTAAGAAAAAAAAAATGCAAAAACAGTATGGTCCTTGCTTTCAGTACTGTTTTGGGTCATATTATTAGGGGATAAAATGTTAATCTGTCGCAGTGAAATTTTGGTCCCAAGAGTCTGAAAACACCCTGATGTAGAAATAAAATATTTGAGTTGCACAACACTTTCTGCACAAGTTGCTTCTCCTGCAAAGAGGGAAATGTAAATTTTTTATTTGCTCTTGGATCGTAGCAGCAGACCAGGTTTCACTAAATGGTAATCAAAAGCCCATTTATTTTTGTTGCATACTAGAACTGAGCTTATAATGGTACCTCGTGAAGAGGATGCTCATCCAACATATCTTCATTACCTCATGGGACACTTGACATAATGAGCATGTTTAATCCTTGGAAAGACGGCGACCACTTTGTAAGCGGCACGGACAAAGACATAAACAGATAAATGGAGATAAATGGCCACACTGTAATCGATGATTATACCCCTTTTCTAACTGTCAATATATTTCACAGGAGTTCACCGTTTTGTTGCAGGGTCCAGCTGTTATCTAGTGCCATAAAGACTTAAAGATTTCAGCCGTGTTTGGTGGCTCATTTGAAGCTCATCCTTCCATCCTCCTTGAGCCGAACAACAGCATTCACGGGTGACTTTAAGATGGGCAATTGGTTAAAGTGTTGTTTGCTTCCAGCCTCATCCAGCAAGGCAGAATATGCTGAGACACTGTTTTGACTTCAAGTCCAGCCACACTACTATTTGTACCAGAATGTCTATGAAAGGGGGAAAAAAATACAATACCCTGCTGTGCAATCTTCACTAGACTGAAGTAAATTGCTTTCTTTTTGACCAGCTCCCCTTTGTTATAATGTGACAAGGCTACTGATTAGACGAGAGGGAGATCAATAAACTGTCAAGCTGGTGGCTCACAAGAAGCGCAGAAGAATCAAGAAAGAGACTTTTTTTCCCACCCCAACATTGACTGGAGTTTACATTAAGTCTGTGCTCTTCTGGGCTAACATCCCCCGTCTTAGCTGACACTTTAGGTTAAATGATGTGGGGGCTTTTGTTAACTTACACGCTGTTTAACATTGTCATGTTTCCAAAATAGGACAAAGCTTACACTTTTCCTTGTTATGTTGTCTCTGTCACAGTTAGCTGCGTTCCATATGCCCTAAGCCTCTGCATTCACAAAAGATTTTTAGGGTCAATTCTTTAGAATTGTGGTTCAAAAAAGATTAAAAATCCTCTAAAATTTAAACAAGAAGGTTTTTGGTGTGATGTTTGACAGAGTGTCAGTAAGAATGAAAGGAAAGGTGTCAAAGACTCTGCTGGGAGCAGCCATGTTGCTGGTTTAGAGACTCTGAGAAGGTTTAGAGACGAGAGGAAGATGTTGAGGTTCTCTTTGATGAGTATTGGGATTGTAGAGGAACAGCTCATGTTGGATGCTTTGGAAGTAAATGTAAACTAGCAGATTAAGATGGTTTGAGCGTGGTCATATGAGGGACTGTAATTTTGCTGGTAAAAGGATGGTGAGGTTAGAGCTGCAAGGAAAGAGGCCTTAAGGAAGACCAAAGAGGACTTTCATGGGTGTAAGCGAAGAAGGATACGAAGGCAGTTGGTATGACCAAGGAGGATAGTGTTAAGCTACGCACATTCACTCTGACCCCAGCAACGTGAAGTCAAGCGTCCACTTCCAATAGAAAGTCTCTGTATGTGCGCATTTTGGGCTTCTGCGTTCAAAACCCTTGCATTTACGTGCCGCTAAATAGGTTTCTATGACGATGTTTGGTGTGGCCATTGAACGCGCATTGAAAGTTAAACCGGTTGAACTTTAAACAATCAGGGATCCGAATTAGGTCAAGCCTGGAGCAAGATTTGGAAGATTTGCACCGCTTCAACATTTCGCACCAAGCCTCTTCCACCTGTAGGAGGTGGACGTAAAACGAGTGAAATAAACAGAAATAGAAAAAGAAGAGATCACTCCCTGTTTGTTCATTGTGAATACTATAAGCTATCCTTGGCAAATGGTGAATGGCATATACTGTAGTTGCATAGTGGTTTTCTGTTTTCCTTCAAGGCCCACAATGCTTTACTCCTGGCGGCTGAGCTGCCAAACCATGGTGCCTACCTCTAAACACCGGGGGCAATTTGGGGTTCAATGTCTTGCCAAAAGACACTTTAAAGCATGGGCACACAGGGCAGGAATCGAGTCTGTGATCTTCCTATCAGGGGCCGACTACTCTACCCCGCCCCTTGTGCTGTACTGAACACACATACAAATGTCTGGAGTGTACGTAGCTTCAGATGGGGGCAGATGATCTGCTGTGGCGACCCCTATAGGTAGTGGCTGATGACAAAAAGTAATAACAGTAAAAAAAAAAACAGTTTTAGTGTGTAGTATAAAATTAGTGTAGGTAAGATGCCATGATTGTAAATAGAACAGTGAATACAGAAAGTAAACTTGTTCTTTTAGGTCAAGGTTTAGGATTCATTTTTATCTCTATTTCTACAGCTGAAATGTGAAAAGGTGATCATCAGATGGATGACATCAATGGAAGTTTTCTGTTTGGTGCATGTTCTTCAAAATTCGTTGTGCTTATTAAGTTTCACTGTTTATCTTGTTCCGTTATAACTTATCACTTTCCCCCCTGAGGGCCTGGGGGGAACATCAAGAGGGTAGTGGCTTAATGTTGCAGTGAAACAGAAGCATAGACCCTCTACTGAAAATCAGTGAGCTAGCATGTCATGTTTCCATCTGAGTCTGTGACAAATAAATCAGATGTTTTCATCCTATGTTATCAGTCTGAAGTAACATTACCAAAAGACAACCCCATGACTTCCTTGATAAATCAAGAGAAATAAAAATTGTTGGGTCAGTTCACCAAGTAACCACTAGTTGGCTTAATAAACAACAAGTCAGGGTCCTGTTCACACGCCAGTGCAGTCTGGTTTAGAATCCTTTAAAAAATCATTTTAGCACTTTGTTGTTAGATGTAATATTCCAACAACTACGCTAAGAAATCATTTAATGAAGTTCACTTTTTTTTTCTTTGTTTTTTACATTTGTGAACCGTGGGTTCTACAAGAGCCTTTTAAGGCCTGTTCTTAAAAAAATTGTTTTTCCCAAAGTTTGCTTTAAATCACATCCAGCGAATGTAATCAAATAAAGCAAACAATAAAAATGAAATATTCTGCTAATTTGCTGTGTAGCACTGAATGTAACACACCCGTCTAATTTCAGAGTGGCCTGCTTACAGCAGGAGTTTGTTTTTCAAACACTCAGAATATTGATATTTACGGCAGTTTCATTGCTTCCAAGCAGAACTTCAACCTCTAATCAAACCACACACCTCGAGGACGCAGGCTACGATAGTTTCAGACATTCTTTTTATTTTTAACATATTTGTCCTTCTTTGTCTAAAGAGGAAAACTCAGCCCTAAGTTCCCTCAATTACCATGGGGTGACCTAAAACTATTTTTAACATAAACTTGAACTATTCATATCTAACTTAGATCTCATTATTCATACAGTACATGTGAAAGTTTGGGTGAGGTTATAAGTGTTTTTTGAGGCCCAACAGCACAAAGTTTGTGTGCTGCAGTTTTCCTGTGTTCCCACCATTACTCATCATATGACCTCCTGCGTGTGTTTACACATCAGCAGCTCACGCCTTTAAGCTTCGTCAGCATTTACATGAGCTCATTTCCACCTTTGCTCAGCCAGGTTGGGTTTTTTTCACATTTATTTTCTTGCTAAAACAAGCAACTCGTTCCTGTGTTGTCTGTGTTTCAGAACTGCACTTCTGAGCTGCCAGTCCAACTTTCAGATCAAGTGGTTGATGCTCAAACCCGCACATTTTTGGGGGTGAGTTTGGTCTTTAATATTTGTCCTCTATCTTTAAAAACGGCTCCTCTTCAGAAATGTGCTTTAAAGAAGTGTTATTAACTTACTGAACCATCAGACAGTGAGTGATAATTTAATCCAGAGAGACAAATGCTGGATTTCAGTTCTTAAGCTACAAAATAAAGAAAAATACAGTAATACAGAAATGTATTGAAATTACTTGGATGAATACAAAAGAAAAATAAGAAACTGAGGCTGCGGAATACCAAACTTTGCAAAATAAGTTTAAAAGAACCTATGATTTGCAGACTAACTCTAAACATCGTTTGATCCATTTTAAAAGTGTTTCCAATGTTTTGTTATTTTTGATTATGAGATTTTCTTTTTTTTTTGTTGTAAAAAATAAAAAACTGTGTTGTTTGCAGGACATAGTTTCTGCAGCGCAGCGATAGCTAATTTGAAATTCTCCTATGAGTTGTATGTAGGACTGCTGGTGCAGGGCAACCCCGCCCCCTCTTCGCCTCCCCATTGCTAGAGCTCTCTCCCACATCTTACAGCCCCCGCATCCCCAACCCAATATTACAGACCAAAATGGTGAACAGTATTGACGAGGATGAGGAAAATGAAGACATACTTGTAGACCCAGTCATCTACAAGTGGATGCATCAGAATGGAGTGGCGCAGGAAGCTTGTGGTCACCCGGTTGTAATTTTTACAAATATGATCTTTTTCAGATGGAATGTTTTTATCTGCTCCTGATTCCCCATGATCTGAATACAGAAATACTCATAAATGCAATTTTACAAATAGGATGTCCGTCATGAGATAAATGCCACAAAAACATGTAAAAAAAAAAATAAAAATAAAAAGTCCTCATCAGAATGAATTGCATTAATGTCATGGATGCACAAAGCATAGAAGCAGCTTTTTATGAAAGTCTCTTCACAGAGGTCAGTATGTTCCATTAGTCTAGTCAACACTGAGTAAAATCCCCCTCTGGTTTCGAGCCACCTTAAGCCACCCATGATGCAATGCAATGTTGTCTTTTTCTGCTGTTAAGGCTGATGATCACTGACAGTGACGTTGATAGGATGGGGCAGGTGTCCTTTTCATGTCCTCGGCACACTTATTAACAAGTCATATTGCACGTGAAAACCAATCATAAAGGATAACAGGGAGTAATAGCTGTTGTTTCGGCATAATTGTTGTGATGGGTGTGAGGAGTGCTGACTGGCGTACACGGCGGGGACACATTTGTAGTTACCCCCATTTGAAGATTGTCCTTATCTGTGCGGGGAGACGCAGCAGCAAGTTCCCGTTTGCCATCCAATTAGGATTATTCACCCAGGTTCAGCAGGCCTACACCTGCAAACAGTTTTTCATCAATTTCCAATAGCAGTCTTTAATGATAAAGATACGGGGGTGAGTTAATGAATGCGGCAGTCTCAGACACATCCCTCCAGGAAGCAACAGCCAATCACATTCCAGATCTGTTTATCAATTAATGAGTAGATGAGAGTTTCAGCAGCGCCCGCAGTGAACGCTGTAAGTTTTTTAAGAAGTAATCACTCTGTGTGTAGTTCATTAAGCCCGAAGCGATGCGATGCCCTTTCGCATTACTGACACTCTGCAACGCTGTGCTTTTAAATGTGTGACAGCTGCGGGTCGGCAACGCAGGAGGTTAGTGTTGCTGCTGGTAATACTCTACAGGGATATTAAAAAGGATACCCAAGGAAGAGTGTCATGATCATCTCTGTTGCATTTGAGCTAAAATCACATCATGAGATTTGATGCTCTGAAACAACCCTTCTTCCCTGTAGTTAAAGGTCAAATGGTTTGTTATGTGGAGATAATTTTAGGATTTGCATTGAAAAAAAGAAAGACTGCAACAGTGACATGCTTGTGTTTACAGTAGCTACCTTTTAGATTATCCCTTCATGAGTAGTTGATATAAAACCCAGGGGGCAGAAAAACAGCCACTTTACTTTGATCCTGACAAAATGATGGCTGCCTCCCAAAAATATCGTCTCTTCTCAGCTTGATCCACTTGTTTTTTTGTTTTTTTTTCGTGTTGTTGTTATCTGCAGCAATGCTGAGGGGGAGTGAAAGTATATGCTGTTGCTGGCAGAAATTGATTCTCTCCTTTTTCTCCATGCAACATGGTATTTAGCAGTGAGACATGATTTGGTATATTTTTGTTTGTTTGTTTTTTTTTTTGTTTGTTTTTTTTTACTCAGTGCAAGTTCATGCATTATTGAAAGCAGAGAACCCATGAGCTTTAATATACTCGATGAACTATAGAGGATTTTGACAGACACTGTCACTCATCTTGAAGGCTTAAAAAAATTGCCTGTTTACGTTGTCATTCTGTAAAGTGCAGCTTGTTCGGGGTTTGACTGCAGGCCCCTGCAGTGTCACAAGTGCAGCCGGATCACTGAGCCTGACAAATTTAGGACTCCAGCAAGGTGACTTTTTTTATATGACCATGCCTCATGTATAACACCCACTTAATGCCACGTCTGAGATGTTGCATTCAGATTGGATGGCCGACAAAGACCTTTTAGTTTTGTTCACTGCAGCTAACTTTGTCACTGTCAGTCTCCCAGCTGTGCTTTCCTTCACCTGCACTGTTCTTTTGCCTGGTGGGCTTAATGACCCACAGCCCAAGCCTGTGCAACCCAAAGGACACCCTCATTAGTCTTCCCTAACAAAGTCAGATTGTTTCAGTAAGACGTCAGAATGTTTTTTTAATTTTTTTTTTTTTCTAACGTCTGTCCAATGTGGATGTTCTTATCAATCTGCAGCAGAGACACTTTGTTATGATCTCAGATAATTGATTTTGTGAGAGTGAGGCTTGAAAATATGTAGCGGAAAAAAAAAGCTCACAGACATCATCATAGACATCAATACTAAAAAATTGGAATGCAGAAATGATTTCACTCGTTTTAGTAATCATCTCTGTCAAAGCGCTCTGTTCTCCAGTATTAACAGGATTGTCTCTATTGTTTAGATTAACAAAAAAAAATGTTGTACTAATTATGAAATGGAAAAGTATATTATTTTTTCCACTTACAGCAAAGAAGGAATCCTAATGAAAAAGGACTGCACGAGTGAGATAAGGTGCAGGGTGTCGTTTGCAGTCTTATCTGTATCCTCTGCAGTCTTAGCATTGCCACAGCTCCGATGGGGATTGACAATAACATTTTTTTAACCCCTGTGTTTTCTGCAAGTGGATTTGTGAAATTTTGACATTAGAAAACAGTTGCCGAGAAACATCATTTAGCCAAAGAGATCCCCAGAAAAACTGAAAGATTCTGTGAACTTTGCAGGTGTTAGAGATACTAGAAACGCATTTAGCATTTCCTTTATGCTTTGCTCTGGCCTTTGTAGTTCTTAAAGTTATTCAAATTAAAATAAATGCAGCAGAGGAAACAGTGGAGTAAAACCACCTTGAATAGGAATAGATATTTGTCTCGTCAGACATATTTTCTCTGTTTTGGAACTAAGTGACCACAATTCATGCATGAACATTTTTACATTTTGTCCATCCAAATTCTCATATCTGGCTCAGCCACAGAGCCCTGAAAATGTAAAGCATGAAGTGTGCTGTTTGGTGATAATAGTAACATGTAATTTGAAATAGATTCAACAGGTGACATAACTGTTTTAACAGGAAACACAATTTTCCTTGTACACAAGTAGGCTATTTCCATCCTAAACTTGCCCAAAAACTAAATAAAAAGCAATTTAAGGATGACTGAAGACACAGACTCAACTAATTCAAATTCAGATATACTAGTTAAGTGTATCAAGTATTTCTTACTTGCACAGACGGAATCTGATAAAAATATTTATAATTTACATCAATTTTCTGAGCTGCTACTGATTATAGTCAGTGTGCTGTTTCTTTTGGAGCACTGCTTGCCCCAAAAGTGACATCAATCCTAAAAGATTTTAATCAACTTTTTTTGTGAAACAACAGTAAATATCTGCAGAAGACTGTTATACACAAACTAAGCCAAACAACGCACTTTAAATCTGACACAGGGATTTTATAAATTCACAATGAATGCAGGAAAAATGAAAACAGTAGTGAGTATTTTTCCCCTGTTTTGCATCCTGAACAGGATCAGGTTCCCATAAAGTGAAAATATGCTACTTCATACTGTATTTTGTGTAAGATGGCTTTGTTTGGTCACTTGAGAAGGTGCCATGCACACAATTTGACCCGCTTCCCAAGCTTCCCACCTGTGCAAAAATATGTATATATTTCAAGAAATAAAACCACCAAAACAAAATATACAATATACAATATTAAATACAAAATATACAAAATTAAACAGAGACACTGGATTATGCTCTTATAGAAAAGCTAACAAATATGGCAAAAACGTGCTCTGAAAAAGAAAACCCAAAGTATCTTAGACTCTTATTGTGAAAATATAAATTAAAAAAACACTTTAGCAAATATATTGATGTGATTCAATTTTTGTTTCCTTCATATTTTTTTTCCTTTGTCTTATATTATGACCAAAATAATTCAACTTCTGTTGCACTTCCCTTGAATTAACTTTTTAAAAAAATCAATGGCAAAAAAATTAGCTTGGGCATTCCCTTAAATAGGCTAAACTCTTGCCAAGCACCACATATGATTAATTTCCCTCACAGATGCAATGTGGGGGCTCAGTCTTCCCTCACTCTGCCTGCAAGGCTCCTTTGTGTCCTTTGTGTCACATCGAGAGCAGGACAAAGGGGCTGCAGCGGGGTGACTAATGTATCCAGGTGGGTCATATCTGGCTGGCTGTATAATAAGCAGATTGAGATCAAATTTTGAAAGTGGAAACCGTTCAAGAAAAGTATCCTACTCCCTGTGCAACCGGTGAAGTGACCTTGACGGGACTCACAGCTCAGCTTTGGGTATTTTGCCAGAGGTTGCACCAAGGTTATTCATCTTAAGCCTCTCTTCCCATCTCCCTCCGTTATTGTGAAGCTGAGTGTTGTGATGTTGAAAATCAGGGGAAAATTCTGCCATTTTTGCCAAAATGCAAGAATGCACACTTTTGAGAGAGGTGAAATTCCTACACTGCAAAGCCTTATCTGTTCTTGACCTTTCAAATGGCTAAAGAGCCTTTTTCTTTAAGCAAAATTGGCTTTGAAAAACAGAAATACCCATAAAAACAGGAGGAATGGCATAACAGCGCAACGAGGCGTCTAAATGCCTCAACAATCACGGCAAACACTGAGGTGAATTCAACAGTCCAGCCACAGAGACACAGGCAGTGTATCGCTCTTTTGGTTAACTGTTGATAAACAGCTGCACAGTGCCATCTAGAGGAGCTTCAGATAACAGAGAAGGATGAAGAACAGGAAAAAAGTGGAAGCTCATGCAGCTGGTTTTCATATTCCTGCAGGTGTATCAGATATAATGAGCAGACTCTACTACTAAGATGCTCTCCAGGTGAAAAGCAGGCAACAAGTCATCGTGAATGTGGATCTGTTCTCCCCTCATAACTAATCCTCCACTGGTTCTATTGAGAAAAAGAGTGATGGAACCAAAACTGGGGCAAATATCTGTTTGCCAGAGGAGATGTTGCCTGTTCTGAAGCAATGACTGCAAAATAAGAAAAAATAAATAAATAAACAAACAATATTGGTTGAAGTCACAGAAAGTCATAGCAGAAAATAATACAGCGATCTGTTTTAATCATCATTTCAGTGACAGAATTAACATTTTGAACACTGCAAACCCTCAAATAAATACTGCAATTAGTGAGTTACCAAATAAACGACTTAATCAATTAATCAATTTTCTTATGATTTTACCAGATCAATCCATCTGTTAATCAAAGTAGCCAGTGGCATCATAAAATTGTTTCAAGATTAAATCAAAATGAATTTTGCAAAGACATGACCATACAGTGCGGAAAATGTTCTTATAATGTTCTGTTTATATTATTTTGATGTGGAAAAAAACAACTGTGGGCTGAACTTTACGACACCAAAATGTGAAAGGATTTAACATTAGATTGTGTTTACTTTGTTTGTATAAATATATATATATAGAGAGAGAGAGAGAGAGAGAGAGAGAGAGAGAGAGAGAGGGAGAGAGAGAGAGAGAGAGAGAGAGATATTGATGTCTATATATATATATATATATATAGATATAGATACATAGATATACATATCTATATATCTATATCTACATATCTATGTAGATATAGATATATATATTGAATTTACACCTGATTATCTTGCAAGAAATAGAAAGGATCTGGAAAACTTCACCTGCACTGTTCAGTACCAGGTACTTATGTCTGAGGCTGGTTGAAATTTTTGGCTATATATAAATAAAATGTATCATCTTAGCATTTTCTTGATTTTTTTTTTTTGTTTTCTAATCTTTTTATCAAAACTTTTACTTTGTCTTTGTTGTATGTATAGTGTTTTAATATATTTACATTGAAAAAGACAAAAATTCAAATGTTAAATGACTTGATTGTCACACAGCAGTTTGAGTGTGTGTTATATATGAGTGGGTGGGAGGTGTGTGGATGAGGGGCAGAGAGGAGCGCCAGGCTCTTGAAGGAAAATGGGGACATAAGGCTGTGGTGGGACCCAGTATGAGTTGATAGCTAACACCTAAAGCAAATGTAGTCTCAGTTTTGCCTCTCGATGATTACAGAGGTCACTGGAGCTCCAAGCTCTTGTCCTTATTCTCATTAAAAAAAAGGGAAAAACCTTCAGGGTTTTTTGTGACTTCAGCCAATGTCAAAGTTAAAATATTCCAAATTTGGATCATTCAAGGACGTTTTCAACAATAATTGTCCATATTTAGACATATTTTTTTAGACTGTAGACTGACTATAGCTAGAAAAGGGAAAAAGTTACAGAGGAACAGCTTAACAACTAAAAGTAAAATGACATTTCCATCTAAATGTAGTATATTTTCATAAAAGATTAACTGTTTTTTGGGAGATTTTACTGTTCTTGATTTGACAAAATGTAATTATATTTTGACTATACCAGGAGCATCCCAGCTGCATTACATGAGTACAGACTAAAGCTTCTAAATGAAATGTTCCCAGCATCTAAATGGTTAATGTCTGAAGCACAGCACTTAATCAAAAGCTCTGTCCTGATTTTTTTATTAAAGGTCAAGATGTTCAAAAATGCCTTTTTTTTGTGAACCACATTTATTTCCTTTGCTTCTGAAGTTTTGTTGCCATGGCAAAGTTGAAAATGTTGACAAAGTTTTCTACTTCTTTAAAGTGGCAAGTGATGGTTCAAGCCTGAGGCAAAACATAATAATTTGGTACAGAAGTTTGATAAATAACATAGTCAAAAGTAAGCCTTTTAGATGTATTTTTTTAATAAAAATGTGAAATATTGTAATTACACCAAAAATAAAGTTTTTATTATTATTTTGAGTGAACTGGAACTATGCTTTAACAGGGACTTGAGATAAAAATGGTGATTCTTGACATCAGTGGTGGAAATTATTCACAACTTTTGCTAGCATTAAAACATGTTTTTGCTTAGTTTTTTTTTTCTTTCCGATCATTTCTCTTGGGGTGGTACCTCACCCCAAGCTTGGGTCCTCTACCAGAGGCCTGAGAGCTTGAGTCCACAACAGTTGTTCTGAACTGACCTGTCTGAGGTCTTTCCAGATATCTGCTGAAGCCACTCCTCCAGTTTGGGGGTTACAGCCCTGAGTGCGCCAGTTACAACGGACACCACTGTCACGTTCCAAGGTTTCTCCAGTTTCTCTCTGAGTCCCTGGTATTTCTCCAGTTTCTCATGTTCCTTCTGCTTGACGTTACCATTGCTTGGTACTGCCACATCCACCACAACAGCTTTCCTCTGTTCTTTATCTACCAGTACAATGTCTGGTTGGTTCGCCATTACCATCCTGTCTGTCTGTATCCGGAAGTCCCATAGAATCTTTGCTCTCTCATTCTCTACCTCTTTTGGAGGTGTTTCCCATTTTGACTTTGACATTTCCATTCCATATTCTCCATATCGATATATCCACACATGTTCCTGTATGCTATCCCAGCCACTTGGTTGTGACGCCCCATGCATGCTTTCCTGGCGAACATCTTCCACCCTGCAGTTATGTGATGGATTGTTTCAGGTGTCTCTTTGCACAGCCTACACCTTTGGTCTTGTCTGGTGTGGTAGATCTGAACCTCTATTACTTTAGTGATCAGGGCTTGTTCCTGAGCTGCCAGGATGAGCACTTCTGTGCTGTCCTTTAGGCCACCCCTTTCCAGCCATTGGTAGTGCTTCTTGATATCAGCCACTTCAGTTATGGTTCGGTGATACATCCAATGTAGGGGCTTGTTCTCTCATGAGGATCTGTTCTCCAGCATCACATCTTCTGCTGTCCATTGCCTAAGACATTCACTGAGCACACTGTCAGTTGAGGCCTTGAGCTTGATGTAAAATTGAATCTTGGATGTTTCATTCTGGACAGCGGCATTCACGTCGTGGTCTGTATCTCTTCCTTTGGCCATCTGATTGTTCCTGCAGGGTATCTGATGACTGGCAGTGTGTAGCTGTTTATTGCTCAGGTCTTGTTGCTGCTATTGAGCTGACTTCTCTGGACTTGTCTTTCTCGTTAGAGGTATTTGGCTGTTGCAGCTTCCCTTGTTGCCTGCTCCAGGTTGCCATTTGACTGTGGAATTCCAAGGTACTTGTAAATGTCCTCAATGTCAACTATTGTTCCTTCTGGGAGTGAGACCCCTTCAATGTGGATGACCTTGCCTCTATTTGTCACCATCTGACTGCATTTTTCAAACCCGAATGACATCCCAATGTCAGTAAAGTAGATCCTGGTGGTGTGGATCGTGGAGTCAATGATGCTTTTGCTTTTTAGCGTTTAGCTTGATGTCATCCATGTAGATGAGGTGACTGATGGTTACCCCATTCCTGAGTTGGTATCCATAGCCAGTCTTGTTGATTATTTGGCTGAGGGGGTTCAGACCCATGCAGAACAGCAGTGGGGAAACAGCATCTCCTTGGTATTTGCCACATTTGATGGACACTTGTGCAAGTAGCTTGCCATTGGTTTCAAGGGTGGTTTTTAACAGCTTCAATGAGTTTGCTATGAAGGCTTTTAGAGTCCTATTGATGTACAGCTCCAAGCATTCAGTGATCCAGGTGTGTAGCATTGAGTCATGGGTTTTCTTGTAATCTATCCAGGCTGTGCACAGGTTGGTGTGTTGCGACATGCAGTCTTGAGCAACTTTTTGTCAACCAGGAGTTGGTGTTTGGCTCTTATGGAATCTCTGCGAATGCCTTTCTGTGTGTTAATTATGAATTGATCCAAGTGCCAATGTTTTTTGGTTGCAATAATGCCTAAAATGAGCTTCAATGTTGTGGAGAGACTGGTCATTGGCCGATAGTGGGATGGGATTGCACCCTTTGAGGGATCCTTCTGGATCAGGATCGTTATCCATTCCATGAGCCATTCAGGGTGAGTTCCATCTCTTAGTAGCTGGTTCATTTGTACTGCCAGGCGATCATGGAGTGCAGTGAGTTCCTTCAGCCAGTACGCATGTATCATGTCAGGGCCCGGTGCTGTCCAGTTTTTCATACCTGAAGCTCTTTCTTGGATGTCTGCCACTCTGATGGTTACTTGATTCTGTTCAGGGAGGTTGCTGTTCTCTTTTCTCAGAGACCAGCCATTGAGCATTGCTGCTATGTGCTGTCTCTTTCTCCCACATACTTTTCCAGTTCTGTTCAGTTTCCAGCCTTGGTGGGTCTGCTCTGCTGTTTTGACCCTGCCACTAAGCGTACACTCTTGCAGGTTAAGTTGCGTACAGCCGGTTTATCCGTCTGACTTCATTGTCTCCTGAGTACTTTTATAGGCGTCTGCTCAAGGCCAGAAGCCTTTTTTTGGCAGGTATGGACACCTGGCTGTTTCTTCAAATGTATTCTATGTACTGCATCAAATTCATTTTAAGTTAGTCGTTTTTTTCAGATAAAAAAAACCTTGAATTATCATCGATATGTTATGGCTCCATGCCATGACATGTTTTATTTAGAGCATGGGAGACTGTATGCTCTTGCTTTAGCTGGGGATGCCTACCTGCAAGTTGTGGTTTCACTGTTATAGTGTTGGTTTTACTGTTCTACACGTTTGCTGTTATATCATGAGAGATTATATTGAACATCATATGTATCATTCTCTTGGCAGTTTCTTTAGGGAATACAGTTACAACTTGCAGGCGAGATATTGATCCCTACTACAAATTCCCAATTCCAGATCTGTCCATCAAACAACACTTAAACAGATTTCTCCTGAAAAAACACACAAAAGCATTGAAATTCAGAGCTTTTCACCACTCTTCTGAATACTGATTAGTTAAGCTTTTAAGGAAGTATTACTTAATGTCAATAATGTCACTGCGATAAATAAAGTAATTTAATCGAAAAAGCCTTTTTAAAAATTGTTTTAATGAAATCAAAAAAGGAAATAAATGAAGAAAATAGAAGAAAGAAGAAAATAAAGCTTGAAATAAGTTTTCTTTAAATATATTAATAAATATATTTTTAAAGTATTAATGTAAAATATTGTAGAATGTTTTTTTTTTTTCATATACTCATCTGTTAAAAATGTAGTTCTTTTTTAGCAAACACATGTGCTTCTATATTATATATTGTAAGAAGGAATTTTTTTACAGCTTGTGTGTTTTGGCACCCTGTGGTTATCCAAACATTCTCTACTCGAATAATATTATGGAATATGGATTATTTAATAATATCGGTAAAAATAACAGTGTATTTCAGGATACAAAAGGAAAAAGAATCCCCACAATTCTGAAAATGTACAATGAAGAGACAACAGTTCCATTAAAATTACTGCTTTACTCCAAAATATTTGCTGGACATCTTGAGAGTAGAAGACTTGAGATCTCAGACCTAAAATGTTGTTAAAGATTTTTGAAGGTTTTTGCCTCTGTTCTTTTCCATCTACCATGGTTTGTCTGTGGCCACCAGCTTTTAGTCTTCATCTTGGTTAACTTCTGGTAAAAAAAAATTCAGCGCTGATTTGAAAGGATCTGAAATATTAAAACTCCAAGAAGCAATTCCTAGAAAATGTATGACAATAGCTGATAATTTAACATACAATTGTGAACTTTTATTTAGATTTAAGCTCCTTCATTTGTTTAAAAATATTCACCTGCCATTTGCAGTGCCGTATATAAACCAGAGTGGTTGCAATCTTTAAACATATAGACAAGTAAAAGACAGCCAATAACAAAGTTTAACTGAGCTCACATTGGTCATAGAAGGTAATCCCTCCAAACAGCTTTTAGCCAAATGTGATGGTGCACAACCTACTGGTTTCGGCCCGCCAAAAATATCAAGGTTTTATGCCACTCTGGCAAAAATGTTCATGCATGTTTTTCTATGGGCATGCTGCGGTCAACGAATTGTGAAGAACACCTAACACATAAGGGTAAAGAAGGCGAGACGCAGGAATGTTGTACGGATTTTTCACTTCTTCAAACCCTCTCCCAAATCCTGCACATTGTGCGAGCAGCCCTTTAGTGCTGTTCGAGTGATGACTGCGAGCTCCTTCAGCACATTGCGTGTACAACCAGACTGTTAGAAATGAGGACATCTGAAAACTTTTACGGGAATCCTATGGGAACTTACGTATCACATGCACACTCCGTGTATGTGGCATTCATGTCCAGTCAAGTGGCCAGTATGCACACCTTACCAATAGTGTAGAATTAGGGCACTGTGGGACAGCATCACCCCTGGGAGGTCGACTTCTGATTGGAAGATTGTAGATTAAACATAGTCAAATTACAACAAACCAATGAATTAAATGCAGACAAATTTGGTGTGCCAGTCCCCTCCCAGAACTATCAGCACAAGGCATGTGAATAGACACCTCCTCTGAGGTAAAGTAAATCAGAGGTCAAGCCCCCAATGCTGACCTAGTTTCCACTCTATAATTAAATCTGAATAGAGCTACTTTTGTTGTGACTGGTAGTAAAGAGTAAAGTCAGTCAACAGCAGTTGGTGTTCAAGGACTTTTTTTGGGAAATGTGAAAAAGGGAGAACTGTCTCCTTGATATGCCAGATGTTTCCTCAGGAGCCTTTCCTGTTGCCTCAGGCAGCAAAACAAAGAAGCACAAAGACAAAGTTCATTGAATTACAATATTTCTTCTTCTCCAGCAGTTAACTTTAGGTTTTTTTTTTCTGATGGTAAAGTTACTGTTTTAGTTCTCAAACATTATTAATCTATTGTAAAAATGTGTGTTACACCTTTAGGGTTTCTCATTTTAGAGGACACCTAGACTCTTTCTGTCATTTCTGTTTTAGCAAAGTTTGGAGAGAGAAGCAGATACTTTTGTAAAGCCTTTCTGAGCTGTGTTCATGATATCTCATGAAAAAGTACTCTATTGCTGAAGGCCGCTGCCATCAATGAGTGACATTTCATGGTAGGATGCACAATAATATGTGTAAGGACCCAAGGTTCCCCACAGTGGATTGGAAGAGAATTGATGTTCTTGGATGTCACTTTAATGTTCTGGCTCATAAAGGTGTAACATGACAATGGTTGTTTTCTGTGTAACCTTTGTGAAAGACAAGCAGTTAAGCAGGTCAATGTCTGTCCATCTGTGAAAGTTTTATATTGCTTGTCATATGAACATGAGTTTGGTTTATCTGTTAGCCCCATTATGCCCAAAAATGGGTTTCCAATTCCTTATCTTTTCATATATAGGACCTACAAACAGTGAGTTACTTGCAAAGATGTAAAAATGTATTTTTTGAATTATTTTTTTACATATTTTACTACATTTAAAGCTGTTCTAACTTATCTTTATTCTACAACTTTTGAGAAGGTTTTGTCTCAAAAAGGGATAGGATCCAACAATAAGGAAACTATTATAAAAATTAGTCCAAATCATTTTTTTCATACTCTTGACTATATGAAAACTCAATTTAAGACTAGAAAAACTCAAATTGTAACTGTAATATTTGGTTCAATATTAAAGGTGCTATTTCAAAGTTCAAAAAATGCTGACACTTGCATTCATTTTCATTATTTTTTAAAGCAAAGTTAGGTTTATGTTTAGAGAATAATTGCTTGTTTTAGATATTATGAAGATTCATTAAGATGGGCCAACTTTATTCTCATTTTGTTCTAAAATGAGTCAATTCCTTTTTTACGCTTTTTTTTGTCATTGTAATCAATTAACTACAATTAGTTACATAAAATACAGACAATTTACTTAAAACCAGCAAAAAAAAAAAAGCTTATCATTTTAATTTAGGTTAAAGTAAGTAATTTGAAGTCATTCTAACAGTTAGCTCATAACTTAGTTTTTTTTTTCCATTTTTAATGCTTGTGTGAAACTTCTTGTTTCTAGATTTTGCAAACTTAGAAGATTTCTTGTTGAAGACTTTACTCTAATGAAAAGCAGGTTTTTGGTGTTTTTTACGTGCACTTGTAGCATTTTTCTGATGATGGAGGACATATACAGAAGAATTAAAGATTAAAAATGTGTTTCTGAGGATGTTCTTTTTCAAGTCATGATGAATCAAGAGCAGAAAAATACCCACCATTTGCAAAAGCTCAAGTTTGTGACACAGCAACTGCCATGGGCGGGCCAAAATCTCCTTTCTGATGCATCCAGTAGCAGAGAAATAGATGCAAGTACATCTTCATCTTTCTCGCCTGAGCTGGCATCTGCCTCAAAACTGTAGGCTACGGTTGGATGGCTATGATATTACTCACTGCTTATGTCGCACCACTAATGTTAGCTTGGGGTTGTGAGACGCTGTAAGCTAGCGGGAGAGCATGTGAGCAAAGGGATGATGCGACATCAATGGATGGTTATTTCCATGCCAACAGTTCTGCCCACAACTCAGAGGCAAATTTCTGATGAATTCCTTCCGCGCTGCAGAAAATGACACTGGATTATTTATTTTGGCTAAAAATGGCATTATAATAATTTAAAGACCACTGAGAACACTTTAATAATAAAAAATGTTGAAGTGGGACTTTAAGTGAAAATGACTTATTGCAATTTTACTTTGTAGTGATCTTCTAAAGATTAGTGTTCTTTTCTTATTTCTAAGCTTTATTTTTGAGCTAGCTCTTTTCGCAGTGTAATTAAAGTTTATTACGAGGAAATTTGCAAAAGGAAAACAACATGGTAGCATAATAGAAAACATTGGCAGACCATGCTTTTATTTATTTTACTTTTTTTTAGCAAGATGATTTTTTTTTTCAGTCATAATTTCTTCCAGCTTCTTTTACAAGTGACTTGTAAAAAAAAAAAAAAAAAAAAAAGTGAAATGTCTGAATTCTTGAGATTGCCCTGCAGCTCCAATGTCTCCCTCTCTCTCTAATAGCAAACTATTCATCCTGCCTGTCTTGAAGTTCTACCCTTAATGACATGTTTAAACACTGTGTTTGCAGTTTGCATTAGCATATTGAACACCACTGAAAAATGTGTCAACTTGATAAGAGTAATCATTCATACAGCAAACAGACTAACAACCTTTTCTCAGAGAAGGAGCTGAATGCAGCATATGGCTCCTGCGTTTTGCAATCTGTGATCATCATGCAACAGCAACCTCCGCGGTCATCTGTAAGAAAGGATGGATGAATGCGTTGTCGATTTTATTAAGCATTTTTCTCGACAAGTGTGCACAGCAGCATAGGACACACAGAGCTATAAGCATGAAATACTTACATTTACAGATGTGTGTTTTTGTTTCCACTCATACAGCTTTGCACACATGCACATCAACCTGCTAGATGCATGTATGCTCCATGTGCATCAGAGCAGCAGTTCATGTCAGATGCTGCACGCATAGGTGAGTTTTAGGACTGCAAGTACAAGAACTCCTCTCACTCCTCTCACTCTGCACCGGCTTTATAAATATAGCATCAATAGAGAACCTGTCTGGTGTTTTGTGTAAGGGGATTGAAGCATCTCCACCTGAAGACTCAGTGATCTTAGATGAACAGGATGTCATTCAGAGAGAAAGCAGAGCAGGGAGGGAAGGAGGATCTGCTGCCAAGTGCTGCAGCTGCTGCTGATGGCTTTTAGCTCTAAAGCACCTGTCCCTGCACTCTTTTGCACAAATCTGTCCTTTCATTAGCTTTGGATTACTATAGACACAAACATTTGACCTCTTTCTTCTAGTTCAGCTATTTATTTCCTTTTAGTTTGAACGTTTATCAAAAAAATGTGTTAAAGGTCTTCTTTTTTTTTTTAAGAAACCTAACATAAATCAGTTGATTTGTTAGGTCCCAGCTATTTTTTTCTTTTCAGAGAAACTGCAAATTTTAGTTGTTTTGTCTTTTTTAAAAAAAGTTTCCTTGAAATTGATTAAAAGGCTACATTCTTTACTTTTGATGAGAAACAATTTGTTCTGAACTCTATAAATGGAAGACAGAAAACATGTTTTTCATTGATGAATGAAATCTTGTGCAACCACATGCCAGTTAGTTATTTTTAAATTAAAGAATATAGGGAATTATGCCAGCTAGTTTAACAAGAAAAGCTGCTGAAGTCTGACTTTGGTTTTCCTAAGAGACTAGCTTTTGACTGTGCGCAGGTGGACCTATCAATCTAGAGTCTGTTTACATCTCTGCCAGATGTTAGACAGTGTGACCAAAAGCAACTTTGCTTTTTCTCTTTCTTTAACTTTTTTCAAAAGAACCTATGAGCCTCTAAAAAATATATTTAGAAAAAAAACCATCTGTGTCAATATGCTAACTTTGTGAAAAGTTTACAATGTTGGGTGATTGGAGTTGATTACAAATGTCTCAAAAATAGCTACCAGTCATTGACCAATTATAAAGAAAATATTGTCTGATTAAAAAAAAAAACAACAAATTACCAACATAAAGTACTATTTATTCACAAATAAAAAAGACATCAACACATGAAGTTAAGATAAATTATCAAGGTAATTAGATCACATTTAACATTTTTTGTACTTCTCCAGAACTCCCAAGGAATTATCCTTTTTTTACTACAGGAAAATGCAAACTCTATTGGATGTTAGAGACCCAATCATCAGATATCTATGTTCTTAGTATTTCTGTTGTGTTAATGATTTTTTTTTTTTGAATCGTCACGAATTAGGTGCAGATGAACAAATTGGAAAAAGCTTTTAGCAGTGACATTGGTGCCACAGTCAGCATCAATTTGTAGACAAATCCACGTATCTCTTCATTTTCTTCGTTCAAGCGGTCATCTGGCTCAAAACTACACCGCTGGATAGCTCAGAAGTTGTGCACCATTTTTGTTGCATCTGTAATGCTGTGACGTTTTGAGATAGTGGGGGAGTACACAAACAGATGGATGATGGGAAGTGAGGATGGGCTTACTCTACGCCAACAGCCCTGCTCACAGCTCAGGTACATTTGTAATTAACTCCTGATGCAAAGCATTAGGATTTCATTTTTGGAGGGTCTGGTTCTAAAAGATGAATTTCTTGCACTCCTGGACTTAGAGATACAAATGAAGATAAAAAGGATCATTATTTGTAAATTTAAGGTTTTACTACAAAAAGAAATGGGATTTTGAATTTAAAAAAAAAACATGAAAAAAAAGGAGAACGGATTTCATAATCTTAGTGGATAAAGTTGAAATCTAGAGATGAGAGATGAGGTTGGATTCACATTTTAAATAGAAGGAATGCACTAGAAGTGATGTGAAAACACAAGACAAGTAAACAGATCAAACACTGTGTGTCACTGAGCAAGACAAAACTCAAACCTTTGTGATGCCACACGACAGGACTGGGACAAAAACAAACCAATGTGTTTGCAGCCTTTGACCGCTGACTGCAGCTTTTTGTGGGCTTCAGATTGTCAGCTGAACAAGCATGACCTTTATCTAGTTTCCACAGAAATTTCTAGCTGAACTTTTACTGCTGCAACACTATCGTGTTAAAAGTTTTGATAATAGTTCAAGTGAGTCGGAAAAAAAAACACAACCGGAGAAGGAGAACACGTTCTCCCACTTGGCAGCTTTGAATAATCTGCATCTGAATGATCTGCTTCTGTGTAAATTGTTTCAAGAGATGTGATTTTAACAAAGAGACAGACAAGCAAATAAACAAACAAAAAACAGCCACAATCACTGAGGAACGACAAGTTGGAGAAGGAATGTTGCTTTTCTCAGGGGTTTGCGTTCTCTAGCCTGTGTGTCGTTCGGATGATGTGCTGTGCATGCTGATGTGTCTCATTGTCTTGTTGGAAGACTCAGCTAGAAATTCAAACAATCCTCCTGAAGATGGCAACTTCTGTTTCTGAACACCACAACAAAAAGTACAAGTTGTTTGTTTTTTTTGTTAAATTTCTTCCTGGCAGCTAAACCAAAAAAATATTGTTTTGATTGTGCCAGTTTAACCCTTCCATTGTAAGGGGAAATTCCAGACATAAAAACAGCAAAGCACTTTGATATGCTTTTCTGTTCTCTTTTTCTGGGTACCACTGTGTTCCCACTTGCTGTAATTCAATTACAGTGGACCTTGGCATGCCCAGGCAGTGCCCACGCAGAGCAGTGCCGAATGCCAGCCGGGAACATCCTGTCTTAGACGACAGGAACATCAGATGCGACAGATGGCTCATAAATCATGGAGGTGCGTGCATGGTGTCGATGGGAGGCCTTCCTCTGGAGAGCTCACTGTGAGCAGGTGGGCAGAGGGAGCATCAGCTCAGCAGCATGAGCCCTGGATGCATTACAACTGTGACTGGTTTACTGCTTGTTGTCACAAAAGGCAGATTCAGGAGGCAAAAGACAGAACTGCCTACAGCATGTCACACTGTTTGCTTTCCATCAGCAACCCCAGTCTCACCTTTCAGTATGTGGTTTCACAGTGTGGAAGAACGGCTCCGTATCTGCACTGAGTGGATCTGACTGGAGCCAAAACACAGTAACAAGCACACAAAAAATGTGTCAGATCTCACAAAAATGTGAAAGGTTGAGCGGAGGAGACAAGCCCTTGCATGACATCTACCGTTGGCAAAAAACAGGAAGTGGCTGTTCTAATCCTAGTTAACTGATAAATACAAACCCTAGATAAATTAAAAACCTGCATTTTTCCTTAAGAAAAATCAGAAAAAGGAACACGAGAAGCTACTGAATAAATGTGCAGCAGAGCTTGATGTTGTATTCACAGCGGGCTCTGCAATGTGCGTTCAAGCGACCACTTTTGATGAAAAGTCTATGTATATGCATGTATGCATGTATCTTCATTCAAACCTTTGGCATTTACACATCAACACGCAAGTTTTTGAGTCTGTTATGGGGTTTTACCTAAAAGACTCACATCCATTGAACGCGCCTTAAAACAGTTGAACTTTGACCAATCAGGGATTTGGTAGGAATGTATGGGTATAGCAGCCTTTTTTAAATACTGAAGTCCCAACTGTTTAAAACGTCATCACAGAGGAGAAATTCGTAATCGTGGTTTGTGCCTAGCTGGAATTATATGACGCCAAGTCTTTCATTTATCAGAATAGAGCTGTGAAAGAAAAGCCTGGAACAAGATTTGCACCGCTTCAACCTTTTGCACCAAGTCTTTTCTAACACCATCTGAACACCAGCTTTCAGCCCGTTTTTTGAACTGTGGTGTACGTAGCATTGAAAGTTGTGAAGGATGACAGTAAATGTCGTCCCTGATGTAATGGGAGAACCTGGGGCCATGGTCCCCCAAACTAAAAGAGTGGCCACAGCAGATTCCAGAAACAGCTACAATCAGTCGTGTGCACAGCACGGAGGGGGTGACCTGAACAGGTGCTGCAGGTTTTTGGGTTGCCAGGGCCCGTGGAGGGTTGTAGATAGGAGTGTCTTAGGGGGAGTGCAGATGTGTCTTGTACTTCCCTTGAGGCTTGTGCAGCCACCAAGAGGGATTTCATAAAAGTGGAACATATTGTTGTGCATGTGGTAAGTGTATCGAAGCATCTGTAAGGCAAGTGTAAGTTGCTCACACTTATGATATATGGATGAAGTTGTTGCACCGCTGCTCACAGCATGCCTGTAAAAGAATACGTTTGAACATTTTTGCTTTACGAGCTCACCGAGCAGTCTACGACCTCGTTATTTCCTTTGGGCAACCTATGTGCCCTGTAATGGTGTGCCCTTATGTATCCACCCATATGGGCAGTTGTGACTAAGGCTTAACATCTAAGGTACTTGGAGGCTTGCAGGCGTGTGCCTGGTGTCCCAGCATCTTCCCACAAGACACTCATCGGGACTAGCCAAGAAAGACTACACAAAATCGTCTCACTGTAGGTCCATCACTCGCAGGAAAGAACACCGAAGTCTTCAGAAGATGAACTCTTCTGGTTTTTCTCCATACTTTAACCCTTCAAAAACTGCTGGAGATCTTTTAGCTTCTGTAGGTGAATTAAGTAAATTTTATCTGATACCATATTAAGAAAAACCCCCTAATAAATGTTAACCAATTTAAATAACTGACAGCTTAAAATGTTTTTTTTGGGAAAAAAAAAGAACAGTTTTTGTTTGTGCACAATGTCCTCATCTCTCCACCCATAACCTTGTTCCCTCTGCTTCCATCCGTGAACTTGCTCCTCAGCAGAGATTCATTTCCCATCTATAGAGAGTTTATTAAGACACCACTGCATTAATTGATCCTGATATGCAATTAATTCACAGGAACAGTAATTTCCTTTTTGATCGCTAACTGCCTTGGCTTCTAATCAACGTTTTGCTTTGTGTTCACTCACATAAAAGAGAGCCGGCTCCCGCAAGCAGAAGGAAGAGTGCAGCAGGTGACAATATGCTTCATCAATAAAGAATGTTGCTCCTACGAATTGGAGCTTATTTATTTCATGTCATCCACTTGAAAAGCATGCGTGACTGTGGAAACACCCACTGAGACCAGCACACTCTCACCTAGAAATATTTCACCGTAATTTATCTTGATTTAGTTTCGCTATCTCATCTGAGCTTAATTTAAAAGCCATGATTTGCAACTAAGCCATTTTAATTAATCTTTGTCACATTCATTACTTTTGATTTATTCACTGAGAATATCAGCCAAATTCAGAGACATGAATGATAACAAAGCATAATATCACAAAATAAAACACAATTCATTCCCTAAACACAACACTGGCACATAGACCTCTTATATGTTCAAATGCTGGAGACGTGCAATGGCACAATCAAGCAGATAAAAATGTAAGCTTGAATTTGGGTTTTTGCTCCAAAACAAATAAGGATTAATAGCCTGACATTATCAGCAGGCAAGGAGCCAACCCTGCAGACAAGTTATAGTTATTTTATTTCATCAGACATCATTGTGCCTTGAAGCTTGGAGTTTTTTAAGAATATATAGCTAGCATGGCATGTTAATTACACCAGGGTCAAACTGAATTAACATATTATTCATATTTTGAGGGCTTATGCATGCGTGGTCATACCACTTTCTCCTAGTGTCAAATAAGTTAGCAGTAATTAAAGAAATTTGAGATTAGTGAGACAAATTTGGAGTTTTAACTCATTTGTTTGTTTGCCAAATAGTAATAACTTATTATGGTACATTAAGACAATGTAAACAATTAAAATGGGACCTAATTTAACCCCTATTAGTGCAGATACATTTAAAGATCCACTCTGATCTAATCATCTTTTGAACGATATTAAAAGCTTTCCCAGTGGACTTTTATCTATAATTATGCTGTTATGATTATTGACAAACTCAAAAACCAAAAACTATCATTTTCTAGGACATGTTTCTGCAAGTAGTAGTAGTTCTTTGGAAATTTGCCTCTGAATTGTGAAGCAACTCCACCCCCCTTCCCGTCTCATTGCTGAGAGCACTCTGTTTCCACCAGGGGGTGTGAAACACCAGGCCCCGAGGTGTCTTACGTGTTTTCCAACCAATCTGCCATTGACGCACCCAATTGGCTAAACACACCAAATCCAGGTAATCAGCAGCAGATTAGGCTAGATTTCTGGAAAATCAGCCTGGAGTTTGACTCCCCTTGTTTACACACTCTCCTGTTAGCTTATAGCTTCTCATACCCCCAACCTAACATTACTGGTGCAGCAACATGGTGAGCAATACCAGAGCAATGTAGCTGTACAGTTTTGAGCCAGATGCCAGCTCAGACGAGGAAAACAAAGACACACGTGGATCTAGTAATCTAAGAGTGGACGCATCAGAATGGAGCGGAGCAGGGATACAATCCTTTTTGAACTGCATTTTTCTGTGATTTACAAGGATTTGAATAAAGAAACACACACTAATTCAAATCTGAGCCTGATTTTTATTTTACATGGCCTCCATCATCAGAAAAATGCCACAAGAACATGTTAAAAAAACACCAAAAATGCAATCATTATTGGAGTGGGTCATTAATGAACTGATTAGTACAGTTGTGTGTTTTAGTCTTTTTTCCAGAAGCCCTATTGCTTATTATACTATCCACCCCTTGTCAGTTCAGGTTTCAAAAAAGAAGCAGGAACTTGGGAAAGGTTATGGCATCCTGGTGTTAACACCTGCTACATCAGCAGGATCACCTACACAGAAAGGCAGCATCAATGAAAAATTTAAATGATTTTAATTGGTGACAGAGAAAACCCTTTGATAAGTGGATATGTGTTTGGATGGACTGACTGACAGATGAATTGATGAATAAAACACTAACAGACTCCACCAGCAAGATTGATTCCTTCACAGATCAATACGTCTCATACTTACCTTGATGTGAAAGTGCAGGTATCGCCATTGTGAACCAGAGCACATAACTGCACTCTCTTGGGAACTGAAATGTTCTGCATTAACTCCTCTTGAAGCCAGTGTCGCTGGTTTTGCTCTCTCTGCCTGGCTTTTACTGGAATGTCTGTGTGCTGAACACCTCTCCGTCTTTACTCAAATTAAATCCCAGAAGAATCCCACATCAACACTTGCTTGAATTATTTGTGTGAAGTTTGTTATTCAGTTGTTAATGAAACACTACTGCACACTGCATCGTGAAGCCAAGTGCTGCACGCTGTCAAAGTCAGACTGTAACCTAGAATAGGAACATCAAAACTGCTCTAAACTCTCTGGTGACAGCTAATCACTTTCATAGATGAGGATGGAAATTCTGTTATGCAAACAAGCGTGTGTAGACATAGTTTCTGAGCCAGAATTAAAAAGATAATTTTAATATTTAGTATTTACTGGAGTGTTTGACAGCCAATCTGTCCATCAACTTCTTCCAAACTGAAATCTCAAGAGCAGTTTGGCATAACACATTTGTTAGGGGAATTTACTTTGCATAAAAAAAGAAAGGTCTCAGGTAATATATATATATAGATATATATCTATAAAGATATATATCTATATATCTATAGATACATAGATATCTATATATATAGATATGTTGGGCTGCTCAAAAAGACAAAATACCTGGACAATTCAAATACAAAATGTAGTCAAATTTAGTCTGAATATCTTTCAGAATTTCTGACATATTTTCAAGACATTTTTTCTTGTCTTGATGGTGATTTAAATAATACATCAGTTTTAACATGTTGTCAGTTCCATTATACCTCAAACATTTTTTTTTTTTTTTTGGACAAAAACTCAATTTTAAATATCGGTGAAGCAAAAATGGAAGTTAAATAGATTTAGATGGACTGAAATATTTAGCTTTATATATTTTACACTACTTTAAAAAAAAGTTTTCATATTAAAATTATAAAACAATTTTAAAGAATCTTTGAATCAAGTTTCCACATGGCACAACCATGAGACATTTTGAGAGTTATTATTGTGTTTTGTTTAACAACTTCAAAAATATTAACATTGATATTATTATCATACAACTATGTTAATATTACTATTATTAACAGTGTTTCATGTGAAGCAAGCCAAGTGAAAGCTTTTACAAAGCACAATTTGGCTAAAGTGACATAGCAAAAGCACTCATAGCATTTAATAATAATCATAATAATAATAATAATAATTGATTGATACATTTTTAAGTTATTCGTGGAGTTTTAAAAATGTGGAAGCAAATCAAATTAATCTTTTTTTTGTTGTGTACATGAAAATTCTATGTATCTGTGGAATCACCCACACAAGCGCTGTTTATGCAACTGTGATGATTTTTAAATTTAGACATTTGAAGAACACTTAGTAGGTCTGAGCCAATTTACCTGAGAAGAAATCCCTCTGCCTGCAGTAAGGGTACCTGCAGGAATCTATGAGCTTGTTGCATCTCATGCTGTAAGTTCCTATACCTCACCACCTATTTGGATTTCAAACAATATCAATCCATCAGTTGACTTTATAATTGCTTTGAATTCAGTCTTGATACAGTGTGATAGTGTTAAACTGTGATAAAGTGTAATGAATGAATATAAGGGACTTGACAAGATTCATTGACATGTTTTTCTTCTAAAACTTTTGCCCATAATTGATTGTTTTGAATTGATTTGCTTATTTCCAGTAACTCTGCAAAAAATAATGTTTGCATAATTTGAAGTTTGGCTTGAAATGATAAAAGGGGTTTTATTTAAGGTGTCAATCTTCATCCAAAGCTCTTTTCAAACGTTGAAAATTGTCATTCATTATTATACTTGTGTTTATGGTGTTTTTTTTTTTTTTCAATTTTATTTTATCAGTTTGAAATAAATTAATTCAGTAAAAAGAAGCATGCTGAAATCCCGCCCCCTTGTCCTGAGTGTGCCCTGTACTTGCTTTGTGATGGCAGGGTTATGTTTCCAGCCCTCCATGACTTTTCTAAGGATGAAGCAAGTATAAATAATAAATAGGTAATTGGTAGAGAAATTTCCTTTCATAATGGCATGTTTAAAGATGTGCAGGGGACTAACATAGAAACATGAATGCCTAAAATATAAAAGCCATAGCTGATTGGGAGACTGAAAATGTTTTAAGTGAGTCATTTCATGCTACCGTATGGTAAAATGGTAAGATTTATTCAAATGATTGGAGTCGACATTCACAGCAAACATTTCTGATTAAAAGAGTATTATTTTTGCTACAGAAAGACCTATTTTAAAAGTTTTCTATGTGCATCCCCAGCTCCACCTCAGGTTTTCCAGTAAAACAGTCTTTGTTGATAAAACCCGAATGCAAAGGCACCATTACAAACCTTCCTTTCATTCTCTGAACCTGAGGGAGGTCACCTGTAGCATTCACATTCACAGGAGAGCCGTGGCTCCTTTAACAAAAGTCTCTCAGAAGCCTCAGCCTCACGGAGGATTCGAATGGGTCAAGGAAAGGAATTCTCACTAGGTGAAATAAATCCCTCTGACCAAAAAAGGAAAGAATTCTTCAATAAGAAGAGCAGACAAAAAGGGCTTTTTATAGTCTCAAAAGGACAAGATGGTTCAATGGAGCTGATTTCTTTCATGGATGTTTCTTGCAAGTACTTCATGAAGGCATTAAACGAGGTGTCTTTTCTACTTTCTATTAAAGTAGACACAGTGTGTACTCTATTTCTCTATGCGATTTTGGAGGTCTTAATAAAATGGCAGCGAAATACGTTTGTCAAAATACTACTGAGGAGTGTTTCTACTTAATCTTTTGTAACCTGTGCGTACAGCAGTTCTTTTTGAGAGCTATACTGAACTTCTATATCCTTAATTTGTGTATGCTCTTGAGTTCACACTTTCTTCATTAAAGGGGTTTTTCCTGTAGGTAGTAAAATGTGCTTTTTTTTTTGTTTGTTTGTTTTGGCATTTGAACCCATGACCTGCTTTCTGACTATTGTAAGGAACTGTCTTATCATTGTGAATAGTAGCATTAATCTCCACAGTCGAGTTTGATTTTTAAAACAGCTATTAAATCACTGCTTGAACATCAGGGCTTAACATTCTATGATCTTTAGTTTGATTTGTCAAGCTTTTGTTAATGGAACTATCTATCAACTATCTTGTCCGTCTATATTCGTTCCTTAAAATTTTGTTATTTTAGTCCTTCCATTCATTCTTGATCTTTTTTCTGTTTGTCTTGTTTCTTCAGTCTGTCATATTAAAGACCCACTCCAGTGAAAATTGTGTTTTGGTTGTTTTTAACATGTTCTTGTGGCATTTTTTTTTGTGATGGAGGACATATATTAGGAAGCTTTCTGAGTATTTCTTTATTCAAATCATTATAAATTGGGGGCAGACAAAAAAATTTGATTTGGAAAAAGCTTGTAAATGTGCCCTACAAGTTACCACGACAACCCACAAGCTTTCTGCTCTGCTCCATTCCAATGCATCCACTTGCAGACAAATAAATGCATGTACGTCACGCTTTTCTTTGTCTGAGCGTGCATCTGGCTCAGCCAGATAGCTCCAATAGCCCCCACGATTTTTTGTTGCACCAGTAATGTTAGGTTGGGGGTGTGAGGGGCTTTAAGCTAGCAGGAAACAAAGGGATGATGGGAAATGGGGGCAGGTTTACTCAGGCCAGCAGTTCCGGCCACAGCTCTAAATTTCTAATGAACTACTGCCACTCGGCAGAAACTATGTCTTAAACTGAAGAGGATTTTTTATTTTGGCTAAAATCGGCATAATCATATTTGAAAGTTCACTGGGAACACAATAAAAATAGATCAACAGACAAACGGAGTAGGACTTCAACCTTTAAAACATCATATCTTCATTGTCGCAGTTTTGCAACTGTGTTTTCTTTGGTCCAGTTCAACATCAATAGCATTTCCTTCTGTTTTAAAAATCGTTTTGAACATGTTGCGTCTGACCCCACAAAAACTCATGATGATTATATTGAAGAATTATTGCTTTTTTCCAGCTGTGTCTACAGTAAAACAACATCAAAAAAACATGATAATAAAATGTTTTTTTTAGCGTTTAAATGTTTAATCATCAGTGGGCTGAGTTCACAACCGCAACAACAGAGATTTCCAGGCCATCCTGCCTGCCCAGTTGAGTTTTACTTTGGAGAAAACGATGCAAGCGAAAGCAATGCACTTTAACAAAGAAAGGCAGTTGACATTTCTATTTTATATATTTGGATGTAATTTGGAATGAATTATCATACACAGGCTTTCAAAGTAGCAGCGGTGATTAGGCTCCACTTTGGGCATTGTGGTGTTCACTCTGCAATCAAGGTCTGCTCTGTGTTTGTCTGCAGTCATGGCTTTTTCACTTTTCGGTCACACTGCTTTTTTCTTGTTTGATTCTACGAATATACCTCTGTGGAAGGCAAGATGTCATGCTAAATTGTTGATTTGAAGAGTCTTGAAGTGCTGTCTTTATGTCTGGATTAATTTGAAACAACAACTATGAGGAATCTGTAGTAAAACTGCATTAGAAACAACATTTCAATCTATTTCACAGTCATTCTGACTGGTTTATTGTCAAACTCTCAGAAAAAAAACCTTTCCTAGCATTAGCTTCCAAACAAATGAATGTACATTTCATTTCAGATTTATTTTTAAGATGAGGCACAGGTTGTGCGTGATACTAAAATAATCCCCGACATGATTAATTGCTTCCGAAATGTCCTTTTCAGCACATACAACTACAGTGTAGCATCAGGGAATGATGCATTGTTTCATTCCCTTTACTGCCACTTATAATGAGGAAGCCATGCTTCTTACAGTTGAAATGTCTGTCCCGGTTGTAATGAAACTTTTCGTTACGCTGCTCTATTTGGTTTATTATCAAAGAAAATGCAAACGGCCTTCTCGTCCATCTACCCCCAAAACGTGCAATCTTGTTGCCAAGTTCATGGTCAGTTTGATCTGCCCACGGTATCCGGTGTAAAAAGCAGATAAAGATTACTGGGCTAAGAGTTGATAGGTGGTGTTTCTTGTAATTTTTTTTTTTTTTGAACAGCAACCCTTGTGAGAGACATTTAGTGCAGGTCTCAAAGAAGCACTGACATGTCCTGTCAGCACAGATAAGGCTCTGCCCCTGCGAGGCGGCGCTCCTTCCTGGAGTGGATTTCTGCTGTTCTTGCAGTACTGTCTCTCCTCACCACAAGGATGCTGGCCAATTAAATAGCTCGAATCTGTGTTATGCACAACAACCAAATGACTGTTGACTGCTGAGAAAAAAATAACAGAGCAGGGTACCAAACTTCCTGTGAAAAGTATCGGCATGGGCTTCCAGATGGTCGACAAATCTGTTTTAAGCACCACAGGATAGCATGTGACAAATGCTGCAAATACACTAGACTAGTTGTATTTGGCATTTCAATCCAAACTAGAAAAAATGTGACTGGCAATGTTTTTAACCACCATTTTATACATATTTTGTATTTTTTTTAGGTTAATAAACATCAATGAAGTTCTTAAAAGCCTTCTTGTTACCAAAAAACTGAACAAAATCACAACTAATATAGTTTGTCATAATAATATTCCTGAGCACCCTTAGCATCATACTTTATTGCACTGAGTACAGTGGCACAAGGCACTTATCCAGTAGTAATGGGAGTATCAATATCCATCAAAATTTAGACACCCGTACATCATCGACTTGGGATGGACTACTTATTGAAAGTATTGATTACTAATGAATAAATGAGAAAATAAATGTACATGTGTCATTTCTAGATATTTTTGTTATTAGATGAGTTAGACTATAGTAGCAAAATCATAATGCGTGATGGGGAGGTATCGGGTGAATCTTCAAGATCTTGTGCCGCCGCCTGATTTTTTTTTTAAATCTTCGGCGTGTTGCAAGCAAGGTTGGGTGTTGCGGGTACGCGTAGTATGATAATGCAGCTAACGGTTTTAACATGACTAACAAGTATCATGTTGCAAATGAGTTCTAGATTTACTTTGAATGCATTTAATGAAATCTGACCGACTGAGAGACTTATCTCTGACTTTTTCGTCTTGCCTAATGCATCTTACAGATTTTAACTTTTTCTTAAAACGTCCGCCGCCACCACACAGCATGTATAAAAGCGACTGCCACCTCCCACTTACAAATGCTGCCACACGATCACTTGCCGAATTTGAAGACTAAGCTGAATTTAGGTCGCCGTGCTGTGGCATTTTTGGATATGTGACCATAGATTTATTTTGGGCCACCTTGTTAATCCTTAGGAACAACACAGCACGGCATGAGTAGGTGATTTTAGAAAGAACGGGTTTGTGTTTTTAATATTGCACATTAAAGTTGTTACCTGGCCTTTTTGTATTTGTTTGACGATCAAAAATAATATTCTTGAAAATAAATATTTACAAATAAATTATCAGCAATTTGTATCGGTGATTGGTATTAAATGTTTCATCCAAAAAGTAATCAGTATCCTAAAATTGTTGTGTCATCATTATTGTCTAAAGTTTAAAGAACTTTATAAAAAATAAAAAAAAATAAAAATTCTATTTCACACTTTTCTATCAAATCATTTGGGGTTTTTTTGTGATTTTGGCCTCAAAACTTTCTTTTGATTCTCAAAAATGTTCACGTTCTTGCCTTGAAATAAAAAATGAAACAATGGTATTGGCAAAGTAAAAATGTGATTCATACATTTAATAAAATACTGAAATGAAGGAGAAAGTGTGTGCAATGTTGTCCTTCTCCCTTTGCCTTTCAAGACAATAACATTAGAACTAACTCATGTTTCTCTGAACTTCTGTTGCATCTATTAAAAAAGACTATAGAAACTTTGATTGCTGCAAAACTGCCTCAAGTTCCTTGAAGATTTAAGCTGAATTAAAGACAACATTGTTTTTTCAGCATTTCTACTAAGTTGAGGACTGTTTAAGTGTGGTGCTTTTGTCATTTTGCTATGAAACAGTTCATTTTCTTTTCAGCTGTGAGTTCCTGTGCCAGGTATGGAGGCAGAAGAGCAGGTGGGTGCTGACAGACAGAGAGGGTTGCACAGACATGAACGGAGGAGAGAAGCCAGACCTGCCAAGCGTGCAGACTCAGCCAGTCCCCAAAATGCCCAACATATGGAGAACGGCAAAAAACAAAAACTCCACCAGTTTTCACCCGCCATCAATTCATCCTCCTCTGCTCCTGCCCTGCAGCAGCTGTGTGAAGGGAAACAAATGCGCAAAAGCTCTGACAAGTAAAAGAGAATTTGAATAACTATTTTTGTAACAATGGCAAGCATGTTCAGCATTCTCAGAAGACATGCAGAATCATCTTCCACTTCACACTGAGCTCCTTTGAAGAAAAAAAAAAACACATTTACATAAAAAGTGAATTAGGAGAGATTGTAAGCCGTAAATTCATCCCTTCTCCAAGATGCAGATGTAATACCTGCAGGAGCCTACTGACTTCTAAAGAGGACAAAAGGGTGTTGAAAAGTAAGTACTTTATTTATGATATATATTCCTCTTGATGCGATCAATACAGTCAATGTGCTGCCCTCTCCAGCTGCTGTCCAGCTATCATTAATGAGGCAGAGGCCAATTACCACTCAAAGCACCTTCCACTCTTTCATTAAAGGTGCAATCATTGTCTGCCGGTCTGCAGGAAGGACACAAAAGAAGAAGCGCTTGACCTTGAACGCTGTGAAAGTCTTATTCTCAATGGAGTTTTTAACACAAGAAAAAAAAATGATTCCGATTTCTTTGCAGGTGAAATTAGTATTTGTCAGGGTTTCAGTGTAATTGGGATGATGGAAGAATTGAGAGACATGACCGCAGTGGTACACATCACAGAATAATAGCCACCTGTCTTTTTCAACAATCATGTCATGTGAAAAACGAAGTTGTTTTGAATTGTGAGATTGCATAAATGTGCAAGAATAGAAAAATCTTTGAGCTGGTTCTATGTTGTCTTTGTCCTAATATTAAATGATCCTTTTCAGCACTGTAAACATTAATTGTTGCACTCATTTTATTTGTTCTGTCTTTGTTCCTTTTCTTTCTATAAAAAAACATAATTCTGGTAGAGTTCACTGATGTCGAAGAAATTTTGAGATGTGTACAACGCTCTGTCAAAATATTTATTTGGCTGCTATTGTGAATACACTAATGTGGCCAATGTGTATGATGTTTTTTTTATGTGTTACTGACAATGTTGGAAATTAGTGTAGTCTAAGTAACATTTGTTTTAATGGTAGCCTATCTGTCGTTTTTTTACTTACAAGTATACTTAAGGCCCACTTTTAGTTTACTCTAAATTTATGAAAGTTCACAATCACAGGTTTTTAAATATGAAATGACTGATACATTTCACAAAGACACACACATACCCACAAACATGAACCGACTTCATGCTAAAAACACGATGCCGGGAGTTCAGCTCTGATAAAAACGACACAAAGAACAAGAAAACAGAATGATTTGATTTGTTTTTTCCTGAAAAACACACATTTTATGTTTACAGGATTTCCAAGCTTGTTTCTTTTCTTCCACATTGTGTTCATTTTTAGATAATTTGATAGGATATATTTTATTTAGAGCAAAATCTGTTGGGATATTTATATGTTTTTTTATATAAAATGACATAAAAGTAAATACATTTTGAGTGTTTTTTTTCTTTTAACGTTTACTTTATTTTTTGTATAATTTTGACAGAAAATATTTTTATGGATAACAAAATATTTATAGTTCACAGGTTTGAATTGATTCATTCTTGAGTAATATTTCTGTCTGTTTTTATTTATATTTATATTTTTAAGTCACATTGTAAAGGTTTTTAGGCTTTTCAGTTTTTATGTTTTTAATAAATGTTTATTCTGTTCTGCTCACGACCTTTGGTGCGTTTTCAGCCTCCTTTATATATAAATATATCTATACATATATATATATATATATAGATCTATATATATATATATAGATCTATATATATGTATTTCATTCAAGAAAAACATAATCAAAACATAATGTAACATCCAGCTGAAAGGAGACGAAGCTGAGAATACTTTTCTGATGCAGATATTTAAACACACTGGACACTACACTAACATAAATAAATATAGAACCCTGTTGTATATTTTGGCTTTTCTGCCCCTTCTGAGACCCGCTCAAAGAGAAATGGGTTAGAATGGTTGAAGACTGCGGAATCCCAGAGATCCAAGAGGACCTGGTTGAAGACAAGATGGCTGCTGAAAATCCTTTGCCCGAAGAAATTTAGATCTCAAAACTATGAATTTTGCTTGTGATTTTGTGGCACAAAAATCACTCCATATATACATTTCATTATTGTTATTAGAGATCGGCAGATACTCAAAATCAAATGACTCGAATCAGGACCAAAAACGAGAACCTGAATGAGACATTCCTTGTACTGGTGTTAAGTTGTTTCCACATCCATTTTTGAATATTATAAAATCTCCCACCTTTATCATTTATTTTATCATTAAATGACAACCTTTAAATTACAGCTGTAACAATAACTCTGATGCGATTGCTGTTTTCTCTCCTCAATGCCACTCTGTTAAAATACTTCTAAAACCTGCACACTTCTGACTGATGTCTATTTTCATAAAGGTCACAAATAATCAAGTGCATTTGATTTGAAGCACCTGATTGTTACTTGTTCTCTCAAGGGTCATATTATTTTCTGAAGTATACTTTGCAAGTTGAACTATAGACCTGAAGGAGAGTAACTTTTATTAAGAGCATCTGCTCATCTTATTCCACGACCTTTATCTCCATTCATTCTTTCACTGTTCTGTGCAATGTAAATGTATAAGTCTCAATAACTACATTTAATTACATCTATGAATACGATCCAAACTAAGCTGCATGTTATATCAGATATTTGTTTCCCAACAGATATACAAACTGAAGCAAGCAGCTGATAATCAGACTATAGCAACCAGCTCAAACATACTTTTACTATTTTATTTACAACTCACTGAGAGCAAATCTAACGACACCTTCACTTGACGGCAAGGGTTCACCGTCTTCCTAGAAAACAAATATTTGATTGTCCTCTAAACCTTACCTGAAATTCCAGAGAATTTCACAGATTGCACAGACAGTTGCTTGCATAAGCATGATTGTACCCTCAGTTGGCAGTTGGTGTAATCAGTGCTCAAATGTGACACCACCATTACCGATACTGCAGTATTCATTGCTGATATTTTTGCACAAGAGAAATTGCGGTCACCATCTGTTATCCCCCACACAGATGTATCAAATGGCATTTTGTGGCTGGAAATACAATGTTAATTCATAGAATAGAATAGAATAGAATAGAATAGAACAGAACAGCATTTTTCCAGATATCCACACCATGGAAACATAAAACATACATAAGAATCAAAATACAAGTAAATCATAAACATAAAAACTTAAGGGCTTAAAAAAGTGTTCGTGTAAGTACCCCTAAATTGAGGATTGTTAATGAAGAGTGCTGAGCCTGATGTTGGTTAGAATGACTTAATTCTCTGAAGCATTAAGATGTTGCATAAAGCCATAAACAAGATTTCTTAAAATATTCATTGGAGTTTACATTTTGTAGATAAATATTTAAGATGCATTAAGACAAGAAAATTTCTGCAAAAATGTAAGCCTGGGCAGGAAATTTTGAGAAGATCTACTTTGTTTAATCCAATTCTTCTGTCACATTGCACCTTTGGGAGTGGGCAAAGTCACCTTGATAATATAACAGTAAGAACTGCTGATTTTAGTGGAAAGGCAACACCAGAAGGTATGAAAACAAAGTTTATTTGTAGCTAGTTTTTTGGATCTTTTGGTTGTGGCCATCTTGGCTCAATATGAAGTTATTGTACGCTTACTTTTGCAAATTTTGTGCAATATATGGGATGAACTTGCCTGTCAGTTGTTAGATAATACCGACTTAGATCATTCTGGAGCTGATGGTTTGTCTGTCACCTGTCAATCAAAAGATCATGCCCATTATGTGCAATTCTTATTTAAAGCTATGTTTACACCGAATTCGATTAGAGTGTTAGGGGCATCCAGTTTCAATGTTAGGTCAATGTAAAGATCAATCAATCAATCAATCAATCTTTATTTGTATAGCACTTTTCATATAAAACATAACACAAAGTGCTTTACACAAAATAAAAATAAATAAAACAAAATAATGGTACTAAATGAGCAAATAAAAACAAACAATAATATAAAAATAAGTATAAATTAACATAAAGTCCCCTCCCTCAGATCTGTACACAACCCCCACCCCTTTCAGTCCTCCTACCCCCTAACTGATGGAGATTGGCAATGAGAAACAGGCTGAGCATGACAGTTTGTTTTTAGAAACGCAAATAGTTGGGACCTCTCTCTCCGTGAGTAGCGGCACAGCCAACCAAATGCAGCGACACAAGCAGGGACCCGCCTCACCACAGCTAGGAAGCGATGCAGTTCCCCATCCAGAGCCGCCGCAGCTGAACGGCAGCCGACCCATAGAGAGAGAGAACCCAACTGAGGAAGCACTGGAAACAAAATAAAATAAAATTAAAAACTAAACATTGCTAAAAGCTAAAAAACCAACAATAAAACATTATGAGGAATTTAAAATAAATTAATAGTTTATTGTAAATTTATAAAACATTATAAAATAGATAATAGATAAATAGGTAAAAGATACAAATTAAAAATTATTTAAACGCCAGGTTAAAAAGGTGGGTCTTGAGCCTTTTCTTAAAAACATCTATGCTCTCTGCAGCTCTTAGATCCTCTGGCAGACCGTTCCACAAACGAGGGCCATAATACTGAAAGGATGCCTCTCCATAAGTTTTGGTTTTTACTGCTGGAATGGTTAGAAGACGAGTGCCAGAGGATCTCAGGGTCCGCGAGGGTTCATATTTAACTAAAAGGTCAGACAGATAAGAAGGCGCAAGACCGTTAAGACATTTAAAAACCATTAAAAGTATCTTAAAATCAATCCTGAAGCTTATGGGGAGCCAATGCAGGGATTTTAAAATTGGAGTGATATGGGCCTGTCGCCTGGTCTTAGTAAGAAGTCTTGCAGCAGAATTTTGGAGAAGCTGAAGATTCTTAAGGTTAGTCTTTGGAAGACCGGCAAGCAGGGCATTACAATAATCTATTCTACTTGTGATAAAAGCATGCATCAGCATCTCCATGTTAGCGAGAGAGAGTAGTGGGCGGACTCTAGCCAAGTTTCTAAGATGATAAAAACACGTTTTAACCACATGTTTAATATGTGGGATGAAAGTTAGCTTAGAGTCAAAAATAACGCCAAGGTTTCTTACCGTTTCTGAATAATCTAATGAAAGTTCTTTTAACTTCAAAAACTGTTTCTCTCTCTTAGCTTCAGGACCAATAATTAAAATTTCAGTTTTCTCCTGGTTGAGCTGCAGAAAATTATTTGCCATCCAGGATTTTACCTCTAAAATACAGTTAAAAAGTGCTTCTATTGGCCCTGTGTCATCAGGAGACATAGCTATGTACAGCTGGGTATCATCAGCATAGCTATGAAAGCTGATGTTGTGCCTCCTGATGACATTCCCTAGAGGAAGCATATAGATGTTAAAAAGTAAGGGGCCAAGTATGGAGCCTTGAGGCACACCACATTTAATTTTGTGGATCCTAGAAAAGTAAGTGTCCATATTTACCATAAAGTGTCTCTCCGTGAGATAGGATTTGAACCACTTGAGAACCGTCCCTGATATGCCAAGACTTTTGAGTCTGTTCAACAGGATCAGGTGATCAACAGTATCAAAAGCAGCACTTAGATCTAGTAGGACTAATACTGAGATCTGACCTGAATCCAAGGCACACCTGATGTCATTAACTATCTTTAACAGGGCTGTTTCAGTGCTGTGGTTTGTTCTAAATCCAGACTGGTTTGTCTCAAAGATGTTGTTTTGTACGAGAAACTCATTCAGTTGAATAAAAACAAGTTTTTCTAAAACCTTGCTTAAAAATGGTAAGTTAGACACTGGTCTGTAGTTATTAAAAACTGAGGGGTCTAAGTTATTTTTCTTAAGTCGTGGTTTTACAACGGCAGTTTTAAAGGCAGCTGGGAAAATTCCCGTCTGAAGAGAGTAGTTCATTATATTTAAAATCTCACTCTCAAAAGACCCATAAAATGTTTTAAAAAGGGATGTGGGGATGGGATCTAGAAAGCAGGTTGTTGGGTTAACTTGGGAGAAAACTCGACCAAGTGTTGCTGCTTCAACCAGGTCAAAACTGTCCAGTGCTTCCCCGTGTAATATCAAGCCATCATTTTCAGTAAAAAGGCTTTTTTGTTCATTTAAGATACTGGATCTGACAGAATCTATTTTGCTCCTGAAGTGGTCAACAAACTCTTCACACAATGACATGGTAGCTGGCATTGTGTTTGTATTTAGGTCAGGGTTGATCAAAGATTCAATTGTGGAGAAGAGGACTCTGGGATTGTTTTTATTCTCAGAGATGATCTTTGCAAAGTATGCGTTCCTGGTTTGTTTCACGGATTGATTATATAGTTTCAGTTGATTTTGGTATAATTGGTAGTTTATTTCAAGTTTCTGTTTTCTCCAACGTCTTTCAGCGGATCTACATTGTCTCTTCAATTGTTTCATTCCTTCAGTTCTCCATGGGGGTGTGGGTTTAATTCTTATCTTTTTAGACTTAAGTGGAGCAACTGAATCAAGACTGGATTTTAATTTGCTGTTAAAACTTTCTACGATTAGGTCACAGGGGGCTGGTAAGACGAGTGGAGCGTTAATACAAACAGTTGAAATAAATTTTTCGCCCACTTCAGGAGTTAAGTAGCGCTTCTTCACCGTTCTCACAGAGGTCTGTTGTTTTATAAAACCAGTGATGTTAAAAAGCACACAGTAATGATCAGATACAGCCAGATCCACAACAGTGGACACACTTGTTGACAAACCATGACTGATGACCAGGTCAAGAGTGTGCCCCCTGTTGTGAGTTGGCTGCATGACATGTTGTTGAAAATCCAGAGAAGCAAGTAATTCCATAAACTGAGTAGCGCAATGGTCCGACTCCTTGTCTACATGCAGGTTAAAATCACCAGTTATTAAAATCATGTTAAAGGAAATGTGGACAGACGCAAGGAACTCAGAAAACTCCTCAATAAAACCAGTGTTTGGTTTTGGTGGTCTATATACTGTGATGCATAAAACTGGAGGGCTGTTAAAAACAAGGGCATGGTGTTCAAAGCTGGGGTACTGATCTAAAGTAATTTGCTTTACTGCAAAGGAGTTGGATATAATGGATGCAGTACCACCACCCTTTTTTCCCTCCCTGGTTGAAAAAACAAAACTAAAATTTGGTGGGGAGGCCTCTGTGAGAACAGTGGATGCGTCTGTGCTCAGCCATGTTTCAGTTAAAAAGAGAGCATCAATGTCATAATCTAAAATAAAATCATTCATAATAAAAGTCTTGTTGGACAAGGACCGAGCATTAAAAAGTGCCATGTTAAAAGATGGTGGTGGATTGTTTATTGTTGAAACTGCTTCTTCCTTTAGTGGGCAGAGGCAGCGCATGTTTGGTTTCCTCCCAACACGACTCCCAATGCGACTTGAGTGTTGGGTGTAATGCATTGGTCTGGCATCAGCGTGATTTGAATGTCACGGTGCGATTTGGGCAGTGGGTGCAGAGTTAAAAAAATAGAACTTTGGGCATGTGAAGTGTTCAACGACTTGATCAGCAGGTGGAGTACAAATCCAATATGGAGGATCGATCCAAGCGTGCTCATCCTGAACTACCATCCATCCATTCATTTTCTGAACCACTGTATCCCTTTTGGAGCCACGGGGTTGCCATTCACACACCAGTAGAGCCACACTGGAGGCAGGGAGGGTGAAGTATCTTGCCCAAGGACACAGCAATGGTTGACTGGGGGGAGCAGGGATCAAACCACCAACAATTGGAACATCGGCCGACCTTTTAGCCACCTGAGCCACTGCTGCCTCTTGTTTGCCTACATGTCCTCTAATTTTATTCTTATTTTTGCCCCTCTGTTGCAATGCGGGACAGCAAGTCATCATTCGGGGTGAATGCAGCTTTAAACGTGATGTAAGTTGTTGATGTTAAAAAATGTATTAATAGTGCAATTCTGATAGAATTCAAATCCCACTTTTGAGTTGCTTGTAAGTTTAGCTGTTTACGTGTCTGAGGAGTTGTGGAACGCCATCAGAGTAGGCTGCCAGATATTACAGGAGTGGCTTGCATTTCCTGGGCAGCAGAAGTGAAGATGACAGCACCGCTGATTCATCATTGCTTTTCTCTTCCTTCCTTTTGAGTAGTCTACTTGAGTTTATTAGCCTGTGTAGATCCAGACATAATTAGTCCCTGAAACAGAACACAGCTCCAGGAGATGGTTTGGGACAGCACCATGTAAAGTGGAATCCACAACACCACAATGAAGCCTGACAGATGACTGTGTCCCCAACAAGCAAGTGAACCCACACAGGATTCAGCCACATTGGGTATTCTTTTGGGATATCACAGGGAATATTTGCTGACGGTTCCCTTTTCCTAATTGCTATGGAATTCAAAAGAGTCATCCCAGCCGTGTCATTGTTAATTATATTTCAGACCTGCCAGCGCTTTGTTATTGCATATTTTTCTCATTCTGGAGAGCCTGGAGAGAAGGACAGACTGTAAGTAACGGTCCACATACGCTCAGTTAAAACACATTAAAGGCAGACCCCAGAAAAGCCCAAATCGATTGTTTGGTTTTTTTTTGTTTCTTTGGGCTTTTCTTTTTTAGAATTGCAGAATCAGCATGCCTGGCGCAGTCAACATTGTAATGAATGCTGCATGAACAAAAGATAATATGAAAGCTTTTCTGATCTGGTAATGCATAAGCAGTATTTCCTTCGTTCTATGTGCACGCAGTCAAACTGTGTCACTATCATTTTTACATTTCCCCCTCTTTCTTTTCAGAGAAGGTTGTTGCTCTTTTCCTATATTTCACAGCTGATCATGTTTGAGTAAAGAGTTGAGCACAGAACAGTGTTTGAATGTTTTCATACATGCGTGAGTTTTCTCCAGGGGCTTTGGTTTCCTCCCACAGTCCAAAAACATGCGTCATAGGTTAATTGGTGTCTTTAAAAATCCCCCTAGGTGTCTATATGATATGAGTGTGTGGCCCTGCAACAGACTGGCAACCTGCTAAAGTTGCACCACATCTTTGCGCAACAGTAGTTGGGTTGGATCCAGCATCCCCATGACTATTTTTATAAGATTAAAAAAAAATAGTTGCAAATTCAAACATTCGAAACTGGTCCTGAAAATGTATGGATGGATGGTGTCAAAGCAGTTGGCTGGCACTATTTTTGGTTAGTTTTACAGATCAAAGTCATGGATATTTGAGCATGCACAATGACGGATGTAAACATTTTGCTTTAATTGTTGTAATTGTGTCTGAAAATCTATATGACCTTCACCTACCTTTAAACAATTTTTGATGCCTAAAATGTATTCATTCTGGTCCTTTTTAGACAGATTTGTACTTATTTTGATGCTTCATTGTGTGAATGCTGAGACAGCATTTACACCATTTTTCAACAAAAAACTTTGCCCTCTACAAAACAAAAAAGAATGCCTTAAGAATGCCTTCAGCTCAGAAATCATTCAACTTTTAAACTATTTTTAAACTATTCAGCAGACTTTGGGCTCTTGAACTTGTGTTTTTCTTTTTAAAACTCCTTACGGTTTTTGAGATATCGAAGTTCAAAGTCGACATGTCATCTTTAAATCTTTAAACATGTCATTCTGCTCAAACTCTGCCACAGTGTACCTCACAAAAAAAGTTTTTACATCAAAACAATAGTCATTTTTTCCTAGCTTTCAGACGATACAACTTTGAAAATCTTGAGGCACAGAGTTTTCTCACAGCTGTCCCAAATTTTAGTAAAAGATGATAATGTCTTCTATTGATCATACTACATTTTTTAAGGAAAACGTTCTTGTTTACTTCTCGTTTCTAACTTACAATTACTGCAGAACTCCTGGGCCTAAAATCATGAAAATCCTACTAGTTGTAGTCCATCATCTCTGGATCAACACACTTTTTTCATTTTTATGCAGGAAATAAATGGTTTAAAAGATATGAGCATTTGTTTGAGCCATGTCAAAACTTAATTTCAAAGAAATAAAAACACACCCCCCACCACCACCACCACCACCACCCACTTATCCTGTCTCCGGAAGGAGTCGTTTCCATGGCGACTGCAGCACTGTTTTACACACACGCAATACCACACACATTGTAGGATTGATTCCACAGTTCATCTGACCCTTTCAAAGACAAACCTATGTTCCTTTATCACTGTTGACTTTGAAGACCAGCTCAGAAACTGGAAGGTTGTGAGTTCAAATCCAGGATGTCATGCCAAATATTCTTAGAATGGGACCCAGTGCCTCCATGCTTGACACGCAACTTAAAAGGTGTTGTGTTGGGCTAAACCTCCAAAGGCTTCTTTAGGGAATGGCTGTGCCTGCAGCTCACCACTTCCCCAGGGGATGGGTCAAATGCAGATCACAAAGTTAATGCACAAAGAAATTAAGATTGTTTAAGTCTATTGAACTTCTTACAGTTTTGTAATGTAACTTGGCGTCTGCTGAGTTTTTTTCTTTCTTTTTTTTTTTTTTTTGTAGCTATTTTAGCTTTTATTTTAGCAAAATGCTAGCTGTTTTGGCTAAATTTGACTTTTTTCCAGTTTCTTATGCTAATTTGGAGTTTAGTCAATTAGCTGCCTGTTTGTGACATAATATTGTATGACAAGTATCATAAGACATAAGACAAAGACTACAAGAACATGTTAAAAACACAACTTTCATTGGAGTGGGTCTTTAATAGGTTCTGACATCCTTTTCCTCAATATAAAGGACACTAAAGAACTAAAACTTGCAAAAGTGATGCAACCCAACACCACATACAAACCGGATGAAATTATAGTTGCTGGCATGTTTTAGCAAGGAACTATCACAGGCATTCATCAGACTCTCTTTCTTATAAAAAAAATGATTTTTTTAATGCTTGAGCTTAACTCTCTCATAAACTCATAGGCCATTCCCATTTTACTGAAATGAATAAAACAAATGTGAGCAAATTCAAAATTTCAAAGCTGCTTCTGTTATGCTTGCTAATGAGTGCAACAGCAAACTGCATTGGAGATGACATGTTCTGCATATGTTTCCACTCCGTCTTACTCGCGCTTGTGAACACAAACGCCCACACTCAATCTCTGCAAAAGACGCTCGTACCAACATTGTTTACTGATATGCGGATTGAGCTTAAGTGTGGAAGGCTGAGCGTTTTAATCTAAACAGTAAACACTCCTAATTGGATTGTAGGCTTTGAAGTGAAACCTCTGAGGACTATATAATATCAAGCCTAATTGATTCTGGTATTTATTTACCCAAGTTTGGAAAATTATTCCAAAAACAAAATGTAAGTGATTTCATCATAGGTTTAATCTCAGGAAATAACATGACATCTTTTAGTTGAAATAAACATCCAAACACAATTTTGAGGTGTCTGAGTTCATTTTGAAGTCTAGTGAGGAAGCACAGTCTGACTTCACTGACTTCCTGCTCATCACAAGTGAGCCCCAGAGGACGTGATGGCAACAAATTGAAGGATCTCACCATCACCCCCAGGTAGAGAGGTGGGGCACTGATTCTTTAAAGTACCACCTAAATCCAGAAAAAGCATGTCAAGCAATTTAACCTCATCCACATCAGTTGGAAGCCTGCTTCTGTGTTCCTCAAAAGGGACAAGAAATACTCTCACTTTACTATATCACCTACTTTCATCACACTATGCCCTGTTTAAAAGTGTCCATCTGCTCCAGTCGTCTGCTTCAGTTTGTTCTACAGATGTCCACAACAGTTCTGCAGAAAATACAATAATAGTCCAAATTTGGCTGATTAAGGTTGCTAACATTTATGGGCATACGTGAAGAAACATGATCCATTATGCAGAACCAGTGTCCCCATCTCTGCTTTTGCATTAACTGCAGTTTGAAATCTATTAGTTGCCACACCACCCTGGAAATGAAGCTCCAGCCTATTAATTACCAAAGTATGGGTTCTGGGTAAAGTTGAACATTGAATTCCAGAACTGAATCAAGCTCCTGTTTGGCTTGTCCTCCATGACAGAAATGGTTTAGGTGAAAAATTAAATGCGTCCTCCAGCCTCAGCAGCATTATTGTTGCCACTCCCACCTTTGAGGGTCCACCTATTCCAGAAGTGTCCAAATCCAGGCCTTAAGGGCCGACCTCGTGCTGCTGTCTCTGTCTCATCTGTTTCAGAGGCAGGTTGGTTAGAAAACATGTAGGATACTGGCCCTCGATGCCTGGATTTGGACACCCCTGACCTAGTCTTTTAAACCTTTTATAACAGAAAAGGTTGTCTGACACAACGTGAAATTAGCACTGTGTGTGTTTATGAAAAGAGAGCCAACCTTTTGCAATGCTCCAACAAATCCACTGCAGTCTCTGAACCTTAAAATGAAAGAGGTCAAGCTTAATGAGATAATTTAAGAGTTGTGAGGATAATCATTAAAAAAATGGCAGGCCAGTCAAAACCCTTTTAGGTCCACTGGAAAGTTTAATTAGCTACCTGATCTAAAGGGATGTTATGGAAATGCAAAACAGATCATATTTAAACTTTTGCTGTATTTTTGGAAGAAATCGTTGGCAAATATAATCCAAATTGTGCTTAAATCCTGTTTTCTTTATGAAAAAAAAAAAAAAAAAAAAAAAAAAAAACACAGCCACTTCCACACTGAGGTTAGAAAGCATTTATTTTTGCTAAATCCCGCTGTTTGCATGCGTTCAAATCATTTTTAGTAATGAGCCAATTTGCCAGTGGCTGACTGATTCAGTGGTTGGACTTGGTCTCCATGACAACCAGCTGTATCTAATTAGTAAATCAAGCCGGTGGGTGCAAAGAAAATGTAAAAGGAGGAGGTGAGTTGAGGAACTTTACTGGTGTAACTGCAGACATGTGTGTAGCTCTGGTGGTCTTGCTCAGGTATTATAGCCATAGAGGTGATTTATGGCCAAATCTTTCAACGAAATATATATTTATATGGAAAATGTTTGTTTTTCTTGCTGCAGTGTTGCCGTACTCCATTCTGCATCAGCTGGAGGTGCTTATTGTTCTAAAACTGCAGCAGGTGTGTGCGTGGTGTCTCTCTTCTTAGTTTTGGGTGAAAAACAAAAGTTCAGTATTTAATCAACTATTTCTTTTGTTGTAGCCCGTGCAGCTGCTTTGGGTTTGGAGTATCCTGGACAACATGGTGCCCCTGATCTTTCTGAAGCTCATCTGACGTACCCAAGAAGTTTCAACTATGAAGTGGCTGCAGCTGAGCCCAACTGGGCTTTCTACCAACAAAGCCTGCCAGGAGGAAGGTCTTCTACGGACAACATTTACCCTAGAAGCTCTAGTGGATTCCATTTGAGCCATGGGATGTATCCAGAAGTCCCAAGTGACTATACCACTGACCACGTGTTCAACTTTCCTAAAGCAACGCTATCTGACTACCCTGGGCCACATTTTAGGGAGGTCAAGCATGTTGCCTCACCAGCGCAGGGCTCATCCTTTGGCATGCCTGAGCTGATGTTTTGGTCTCCCCGAGGTTTTAGCCAGCCACACTCGCATGTCTCCAGCAAACAGCCTCTTGCTGTTGATGAAATTGGCCCAATTGTATATGACATGTCTCTGGGTGGACTGGCCCAACCCCGAAGTGCAGGACATGCAGTTGACCAAAGTGATTTTGCTGATGCTGGCTTTGAAAGTGGCGCTGTCGAACCTCGAGGGTATCGTCACCTCAAGAAGCTCAGACATCTTCCACCTGCTTGGAAGATTCTTGAACTTCCTGCAAACCTGTACAAAAAGGTTTACTCTTTGCCATTTGTTCGGGGTAAAGCTTATGTTAATAGAATGTAGTTGACTTGTCTGTAAGCCTGCAGCTGCCATGTTTGTCTCTTGCCATAAAAGTCTTTAAAGATTATTTGGGGGGGGGCTGTAAGTAAAGGCAATTTACTGATTCCTCAATTGTAACTCTAAAAAGGTCACATGCAGTGCAAATAAATATTTCTAATTCAGTTTTACTTTCATGTATATTTCTTGCAGTTTGGATGTTGCTACAGTGCCATCTGCTGGTTCTAACAGATTGTGGGGTTTCTGCACAAATGTTGCTAGGCAGAGGGTTTGCCTGTGCCAAATTTAAATTTTGCTGAAATGGAAAAGAATACAGTTAACATGGTTTGGGATGTCATTAGAAATATAAACTCTGTAGTAAAGTGTCAGGGGCGAAAAAAAACAAAACATGCATCTTACACCAACATATGAAATTAGGTCAGTTTCAAATGGTGCATACAGTTTCCGGTTAGTGACTTTTTTTTTTTTTTTTTTTTTTTTTTTTCTTCCCCCTCTCCCCCGCCATCAGTTGCCAATTTCCTGAGAACACCATCCTTGTGATAAACTGTTTTAAACAAAGTCTTGAGCTATGCTATTAATGTAAAAGTTTCCTTGTCAAATCACCATTTAATTTGACTTATCAAACTGTATCAAGAGGACCGTGAACCCTATAATTCAGCAATACTGACATTTGTCCAAGCTTGGAAAATGTGTATTTCCTTAAGTTTTCACTGCCCCTCATCTTGTCCCACTCAGGGAGCCTTCTGTAGCTTGCTAGCTCAACTGACCTGTGGTAAGGGGGAAATCAATAGTCAATTCCATTTTGCAGCTCGCCTGTGACAGGTACCAGATAGGGGTGGACTGGGTGCATGTAAGGAGCAGAAGCGTGAGTCTGAGTTTATCGGACGCTCTCCTCTTTTTCTTTCACAAGCACCTGGTGCGGCACACATCAGTGTGAGGTTGATTCGCTTTTGGTGGACTAACTTGAAAGTAACATCAAGCAGTGGGAACGATAAACACATTTTTTTAAACCAAAACCAGTGGACTTACAGATGATTTCAAAGACAATAGTCCCTCTTATCACATATTTACGAGAAAATGCTCATGTCTTAGAGACTAAGACTTGAACGGTGTGCAAATAGATGGCAGCCATGATGTTTTGTGTTATCAGCAGTAATCACAAACCTGTGAGTGTGGTTAGGCTAGTTTCAGAAACCTTTAACAAATGTATGTTCTTGCACAGCGGCAGTAGACCTATCAAATTCCATTTAAATGATTGAGCAAAGGAGACCATTAGCTAAAAAGAAGACTAAACCTCTATAACTTTAAAAAACAAAACACAATATGTAGTTATAAGCCATAATCTTGAGCATATGATCTTGCGAGTCCTGCTTAGGGACAGAATTCAGACTCGTATTTCTGTAGAATGCACTCTGAGACCTCAGTTAATTTGTTTATAGAAAAAAAACTCTTTATTCTACAGCTCGTGACTTTTACAATGGAAATCTGCTGTTCCTTTTAGTCAGTAGGTGATTGGTTTTTCCAGGTGCATTTTCATTCAATTGTTTTATAAAATAGAATTTGTGCTTTTCTTATACATCTTTTCAATAGTTCCACTTTAAATTACCCTTTAAACATTGTTGTGTCTGATACCCCGTTTTACGAGAACTCTCTGCACGCATGTTCAGATGTGCAAGAACTTCTGGTTAAGACATTTTCAGTATTGCAGTCATGTCTAAAATAAAATGTAAGTAAACAAATTATTAGTATTTTAAATTATTGGAAAAAAAATATGGCTAATTTTTATCATATTTGATAAGACCCCGGAAGTGTGGTGGTATTTAAAAGATGCAAGTGCATGCTGTGTCACATGTTGATCAATCAGCGTTCAGATGGATCAAATTAAAATATTCCTTTTTCAGTTTGTATGAAAAGGTTCAGGGCAATCTTAGCCTTTTCAGAAGCTATAAAGTGTTTTGAAAATATCCAGTGCACATCGTCAAGCCTTCTGTTGAGGTACTTTAACTGGGGTCTGGAGCTACACTGCAGTCTGTTGACATAGTGGTGCAGATGCAACGCAAAATACAAAAAACACCAGAGCATGTTGTCATTAAACAAAAGATTGCCATAGGGGTGGAAATTCAGAAACTCCAGAAGGATGTGGTCCATATTGATGTTTTCTGTTTTGTTTTTTGCTTTTTTTTTTTTTTGGTTGGGTGTGGAAGTTCATCCAAGCTAAAAACAAGTGAACTTCGACGTGTTTTTTGCACCGTGAAAACAAAGTCATCTCAAACTCTTCATGTCTCAGAGGATATGTTACTTGGTGCATTTCATGACAGAGTACTGAAAAACTGACCGCTAAAGGAGAAGTTGACTGGAAAAAAGTCTAAGCCTCTTTTCTCTGAAAAGATGCCAATAATTCCTATGTGCTGTCTCGCATGTTTGTTTCTGTCTTCTTCGTGCTGTCAACGATTTGTCAGATTCAAATCTAGGACTTCTTTAAGTTAATAGCCCACTTCTGAAAAATATTGAATTCAGTATCAAACAGGCAAAGTTTGTATCAACAAGTAAGACATAGACATTGAAAATTAAAACCATAACCTGATTTCAAATCATTTATCCTGAGTGAGTCAACCCAGCTACTGTAGGGCGAAGGTGGGGTACACCCTGAATTATGAGATTGATAGATACATTTACAAATTATCAGACTGACCTGGCCTCAAATTAAATAGGTTGCCAGTCTGTTGCACACTCACGCAGACATTCACACCTAGGGGCAGTTTAGAGACACTAATCAACCTGATTTTAAATCATCAAATTGCAAATTCATGTGAATTTCCAAACTGACTAATTGACACCATAATGAATAATTTGGGGTTGGCCACACTGTTAATATGAGGGGGAATCTAAAGGGGAGACAGGCTTTTATTAAGTACAGCGCAAAAACACTAATCAAATTTGCTTCATCAGATCAGTTTATCTTTGGGGTCTCCAGCTAATTTTACTGCTCACTGAAACGTTGCATGTAATACTCAGTGGACGGAGAACACTTTTTTTCATCAGTGCTGATTAGGAAATAAGATCAAGCAAAATATGTCAACTCATGATAGTCTGTTAATGTGTTTTTAATGAGGATCAGCTCATTTTTTTCTCCTTGACTCTGGTTTGAGAGCTCAATGCTGTTTGCTTTTAAATCCCTCTCGATTTACAGTTTGCCGTCATTATGATTTTGAGGGCAGCTGAGTGACCAGGCTGAGATTCAGCCGTTAGATTAGAAGTTGAGAGGGTTAACTCGATGGTACTCCTTCCTCGCTGTTTCAAATGAAGCCGCATCCACAAAATCATTTTACGATTTAATAAGCTAATAAACTTGATAGTTTCAAGTGCCCTTGAGGGGTCAAGGCATGGCTTACAATTCCATTTAAGCTCTTGTTCTATTATTGTGCTGACATAGGCTTACACGTTGTGAGAGAGGGAGATAACTGCATTTCAAAGCAGCTAAGCAGATCTGCTTATTCAGGGGTCACTCTCAGCGCAGACGGGTCATCCTGAGCCAAAACGATCACATTCTTTTTGCTGCAACGCTCTCTTAACTTCCTTGGAGAGCCCTTGACGGCCATATTAGTACCTTCTGGAAAAATAATTAAGTTAAAGCGAAAAGTGCCCATATTCTCCTGTATTTCCATAGTCAAAGCCCCTAAAAACAGATGTGAAATTGCTAAAAGCGAATTCTAATCAATCTAATTAAACTCGATGAGTTGAACAAGTAATTATTTCTGGGTTACAAACATCCCACTTTTACTTCTCATTATGGGCGCCATCAGTATGTTTCTTCCTGGAATAAAGTGAAGTTTCGTGAATTCAGAAACAAGGATGTCACTGCTGCAGAAGCAGCTTGACTAACCAAGCTGCACTCAACAGTCAACAGTTGAGTCACACAGCTTCATCTGGGGTTATCAGAACTGGTGAACAGTACTGCATCTGCTGCTGCATGGTGAGTAGCAAGCCTCTCTCTGCTTTTGTATCCACTTTCAAGCAATTTTCTGCTGTTTTGATTTAAGCATCTTTGACAAATTGGAAAACTTGTTTCTAAAAAGTATAGCACAATGGACAGCTCAGCTGAATTTCTGGTCACAATGTTGTCAACTTATGTTGATCCCTTTTGCTGGTGATGAATACTTATGTTGTGTTAACTTCTAGTTATTTAGCCGCTTTTCCAGGATCTTTCAGTGTTCGCATGTCACCGTCGGAGTAAAATATGCGTGCTGTGGTCTGGAAAACACACTAATGTTCTCCAATGGTATAAAAAGAGGATCTGAAACCGATGGCTTATGAATTCCTTGGTTTTGAAGGACTTTTTGAAGTACTGACACAAACAAATCTGTTAATCTGATTTGAAGGAACTGCTCTGCTATCAAGTGACAACATCCAAAACATTTTGGTTTAGGTTTTCTACTCAAAGCAAAGTACCTGGTGTGAGAAGTTTAATCAAGAAAGAGGAACTTGCAGTGAGTGAGTCTTTCACACATGTGAAGGATATTGCCAAATCCTGAAAGTGGGTATTTTGTAACCCCCAACAGCAACAGGAAAGACATGTTTCCTTACAAACAGTGACACAACTTGCAGAAAAGAAATATATATTATCTTACAAAAAATTATTTTGCAATAATGAGCTGCGAACATGATTGCCCAATACTATTATCATTAGGCTTTACCACTTAACTGCTTCCTTCTCTATGTCTTTCACAGTTGCCTTTTCTCACAACTACAAACCATTACTCATTAATTATGTAGTAACATTCTACAAAGTAAATAACACTCAAAAGGAATCTGTTTTCTACTGAAGAAGACATACTCGCTGTTAAAAATGGGGGTAGAGGTCACAACTGGGAACTTCATTGAAAAATGACAAATTATGTGAATTCCAAGTGAAATCTTCTCAGCGTGTAGAAGAAGCAAATTCAGAGAAAAAGAGACAGATTACGATCAAAAACAAACAGTTGCTCCACACATTTGAGAGGGGATCTTTAGTTGTTTAGTAAAACCACACAAGGACACTTTGGACGTTCGTTACGAAAAGTCAGGAAGTTTCTCAACGTTGTGGCTTTGTTCACTAGATCATCATTTATACAGTGGATTACTCACTGGCCTTGTTTATGCATGAAATGTGACTGACTTTAACATGATCAAGTACATTAAGGCACAATTGCTTTCGGTGGTGATGCATTTAATATTTAAAATCATGGATAATAGTGATGTAAAACCATTAGGTTTATTGTATTAGCATTTAAAACATAATTTAAAAGCATTGAGATATGTTTAAGAGAGCTTATGGCGCTTTTATCCCAAAAAAAAGTTATTTTCTAGGACAAAGTTTCTGCAGAGCGACAGTAGTTCATTTTTCTGAGTTGCGGGCAGGACCGTTGGTGCAGACCAGACCCGCACCTCCAGCCTATCACCCATAACCGAGCTATCTGTTGACGTACTCTCCCACTAGCTTACAGCCCCTCACAACCTCAACCTGTGCAAAAAAAAAAAAAAAGGTGAGCTATATTGGAGCCATACAGTTTTGAGACAGAAGCCAGCTCAGACAAGGAAAAAAAAAAACATTCATGGATCTAGTGGTCTAAAAGTGGGAGCGGAGCAGGGGGCTTGTTGCCTGCCTTAGTAATGGCACAAAAAATGTTAAGAGAAAATTTGACAAAAAATTGTATTTTTTGTAATAAATAAAATATATTTATTAATGCAGATCCAATAGGTGTTTTTATGTCATCGAGATATGTACATTATTCTGTCTTATTTTCTTTTTGTTTGTTTTTGTTTTCCTTTCTGGCATACGCAGTTAGGTCACGTTTGGTTTCCAAGCCACAGTCTGACAAAATCTGATATAAGATTTAGATTTTTGTGTAGCAAACTTATCAGAAATCAGAGAATACTGATCTTGCGAGTTTAACATTTATCCATATCTGCAATAAAACCACTTCTTTGCCGCCCCAAATTTGATCAGCAGTAAGTCTACATCTTTTAGGTTAATCTTTTAATTGAAAAAAACACAGTTTATGTTTTGTTGTGTTGTTTCTCTTGGTTAAAGTTTTCTTTATTTTATTTTTAATTTTGGAGGGCTAGCCTCAGGGTAATGCTGTGACACAGTTTGACATGGTTTCATCTTTATCTTTTTGCAGAGACGCAGGAAGGCTGTGACAACATGTCTGGCTCTTGTTGCCAGGGCTTTACGAAGCAGCAAAGCACTTAGGTGACATTTGTCATTGCTTCCTTGTGTAGTGGTGATTAGCCTACAACCTGAATGTGGTTTCCCCCCAAAACTCTGCCCGTGATTCCTGAATAGAATAGAATAGAATAGAATAGAATAGAATAGAATAGAATAGAATAGAATAGAATAGAATAGAATAGAATAGAATAGTCAGAAACCAACTCAAGCTCATTTTATATTTTTATTAACTTTTAACTGTATGCAGTTTGTGAATAAGGACCAAACAAATAAATCCAGTTTGAAAAAGATAGCCCTGGTGACGTGGAAAATACGCTGGGCGAGCCATGAGCTCTCTGCTCCACTCCATTGATGTATTGACGACTAGATCCATGAACGTCCGTTTTCTTTTGCTGATCATCATTTTTGTTGTGCCTCTAATGTTAGGTTGGGTGGTGTGAGAGGCTGTAAGATTTCAGAAAAGCATGTAAACAGATTGCTCAGTTATGGGTGATGGTAAGGGGGGATGGACTTTCTCCACATCCTCAGTTCTACCCATAACTCAAGCAAATTTCTGATGAACTACTGTTATTCTGCAGAAACAATGTCCTAGAAAATACAGTTTTTCAATTTTCTCTAAAAACAGCATATTCATAATTAAAAGACCACTGGGAACGCTTTGAAATAGATCAAAAGATGGCAGGGAAAGATGAAAGGAATTGAAAAATAACAGAATAAATAAAAAGAATCTTTGTGTGCTCTCTCGGTAGATTTGCCACAATGATAGCCACATGGATGTCACTGATTGCCACATTGGTGGCGCTGGTAAACGGAGCTTGGAATGGTGAGTGTTCCTCTCGGAAATATATGTATTCCCAATCAGAGGTTTTGTTAGATCTTAACAAATATCATGTGAATAAATGCAGTTTGTGTTAACGATCGAAACATTGCTTGCAATCAAAAAGGCTCTAGCTTTTAGACTTTCGAACCCATGAAGAAGTGTACATTTAATGCATCTTTTTTGTTTTAAGGTGACAACATGAAGAACTGTGCAGGGGTCCAGACATCGAGCCCTGTGGTACCCCTGGGGTCACCTGTCAATGCCACCTGTGTCATCATCAAGGGCTGCTCTTTTTTCTTGGAACAGGCTGTTCAGATTGAATGGCACCTCAACGGGGATGTTATTCCTGGCAGTACTGAGTTCAACAAGAATGAGACGAAGTCCGTAGTTGTTATTTCAAGTTTTAATTACACGGAGGGGGCTCTCACCTGCTGCATCAAAGATTATGACCAGATTGTTGGAGGAGTGCTGATCCGTGCTGGATGTGAGAAAGAATCCTCTTTTTATTTGTTCATTGATCATTGATTGGTTATAAATACACAGTAATATAGAAATGCATTTGGATAAAAAGAGTAAATTTAAAAGAGTCTGCCTGAAAGACAATCTTTCTGTCTCTTTTTGACAGAGTTTGAAGACTTGCTGTCTTGCATTAACCCGGGAGAGCAAAAACAAAAACAAGAATAAAATTAGGGGGCCTTTTTTTATTATTGTCTCAATGAAAATAAGAAAAATATAAAGTTCAGGAGGTCTGATCAGGCTGCCCGCCTAATGCCGTAGTGGCTCTCTGTTTCGCTGCCAGCTCGCCTCTTGGCGTAGCTAGCACGATCGCTCAAGCTCCAGTGGGCCCTGCTACAGACTGTCAAAGGCAGGGTTGGCCAAACCTTGTCCACAAGAGCCACAACCCTACCTGTTTCCAGCTCTCCCTGCTTAATGCTGAACACCTAAATCAGGTGTGTAAAGTAGATAAGAATGTAGAATCACTTAACTCAATAACCGGGAGCAAAGTGGTCAGGATAACAGGCAAGGTTGTGGCTCTTGAGGATCAAGGTTGGCCAGCCCTGATTTAGGATGTATCTGCATTCATCCAACAGTAGCCAGAACGGGCTCCTGAAACCAAGTTGCCCTGAAAGGGATACAGGGGAGTGAAAAAAAATGGATGGATGGATGAGAACTATGGGACTGATTCATCATATTGGATGTGTATTCTGCCCACTGACCTAGTCACTGAAAACGTCACATGCCCAAAGTTGAGTCCCTGATTGGTTGACATGCTGCGGCGACCTGGCAAAAGTTAACACTTGAACTCAAATAGCCCTGCTGCCAGACCTTCGCGCCACTCTCATCGTTCAACGCGCACCACAGGACCCCATATAGCGTCTGTACCATTGACTTAGCATTGAAACTGGTGTGAAACTGGTGTCGCGTTTGGTGTGAGCACAGCTTAAAAAGAAGCAATTAAAACCTAAACCTACGTTGACATCGTCCTCAGCAATGCGTGTTCAAGTAACCAATGAAAAGTCTATACAAATGTACATGTATGTGTATTTCAGGCTTCCGCAATACAAAACTTGAATAAAGCAACCTACAGTTCGAAGAGTCTAAGTGTAAAATGTCAAATCTTGCTGCAGGCTTTTTCTTTCACAGCTGTTTTCCGATATTTGAAAGACTTAGTGTCATAGAATTTTGTCTGGGCACAAACCACAATTAATAATTACTCCTCTGTGATCAATTTTCAGAACACTACCAAACTATACAAACAGTGCCAAACAATACTACCGAATCCGAGCCTTTGATTGGTCAAAGTTCAGCCTAGTTTAACTTTCAACACATGTTCAATGTTTTGGTTTTTTTTAAGCCCAAAAAAGATTTCCATTTTTGTAGAGATTTTCATGAAATGATTATGTTTTTGTTTGTTTTCTGTATCCTTAGATCCACCAGAACTGCCACAAAACCTGAGTTGTCAGGCAAACTTAACTAGAATCATCACCCTGACCTGCAGCTGGGATCCTGGGCAGTTGCAGACGTATATTCCCACATCTTACTCTCTCCACAGTGCGACAAGGTCAGCCAAAAGATACACCCTACACTGAAACACTTATGAGAAAACAAAAATCCCTATTCTTTTAGGGAATCTGTGAAGGCTGTGACATTTTATTGTAATTAATAGTGGCCCTACTCCTCTTTTTTGGCCAAATCAGTACATAGTGACCTGTAGATTTTCTGTTTAGTTTTCAAAAAAATAATCTGTGATTGACATGATATGCATTCACACAGAAACACAAGAGTACAACAGGTTTGTGCAGATTTTAAGACCGAATCCGAATTCTCCCCATACGACTTCTCTCTACCTCTATATAGCCCTCCACACAGAGAGATATGGAAAATGAACGGCCCAAACAGGCACTACCCCTCGATGATGTCAACATGTTTGCTGGTCATCTACGTTAGCATGTAGCTGCCAGCGCTAGTAAAATATATAACAATGTTGGTTGTATAACTGAAAAAACTGAAAAAAGTCCTGCTAAAAAAAGTCATACTTACGGGGCCGTGGTGCAGTGGAAAGGGCAATCGGCCTGTGTCCGAAGGATCGCAGGTTCGATTCCCACCTCGCCCATGTGTCAAAGTGTCCTTGGGCAAGACACTGAACCCCACATTGCCTCTGATGGAAGGTTGGCGCCAGTGTTCGCCAGCGGAGCCACCATGTGTCTGTGTCTGTGAAGCGCTTTGGGCCTTCAATGTAGGTAGAAAAGCACTATATAAGTATACGCCATTTTACATTTAATTGTAAACTTCTGCGCTTCAGAGTACACCCATGTAAAGAAATGACACAGCGCAACGCGGCTCACTCTACCAGCGGAGGGAAACAGAACTTGAAGTCCCTTCGTTCTACCCTTAAAAAAACAATTTCGGACATCCCTATCCATTCAGATACCCCTTCATTTGAAGGAATAGGAAGAAGCCAGAGGGGTAGGGTAAGAATTCAGATTTAGCCTAACACTACATGAGGAACTTTTCTGAAAATGTTCATTACTTTTTTTTAATTCCCTAAATGAAAGAACTTTTACATTTCCACAATTAAAAAAGTCAGCTGTAGATGTTTTGTTTCAATAATATTTCATTAAAAAAAGAAGATATTTCTTTGCATGATTGGTAGCTACGTTTTTCCAGTACATGTAATTCTCAATTTTTCACTCAAGAAAGACAAACGTTCTCTTGACAGAGTTAGCATGTCATTTATCTTGCCAGTCCTTCTCATTGCAATGTCAACAAAAGGCTTCATCGTTTCACCAAAAATAAAGAAATAAAAAAGGTTTTGTTATGAGCAAAATGTATCATGCTGTTCTTGGTACAACGGCCTAAAAGGATTCAGAAACTCCTCCACTTTTTGATTATTATTTTCAAGAGGCAATAAAAATAAAAAAAGAAAAGAAGGGTGCAAGTGAGCCGCTGACCAACTTTGACTAGAATGTTAAATTAAAAATATGAGAAATGTGTCAATGTATGTAAAGCTCTATAAAAATCTTCTTTTACTTATAAGATATTTTGTGAAAGCTGAGTAATTGTTTTTCTCTTTTGTATAATTGTATCATTTCAGTAAATCCAACTATACTTATGAAGCTCCAGCGGGAGTGCACAGCTATACAATCCCTCGCTCTGACCTGATTCTCTTCTCTGATATGAAAATATACGTGAAGGCTGAGAATGAACTTGGCCAGGCAATTTCAGCTCCCATCACTTTGGAACCAGTCAGTTCAGGTAAGAAACATGGTTTGGTGTAGTGTAAGCAGCAGTCCCTCGCTGCAAAACGGTTATTGGTTCAATTCCCTGCTGGGTCCTTTAAGAATGAAGTTTTTATGTTCTGCTGGTGTACGTGTTGGTTTTCTAAGGGTGCTTCAGTTTCCTCCAGCAGGACAAAAACATGTTTTATAGGCTGTTTGATGACTCGAAATTGCCATCATAGAAGTAAGTGTGAGTGTGTGTGGTTGTCGATCTCTGAATATGGCCCTGGCTGTTCAGAGTATAGCCCGCCAACCAAAGTAACATTTCTTAGAATGAAGAGGCAAAGTGATGGGTAGTTCTCAATGGATGGGTGAATGTTAAGCACATACATTTTTAAATATATTAACATACTATCCATATTTTTAAGAAGTCTGCTGTCGTGTTTGAAAGTTACATTTGTGGAGATTAGACTTCAGTCAAACAAAGAGACAATCCTGTATTGGAAAATTAGAGATCAAGCAGTTTGTAAGTAAACAAAACATGTTTGAGTGGATTTATGTTTTTGTGGAAACATAATAGAGGTTTTATGGAGCCACTGAAGTGACATCACTGTAAAAATAAATAAATAAAGTAGTTTCTTATACTAAAAACTACATTAAGAAACTAGCATTTTTTTTTACTTCTTTTTTTTTTTACTTGAATGTAGAAGCTGACCAATTTAGATTATGTAAATATTCTTGTGACATCTTCTAATGAAAAAAACTGGACTTAAAAGAGATCTGTTCATGTATTTTTTTTATTCTTGAGCGGTTGATTTCAAGCAAACAAAACCAACAAAAAAAAAGTTCTCGAAGAAAAGCAAAATAAATAAATATCCATATATCATTTATCCAGGATAATTAGTCATACATTGACTGGAAAACAAAAATATATGGTTTTAAAAGATATAGAAATGCACAAATTTATATTCATGTAGATACAGTAGCTTGCAAAGGTATTCATACACCTTGAACTTCTCCACATTTTCTCACAATATGACCACAAACATAAATATATTTGATTGGAATTTTATTTAAAAGACCAACACAAAGTGGCACACAGCTGTGAAGTGGAAACAAAACTATACATGAGTTTTTGGTTTTTTTGAGCAAAAAAAAAAACTGAAAAGTGTTGAGTACAAAAGTATTCAGTCCCCCTGAGTCAATACTTTTGTGGCAAACTGTTGCTGCAAATACAGCTGCAAGTCTTTCGGGGTGTCTCTATACCAGCTTTGCACATCTAGAGACTGAAATAATGTGATAAAATGTGGAGAAGTACAAGGAGTATGAATACTTTTGTAAGCCACTGTACATTACACACTAAATCCATTAAATGTTTTTTGTATTTTTATATAGTTTGTCAAATGGAATCAAAGTAATTGTTTGAAAAGAAGTGGAAGAAAGTGAACTTGTATGATCCCGCCAACAACAGTTAGATTTTTGGAGAATAAATTAAATGGCTTCATTGGTGCAGTTCTGATTCTCTTGGTAAATATGAAGAAAAGCTTACACTTTTTATAAAAAAAAAAAAAAACTAGATCTACAATTTATTTTATGTGTAAAAAATAAAGATTGATCCAACAAAGTTCTAATGATTCTTTACTTTTCTTGAATGTCTATTTTACTGTTAGCCAAACTTGACCCACCAACAATCGTGTGGATCAGGCCTAAAAAAGCCGGCTGTCTCCAGCTGAACTGGATGTTGACCCAGCAAAAATGGATAGACGTCGGTAGTCTAAATCTGGAAGTCTTGATGAAGACAGCCGACGGCAGTCATCGGACTATCAAACGGGTGAGTTCACCTCAATGCAGAGTTCACAAAGAATTTCAAATAAAGTTTAAAAAATGCAAAAAAAGTTTGCAGCTCACATGAAATTCATCTGCTCAAACTATAAATTACAGTTATGTGTTTTGTGTCAGATTCTCTGCAGGAAAATGCAGAAAAATTGCAAAACGCTGTCCCTGTGCTCCCTCCTTCATGGGACTCAGTATTGGGTCCAAATCAGAGTCAGGTTTAACCGAGGTCTCTGGAGTGAGTGGAGCAGCAGCCAATCTGGAGTCACTTTGGAGTCAGGTAGCCTTCAAATCCATTCAGAATGACACAATCGGTTCATCCACCATCTTCTTTTATTTTGCCTTTTTTCTTTCAAACGATCTTTCTTGCAGCCATGCAAATGTCCTGCTCTGAATGTCCTTTTGTTTGGAGTATTGGCACAAGCTGAAGCTGAGAATCTATGAGCCTTTTCTTTGTTTAATGGCTCCACTTTTTCAAATGGAAAATAAATGTTGCCTTTGATGTGCTGTTATTCTTTCCTTTTCTTTTCAGCCCCCACTGGACGCCTAGATACATGGGCAAAAGTGTCCTGGTATCGCAAGCCCATTAAACTAAACATAAGTTTGTTCTGGAAGGTATGCACACCGGAAAATGATGTAATTTCCTCTCTAATGGAATCTTCAAGACCTGCTTTCAAATAACTTATCCTCCTTATTCCTTCACCCTTTAGCCATCAAAACAATTTCATGCAAATGGACAAAATATTTCATACATTATCTCAAGGTCTCAGAAAGCACAACTGGGACACCTGAACTTTACAAGTAATAAATACTGCACTTTCCAGCTCTCTTGGAGAGTGAAGAAAGTCTATTTGTCTGCAGTGAATAGAGCTGGAAAATCCCCTCCGACAGTAATTCACATTTACCCACCTCAAGGTAATTGAACTCTTCAGCAAACTTTGGTGCAGATTAGAAAAAAAAAACAGTCTTTTGTTCAAAGTTTGTAAAATGTAAAAAAAAAATGTCTCTGTCGGTTTCTGCAGATCAAACTACAATAGAAGAGGTTACAGCTGTTACTTTTGATAACCAGTCCTTTCTGGTCCAGTGGACACATTCGGTCTCAACAGATCTTACTGGTTTTGTGGTGGAATGGAGACCAATGCTAAATGAAGATCTCTCCCATGTCCATTTTGAAAAAGTGGATGTGAACCAAACTAGCCTTATTTTAACAGGTTTGGACATTAATATACTTATTACATTTTTAATACTCGTTCAGCTGGAATTACACCACTACTAGAATGACCACAGCAGTCATTTTGAATGCCCGGACACTAATTGCATATATTTTGGACTGTATTGAAAGGATTTTAAGCGGCGGTCACACCGCCCTTGACAACACACATTCAAGCAGCCACTTCCAATGAAAAATCTATGTAAGTTTATGCGTTCATGCATAGCTTTACACATTTAGACATTTCTACAGCCATTTTTAAGCATACAAAATACATTGACTGAGTATTGAAAGTAAAACCAAGTCTAACTTTGACCAATCGGAGATTCAGATTTGGTAATAAAGTATGGATGGCGGCCCTTTTCATTGATCATGGATGAGAAATGACAAATTGCGATTTATTGACACCAAATCATTTGGACATGGCAATAGAGCTGCAAAAGAAAAAGCCTTGAGAAAAATTCTTAAAGATTGCACCACTTCGACATTTTGCAATAAACCTCTTCCAACTGTAGGTGGTGGACATACGCTAGTAAACAGTAAAAAAAAGAAGCCCCTCCCTACCTGTCTAGTGTAAATACCAAGAACCAGCGCTTCCATGAAGACGTGTCGCATGCCCAGTGTGAATGTAGCTAAAGAGTACTTTGGAAAAGAAGTAAAAACACTTCAGGAAACTAAATGAAATCTTTAATAATTGAGTTTTCCTCTGTTACCAAAACATCATAGCCTAATTAGTTTTACTTCATGGAAAATTCATCTTCTCAGGTATTTTCCAAATGATGCAAACCTCTGAAATGGTCCTTTTTTTTTTTTTTTTTTTTTTTTTTTAACTTGTCAAAACAATAGAGCAGGAAAATGTGGCAAACAGTGACATATGAATCCCCTTGGAAAAAAGCATGGAGTCAATTTGACTGCTAAGGTCATTTGAGGTTGTACACTCAGATCTCTTTTATATTTTGAAATTGTTATGATATAAAACAAAGTTAGAGTAACATATATACACATTTTGGAAAAGTCAGGGTCCATAGGTTTTGTTTTGTTTTTTAAAAAACAAGTTTTGATGTTGCAAATTTTGATTGCAGTCGAACTGATTGCTTCTATAATTCTACTGTTAATAAACCATGCTGCTCATACTGTTCAGTCATGTCTTTTAAATAACCCTTTTCACAAAAGTGCAGGATCATCTTCTTTCCACGCTCGGTCTGTCTGCATGTATACAGCCGATGACCAATGATCCACTCTAACCTCTTTTTTTCTCATCAATAGGCAACTTTGAGCCCTACAAGCCCTATCACATCTCCGTATATCCACGTTATAAAGATCGGATCGGTCTTCCACGCACTGTTATGGCCTACTTGAGGCAAAAGGGTAAGCCAGCAAAGACATGAGGATTTAAAAGAACAAGTAGAGGTGAAATAGTTCTCTTGCTTTAGTTGAAAGAAAAGAAGAGAGGAAAGGGATGTGATGCATTTTTGGTGCAGTATCGCCCCCTTGTGGATAGAAATAGATGATGTTTGCTGAAGTTCAGATTTATTGTAAGATGACATTTTCTGATGTGATTTTTCTCTTTTAAGCTCCATCTATGGTTCCAGAAATAAAAATTGAAAACGCAAGGATGTTTTCTGTTGAGCTTACTTGGGAAAAGATCTCTTTAGATCAACAGAATGGATTTATCCAGCAGTACAAAATCTTCTACTGGGGGAAGACAGAGGCTGTTAACGGTACTTTTTACACCTGTATTTTTCTATCCTTAATGTTTTTTCTCATATCTGGGGCTCTTTTAATGCTCAGTTCTTCTTCCAGTCCAGACTGTAGACTCAAAAACAACCAAAATGATCCTGAAAAATCTCAAACCTGGATCTCTGTATAAAGCTATCATGATGGTTAGCACATTTGGAGGCAGCCTCAACGGCTCTGCAATTCATTTCCAAACAGAGACTTTTGGTTGGTACTAAATTATTATTTGTGACAATGTGCCTTCTTTAGGTCATATTAGCTACAATATTAAAAAAAAATTATTTATTTTGTCAGATATGATGAACATTGTAGTGATAATAACTGGATCTGGAGTAGGAGTTTCATTGCTCATCATCATCACTTTCTTGGTGTTTTCCTCCAAACAAAAAAGGTAAGAGGTTTGTTACTCTTCTTCAAGCTGAAAGCTGAAAACTATATCTAGATTAATCATATTTTTTCTTGTCTAGTAGAATTACAGGTCAACTTTGGCCAGATGTTCCAGATCCAGCTAACAGCAGCATTAAGAGATGGCCGTCAGAATCAATCCAGGTGTGAAATCTTGAAAAACCTTTTGCATTGAAGCTTTTAAGATTTTTGTTTATTTTTTTAACACTTTTTAAATTTGACATTGGGTAATACTGTCACTTTTGAGAATCCACAAAAGCAGGCTATTCAAAAGCCTGTTTTTATTGTATCTCATGAATGTGAAAGCCAAACGTTGTGCAGTTTACACTACAAAAACTGGCCTCGTAGAAATGAGACAAAAAATTGTAACCCCATCAGGAGATTTTCTTTAAATAAGAAAAAGATCTGCCAAATGGGGTCGGAATAATGGTCTTACCAAGAATTCTTAATTTGAAAGAAATCTTTTCAGATTATACAAAAAACTTTCTTGATACGAATATTTTTCTTGTAAGACACCAAAAAACATGTTTTTTTAAATAAAGGTCTTTTTACTTTCTTACAGTTGTTGCTAATTGTAAAAAATATTGGTTTTACCAATTGTTCACACACACACTTTTAAAAACCTAAAGGTCCATATATCTTAAAAACTTCAAAGTGATTTTTTTAATGTGATTGTTACTGGGAGTTTTGTATGGGGGAAAAAGAGTTGAAACCTTCCTGATTTATCTATACATTATTTCAGACAAAACATTTTTCAATGATTCAGATAAAAAAAAAAAAAAAACATAATGACAACAGACAGCCAAAAAACGCAAGAGAAACAGTATTAAATTTTTAGGGAAAGATGTCCAAACATGTCTTTAACTTTGATAGATAGACGGTTTGGCAATTCTTTTCTACAAATTTTCCTTTTGTCGCCAAGTTTCAAGGTTTTAAAAGCTTGTTTAAGGTAATCTTTTCCTATTTAATGAATCACAGGTGTACTAGCTGTTGGGAATTTCACAATAATCCTAAAAAACCTTTTGCACTTTTAATTTTTGGCATTTTCTTTTATCTTCTGAAAGAGAGAGAGAGATCTGTGGAGGAGTGCAAAGCTCTTGTTTATAGCAAAAGTGCCAGCACTGATTTGAAATCGAGGTCATACGTAAAAAATATTGGTTTGGCAAACTGACTGGTTCTGAGATGATGCTATCAATACCATTTTGTTTCATTTAAAATAAATAAATATGTTTCCACAGAAGCCACTGTTTTCTGGTTACTGTAAGTTGATATTTTACTGTAAAGATCACAATATTCTTTTTTATTTTTTTCAGTGCACTTATGTCTCCTGGAACAATAACGAGCCAAATCCGATACACTTGTCTCATCTAAGCTTTCTGGATCTCACCACTAAGCTGTCCAAAGACAAGGATGATCTTTGGTTCAACAGTACGGAAGACACCAGTGATTTAGGAGAGTCCATTTGTGGTTCCCCGTTTATCCCTGAATACACAGCTTCAAACAGCAGCTCTGTTCCCTATGCCACTGTGATATTCAGTGCTCCCTGCAACAGTCCGACTCCAGAAGAACCTCCTGCATATCTGCGCTCTGAGTCCACGCAGCCTCTCCTAGAAAGAGAGGATTCCTTTAGTCCACAGTGCTATCAGAATGTGGCATCTGAGGTCAAACCTGAGCAGTGTTTTTTTGGGCAATGCCAAGATTATATTCCTGAAGCTGAAGAGGATCCTGCTGTCACATGGGATGACTTTCCATTTCTAAAAGCATTATCCATGTATGATTCTGAGAGTGATTGAAGCTGGTTTGCTTATCTTATGCTTGGAAGATGATGACTTTACTGGAAAAAAAAAAAAAAAGGGGGGGGGGGGGGGGGGGTACAGTTGTATGTTTTTATATGAAATGGGATGTAATTGAATTTGCAATTATTTGATATTAAAAAGAAATGCTTAAAGTTTAAAAATGTGTCTTTAGGTGAGAGGATTGAATTGAATTCATTGAATTGAACTGCCATTATCTCTAAAATAAAAAAGGTGTTCTTTTATTGTGACACGCAGGATATAACATGTTGCTGATTTTTCTTTTAATGAATAAAAAATGTTTAATCTTGTAAAAATACATGCATGCAATTTTATTGTATTTTTTTAGGTGTACTTTTGCTTTTACATGTTTAACCTTTGCTGACTATTTTTTAAAATAAAAGAAATAGAACAATTACTTTCTCTTGGATCATATTGTCATTTATACATATAAACATTCTGGAACCTTTTGCTCAGTTTTGTTTTTACTTTGTGACATTTAAAGAACAAATGTATTGTATTAATTTTTTTTTTTTTTAATGTAGCCTTTATTTTGCACTGTATCATCTTGATGCATGTGAATGAACGCGTTGTCCCCGATCAAATCAAACACAGATTAAATTATTATTAAATTGTCAACCTTAATAAGAATAAAACGTTTGCCTTTATATTCTGTTTGAATTACTTAGATTAACAGGAAAAGATAGACAGTCAAAAAAGATGTGAAGAACCACAGTCAAAATGTTGTGAGTTAATCTAAATAAAAAATAGATAAAATGATAATAAATGAATGAATGAATAAACTGCATTATAAAGACAAGTAAGTAGTGACATGTGTTTGTTTTTTTGTTTTCTACAAATGCACTATATTAATAATGCAGTTGTATTGTGTAAATTGCAATGGCAAAAGAATAAAATAAAAATTGAAAAAAAGGCGTCTTCCTTATGGGTTACTAATGAAAATTACTGCTTTCAACTCCTGCTGTAACTTAACATACATTCTAAGTATAAAACAACGAACCAGTAACATTATTTTATTTTAATGTGTATGATTATGGTTATTATTTAATCGACGTAGCCACTGTACCATCGATGTGCTCTGTCATTATTAGCTTAGACTTACACGCATGACAGTAATCGGGATTTGACTAGTTTTGCCTAGCCAAAATGGCGATCACTATGTAGGGGTCGATTACAATTACTTGTCACGTTTTCTGCCCTTTAGAGACATACGATCGTATTATTTTGGCCTGGCTCTTTTAGCCATGCTCACAAACGTTGGTTTGCGGCTCTTTCTGAAATCTTCATCGAACATTTTACGAGGAAGCTCGACTCCGAGCTCCGCTTTATCACTATTAGCCTGCACGAGTCCAGCTGCGTTAACGCCAGCTAGCAGAGGTAAGTTTGAAGTTTAGCTAGCTTCCACTTTTTTCTGCCATTCTTAAGGTGTTTTGTTTTGTAAATGTCGATGGGCGCCTTCTATTTATATAGTTTGTTTCCTTCGTTTATAGTCTTTGTAGCACATATATGTTGTCACCCTAATGTTTACAACGCATGACACCACTGTGAGTTCTGCTGCCCCCGACCGTCATAATACTTCTTCACTTTTTGTTTTAATTTCAACAATAATTCTAGTCTTAATTTATGCTAAGGCGTAAACCTAATGAATTTCGTTTAGTAATTACACTATGTAAGTAAATATTCTATATGGACAGGTGACAAACCGAAAAACAAAATAAAAATGTAAATAATTTGAATTCTTTGTGGAAAAAAAGCAGGTGATATACCAGTAGAAAATATTTAAAGAAAACTGTTCAACACAACCCACTATAGAATTTTTATTTAACCAAAGTTTTAAAATTATTAATTAAAATTGACCTTTTATAGCAAAGTTTTTTTTGATCTTTTTTTTTTTTTTGTCATTTACAATTTTCTAATCTGATTGTATTTGTTATTAGTTGGTACCAAAGTATTCATAGGCCCAAAGACAAATTGATTTTCTTGTTTTTCTTGATCTTTTTATTATCATTTTTCTTCCGTATGTTTTTTTTTTTAAGGTCCATGGCTCTTCAGCATCTTCATCTATTAAAATATTCAGCTCTTTCAGGAGATTGCTGCTCGCAAGTTTCCACTACATAACTCTTCAACCTTTTTGACTGTTCAAGGAGCTACCACTTTTTTTAACGCCATTCAAAATGGCTTACAGAATCTTCAAGTACCCTTTTTTCCACTAAAAACTTAGCTCTTCAAAACATTAGAACTCAAGTAGACTTTCAGCTGCAGAAACCATTCAACTCTTAAACTATTCAGCAGACTTTGGGCTTCTGCGCTTGTATTTTCTTTAAACAGTTTTTGAGGTATAGCAGTTTACAGTCAACATGTCATCTTTGAGTGGATTTTTAGTTATGAATGAAAGTCTGTGCCAGGGGTTGGCAACCCGTGGCTTCGAAGCGCCGCATACAACTTCTCACCCTAATTGTAGCAGTTCCCTTTGGCCTTGGGGGGAAAAAAAACTCAACTGAAGATGAGCGAAACAGAGCAATTTCGGAACTGTTTCTCAAAGCTGAAGAGAGAGAGCAAACTATCTTTCAAGAAGCGGATTACCTCTCCACACTCGACTAGCACTGCTAGTTTTGTGGCAGCTCTAGAGATCGTAAAGAGAGGGAAGGCGCATTCACAAACGGAGAATAAATTAAAGATGTGTTAATAAAAATATCAGAGCATCTATTCTCCAACTTTGAAAACAAGCAGGAAATTGTTCGGAAAATTAAAGAAATGCCTCTCTCCACAAAGACCGTCAGGGACATGACCATTAAAATAGCAGAAAACATCACCAGTAAGCAAACTGGGGACATCAATTTATCTCGAACATGTTCAATTGCTTGTGATGAGTTAAGTGGTGTGAACAATGTTGAGGAGACCCCACTGTTATGCAGATATGTCAACTGTGATGGGCTGCAGGAAGAACTTACATGTTCTATTTCTTTGTCATACAGTCCTTTTTTATTCATTTAAATTTAGTTGCTGTCTGTTAACATTCAGAATCTTCTTGTGGCATTGGAATTTGACAAAACAATGGGGTCATCGTAAGTTCCCCTGCACTTTCTCCATAACAGCAACATTGTTTCCCACCCATACATTTAAGTAATTGACTGTGAGTTGGTTTTTCACTTAAGGTTTATTAACTATATCGATGCCAGCAATCATATATAACAGGACAGCAGAGAGCCATGAAGCTGCAGTATTTTCATTTGAGGATTTGGCTAATAATTTAGCTTCTATGTTTATGACTACAACTGAGTTTGAAGCAGCTCTTAAAAGTAATTTCTGGAGCACATCCATATTTTAAATAAAGTAATAAGTTGCATTGAAATTAGTAAATCCTCAGCAAAGTAGTTTTAACACCCCTCATCCCCCAAAAGAAAAGAAAAAATCACCCTCCCGACCTGTGATGCTTCAGACAAGAAAAATGCTTCTTCCAGTAGTTTGGCTTCAAGTGTTTGGAGATAGGAGGAGGAAAGTTCTTCCATCCTCTGCATTAGAATTTGTCCTCAAGATCTCCACAAGTGCACCTTGTAAATTTGGAGAGCCTGATAGGTTGCATTCTCAGTTTGAATTTTGGGTCAGCAAAAATGTGACGCCTACAAACAAAAATCCAATACACCGGGGGTGTTTTGCAATTACTTTAACATTTGGATACAAAAACACCATGGCAAATTACACTGCAATCGATTTTAAGTTATGTTAAAGTCATGTTTTAAATTTTTTGTTGTAAAGTGGATCTTCATTGAATTGTGCTACCAAAAACCCATGAGTTTTTAATGCTATTGATTTAGTTTGTTCTTTATTATTTTATTTTTTTTTTAATGTAAGATTGAATTGTAACTTTTCATATTGGATTCTAACTTTCAAAATGTATTTCAAATTGCAAACCTGAACTATATTATGAATTGTCAATTGAGAATTTAACATTTCTGTGAATTACACGTCTAAGTTAGAAAAAAAAACTTTAAAAAAACTGCAATTATAAAATGTGCAGTTTAGCATACCATCCTAGACTTGTCTTCTGCCCCCTAGTGTTCCTGTTATTACTCAAATTGTATCATCAAATATATGAACAAAAAAATGTAACAAAATACTTATGTTCTTTTAATATTATTAGTAATACATTTTCCTTCAAGAAAAAGGGCTTTGGATTGAAAGGAATTCAGCATTTTTGTCTTTGTTTATTGAGTAGGTTATTAAAGACTTGAAAAAAATGATTTAAAAAAATCAGTATTAAAGAAGTGGTTTATCAGTGTGAAATGTTTGTGTTATGCTTTCGATGCAGTGCAACACCTTGCTTTACTCTGTCCTCACACCTAAAACGCAACAGGGAGTTTAAAGTGAGAAATAAGATATCAATTTGCATGGCAGCTTTTCTCACTTTTTTTTTGCGAGCAGCCATAAATGCACCACCCCTTCCTGAATACGCCAAGGAAAAACTGAACTTGCAAAGGTTTTAGTTTCCCAAAATCACCTATCCTCTCTCAAAAATAGATAAATAATTAAAAAATATATATTAAGAAAAATAAATAAATAAAACCTGCTATCAAAAATGTTATTTAATTTATGGATTTGATGAAAAAGTAGACAGTTTGGGGCAGGGGTGACAAACGGCAGGCCTCAAGAGCTGGCCTCCTGCTGGTTTTCCAGAATTCTTGCCTCATCTCGCTGATTACCTGGATCAGGTATGTTTAGTCAATTTGGTGCATCAGTGGCAGGTTGGTTAGAAAACATGTAGGACACTGGACCTCGAGGCCTGAAGTTTGACACCCCTGGTTTAGGGTGTATATATAAGGACTCAGAAGCGAGTTAGTTTGGTGGTATTTGCACATGTGGTTAGATTTGTAATGGAGACAACTGCCATCAGTGCTGCAAGGAAATCGCCTATTTTGTGACAACCAACAAAAAACGCTTTGCAAATATTATCTGATGTGCATGTGGCTTTTGAGTTGCAGCTTGGTGATATAACTTACATCATTTTACTTGTGCCTTTAAAGTTTAGTCGACTTTCAATCTCAAAGTTGCAGTGCAAGAGTAAGGCTTTTACACTCGTAGTCAGAGTGGATGTATCTGTTACTGTAATGTGGATTTGTTTTTTTGTTTAAATTGACATGAACACAAAGTCTTACAACTGAGTTAGTGCAAGATAGCATTGATCATTATCAAAAAACCCTAAAACATGTTCTTCCTGTGCAAAGAATTGCATCTATTTATATGCCTTTAGTTTGCTAATTGAAGTTAAACAAATTAGAAATGTTATTAGCTTAAAGTCGGATGCTAAGATGGCGGATTTTTGTCCAAGAAGTGGCTAACATTGACCAGGGATATGTTCTCTTTGAGGACAAGCATTAACAACTGGTTTCCATGATTTACATGAATTTCAGTTAAACAAGTATTTGTTTTAACTGCCCAGTTTCTTAGTTTATGCTGCAGTGTGGGAGCATCAAAAACTACACAAAGGGTGAAATATTTTGCATTTTCCTCCCATTCCAACAAAGTTTGCAATGGCCTACCACAAAGTAGATTAGAAACACCCCTAAGCCTTGATCTAAAAAAATAACTTCGTCCTAGTTTTGTGTAAATGCTCTGAGTTGTTGCTTTTTTTGTATCAACTGTCTAAAACTCTTCTCCCTTGTATTGTTTATAGGCTGCTGCTTTCCTTTAGCATTCAATGCTCCAGGACGTTTTGCTGTATCACAGCCAGTAAGACAATATGCTCGGGTTGCAAAGACAAAAATGAAAGGTCAGTACTATTAGCAGCATCTTTACCCCACATGCACATTTTTCTAAAACATTTATCGGATCATCTGGTTTGTTTCAGAACTCGGGGGCCAGCTCAGTGATCTTACTCCAGAAATGCTGAAGCTGGAGTATGCAGCTGTCCCTCTTGCTCAAACGTAAAATATACACACCGTATTCTGCAATATTTATTATTATTATTTACTGTATTAAAGCATAATGTGTTTTTATGTTTTTGAACAGAACTGATGATATAGTGAAACGTCTGCTTTCTCTGGAGCTGGCAAGCCATGTAAGGATTTTTGTGATCATTTTACTTGACTGTTACATTTTAAATGTTCTTGTATTTATTTTGCTAAAAATATACAATGACGTGCATTTACCCCCAAAAAAATATTATAAGCTACTCAATTAAAATATCTGTCTCCAGAGTGAGAAGCTACAGCTGAAAAAGGAACAACTGATTGCAAAAGTACAGAGGGATGAGACTGACCGCAACTCTGTGGAAGTCCAGAGTAAGTGTTATTTTTTCTTTCTTTGGGAGGGTGTGTGTGCACTAACAGAAAGAAAAAAAAAAAATCCAGAAAGTCACATTGTTTAATTTTTTTTTTAGATTTGTATGATGGTGCAAAAAAAAAAAAAGGATTGTATCAAAAACAAAATGTAATCTCATTACTTTGTAATGTAACTCTGGCAATGACAGATCAGATGTTTACTGAATGGTAGCTACAGTTTTGCCCCATTCTTCTTTGCAGATCTTCTCTAGAGCTGTGATGTTTTGGGTCTGTTGCTTGAAATTATAGACTTTCAACTTCCTCCACAGATTGAAGGAAGTCGGACAGATAGATTGAGGTCCAGTGACTGGCTAGAACACTCCAGAACCTTGAAATGCTTTTTTTTTTTTAGTCTCTCCTTTGTTGCTGTGGCAAGATGTTCGAGATCATTGTCATGCTGGAGGGTTTAGCCAGGTTTCATCCACAATGATCTCACTGATGAAAAGAGGTTTTTGACCAGAATCTCACCATATTTGGCCTCATTCACATAACGCAAATTAGTAAAGCTGCCCCAAAGCATGACGTTTCCACCCCCATGCTTCACATTGGGTGATAATATTCTTGGGATGCAACAGCCTTTCTGCTCCTCCAAACAAGGCAAGTGGCAAATCAACACAAGAGCTTCTGAAAGTCCCACTCCAAGCATTCCTAGTGGTCTTTAATTATGCATCAAAAAGCCTGTGTCCTTTTTTAAGACAAATTTTCTGCAGAGCAGCAGGAGCTCATTAACAATTTGATTCTGGTTTGTGGCCGGGACTGTTGGTGCGGAAGTTATTTGCGCCAATTTCCCAGTATTCCTTTGTTTTTTCCAACATACCATGCTCTGGCACATTCTAATTGGCTGGACACATCTGAACCAAATAACCAGTCATGAGTAGGGCTTGGATATCTGGAAATCATGCTTACCCCTGGTTTACACTTTCATCCGCTAGCTTGTAGCGCCTCACAAGCCCAAGTTAACATTAGTGTGAGGGGGAAAAAAACAGCGAGCTATATCAGAGCTCTGCAGTCGTACAGTTTGGAGCCAGATGGCAGCTCAGACTAGGAAAATGAAAACGTACATAGATTTATTTGTCTGCAATTTGATGCTTCAGAATTGTAGCAGAGAAGGAGACTTTGACCCTCTCATGGCAGTTGCTGCATTACAAATCAAAGCTTTTTCACATTGGGTTTTCATCTGCTCTTGATCTAACACAATTTGAATAAAGAAATACTCAACACAGTTTTAATCTTAAATTGTTTCAAACATGTCCTCCATCATGAGAAAAATGCCACAAGAACATTTTAAAAACACAATTTTTATTGGAGTGGATCTTTAAAGAAGAAGTAGTAGGTCTGTAAAGAACATTATTCTTGGACATTTGTTGGAACTTAATATTTATAGTCTGCACCATTGTACAAATACAGTCTTTAAGAATCAGAAAATGTAAATTTTCTGGATTTTTTTTTCTTCACAATTCAAGTGCACTTCTGCTGAATATTACAGACCTCTCCTCTTTAAGTGGGACAACTTGCAGAATCTGTGGCAAATACTTTTTTTGTTTCAAAGGATAAAATATTATTGTTTGAATCCTCTTCCTTTTTTTTCCTTTTCAGTTGCAATTTTAACTGCCAGAATTCGAAACTATCAGGAGCATTTGCAAAAACATCACAAGGTGAGTCATTAGATTTGTGTGTCTGGAAGATGAGCTTTTGTTCTGGCCTCCAGTTGTACAGCAGTGACATCACAGGATTTTGGGGCTACTCACTCATACTACAAAAGCTTCAAGTTTCCTGTCTGTCTTCCGCTAGCGTGAGGCATTTATCTTCTAACGGATTTCCTGTATACTCCTCTGCATTAAAAAAAATGAATAGATTGGAAGTTTCCATGTTGCAATAGGCAATAAAAGTTTGATTAGAACTGCAGTGGACCAGATTTAGAGGATGAAACTGAAAAAAAGATGGTATCCTTAAACATCTTGCAAGGAAGTACTCATGAAATAACGTTTAGAAGCTTGTTTTAGTTTAATTGATTTTCTTTTATGAATTTGTGGTTCACTTTCATGTATGTTTTGTCATTCTAGGACAAAGCTAATAAGAGGCGGATGCTCATGGCGATTGACAGAAGGAAAAAGCTTCTCAAAAACCTACGACTTGAACGTTATGAGACCTTTGAGAGAGTTTGTGAGCAGCTTGGCATCACCTACACTTTCCCTCCAGAGTACTACAGGAGGGCCACTCGCCGCTGGCTGGCCAAGAAAGAATTGTGCATTAAGGTAACAAACAAATCATAATCTATTACAGAAATTTTAGCTGCTTTTTTTTCAGTACACAACTGATCCTGTTTATAGTGTTGCTTCTCACCATAACACATGTTTGTATCCTTCCTCAGGTCTTCAAGGCTGTTCAGAAACAGAAAGCAGAACAGAAGCTGAAGATGAAGCAGAATTTTAGGACCACAGAAGCAGAAACAACTTAAGCCAAGACTTGTCTTTTAACTTGCTTTTTCTTTTTCACTTTCAGTTGTCTAAGTGTGGCACGCAGAAGTTCCTCTGTCAATATAAAAATGCTCAACAAAAAATTAAAAAAAATCCCCAACGAAATTTTGTTAAGTGTCTGTACATAGCACAGAGCAATTGAAACGATCTCGCTGAAATGAAGACCTCAGATAAGAACAGTTGTAAAATTGAATGTTCGGTGTGCAATTTGAATCACTGCAAGTCTAATAAGTGTAGACTTTTTTCAAAGGATGTCAGAGACATACCTGGATAAAGATCATTGCAAAAAGTTATTGCAGGATCACATTTTTGTTGTGTGATTGTGCAGAAGAGAATCAAGTTAAGGCTGAAGATTGCAATACATTGCGACCAGAATTAAAGATGGAATGAAATAAAACAAATGGTCTGCTTCTCCAGAGCTTTAATTAATTTAGTTTCTCACTTTAACGTTTTAAGACCTGAGCTTTTGTTTAACATGCCTTTTTTTTTCTTTGGCTGGGCCCTAATTAAGCAGAACTAACTACTGTGGTAATATAGCCCAAAATTTGATGTTCACGCATGTGGATGCCAAGAAGATGAAGCATTTTTCAGATTTCAATGTTTTAGTTCTTTGCCTACTTCTTCCCAAATGCACTTGTTTATATTTCAGCATTACTGAACACGGAAACATTTCCATTAAGACTTTTGCTAAATCGAGAAATAAAGTGATACCGTTGGGTCCTTCTTTATAACTTTGAATCCTGAGAAAATCCATATCTTGCTCTTGCAAATGTCATTGCTGACATGCAATGACATAATTAAAACCTCAACCTTGAGTGGCAAGGATGTAGTGCAGTTGCACGACAGGCGCTCTCGGACTGCTTTGCATGACTTCCCTGAACTGTGGATATCTGACGTCAGATAAGAACCTTTTAAATCTTCACCAGAAAAAAAAAAACTGTCAATAATCTGGAGCATTGGACCTCCACCCACCTCCAATCTCAAAGCAGAGTCATAGTTCTAGTTAATTTGTCCTTTGACTGGGGACAGATCTTTGTCATCCCCAGAAGTAGCAGTTCGCAGCTTGAGTTCGTCACAGTTTCCTGTGTGGTCTGCAGCTTGGCAGTCTGATCAGAAGGAGTTCAGACTGTCAGAAACTTCTGGTAGGTGACATGTTTTATTCATTCTTTCTGTCGTTTAAATAAATTGTAGAGAATAGTGATTATGTGAAAACTGATTATACGTTTGATGTGTGAATTATAGTAATATTGGTGAGAATTAAGAAGAGTTTTCTTCTACTCACTCCACACACTTTTTAAGCACTTTATCACTTTTCTATTTATTCTGTTTCTTGGACTTTTTTATTTTGTGTTTGAAAATAAAAGGAAACTGAGCAATGATTAGTACAGTTCAGCTTAAAGGTTCCAGAACATCCTCCAATTGCAATCCTGCAAGTAATGCAACACATTATTCTATAGTTTGCCTTAAACGTTCTTTAAATGACTAATTATGCTTTGATTATTGTATTGTTTACTAACCTTTTGCCGCTGGACTATGCTCATGCAAACCAAAATTATGGCCTCCTGTTTAGATAAAAAAAAACTTAAGTAGTGAAAGAAAATAAGAAATTAAACAGTGTGCAAACTTTGTTAAAAAAATGGCACAACTTCTTAAAAGGGAACTAAAAACAACGATATACATGCATCCAATTGATTTCAAATAAAAAAAAAACATTCAATTTCATTTTTTATTGAAATAAATGTGTAAATACCTCAGAGTATTGCAGAGATGATGAAGATGTTTTAGATTTGCTTTTTAATTTTAGGTCAACTAGATTACGTTAAACCACTTTCTGTTTCAATATATCTATAAATAAAGTTGTAATTGTGACCATTGAAAACCTGTCTCGTTAGCAGCTAAATAAACACCAGCGAGCCAAATCATTGAAATGGCGAACCCTGTGGTGACCCATCAGCCTGGTGCAGGTGGATATGGGACAAATGTCCAGACAGGGGAGTGGAGCACAGGCTTGTGCTCCTGCTTTAGTGACTGCCTCATCTGTAAGCACACATTTGCTCACACTATCTGAGACATTCTTGTTTCATTTCTTTTCTAATACAATCATCTTTTATTTTTCAGGTGCTTTTGGTTTTTTCTGTCCAGTTGGACTGTCCTGCTACACAGCACACAAATATGGAGAAAACGTCTGTTTGGGTTGTGTACCTGGAGGCTTGACAGCCATGAGGACTCATATGAGACTCACTTACGGGATTGAGGTAGGTGCTTCAGATTTGTCAGAAAAGATTCTTTTTTTTTTTCATACCAGACGTTAACGCTTGTGAAAGATTGGGATTTCACTAATACAAGAGTTGCTTTTCTTTTCTAAAGTGGTGAAAACATAAATTGTTTCTTAATACAAGAGCGCAATTTCAGTTTGCTTAATCTATCTTGTAATCCTTTGACCAACAGGGAACAGTATGCAACGATGCCCTTATGGTCTTTTGCTGTGGACTTTGCGAAATGTGCAGGATGGCTCGAGAAATCCGCATCAGAAATGGAGAAGTGTCCATTTAACAAGATGTATAGCAAACATCATGTGGAGGAAGTAGCTGTACATTTCTTCAGCTTTTATTGCAAACAAACAGCAGCTAATAATAAGATATTAATATTGTGGTTTAATCAACTTTGTTTTTGTCAGTTTAATGTAATTTTTATAAGTGTTCGTGTTTATTAGAAACTCAGAATCTCATGGTATGACTGCATTGGCTTAAGCAACATTATCAGTTGCATTGTTATGGTAAACATAATTATATTAACTGTAAAAAAATGACCAAAACAAAGTGCATCAGATCAGTTTTAAACAACTGTGGCTGTTTTTAAAGAATTTTTTTGTCGGTCGTGGGTCTGCATCAAATAGCAGAGCTGAGTTTGTGACTTGATGTTTAGGTGGAAAAAGGGGGGGGTAAGTGACAAACTGTGGTTCTGAAGACACCTCTACAGTGGAAACTACCACAGAAGCTCATTTTTAGTCTTTCAGACATACGTAATCCAGCTGTGGACAGATCGCTGCAACATGATAGACAGCTACTGCCAAAAAAATACGTCTAGTTTTCAGTTTTTTTCCCACTTTAGTCTTTTTTTTATCTTCTGGTTTCTTGTGTATAATTTTTCTAAAAATGAACCTATGCCGAAATGGTTTGTCATTTCCAGAAGTGATCTTATGGTCAGTGGTACCAGTTTTTTTAGGTTTCTTTTTTTATGTAAAATCGAACACTGAGCCTGACAGAAAAGTGAGACATTTAAGTTAAAATTTGAATTTTATGAAATGAGGTTTGTTACTGATGTCTTTAGGGGGGTTTATGTGATGAGATATTGCCCAAGCATTAACTTTTCAGTTCAGATGCAATGCATATTTAGCCAACGTATCCTAAAAAGTGCTTATGTTTCAAAATGAGTTTTATTACAATGAAGAAACAACTGTACTTCACCTTTGTAGGCTTTTGGATCACTACATGTGTTTTGATTAAACATGAGTCACAACTCCGTTAGCATCCATGCCTAAAAAAACTCAAGTCAAGATAAAAGGGGAAACTTGAAACCAATGAGTACGTTTTTACTTAAATAAAATCAGAAGTCCTTAAGTAAAACTTTGGTCAAACGCTCATCTTTTCACAGGACCAGAAGTTCCTGATTTAAGAAGTTACTCAACTAATACACCATTAACTTAGATTAAAAACTGGGTTTTCTTTTCATTGTACTTTCTTACTGATTGCATTGTTGTTGTTCTGTCTGCATTCCTTTTGTTTTTCTTCAAATTGTTTAAAATTTCAGTCAGTTCCTTTTCTGGATTGTTCGAGGCCAATATTACAAATGCAAAACATATTTTAGACTTATTTTTCTTGCAGATTTAACGCAGTTAAGTTTTTTTTGATTGACAATAAAAAAAAATGGCAGATGACATGGTTTGAATATCTTATGTATTTATTTCAAAACTATTTATCAAAATTAAACCTTGAAATCAAAGAAGGCCATGGTTTATTTTACCTTGCAGCTTAAACTAAATGCATGTATACTGTAAAACAGCAGCTCTTCTGCTTAACACAGTCAATATTGCAAAACAGGACGAATTCCAACTATTACAGAACTTAATGATGCAGTGTTAGCATTAGAATGAATGTCACATAATGCACAGTTCAGATTTGTGTTGCGGTAAAAAAAAAATTAAAAAGTGATTCATCAGTCTTAGTAGGTCTGAACCACTAACTTTTCAGAATAATGCTGAAATGAGAAGTTACGCAACAAAGCGGAAATCCAATTTGGTTCAAATGTGGAGCTAGTAAAGCAAAGAAAATGAGTAATGGAAAGACAAGAAAGATCCCTGTCCCATTACATTTTAAAATGTGTTTAATCAAATTTAACTTAGTTTATACATTGAGGGGGATAAGTAGTGCCAATTTTTACATAAAGTCTATAGCAGAGACTAAATAAGGACAAACAAAATCCAGGAAATCCCATTATCTGATTTGCACATTTTTATTTCTTTTTTTTATTATGGTGGAAATATAAGTATTTGGTCATCTACAAACAAGCAAGATTTCTGGCTCTCACAGACTTGTAACTTCTTCTGTAAGAGGATCCTCTGTTCTCCAGTGGTTACCTGTATTAATGGCACCTGTTTGAACTCGTGATCTATGTAAAAGACACCTGTCCGCAACCTCAAACAGTCACACTTCAAACTCCACTATGGTCGAGACCAAAGAGCTGTCTCAGAACACCAGAAAAAAAATTGTGTGCTTGCGCCAGGCTGGGAAGACTGAGCCTGCAATAGGTAAGCAGCTTGGTGTGAAGAGAGCAACTGTGGGAGCAAATATCAATAAATGGAAGACATACAAGATCACTGGTAAACTTTCTTAATCTCGAGCTCCCTCCCTGGGGTCAAAATGGTCACAAAAACAGTGAACAAAAATCCCAGAACCACATGGGGGGACCTTGTGAATGATCTGCAGAGATCTGAGACCAGAGTAACAAAGTAGAGTTGAGACCAAAGTAACTGCTAGAGAGTTGACACAACTTCCCCTAAGCCCACCATTTTGGAAAAGGAAAAGGCTAGTTTTAAGCTAGCATCACCCTAATTGCAAAAACTTGTGATTGTGCACAGAAACGTGTGTGAACTATTTTCAAAGTTATCGATAATTATTCAAACTCTGCAATGAAAAAGCATTGACCACAGAATTTTTACTTTTAAAGACGACTTATTTTTACCTAAATGTGCTAACCTCTCAAACCACCTGTCTCAGTTCTTTGGATGCCTTTTCAAAATTTTGTTATTTATTTATTTATACATACATACATACAGGAGTTATGTGAAACAGAAACGTAAATTAATAAAACATAAATTTGACGTTTCTATGATTAAAACGTGTGTATGTTCACTAAATGTATAATTTGAGGTGGAAAGAGAAATAAAATACAAATCTTTTTGGCGCATTTACGTCCTGACGTCACTACGCAGTGACACCCCCCACCCCACCCCCTTCTTCTTCTTCGTGGCCTGGCAACCAGAAGAGGCTTTGGAAAACAGAGTCCCTTAATAGCATCCATTCTGTTCTCTGGGAAGACTTAACATTTTAAATTCCACCATGTCTTCAAGGACTCTACCGCTGCTCTTTATTAATCTCGGCGGAGAAATGTTGTATATTCTGGATCAGCGACTTCGAGCTCAGAATATACCAGCTGACAAGGCTAAGAAAGGTAGCTAGCTTAGTGGCTAACCATACTAATTTGACTTACAACAGTTTAACGTTCGTGATGAGCCAACGTTAGACATTAACATTGGCCTGTCTATTTTAATATTTGCCGTTTTGGTAAGTGATTTATGGCTTCTAGACCTTTTAATCCCCAAGAGAAAGTCAAGAGTTAATGTTATTAATTTTAAGAGCACGTCCATCTGTTGCCTACACACACTAAGCTTTCCCTGTAGACATTTGTGAATGAGGGGAACACCTGTTTACTATTAATTGCTAATATTAAATTAAATCTTAAACAATTTAACTTCTGGAACTTTTGCATTTCCTATTACTTAATAAAGACTCTACAATTGCTGCATGGATAGAGGAGGACAGAAGGAGAGGTATCTGTAATGTTCAGTTTAATAATTCAGTTATGCATTTAGCCGCTCTCTACATTGCTTTGGCTTTGCTGAAACTCATGCACTGCAAAAACACTAGCATTTAAATATTAGCAGTAGATGAGATCATTAAAGGATTGTTTCTGTGTTGTTTTTGCACCAATCAAACTAGGGGTGTAGCAATTTGTGAATCAATTTATTTTCCTACAATCCAACCAGATTTATCTGTCTGGGACAGAATCGACTTAAATTGACCTATACCATTAAAAAATATATTTTTAAATGTGATAAATTGATAATCAATGTTGTAAAATACCATTTGGACTGAGACATGGTAGGTTTATTCTACTATAACTATAACATACGTGGGATAGCAGCAACAAAATGATCAAGCCATCATTACAGTCCAATGTGTGAAAACACTTAGAATTTTGCAAAGACTTGACCATACAGTGGTATAATGCTTCCTGTGAATTTTTTTGATTTGGGGAAAAAATAACCAGTGGGTCGAAGTTTATAAAACTAATATGCAAACGGTTTTGACATTACTTTATGTTTACACATATTTAATTTACATTTGATTATCTTGTACGAAATCTGGAAAACTTCAGCTCAGTACTCTGGTATTTATCTTTAATTTGCACTGGTTGAATGTTTGGCTAAAAATCCCCTGGATCAATTTTAAGTCAATTGATTGGATTGTTCAAAATTGACTATGAAACATATCAGGATCCACAAATTATTATATGAATCAAATTGTTGTTAAATTGAACTGTTACACCCCTAAATGCAACAAATCACAAACTTTACTATGTGTATTTTCTGCTGCCAGTGCTTTCATTTAAAGGACCTACATCATGGAAAATTGACTTTTTGAGCTTTTAAGTCTATTATAATGTTAATTCCTCACTATAAACAAACCCAAAGCAGTATTTTGCTCAATTCATCTATCTCTGAGGACCAGCCCCTCCCAATCCATGAAAACGAGTGGGTCCTCACATTGTGATGTCACAAAGTGGGGAACAGCCCCTTCCAGGAGGAGTCTGCCTCCAGGCTAACACATACATACACTTTCTCCACAGAGCTAGTGGTGATAGGCAAAACACTTTCAATTTATATGCCCAATATGCACATCCATCTTTACAAAAGTTCAGATGTTTGTTTTCATGGGCGAAACGCAGACACAGTGAAGAGGCCGGTTCTTGGTTGACGCCATGAAATGAATGACACCCACAAGGAGTGAAAGTCGATGCGTTAGAGATAGAGTCGTCTTACTTCTGGGAAGGAAAAGATCTGGTGAAAATAACTCGTATTTCATAAATTCATTCTTTAGTTTTCCATAGCTAAGATATTATCTTCAGTGTGGACGTAGTTGAATCTTAAAGGTTTAAGAATAACATGATATAGGTCCTTTAATAGCCCACAATTGTTTTTTCTTTGAACTTAATCGAATACATACACACACATACATATGTATATATTTTTTTTACTTTAAGAACTACTTCTCTTATATTTACAAATGTACTTATTTAGCATCTTTCATACACAGAGGCAATTCAAATTGTTTTAAAGATTTTTCAGAATACAGAACCATACTTGTAGAAGTCCATCTGTAATAAAATATGAATGCACATGAAGTTCTCAACAAAATAGATTTAAAAACAATGTTTTTTTCTGCATTTTATATTTCTTTAATATTGACATTATTTTTGTCATCTTGATTTAACCTTTTGCTTTTTAAACTGGTTTAAGTTGAAATGCAAATTTCTCAGTTGGTGCTGTGTAAATAAAAGAAAAAAATATTTATTTATGATAGAAAGTTAGAAACGTAAGCACTACATTGTCCATATTGTTCAATAGATCTTTAATGAGGTGTGCCAACATGCTGTTGCTTTGTACATGCAGGACTAATGGAATTAAGTTGTAGATTAAATAGTTTTGGCAAACATGTTTAGTTTGCTCTTCTGCTTGCTTCAGAGTTTACCATATGGAAAATGTGTCTGTCTGACTTCTGTTAACTTGACTTTTTGTGTTGGATGGTTGACCAAACTAGTTATGAATGACATCATTACCACCATGTTCAACAAAAAGTTCCTGGAGGAGCTTTTTAAACCACAAGAGCTTTATTCTAAGAAGGCCCTGAGAACGGTGTTCGACAGGCTGGCCCATGCATCCATAATGAGACTCAACCAAGCTAGTATGGACAAGGTAAATCACTGAGTGCAGAAACTAAACTTTTTCATGTTTTATTGTCTATTCTAGTACATGAAAGATTCATGTACTAAGTTTTCAATAAAAACGTAGTGGCATTTAAATGAACTATTTGAAACCAATAAATCTACTGTTCAATCTGTGTTTTTTCTTGATACGTTACAGCTTGGTTTTACAATTGTATGTGGCTCCCTCTGCTGTTTATTGCCCCAAAACAACATACTATTATGTTCTGATGAGGTGCTAAGGTTATGTGTTCATCCTCTATTACAGCTTTACGACCTGATGACCATGGCTTTCAAATATCAGGTGCTTCTCTGTCCCAGACCAAAGGACATCCTCCTCGTCTCTTTCAACCACATGGATGCAATCAAAGACTTTGTTAAAGATACTCCCAGCATTTTCAGCCAAGTTGATGAAACCTATCAACAACTCATAGAGGTAAACGCTACTAAAACTGGGATTTCAAAGGAATCTCTTAATAATTGTGTAACTACACAAAAATAACAAAAAAACCCACAAAAAATATTTTTTAAATTAAATAATTTTTAACTTCCTAAATTCCAGCAATGAACATTTGTCTGCCGTAGAGGATATTTCTAAACCTGAATATCTCCTGCATTCTACTGAATTAACTCCTTTTGTTTCTACATAGGACATTTGGGCTTTCCAGTGATTCTAAATGTGAATGGGTGGGTTTCTGGGAAATTTAGTTATTTGTGGATTTTAAAAAGTTTCTGACGTAAAAAATTATATTTTTGGTAGTCAGGAAATTAATACAAGTCATGCAAACTGTAAGATACTGGGAAAAAAACACATTTTTAATGAGTTTGCCTGCATCTACACGCAAGTAATGCACAGTTTCCCTAAAAGTAAGGCAGTTAGTGTATTTATTTAAACAATTATTCTTTATTTTACTCTTTAGATGTACACACCTTTATCTAATGGAGAGTTCCAGCTGATTAGACAAACGCTTCTTATCTTTTTTCAAGACATGCACATACGGGTGAGTCCATTGTTTATCATTGAAAACTGTTTATTACAATTCTTATTTGTTCTTTTTTTTTCATTATTTGTTTTTAATTGTGTTTAATTCTCAAAACGTTCTTTTCCCATCAGGTTTCAATTTTCTTGAAGGACAAAGTTCAGAACTCAAATGGCCGCTTTGTTCTCCCCACTAGCGGACCTGTACCGCATGGAACGCAAGTCCCTGGCCTGATAAGGTATACATCATTTCCTCTTTTCAATATTCTTTACGAAAGCATAATTTAGAGTCCTATAGGATTTTTGTTTTTTATGATCATGTTGATAATTCTAACAACAGGATTTATAGCTGCATCGGTGAGGAGCAGACCAGACTGCAGTTCAACAATGGAGGGAACTACAATTCAGCGATTCGAGAAGGATCTTTTGAGATTTTTGGAGACCGAGTCACTAAGTTAGGCACAAACATGTAAGTAATGTGACACTGGCCTCATTTAGACTGTATATGAATTTCTAGAACTGGAATATGTACAACTTCTGCTCTGTTTATTCTTAAGAACTCCATTGGTTTATACAAAGTAGCAACATCATCACAATAAATGAACATATTCTGTGAAGATTCTCATTCATCCAGGTGGCGTTGTCTTGAAATTGAGTTAAAGCAACTGAATGTGTTCCATCATAGGTTTCCAGTTAATTACTTACTTTTTTTGTTTGTTTTTTTAATCTTTCTGCTCTTTTCACTCAGGTATAGTGTAAGCCGCCCTGTGGAAACTCACATGTCTGGTACTTCTAAAAGTTCTGCTCAGCACACAAAGGTGAAACTTTCAGAAATTTTATGAAAAAAAATGTATTTGCTGCCAATGTTGTCCCAACAAGTTTTTCCAGGACACATGTATCTCAGTGTTCCACCACTTTCTTACACTGAAGAGATCAACCCGTTGTTCTTTTCAACAGGTTAACACTGCTCCAAACCCTCTGGCCAAAGAGGAGCTGAATATGTTAGCCAGGCTGATGGGAGGCTTGGAGGTTCAGAAAGCAGGAGGCTCAGACAGCGGCTTCCGAGTAAATCTGTTTGCCACAGATGAGGAAGAGGAGTGAGTGTCAACATTTCTATTTTCTAACATTCAAACTTTTTTTGGAAAAAAAAAACCTAACACATTTTAAGATGTTTTTATTCATCAAAGAAACACTTTTTGACTACAGAGAAGCATTGATAACAAGACCTGATGAGCTTTCATATGGAGTCATAAACATCCAAGCTACAAAGGTAAAGAATGCGCCTCTGCTCCTTACCTGCATGGCAGCTATTTGAGTTTTACACCACATTTTGTAGAGAAATATTCATGAAAATTTAAGCTTTAAAGTTTATCTTTCAGGACCAGCAGGTCAGTGCAGAACTGACAAAGATCATGGGGGAGTTCATGGACTCTGGACATCAGTCTCCCAGTTCAAGCAGTAAAGGAGATGACCTTTTGGCTATGATGGATGATCTGTGACAAATTTAGCTCGGGCAGAAACGTCTGCAGGCTTGAATCGCAAAGTATCCCCAAAAAAGTGTGCGTTATTGAAGGTCAGTCTGCCGTATGAAACTGCAAAAGCACCGTACCCAAAGCACCCAAAGGACTTTCCTCTAACAGTTCTTTTAGGATGTAAGTACGCAGATATGACACTGTAGTCAGATTGTTGACTGCATATTTTATTTAACAACAAACAGCTGAGTAAAGAATTAAACTGAATTTAGTGTCCAGCAGTTTGAAAACTGAGACAAGTCAAAATGTCAAAATGATAAAGATTATCATTCTGTTTATTTGTTAATAGGAAAGCATCTCTTGATATTATATCATGAAGCAACTATTTATTTAAAATCTGTTGTATATAAAATTCACATTGATTACGTTTTACAGACATAAATATTCTGAATATTGACAATTTTCAGACCAAGATAATAGTTTTTTTTTTTCATAAATTCCATGTCTCACAGTAAAAATTGTGTCCAAGACTTTGTGGGAAAAAAAAAACTCTGATCATTAATTTATATGTTTTGGCCACTTATAACAGTGTGATGTTCCTGAGACAAAAACTTTCATTGTATTTACCTCTCTAATAGTTAGAAACTCTTTTGTGTTATCGATTCCAGAATTGCGCACAGAGATAAATACCACTCTGTTTTAGTTGATATTCAAGCTTGTCCAAATGTTTATTTAAAGGTATGTTAGACACAAGTTTTTTAGCATGGAATTTAATAAGACACTTGGAGAATCTGAGGTTATCCAGGTGCACTTTGTGTTCTGTTTTAAATTACTATCAAGGTTTATTTTTTGATTCAAGAGTTTGTTTAGCATCATGGCAATATGCACTGGCAGGGCTACCGGGCATCTTAGAGAGCCACCTCCCAAACTAACCTATGATATATGTGAAAACTGGTGTGTGAAGATGTGAAAGATGTTTCTCCCTTATTACAATGTTATAAAACACCACAAAAAAAGACCATTTTTGATGCAAACTGTATTTTTGAAGATGAATAAAATATGTATTAAAATTTAAGGGCATTGCAAAGTGTTACTAAAATTGTGAAATTACTGAATTTTCATGTTCAGTGTATTTAAACCCTTGATGCCTGAATTTATTTCTAGGTATGGAAAAAAAGTGCTGTTGCTTTCAGGTTAAGGCTAAATTAATCTAATTTTGGAGCCAAAGTGGTTTGATGCATATTTCAAGAGGCAACAAGGGGTTACAAAATAGTATTAGCAGATTATCCATAGTATTAGATCTGCATCATTAGCCTAAATCAGAGGTCTGCAACCGGAGGCTCCGGAGCCCCAAAAAGGCTATTTTATCCCTCTATAGTGGCTCTCTGGCTGAGGAAAAACAACACAATAGTACATAAGGATTATTAAATTAGGATTGAATACATTTAAATACATTTAAACATTTATGGCTGAGGTTTTAATCAGTAAGAAATTGACTCTTGTGGTTCTTTTATTCTTAAATGTCGCAGAACCCTGATCTAAATGCTGAAAGTAGCAGATTTATTAACGGCTTAAAATGAAACTTGTAGTTCAGACAATAGACCAGAAGGTGGAGCTGTCTGATATATCTAAACCGATGTTTTCCTTTTAGATATGTCATTTTCCAGATGTTCACCATTTAATTTGCCAATATATTCAGTTCATGCAGATTCATATTTCAATAAAAATAATTATCCCAGGTAAGGTTTCAACAACTTAAATGACGTGTAGTTACAGTTGTTCCTGTCACAGCATCATGTTAGCTATTTTTGTGTGAAGCCCAGTTGCACTTTGCAGCAGGAGAAAACAAGCTGTAACTGATCGGACTTTTTGTGCCACTTAATTTCAGGTTAAGGCCACGTTTGTCTTATGCCTTGACTACTGCAATGTTCCTCCAGCTGTTCTCTAAGCATTCATGGTGAAACCTGCACAGATGACTCATAAACTGTCAGGACTTCGCATATTTGAATGGTTGATGTTGCTCTACAACTCTCTGAGCCTCTCATCAGTGCCAGAATGCTTTTGAAGTCACTCCTGTTAGACTTCATTGTTATTCAGGGATTATCACCCTGGACTTTCAGTTCAGAGAAATGTAATGCTTAATTCCATGACAGTGATTATGCAACTAAATGTAACAAACTGCAAATGGGAACAGCTCTTTTAAAGCTTTCCATAGCTTTAATGTATCTTTATATACTTTGATGTTCAAACAGACCTCAGATCAATAAAATAAACAAGCTTCCATAATCTAATGAAGACACGTGAGGATTGCCATGACAGCAGACTTCAGAGGCTGCCTTGATTTAGTGCATGAATGCCTACAGATATGTCTGCAGTTTGCCAGTCAGACATAAACACGCATCAAAGTAGCCCATACCATGGAGGCAAACATGCTCAGACATTTCTCTGAATTGAAATGGGAGAAGAGCACTCGAATGAGATGCTTCAAATAATCTCACTGAATGAGGGATGAAAAGGAACCCTCTGTGCACAGAGGACACAACCTATTTCCAAAACAAATGGAAAGCAGAGCTCATGCCAGGCCGGCCATCCTGCAAGATCTTTTGAAAAGCAAAATTAGAAGCTTTCTAAATGCTGAATGAATGCTCAAAATACTACTTCATTGTACTAAAGAATTAGCACAAAGTTTATGTTTCCAATGTGATGATTCTACATCTTTAAACATTATGTTAAAAATATAACATTTCGTAAACCTTAACTGTCCTCTAAGGAATTTACAAAGATTATTTTCACTTCTAAGCTCAAATGCTTCTCTTCCTTACCTGTATTTCAATTATGATTCACTTTCCTGTTTCAAGAGTGTGGGCAGGACACTGTAAAGCCATCGCCTGGTATGCACTTCATGTGGCCGGGGGCACATATTGTGCTGAGTCAAGGCAGGAGGACCAACTCAAATCGAGCTCTGCCATTTGGGTTTCCCTCTATCTGTCTGTCACATCTGCCCACTTGTTGGAAACCGGTAGCTGGGGGTGGAATTCAGGATTAATCACCGAGTCTAAATTGGGAATACAGGTGGGCTTGTCGAAATGTCAGCAACTCAGAAATGTGCTTACACACTAAATGAGTCACAGACTGTCTTTTGGAGCTCAGTTGCATGTTGAAAGATCATTTCTACCAAAGTCATAGTCTAATTTCAACACTAGTGTAGAATTTTGGCACCAAAAAATTCTCAGCAATATTAGGGTGTCATAATCAGAAGATATATTTGTCATGTCTCACTTCTGAAGTTTCACTGACTCATTTAACTCAATTTAATCAATGACACTGTCAGTATGCTGGTCTTGCAAGATTTGTATCCCTCTTCTTTAAATTGAAAATATGTGTTAACAAAAGTGTTTGAGACAGAGAAGGCCATACTGGTCAAGATCTTTGTTTAATTGTAAACTATTTCAATCTTTTCTGACTTTTCATTCTTTTTTTTCTGAATAGTCACAATTTGAAAGCAAATATATTTAACTCTAAATTCCCAAACCCTAAATAATTTTTATATGTATGCACACATATTTAATTAAAAAAACAACCATAATAACATTATTTTTTAGGTCTTGCACTCTTTCAGAACTGAGTGCCATGATGTAATGGTTTCATTTTGCAACTTTTATTATGCCGAGAATGTCATCATCGGTGTGCAGCGGCTGTCGCCATTGGTTGTTAGAAGCTGTCAATCAAATCAGCGTGTGCGTCATTTCCGTTGTCAGGTGGTGCTGTCGCTGTGGAAAGATGCGATCAGCTTGGAGCGGAGGCTTTTCTTTAATTGCTCATTTCAGTCATAGAAGCTAAGCAACCCGAAATTTAACCGCTGCGTCGTTCATCGTTTGAGCGCGGAGCTCCACACACCCACCACGGCCGGGAACCAAGAAATGTCCATGTTTTAAAGCAGACAGCGCAAATCTTTCCCGGTGGTTTTGGCTCGAGGTAAGCGAGGGGGTCGAGTGCGTTGCTATTTAGCTCTCGCGGCACTGTTAGCCAGCTGAAGTGCTGGCTACTTTGTTTAAATGGCCTCCCGGCTGCTCCACAGACCGCTTCGACTTGACGTTGGCTAGCGTTGTTTGCCAACTAGCACATTTAAACCTCTCTGGTAAACAAAGGAACACGGTGAAGTGTGAGCGTCTTGGAACAGTTTGGTTGAAGCAACAGTCTTAATTCACACGGGAAGCTAAACTCTTTCTTCTTCCCTGTGTCCCACTTTGTGTGTGGCTTAGTAACCCGTTGTTGTAGCACCGTTTATGGGCACAATCTTTAGGTAAGTTTTAGCATTCACTAGCTTGCTTTGTAAGTATATTATTATGGATATAAAGAAAAAGGCAGCATAAAAGAAGGTTCATGAGCCATGCATGTTCGCAGCGCTTTATTTAATCGTCTAAAATACGATTTTGTGTGTGTGTATATTTTGTATATTAGATGCGTTGTTAGTTAGTTTTTGTCCCTAAGTAGCAAAGCGTTTACTTGCTCACACTGCTCGCTACCAGAACTGAATGTCCAGACTTTGTGAGCTCAAAATGGCACCAAACAGTGTGTTATCGTGCAGTCGTCGTTATTTTAGTCAGGTGGTTCCAGTTTGACCTTGTGTCCTCCCCATGCTCATGTGGTCAAGGGCATTTATCCTTTGACAAAGTGTTTATTTAACTAAAGCATTAAAGTGCTGAGCTCATGCAAAAGAACCAAAAAATCTCAGTTCTTCTTTCTAAGAAATGCTGATTGCATAAAATTCTTCAATTTTATATGACTCAATTACACTGTCTATTTTTGCTGTTTTGATTTCTGCAGTCAGTCCTAGTTTTTTGCAGAGCCAGACAAGAGCATTAAGTCTGGGTGGAAGAAACTTGAGACACCTACATGGCTGTTTTGTTCTGCTACTATTTAAGGAGCCCACATTTCTCGTGGGCACTCGCAGCACGTCTCCTCCTTTTGTATGATATGATTCAGAGGCTCTATCTGCTCCTGTCCTCCCTCTGGTGCAGGCAGAGGCTGCCTTGCTTGCCAGATCACTGGCTGCGCGGAGAAACACGGTGGTGTCAGAAAGGGATCGCTGTGTGCTGTCATCGTGCTGATGTCATTTAGGTCAGTGTGCAGACGCTGGTTGTGTTGACCTTTTGCTTTTAAGATGTGTCTGGGTTTGGCTTCACAGCTCTGGAGCTGGTTTTCAGTTGGTAGATAAAATGCCTTGGGTCTGTGTGGTGCATTGCATATTCTGTCAGTGAGTCAGTGAAGTCTTAAAAGTCCAAGGTGCATGGATTACTTTTTTTTTTCTTTTTCTGATTAAGAGCCTGACTAAAACGGTGCCTGCTGGTTCTTGCTCAAGCTATTTACTTAAAATATTTATCAGCCTTTCTATTTCTCCTGTAAAAACATTTATTTGTCTGGAAGCATCACAGAGTGTGTGTATTTTGGCATCCACTGGAATTTCCCACCTAGCAGCTTCAACAACTGCAAGTCCTGATTGTCTACTTCTTGCATCCTTCACAGATTTGTACTATTTTCAGCATGACTTTGTGTCACTCTGACTTGCACTATAAATGTTGTCAGAAAACCTTGGTTCATCAGACTCAGTGGGTGATGACTAGTGGAGATGGAGACAGATGGGTGAGAGACATGATGATGACACTGTCTGCTGTCTGGGATCACAAAAAGCCTCATAGATGTGAGAATTCATACGAGCCCTTACCGACTGCCAACTGTCCAAACCTTGTCTGTGCCCAAAAACACCAACTGGTGATTGCTTTTGTTGGTTTTGAAACAGGAAGATGGCCTGAGTGGTTGGGAGAAAGGGAAAATATGGAATTTATTTGCACTTATAACAACATGTTTTTATTTTATCTGTTAGTTTGCCTCTAAACGCCTTGTTGGTTGTTGAATCATATTGTACTTGCAATCTACCTACTTAGCTGAACAGACCACAGCTGTCATTGACATTTTTTTTTTTTGTCATTATCTCTTACTTATTTTCTAGTTTAGTTATTTTCCTAAGGCTTCACCTGAACAAGAAAGCAACATCCAAAGAAAACTTTGGATGACTGTGGGATTGCAGGATGAATCATTCCTTTCAGTTTAGTGCACTACTTCCCCATTACAGGAAGCAGATGGGGTTTCACCTCATGGTAACTTAGTTTTAGGAAAACAAACCTTTCTTGGAGGTGCTTGAGGTCTTGCATGCTGAGTTTAGCTTGTGAAATGTTGATGCACTGCACTGTAATTGGTTTGTCTTCCATTTAAACACTTTCTTTCTGTTGTATTCCCACTTTGTTGGGGCATGTGTTTTGTTTTGTTTTGTTTTTTTCAGGGGATCTGTGTTAGATAAGAAGGCTGAACAGATTCTGAGTTAAGCATGCAGATTAAGGGCATAAGAATTTATTTTTTCTAAAACCACGTCCACTGTGGCCGGAAAAGATTAGAGAATCAAAATAAAAAGCTTCAGTTTAAAGAATGCTGTGCTAGGGCCATTTATTTGCATACAAGAGCCCTCCGTTTTAGATTACAGATTGTGACACGCTCTCGTTGCCTGTTGGGGGGGATTGAATCTGATGTGTTGCCCTTGCCGCCTGCAGCCGTTATTCTAAATGGGGCTGTAATGGCCTCATCTTCACACTGAGGTGCTTAAATGTGAGAGGAGGGATTCTTTTTAAATGGGTGGGTGGAGCTGCCCTTAACTTTACCCGTTTCACCACTCACACCTTTCATTTTCATGCAGCACCTACGTAATACCTGTATAAAAGAACCTTTATTTTTAAGCTTAAAAAATGGTCTGGATTTGTTAATTGATCGAATCAATTATCAAAACTATGAATGTCATCAATTCATAGTTGTCATGTTTGAAGCCCCATGCGTGCACTTGAACTTTACTATCTTTATCCTGTGAACTAATCAGATTTGTTCTCCTGCAGAGCTCCAGGATGTCCAAGCGGCGCTCGTCAGAGAGGGGGGCTGGAGAGACATCAGGCAGAGCCAGCAAGCTGCAGTGTACAGGGATTTCTGGCAGTAATGCCAAGAGGGCCGGCCCCTTTATCCTCGGTATGGATAGGAGCTGTTTTGCTTTGAATCTGTAAACACAAAGACCCAGAAACTTATTGAGATAAAAATGCGTGTGGTGCTTAACTTTGTGTAACCTGTGTGTGAGTTAGAAATGGAGGAAATGAATCTGTGAAGTTTGGGGTGTCTGTGTTTGTACAATGAAAGCTGATGCAGGGCTAAGACAAGAATGCTAAGAATTTCGCTGATCCCTACGACATTTGCCAGAAAGGCTTCAATGTGGGTTGATGCCATGTGATGGCCTTTTCCTAGAAAATATGTTTTAAACTCACTTGAAAAACTAGACGTCTGCGCAACAAAACTTCCTCATTTCTAACACTGTGCACAAAAAGTGTTTTACATCAAGGGTGTAAATTCAGGCCATATAATGAGTTGTGGTGAGAGCACACACACTTCAGCATGTAGGCTGCCTTTTGGTTTGACAGCTGTTGCTTTTCTAATCCTTGCAGGACCACGTCTAGGCAACTCACCAGTACCGAGTATAGTGCAGTGTTTGGCCAGAAAAGATGGCACCGATGATTTCTATCAGCTCAAAGTAAGTTTGGTTTTAGACTCACAACATTGTTTTATAGGTTTGGCCCTTTAAAAATATAAAAGAAACTGCAATTAAAAAAAAATCAAAATAAAATGTTTTGGTACTCATATTGGTGCACCAAATCAGGCGCCTAATCAGTTGTAATGTTCATCTCACTTTAAACAATCACAGAAGTTTTAAAACTTTAGCCAGGGAGAAGGGAAGCGGGTGACCTTAAATGACTTTGATCAGTCCTCCATTCCAGATTTGCATTAAGTCTCCAACAGTTAAATGAATCTGTAAAAAATTGTATTTATAATCAACTGTTTTCTCATGTCCAAATGCATTTTTGCCTTGTGTTCATGACAGATCCTGACGCTGGAGGAGAGGGTGGACTCTGCTGGGGAGACTCAGGAGGAGAGGCAGGGGAAGATGCTGCTGCATACAGAATACTCTCTCCTCTCTTTGTTGTATAACCAGGACGGGGTGGTCCACCATCATGGCCTTTTCCAGGTACTCTGGAGCCATTTAAGCTACATTTCTGTTAAAGGGTTTGCAATACTTTTTAAGCACAGAATGTATTTGATATACACAAAGAGGTGATCTCAGTATTTTTCTCTGTACTGTGTGGTGCGCATAGTGTCTAATTAAGCACTATAAATGCTGTATCATCACCATAGAGAAGTGTCTGCCTTTTTCTCTTTTGAATGAAGCTTCACCTTTTTGGCACAAGTAATTGTACAGTCTTATTGGGTCAAGGCTTTACGGTTGGCTTGTATTTAGTCCAGATCTTCATCTTGTTTCCATGTTAAGTTGGATAATGAAATAATTTACAGAGCAGAACTTACCTGGTGTCAGTCTTTCTCTGTTCATAGCACTATCCATTCACAATGGCCACCCCACTTACTCACCTATAATTTGCTTATTTTACTGTAAAATGTTCCAAGTGGTCTTTTATGTATGATTATGCAGTTTTTAGCCAAAATCAAAAAGCCTGTGTCATTTTTTAAGACATAGTTTCTGCAGAGCAGCAGGAGCTCATTCAAAATGTGGCTCCAAGTTGTGGGCAGGACTTTTGGCGTAGAAGTTGGCCTGGGCTAATTTCCCAGCATGCCTTTTTCTTACACTCTCTAAAAAACACTTTTGATCTTAAATTATTATACACGTCCTTTATCATGAGAAAAATGCGACAATAACATGTTAAACACACCAATAACACAATTTTCATTTGAGTGGGTCTTTAAGTTTGTATTTGTTTCATCAGCCCTCTCCTTCTCACATTCTGTTTATGGTTCTCTACAGCTAATCTCAAAATAGCAGTATTGAAGCATAACACATTCTTTTTATGCCTGTAATATTGAATTTACTATTGTGGGGTCCCTGATAGTTAACAAACCACCCTTGTGTAAGTGAAATAAAAATAAAAGTTGTATGTGTACCTTCTATTGTGGGTCCTTAATATTTTTTTTTACACTGGCTCTAACAACCTGAAACTTGATACATAATTTCAAGGCCATAAAGTCTTAAGTGGCAAATTTGAAAAAAGGGGAATGACCTCTGTTCTAAATATGCCACAGAAATGTCATTCATAACTGTAACCTGCTATAATACAGTTGTCTTTCAGGTGTTTTATTCATTTATTTTCAGTTTTCAACATTAATGCATTCGTGGATTTTCCAAGTTTGTGCATTTCGAATGAGATACTTGCTTCAATTGTTGACCTTTTTTTCCTCAAATACTAACACACAAAAAAAATCATCAGCCAACATATTGGTCCTTTTTGGTTTTTTTCTGACCCTCTTCTCTGATCTTTGTCATCCAGGACCGGGCCTGTGAAATCGTGGAAGACCTGGAGGCCAACAAAATGCGAAAGATGAAGAAACGCATCTGCCTCGTTTTGGACTGTTTGTGTGCTCATGACTTCAGTGATAAGACAGCAGATCTAATAAACCTCCAGCATTACGTTATAAAGGAGAAGCGCCTGAGTGAGCGCGAGGCCATTGTCATTTTCTACGATGTGGTTCGTGTGGTGGAGGCCCTCCATAAGGTAAGCTCTAACCCTCTAGAACTGGTAAAGAAAGGCTGCACTTTTTTATTCACAACTTTTCTTAAGAATGTTATAAAGAGTTGAGTCGTTCTCTTTATTAGAGAACGTTTTTTTTTGTACTACAACTTTTTGTTTTGCCTTCAAGGAAAAGAAATGTTTTGCTGGTTGCATATCTAGATGATTACTGGTTTCCCAGGGTTATGTGCCACTCCCTGATACAAACTGATTCTTACCATGACAGCAATTCACCAAACACGCTGTGAACATACTGATGTTTTCTTTGTTTTTTTTTTTCTTTTTTTCCCAGAAAAACATTGTTCACAGAGACCTCAAACTTGGAAATATGGTGCTGAACAAACGGTAAGTTGATGTTCAGTAAATCATCCCAGCCTCTTTGTCAGTCTCTGTTAAATAATGTATCAATTTTAGCCATTTCATTCTCTTTTTATAAGCCCTAGCAGTTTATATCCAGGATACTTTATGTATGAATCTCTAGCTTAGGTCAATTTTTTTTAAAACTGACAGTGAGATCAATATCATGTGGCCATAGTGCTGCTCTGTCCTGCTTGAAATTTTGGCTGCGCCTGCCTGTTGTGTAATGGCTTATGATTCATAACCCATGGATGGTTTTAAGAAACGAACCCCATTTCTTAACAGTGCGCAGACTGTGCTGCTGCTCTGGTGTCAGGAGGAGTGTTTAGGATTCAGGGTGTTTCTGAAATGTTTGCAGCTCATGCAGGACCACCTTATTCTGCTGACCTTCATGACAAAAATGCTGCTGATCAGATGGGCCACAAACATTGAAGCCTAACCATGGTGAAATGCACCCAGTCACAGTAAATGTATGTGATTTTTAAACCTAAATGGCAACAACTGTTGGAGGCCACTGTAGGCGTGTGCATCAGTATTTGCTGCAGACAGCAGCGTATTTTGTTAAAAAAAGTTATTTTGTTAAAACTTTGTTTCATAATTCTCTCCCAATAGTGCGACATAATACTGCAGTGTGACTTGTACATGCTTTTTTTGTTGTCCTTTTTTTTTCTGCTGCGACTTGTAGTCTGAAAAATACGGGAGCAATGTAAAACAAATGGCAATTATTGTAGAAAAAAAGCCTATGTGGAATTCATGGTGGCAAAATCTACCACCTAATGTTTGTGCAAGCGTTTGCACTAATACAGATGTTAATGATTGGAAAATTGAGTTGGGTTGAGCAATGTGTGTGTGTTCACACAAACGGTTTTATGAGCATAAAGCAGAATAGCTTTGAGTATTAGAAATGATGAGCCTTCTGCCTTTCTTATAAAAGCAATTTTCATAATTTTTTCTCCATAGAAATGGAAAACAAGCATCTTCTGCAACAGCGTGGAAAGATTTGGTCAATAAATCATTCTGTAAATTCTGGCACTTTGTCAAAGTTGCTTTAACTTTGAAGGCTTTTCTTTTAACTGCATGCAATGCATTTGTTATTTTAGTTAGCAAACGTAACCCTCCCATTCAGCAGCTGTATTAGTAGCAGAGCTCTCAGTGTTTTGGCTGGTAGAGGGGGCGGTGGGGAGAGAAGCAGACAGAATGCTCCGTCCCAGCTGGAGACAAAGGAGAGGCCTGCCAAAGGCCCCCATAGCTCCGCGCTGACTCACAACAGAGTGCAAGTCACGCACGCACGCACTCACACTCATCATTTTTTGCCTGTGTTCTGCTTTTGTTCCTTTTTTCTCTCTTTTTCTACTGAAATCCCTCTTAAACTTCCACTATCTTTTAAGTGTATCCCCATTGCCAAATGTTGTCACTTTCCCTTCTTCTTTATTTCTCGTACTTCCTTTTTCTCACATCTGTCTCCTTACAAAACGTGGATTAAGAATGTACAGTCAGTGTGGGAACACTGTCAGGTTGTGGCAGTGTGGTTTTAAAAATAAAAATCCCCTCCTCATTCATGTTGCTTATCACACCTTTTTGGAAATGTACCAATTGCATCAAAAAGCTCAGCACTTTGAGCAAGAATGATGATATTTCCTCTTGCTCAGCCAGCTTTGTAAAAAAAAACAGGATGTCATTACTCAACCTGCAGGGGCAGAGAAAACTTATATACTTTCCAATTCCAATGATTTGCAAAATTTGTATCCTTAGATTTGCTTTTGTATATCTACTACTATTTCCATGTAGAAACTGTTTTATGTTTTTTAATACAACTTTTTTCATGATTTCTGCTTATTTTCATGATGGAATATTAGTTTAAGTCTTTTTTATTAAGTCATAAAGCAGTGAGGAAGTAATTCTGGCTGCTGTTTAAGCCTTCTCATCATCTGTCTTATTCTCATCAGAACATACCAGCTGACCAGAAGAACAGGAAGCAGAAGTCATTACGGCTGCTTAGGTTCAGTTTCCTGATTTATCAGAGGTCACATGACCAGGAAGCAGCACTGGTGTGGTCTCCCCACAGTCCAGAGTCACTGTTGTCTCACGGGACAAACATGCAATTTCACAAAGGTCGTTAAGCAGACAGCCAAAGGAGACAAAAGCACAGACCGCTTAATAAAGGAACTTCAATGTTCTAAATGTGTTTAAACTCTCCTCCGTAATCAGGCCATCTTATGTTAACTGGGTTTTAACTTGTATGACTCATGAAACTGAAACATTTGTGGAGGAAACGGTCTACAAGCAAGATTAAGATGAGAGCATTTAGTTTCAACTAGGCTTTGTTTGACCGCTTGGCTCCAGACAAGGTTTTTGACTGAAGTAATGACAGTGTGTGATAGAGCAGGGTGTGAAAGTGAGAGAGAATAAGGGAAGCTGCTGACCTCATGCTTTTTAGAAAGCGGATGTGGGTGAAAAGTGTGATTGTGAGAGGACATTGTTGTTGTGACTTCTTTTTTTTAAAAAGGCCATTATTGTGCACATATAAGCAGCTTTTTAAGTGATTGTGGATACACTTGAAGTATTTTTTTGGTTGTTGTGCTAAAATTATTTCATATTCATAAATGTTTAATGTTCAAATCAGTAGTCATGGCAGGAGTCATCACAACCCAAGATTTTTTTATTTAATTAAAAACCGGGTTTAGTTCCTCAACTTTGATCAAATCTCATATCTCTGTGTCATAAGCATACCCAAATTACCTTAAAAACAATGTTTTGCTTAAACTTTGTCTCAGTGAATTTCAGATGAGTTCATTTTCATTGTACCTTTCAATTGGAAGAGGCTTGTTAAGAAATATTAATGTGAGGGAAATCTAACACACCTTGCTGCAGCCTTTTTCTTTCGCAGCTCTATTCTGACATATGACTGACTTTTTCCATATAGTTCCGGCCAGGCACAAACCGCAATTTCTCCTTCATGATCAATTTTCAAACGGTTTGCTCTTCGGTGAAATTAAAGGGAAGCCACCCATAGGTCATTACCAAATCAGAGTCTATGATTGGTCAAAGTTCAACTGGTTTCTTTCAACATGAGTTCAATGGTGTTTTGTTCAAAGAGTTTGAAAATAGACTGAAAAACTTGCGTAGCGACACAAGTGTGAGCGTTTTAAGAGCAGAATGCACATTTACACGCTTTGACACTTAAACTTCTGTAATTGGAAGTGGTTGCTTGAATGCGTGTTGCAGAGGCCGTTGTGAACATAGCAAGAGAGTGGTTGGGTTAGCATAGCACCTGATTTGTGAATCACAACAAAAATCCCTCAAATAATTATATTATTTATATATATACATAGATAGATAGATAGATAGATAGATAGATAGATAGATCTATCTATAGATAGAGAGATATAGATATATATGCTTCATAGGTTAATTGGTCACTCTAAATTGTCCCTAGGTGTGGATGTGAGTGTGCATGAGTGTGTGACTGTGGCCCCTGCGACAGACTGGCGACCAGTCCAGGGGCGTCCCCTGCCTTCACCCATGAGTAGCCGGGTTAGGCTCCGGCAACCCCGTGACCCCGAAAGGGATAAAGCGGTTCAGAAAATATATATATATGTATAGATGTATAAGATATATATATATATATATATATATATATATATATAATTTTGTTAAAGACACAAACAAAAACTTAAAAGATGTATTATTATTACTAGGATCTATTGATTGGAAAATTAAGCTATTTTTGTTAGTAGCTATTGTGTTATCTGTAGTTATTGTTTACATTTAGGTCAGATTGTATCAAACTCTGTGTGGACATGACTGATATATCTGCAGCATGTTTGAATTAAGTTAAATCTTCTTAATGTTGTTGTTGCTAATGAAAGTTCACTGCTGTGTAAATATGTTGAAATCTCCGGTCAGCTTTGGCATTAGGGTACTGAGGTCTGATAGCACGTCATTCTGCAATCCTGCATGAGCGTCACCATTTAAGCTGTAGTTGTCTGTACCCTTAGTCCTCTTATGGGTGACCCATTCATCGGTTTTGTTATTCAGTTAGGTGTAATGGGAATTTTAGAGTGAGAATTGGCTTTTTTATTATGTTTTAGATGTTAAAGTAATATATTTGCATGTGTTTGTGTGCCTCAAGGACTCATCGCATCACAATCACCAACTTCTGCCTGGGAAAGCACCTGGTGAGCGAGAACGACCTGCTGAAAGACCAGAGAGGAAGCCCGGCCTACATCAGTCCAGATGTATTAAGTAGTGAGTGAAAATATTTCATGTGGTTCCGGAAAAACCTTCTACAGACTAATTTTAGGACATCAAGAAGTACCAAAAGCTTATCTGACATTCAGATGTGAAGATCAGGATTTTTAGTAACTAAAAAAAATTAAAAGATGGCAACTGAAAGTCCAGCACTGATTATCGGAAACTTCTGGTTGAAAAGTCACATAAATTTGGTTGTAGGGATGACCCTTGATTATTTCTACTGCATGTGTGTGTGGTTCAACATTTCAGTTTAGATTTTCCAACTATGAGGCAACAAGAGGGCTATGTTGCAATCTGGGACTGGCTAAAGTAAGAAGGGTTTTGTGTTGCAGTCATGTTTGTGCATTTGTTTGTGTGCACAGGAAGCAGTCTTTGTGAAAAGCTGGGATCCATTCTTGTTGTTTACCTTCAGTGTCATAAACTTCAGTGCTCAGAACACACACACACACACCACTAACCCTGATGCAGGATCACACTCCATGAAATGCATTAGGAGCATCAGTTTCATTAATGATTTCCCAAACAGCATTACAGGAACCCTGGTCTACGGTGTAGAAAGACTGTATCTTTCTCGCCCAACCAGTTAAAAAGCAGATAAACGCTCAGTTAACATATCAGCATAACGTGACAGGAACACAATTAAACAGAGCTTCAATGACTCATGCACAGATGACTCACTAGAGGGAAACTACTCCCTTCCCCCTACCTCTATATGTGTGTCTGTGTGTGTTTTGTGTCACAAGCTTTAACATAATTGTCGGCTGCTGTATCTGCCGCCTCCCAGACTGTAACAACACTGCTTTTGGTAATGCACAGCTTTGTGTTCCACCCTTATCCGTTTTGTCCATGTTGGGTTCTGATCTGCTTTACGATCAAAGCTTTCGATGCAAAAGCAGCTTTCTGATCATGGAGTCATCTTCGTAAAGATTTCCCAGAATCACAAAGGATGTGGTGTCATTAACTTCTTCAGCTGCTTTCATGAACAGGATGGAACTTTAAGGGTTAACTTTTGTCTTTTACTCAATTCAAAAACATACAAAACTGAGTGAATGGGGCTACTACTACATTCAATGGGAGGAAAACAGACTTTGACATTGCATTCCTTCTTTTTTCCAGGTCGGCCGTACCGCGGTAAACCCAGTGACATGTGGGCTCTTGGTGTTGTCCTCTTCACTATGCTTTATGGCCAATTCCCATTTTATGACAGCGCACCCCAGGAACTCTTCCGCAAAATAAAGGCTGCAGAGTACTCCATCCCAGAGTGAGTACTTTACTTTACTCTAATACTAGTTACTCATTGCTCTGATAAGAAACCACACTTTCATTCACAAAAGGAATCATTGCAATTGTTGTGCTGACAGCAAGTTTCTTTACTAAATTAGGTTACATTTAAAATATGTGACTGAAATACTTGTTTTCTCTCTTCCAAGGTTTTTGCAGTTTTGGAACATTTCTAAACCAGTCAAATAAAAGGGAGATTTTGTAGCCGTCATACTTAAATGAACCAACTTTTCCTGTTTCCCTCTGACTCCTCACAGGGATGGTCGTGTGTCAGAGAACACAGTGTGCCTCATTCGAAAGCTGCTCGTTCTGGACCCACAGCAAAGGCTGACAGCAGGAGAAGTGCTGGAGTCCCTCGGTGCCATCATATCCTCATGGTAATTGCACCCCCTGCTGGATGTTTTGTCATTTGTTCCTTCATTTAAAGACCCACTCTGATCATCTTTTGAGCTATTTTAAAGGCATTCCTAGTCATTTTTTTGCTGTTTTTAGTCAAAACCCCAAAGACCGGTTGTTTTCTAGGACGTAGTTTCTGCAGCGCAGCAGTAGTTGATTGAAATTCACTTGTGAGTTGTGGACCCCCTTCACTTCTCTTTTGCTGAGAACTCGGTGCACTGAGCTTGCTCCTTTCTTAGCATATTTTTCTACATCACAATTTAGCTCATTTTCAAACTGCATTTTTTTTATCTGCTCCTGATTCACAACAATTTGAATAAAGAAATACTCAGAAATACAATTTTAAGCTTAATTTTCCGTACATACTGTCCTTCATCATCAGAAAAATGTCCCAAGAACATGTTAAAACGGCAAAAACACCTTTTATCCGATTGGGTCTTTAAAGTTGCTGCATTTTTACTGGAAGCTGTCCAATTTGAATCTGTATGTCTTTAGATTCATGTATGCAGTTTTTGTTTAAGTGCCTGTGAATCTTTGACTCCAAGCTTGATGCTAGATTTGGTATTTATGCTTCTGTATTTATTCAATCACAGGCAGTCTGTTTCTTCAATGAGTGGCCCCCTGCAGGTGGTTCCAGATATTGATGATCAGATCAATAACCCAGAACATTTACAAGAGGTGAGATCTTTGTGTCTATACTCGACAGCCAAAAGAGGATGTGAAGCCTTGTGCCTGCTTGATGCTAACCTTTGGAGGCTATTTTTTGAAGTTGGATTTGTTCAGAAGTCAAAGTTTTTCTTTTATTTCTTCCCAGGCCAAGGCGCTTGAGGAGTCTTCACAGTACGAGTTTGAGAACTACATGCGTCAGCAGCTGCTGCTGGCTGAAGAGAAGAACACTATCCATGAAGCTAAAAGCTGCATCAGCAACCGGCATTTTGGCAACATCCCCCCCGTCAGGCGTTTAGGCCACGATGCCCAACCTGTCAGCCCGCTAGACGCTGCCATCCTAGCTCAACGTTTCCTTCGGAAAAAACCCCCAGCCACCCATTAAAGCCGCCTCAGGCTCAACATGAACTGAAGATGCCCTCTGTGGCCAAAGCTCACAGAGAAGGAAAAGCCCCAGAACGTTACTGGCAGACAAACACCCCCATACGTGGGTGTTAGCTAAGTTAGGTAGAATTACTGTGGGCATCAGACCAAACTTCCACGTCAGAGCTCCACCTTCCCTTTGGGCGAACACTGTTGGAAACACGGAAAAGCCCGGTGTAGGCTCTGAACCAAAAGCTCCTCACCCCTTGGGTCCCAGCACACCCCTGGACACAGTATCACATTGAGCTGACACACGGCTTTGCCTGCAGTGTTGAAGAAACTACAAACTCTATGCTCAGTCCCCTTCTCTAACACTTCCTCTTAATTCTGGGTTCTCTGTGCAACACGGGTCCAGGATATGTAGCAAACCCCTCTCAACATAGTGGCAAAAAGCATTGCTTCAAATCGGTTCACTCGATTTTACGGATGTCACTTCAGGATACCTCCATTCCACCTTTCTTCTCCCTCTCTTTCCTGTTTTCTTGTATTGAAAATAACTATGTCCATAACTCTGACTTTAAATCAATCTACCTCTTTGTCCCTCTCCTCTGTTGATAAGCGATCCTCCCCGCTCTGAGACAAGGGATTGTAACAACTGAGTCCTGATGCCACCAGTGACATAAAGCATTCATGTCTTTTTTTGTCACAAAATGCTTTAAAGCCTTTTTGGTGGTCCCTATAAATCTGAATAAGCTTTTTATCATTTGCCTCAATAAGTAGCATTTTTATCCCCACTGAAAGAAAGAACTCGATGTCATCCTTTTGGAATGTGCGCAATCCATTGTCTCCCGCTTTTCCTCATCCCTGTGGAAATCTATTTTTAGCATGTAGGCAGCTAGCAAGAGATGCCTGGAAGTCATAATGCCAAGAACTGAATGAGAAGCTGTTCGATCCTCCACGCCAAGGCATATTGATGGTAACTCGTCATCAGTGCCACTACGATGATGATCAGGCGCTGTTTGTGTTGCCAAAAATCATGTCTTAAATCTACTCTTAGCCAAGGAAACTGGTACTTACAAGCTCATTCAGAATTCTGTGGCTTCCAGGCAACGTTCCTGTTTCTTCTTACTATAACAGACGGTGGAGCAAGTGTTCCTTGTATGAATGTGAACAGTCCTTTTCTCCCTTTGATACATCTGCAGTATCCCTGAGCGCGCCAGTCGTATGTATGTGTTCAGACCAGGAGAACAGGAGTCCGTGGAGCAGCTCTGTCTCCGACTCTAAGCTATACTCCAATCCCCCTCGTATTCTGTTATCTGGCCTGCCTCTGCGGCAGACACTGTGAAAACCAGAGCAGGCCCGGCTGCGGCAGGGCCTGACTGAATGTTTATGGGAATGACATGAACGCTTTAAGATTGGAAATGATCACATATCTCCTGCCACTGTCGCGCGCATCTTGTAAATGCTTGTTTTTCTGTGTGTGGGCTTGTCGAGACCAGCAAGTGGCTAATAATCGATACTGTATTCATATTTAAACGAAAACACAAATAGATTTATTGGTTTAGTTTGTGGGTTTTCCTGCTGCGATATTCTTATTTGATGGATTCTTTAAACCATGGCAGTTCTACTAACCGGTGACTGTTAGCCATTTGTGCGCTGCATCTTGCCTTTTGCATTTTTGTGTCAGCTTTAGGTTCTTTAGATATCTGCCTTTTGCTAATCAGAGTGATTGCATGAACATAGCCTTTGGAAATGTCTTCTTTTTTCCCAGTATTTCAGATCATTTTATTTATTCCTTTTGTGTTATTTCTTACGCTCACACATGGGGCTAGTATCTCAGACGCTGATTGTAAAAATGTAAAACTTTTCTTAGGGTTGGTGTATCTAATGCTGGTGAAACGGGCCCCTCATGTCTTCGCTTTCAGCTTTAAGCAGCACTGTTCTTTCAGAAAGCCTTTTTTATCTTGGTTTGGACACATACTTAAGAGTAGCATTTTTCCCTCCTTAAAAACCACATTCATTCTCACCTTAAGCTACACTAATGTCATGACTGACTTCTTATTTTTTAAAGCAAGACAAATTAAATGTGTCATCTGATTTGTGGGAGGGGTGTTAGTGGTGCATTTTAATTTTATTTTTTGTTCTGCCATTGCTCCTTGCACAAGGCTGCACTCTGGTCAGTATGTAAATAACATTTGTTCATGACTGTGGCAGTCATATTGTATGTACAGTAGTTCCACCTGGTGACTTACAACTCTGTTTCAACGCACGCCGATTGTGTACTTCAGGCCATGTTGGCTGCAATCCACCGCATTTATAGGCTCCAGTAATCTGTAAAGAGAGCTTCTGGCTTTCTTCCACCTCAATGTGAATTTCATGGGTATGCAGCAGTATTTGTATAAATCTAGGTTGTTCATCAGAGAAGTTTCTTTTTCATTTTATTTCTGTAACCATTACTGACATTTAAATAACTATCTGTTAAGTGTCAAGGGCCATCTTCCATAAGACACAGCTGCAGATTAGTACCTTGGGTAACGTAGTTGTAGTTTGTCCCTCTTTATCAGAAAGTGTTTCGCTCTCCAGCAGGTGGATTTTACCACGCTTAATGTTTTACAGAGTTTTATTGGTAGACTGCATTGTGGACTGAAAAGCATGGTAATAGTTTGGTGTTGAACTCAGTAGAAAACATGTAACTGTTGCATGATTTTGAATTTGCGAGGTGTGGCAAAAGAGAAATCACCCATTTTGGGTCTGGAATTTTCTTTTCTTTTTGTTTTTTTTTCTTTTTTTTTTCTTTTCTCCTGGAGTCTAAAGTTGTTAGCAGATATATTGGACATAATGCTGCTTGTTCCATCTGGAAACCTTGGTCAGGTTATGAAATGCGATGTTAAAACCCAAAAGGATAAAGTGTTGTAAGCTGCTTGGTCGAATATGGGCATCTAAGTACAAAAAACAGATTCATTGTACAGATTGAAGACACGTTTGTATAAAAAACATATTTTTCTACTTGATCAGATCTCTACATGCATGTCAGCAATAAACTTTGATATGGAAATATTTCGCTTTGTCCTGTACTTTATGAATATTTATGTTTCCACTAGGGGGAGCAGTGATTCTAAAAATCTAAGCAGTTCCATACATGACTGGCTTCAACAAGTTACAACTGTAATTGATGAGCTGTACTTCAGTGCCAGCACATCTGTGTGTGTTTCTACACGGCGGGATTGAAGAACGAAAAGAACGTGGGATGAATGAAACCCTGTGCTGCTTTACTCCTGAGTCCAGTTAAATGGCCCGGATTGAGGAAATGCTCTCAAACAGAAAAACCTCCCGCTGGCTCAGACAGCACTGCACACACTAGAAACCAATGCTCATGTGTTAGTAAAGAATTGCTTAAAAAAAGCAATGTCTTAACACATCCTCACTGGAAAATCCTATTAATCAACGATCAGCGTTGATAGACCCACTCAGCACATCATCCTGATAAACGAAGCTCAATGTTGCCGTTTTGTTTTGAGGGATTAAGATCTGATGACGTCGTTTTCAAACTAAAATGTTTCCCACCCTTCTGAGCCTCAGTTGGCTCCTCGATTTTAAGGATTCAAGTCCAGCAGTCTTCAGGGTCAAAGCCCCAATGATGCTTTGCCCTCATAAATTACAAGCAGCTGGCCTTAAAGAGGTTCTTCCTGGTTTGATGGGTGTCTCAACAAACAGGACAGCTGCAGTGTTCTTCTCGAGTTACTCCAGGGAGCAGTAGATATAGTATTCAGTCACTGCAGAAAAGTGCAGACATTTAGCAGCTGGATGTTGTTGAAGGCTAAAACAGATGCATACAGTCTCAGCTGTTTGGATACAAACATTTTAACAAAACTGTTTTTTTTTTTTTTTTAGATTTTCGTGTTTTTCTTGCTGTTTAATGACATTCAACCTGCACGCCCCTTGTCCTGCTCCAATTCTATTTAATCTGTTTAAAAAGCATTCCCAGCTTTGTTGCAAGCTCTGTTGCTGATGCCCAACAACAAAGCTCCAGGGCCTGATGGCTTTCCTGCTGAGTTTTATAAGGAATTCTGGGAACAGCTGGCACAAACTTTTTATAAAATGGTTACATTTATCAAGGAAAGCCAATCACTGCCACCACACATGAATTCAGCTAACATAATCCTCCTTCTTAAACCAGAAAAAGATCCCACAATTCCTTCAAGCTATCGCCCCATTTCTCTAATTAACGCAGACGTAAAAATTATTTGCAAAGCACTCGCACAGAGAATAGAAAAAATCACTCCTCATATAATTCACCATGATCAAACTGGATTCATTAAAGGTAGACACTCAAGTGATAATGTCCGCAGACTTGTAAACATAATAGATTTTGCCACCATTAAAAAACAGGAAATGACCATACTCTCGTTGGATGCTGAAAAAGCATTTGACAGAGTAAACTGGAAGTTCCTCATTGCTGCCCTCCATAAGTTTGGGTTTGGGGAATCCTTCATTGATTGGATTAAAATATTATATCACAACCCAAATGCATCAGTCAGAACCAACAATCAGACTTCTGACAGGTTTTTTCTTGGTAGAGGGACCAGGCAGGGTTGTCCACTCTCCCCCTCTCTTTTTGCTATATTTATTGAACCTTTGGCTGCAGCAATAAGACAGCGTGAGAGCATTAAAGGAATTACAACAAAATACAGTAATCATAAAATTAGTCTTTATGCTGATGACATATTACTTTATCTAAACAATTCACATTCCATTAGTGAAACCTCAACAATTATTAATGAATTTTCCTCTATTTCAGACTACTCAATTAACTGGAACAAATCAGTTTTATTGTCACTGAATGGTAATGCGGAGCAAACTACCTCAATCCCAGTCAAATCAGGCAATATCAAATATCTAGGTATTTATTTCTCCCCGAAACTATCAGAACTGGTGCAACTAAACTACACCCCGTTACTGAAAAGTATACAGGACGATCTAACCCGCTGGGTCAACCTGCCTCTGTCACTCATGGGTAAGATAACCACAGTAAAAATGAAAATTTTACCCAAAGTTAATTATCTCTTCTCAATGATCCCCACACAACCACCACTAAAATGGTTCCAAACATTAGACTCAGCCATATCCAGCTTCTTATGGAACAATAAACCTGCAAGAATTAGTCTAAAAACTTTAAAATCTGGAAAAAGCTGTGGAGGCTTAGAATTACCTAACTTCCAGAACTATTTTCTTGCCAATAGATTGCAATACATCTTAAGATGGTTAAAAAACAATCCAGAAACCAACCCATGGATGGATCTGGAACAGGCATTCTGTGGAAAGATCAACTTGTCAGATCTACCATTTATCAGCCCAAAAATAAAAAAACTTGACTGCTACCAAAGTAGTAATATAAGCACTACTTTAACAGCCTGGTGGGAATTTCTTAAAATGTCAAACTCTTCAGTTTTACCATGCAAAATGACACCCATCTGGAACAATCCAGACATCCTGATAAATAAAAAAATGTTGCACTTCCCTGCTTGGCAAGCAGGGGGCGTAAGACTACTTGAGCACTTAATTATAGACAGAAGATTCATAACGCACCAAGAACTACAAGAAAAACATGGAATAAATAAATTCTTGGAATATCAGCAACTTAAATCTGTAATTACTAAAACATTTAAATCCAGTGACAATGACCTAAAATTACCAGAACTAGTTACCTCTATGATTAATTTTTCATTGAATAAAACTCTCTCCAAAATATACAAACTCATATGCAACTTAGATAACAAAGTCTCAATTCCAACAACAAAATGGGATGCAGACTTAGGCAGAAGTACAGACACAAGCTTCTGGTCAGAAATTTGTCTAAATACCTTCAAACTAACAAAAAGTCCAAACCTACAACTAATCCAATTTAAAACTCTTCACAGAATTTACTTTACTGGACAGAGGATGTTCAAGATGGGTCTCAAAAACTCAGACATTTGTGAGCATTGTGATAGTAATTTACCTGACAATTACATGCATGCTCTGTGGTTCTGTACACCTGTACAGGCTCTCTGGCAACAGGTATGTGCTGATTTATCAGTCTGGCTTAAGGTTTCAATCACAGCCTCACCTTCACTTTGTGTGCTGGGTGACATGAGTGCCATCGATACAGAGGGAAGATTAGCACCTTTAATCTTCATAACTCTTTGTATAGCAAAAAAAACAATTTTATTAAACTGGAAAAACAAGAAAAATATTAGTGTAAGTCATTACAGGAATCTGCTATTGGATCATATCAGCTTGGAAAAAATGTCAACTAGGAGTTCAAATAACCTGGAAGGAATTCGGGCTCTCTGGTCTCCCATAGCTAACGCCATAACTTAGGGGGCGGGGTTCTTGGGTGTCGCCGCGCCCTGGATGTCTGCCGGGATTTTGGTGCCGGGGTCGGGGCCTCCCTGGCACCTGGTGGGGGTGGGGGGGCTCTGTTAGTCGGGGGGTCTGGTACGGCGCCTGGATGGGGCAAGCGCGGGGGCTGCGTGGTCTCCCGGGCCTGGGCGGGGGGGGTGTGGGTGGTGCATTGGGTGGGGGTCTGGCTTGGCTCGGGGGGGTGGTCCTTCTGCGTGCGCTGGGGGGGCTTGCGTGGGGCCCTGGTCCTGGGGGGTCTGCCTGCGCTGGATGGGTGGCCCGTCTGCACCCGGGGGCTGGGATCACTCCTTCTCCGGCCCTGGGACGGGGTGGGGCAACCCTCTTGGGGCCTGCGTTTGCTCCAGGGGAAGCATACCATGGCGGGGTCTGGGGGGAGCGGGCCGGGGGGGGGGGGGGTGTTCATGGGTAAGAAGGGGGGTCCACCACCAGTATGGGACCCTTGAGACTTCCTCGGGCCCGCTGGTACCTGGCCAGGCAGCCACAGGGGCGGTGCTTGGGGGGGGGGGGGGGGGGGGGGGGGGGGGGGGGGGGGGCGGGGCTTGCGCCTGGGGGATGGCCCCCTCTCGGCTCCTCTCTCTTTGTGTGGGGTGGGGGGTGTGGGGCCTGGAGGGTCGGCTTCCGGGCGGTGGGGCCTCTGCCCTGGGGAGACTTGGGCCCAATGCTGGGGGGGGCGGGGGGACGGTTGTTTCACCATCGGGGGTCAGTCTGGTAGCTGTCCCCGACCTCCCCTCCTTCCTCGTACAAACACTTATTAGGTTGGAGGGGGGTGTGCTTGCGGAATACTTCGAGGGGCCGAGCCACTTGGCAGTGGTCCCCCCCTCTCCGCACAGTTTCGCCCCCTTCTCTTGGTTTTAAATGCACCTTAGACACGTAGGACCCTTGGTGGGGGGGTGCTGGGACATCACTGCCAGCAAGCAGGAGATGTCCTCCTAGTGCTCAACCCTCCAATTTTAACTGCACCGTAGACATTTAGGGCTCCTTGGCGAGAGGGTGATTGGACATCCCTGTAAGCAATCAGGAGATGTCCCCAGTGCCCTGCTCGCCAATTTTAACTGCACCCTTTATGACACACACCCTTCAACCACAAGAAACACACCTCAACATACACACACAAATACATTACACAAGGAAGATGGGAATACTGATCTTCTGTCCCCTACCCCATCCCCGGTGGGGGGAACAGGGCTTTCAGCGGTGGCGGCCTTGTCTCTTGGGTGTCGGCCTCCTGGGCCCGGCGGCCCCCTCCCCACGCAGGGAGAGGGATCCCTCAGTCCTCTGGCAAGTCCATGAGCGGGGGATCATATTCCATCTGAGCCGGGAGGGTGTCTGTGTCCTTGTGGTGCGGGTTCTGGTCCTTACCCTCGGGTGACGGGCCCCTTCTAAGTCACAACATAGGAGAGCCTGGTCAGGCTACGTACTCCTTCGGGGACCCCCACTTCTATTGGTCATCCCTCCTCTAGGTGGGGGTAGCCGACCCCTGCTGTGCTCTCTTCTGGATCTCCGCAACTGCCTGGAGCTTCGGAGCGGGTCTCCCTTGGGGGGTCCTGGCTCGTACCTGGGGCTGGGGTGGGGGGATGCTCAGAACTCCTGGGTGGTGGTGGGCGGCTTGTCTGGGGTGGTGGGGCTCTCGGGGGTGGGGCCCCGCGCTGGACCGCCCGGCGCGGTGGGGGGGCTGCTCTCCTGACTGGGCTGGGCCCTGCGCTCTGCGCTTCCGTACCTCACTGCGCTCGGGTGTTGGGGGCCCATGTGGTGGTCCTGCGGGCTCTGGTCTGGGTGCTTGGCCGGACTACCTGGCGGGCGGATCACCTCCATTGACCCCACAGTATGGGTGCGGGGGCGGGCCCTGGTCGGCACTGCTGCCTCGGCGGGGGTCTTGGTGTGGGGATGTCTGGGAGCTCTCCCTCCTTTTTTTTTCTTTCCATTCCTTCATCCACTTCAGCTTAACATAACATTCACCTGAGCACAGGCGTCAGCTCACATTTGCACCTTCAAATAGTGTGCGTGTCAGAATGTAATGCTTTACATGTGTGGGTTGGTATGCACAAGTGTGCGTGTAAACTGGTTGTGGACAAGTTTGTGAACACTCTTGGAGCCGGCAGGTATGTTTGTAACAGCTGAGTGTGTGGACAGGCCCCGCCCATTTTAGACCAACACTCACTATTGTAATGGGTATAAGCTTCAGCATTTTGTTGCCTGCAGACTTGCAATTCTACTTTCTCCTTCCATTGGTCATCCTCTGGAATCTATACCCCCCCCCCCCCCCCCCCTCTTTTCCCCCTTTCTTTTTCCGTCCGGTCCAACAAAAAGAACACAAACAAAATTAATATTAATAAAGTTTCGTTGAAATTACAAAAGGGGCTTATACCAACATACATTTTGTGTTCCCAATGATTTATAACCCCCGATTGTAAGAGTAAAATCTGTCTAATGCAAGAGGCTCTCAGCTCATATCTGTTTGCTCAGCTGTTGGACAGGACAAGTTTAAAAAAAAAAAAAAAAAAAAAAAAAAAAAAAGCATTCCCAGTGATCTTTTAATAATTGCGTTGTTTTTAGGTAAAATAAAAAACAAAAAACAAACGTGGCCTTTTTCAGAGCAGCAAGCAGTTGTTCATTAGAAATGTTCCTCTGAATAGAGGGCAGAACTGTTAGCAGAGTAACCCAGCACTTATTTCCCATCATCCATCTGTTTCCACACTTTTCTGCTAGCTGACAGCACCTCACACCCTTAACCTAATAGTAGTGGTGCAAGAAAAATGGCACATAATATTGAAGCTTTGCAGCCGTACAGTTTTGAGCCGGACGCCAGCTTGGACGAGGAAAACAAAGACTCACATGATCTATTTCTCTACTAGGGATGCATCTGAGTGGAGTGGAGCAGGTACTTGTTTTTTTGTCTGCCCCTTGATTTACAATGATTTGAAAAAAAAAAAAAACTCAAATGGAGTTTTAATCCAACTTTTCCTGTGATGTCCTCCATCACAAGAGAAATGCTACAGGAACAAACAAACAATTTTCATTGGAGTGGGTCTTTCAAGGGCCAGACTTATTTAAAAGAGAAGAAAATGGGTAACTTGTAATCCATGAACACAAATTTAAAGCTTTACTAGCTAAAAGAATAACAGGCCGGCACTTCTAAACTTACATTTCGTCATTATTTGCAGTATATAAAGTCCTGCCTGGCCAAGGATTTATATATGCTTGTGGTTTCAGTAAGATCCCCCTGCAAGAAGCTTCTGATTCTGCAAAATCATAAATGTTGCATGAAACTTTTTCAACTTATAAATGCAAAAAAGTATTTCTTTTTCTAGTCGAGCAGAGCAAGAGAAAGAGGCTTTGCAGGTATGAAAAGGTGCATCCACAGAGGACTGTGAATACAAAAAAAAAAGGATAGAAACTTAAATCTGCAAATGTGTAGCAAAGTTTATTTTTTTTCTGATCAGGCAAAACCTGGAGCCAGCATTTCAATTTATCTCAAGTGAATACCTCAAAGGTTCTTCAGGCAGAAAAGGAGGGATGAGTATTGCAGCTTTGCTGCTTGCATAACATGTACTCTGAACTAAAGATCATTTTTGTTGGCAAGATTTTTTGTTTCAAAAACTGGTTCCCAAAAACTCTTCCTCAGAGCTATTTAGTAGTAAAACAGATGACCTGGAACTACAGTTACATTTCTGTTGGAAGGTACAGTCGCTCAGAGGATCTTCTTTCATTCTTGAGTGATTATTTGATTAAATCTCAGATTTGAGTATTTTTTTGAGTATTTTTTTCATTGAAGTCTAATTCCATGACAACAACGCTTAACTGAACTACAACCAACCAAAAGATAATCTGAGTGGGACTTTAGATTTCAGTTAATAGTGACCATTAGCAGGAATAATAACTGCACACCCCAAACAGTTTTTATGATTAGAAAATAAAGTAAAATACACTGTAAATAGTTGTTGAAACTTAAGTTTATTTCGGTGTAATAATCATTTTTTTAACACGAGAGTCAATGGGATTTGTGACCTTTTGCAAGCTGCACTTTAGTGGTTGTTTAAAGAACTGCAAGATTTGGTTTGCTGGTTAGCTTGAAAACAGAAGATGGAGGTTTGGCTATGACAGACAGTTACACAACAACAGTAGTTCCTCTAATTGGGAAGTACAGTTCTCGTTATTTCTGACTTTATTTTGCCAAACTACCTTTTGTTGCCTCTCAGAAATCGCTTGTTCTTTGGTTAAGGTGACCAGATAGTTAACATTTTAATTAAAGTCAAAAGATGTCATTAGTGCTAATGAAAAAAATGTTTTTTTTAATGTATGTTTTTGTAGGGTGGCCGTGGTGCACAGGAAGAGTGGTCAACCTCGGATCGGAAGCTTGCGTGTTTGGTTCCCGCCCTACCCGACTGTGTGTCAAAGTGTCTTTGGGCAAGACGTTGAACCCCACATAGTTTCTGGTGAGTTTAGGCTGGTGCCAGTGTTCAAAGCCACAGATGTTTTATCACTGAATCTGTCCGCTGAGAGGTTCATTTGATTAATCATTAGTTGACACAACCACAGTGCAGAAGTGAGTCAGAATACGACTTGTTTGGTTAACGCATTATATTCGATTTGCATAAAAGGGTCAACACTTGGAGGTCCATGCAACATGTAATCCAAGTATGAATCGTTGAAAAGCGTCATGCAAATTCTTTGCCGTGATTTTAGTCACACTTAATGATACTAAGTTCATTCAACTGGAAGATGGCTTACAGCTGTGGATTCTCAGGCAGTGACCTTGTTCTGTCCAGAAAAAAAAACACCCCTGTTTCTTTTCTCATTATAGATGACGTCTATATGTTCTAACACTGATTGTTTCAATGACATTCTGCAGAAAAGCCTGACCACTTTGCAAAAAGAAAAATAGATCGCCTCTCCCATGTCCTGACAGAATGATGTTGAGAAAAAACAGGCCAACGGCCGGAACCTCCGATTAAGATAAAGACACTGGTTTCCAAGCACTTTTGCAGCTCCTCATGTCTTGCTTCAGGAGCTGAGTGGGGAATCCAACATGCCTCCTAAGTGAATGTGTCATATTCAAACTGCCCGCTGACTCCCAACATCTGGTTCAGCACAACCGTCAAAGGAGTTCTTGTCCTCGCTGTCAACAGAATGAGAGCAACTCACCACAAGGTGAACAAGGAGGTAAGTGTGTGTTATGAATGTGAGCACGTGTGGGAACCAACTCTTTCAACTGGACTATACACACTTATGAAAACTCAATGGAACACTCATGATGCCTCAGGATGACAAACTTACCAAATATTCTAAAGAGAAACGTGCATATTTTAATCCAAGAATCAGAACTAACTAAATAAAATGGACACAATTATTGACCCGTTTTAAAATGACTATGATTACATTAACGCCCCATATAGACATTTGCATTTCTATATGGGTGGTAACACGCTTTCTTGCTCATATGAATACGTTTTTTGTCCCCAGATAGATTTTGCAATTAAATCAGCGCCAGCTTGCTGTGAGAACTCATAAGAAAAAGAATGTCCTGACCCTCCAAGTGCTTAAATATTTTCCACACGAGTCACTCAGCATGGATTTTTTTTTTTGCTTTCAAAAAAATAATCAAATTAGTAACGTTTCAATTTTATGGCTTATTATTTCAGTTTTGCACGCTTGTAGCAATGACAGTACAGAATCTGAGTCAACAGTTTACATTTTTGTGACCCTAAATCATGTCTAAAATATGCTAACATTGGGTGTGTCTTCTTAAGAAATGACTTTTCTTCAGATCCGTTGTCGTAATACTAGCTTGCTGTTCTGTCTTTCCCCTTTTCTGTCCTTTTGTGCTTTGGGGTCATCACATATTTCTGGCCTGCAGCAGCCCTGGACTGCAAGGATCATATTATTTATGCAATTTTTTTTTTTTTTTACTGCGCCTTTGAGCAGAAATGTTGCCAACACATACTCAAAAACTCTCTTTGGACGCAACTAATACCTGGAAAAAAAATAATTTTGTGCAAAGTAAATGACCCCTCCTCCTCTAAAAAAAGATTACATCACAGCTGAACAAACTGTCAAAAAATGTAAGTGTGCAAGTGTCTTAAGGACTTTAAAATAAATATTTCAAAACACAGAAATCTGAAATATTGTAAGGTCATTTTAATATTGTTATGGAATGGCCACAGGACCTATGGCTTGTCAGCAATTTTGTAGCAAAGTGTGAAATTTGGCGTTTTACACATTTTCTCACAAAATGGGGAAAAAGACCTTTTGTTCAAGCAATCTTCACAAAGTTTCACAACCATACTGCCAGCTTTAGCCTACAACCACAACCAGCGTTTTGCTGACCTATTGACCTCAGAAAGGGGCTGCCATCTTGGAAAAAAAATCTTAAGAAAAAAAAAATCACCTTTAGTACCAGCTACATATCTTAATTCCTAGGGATTTTGAGCTCCTTGTGCATCATTGGGAAAAAATATTGGAATTAGAAGTTGTAGCTGTAGCTCACACATTTTTTATCCAAATATTGTGAACATGAAATACATGTCTTCAGGTCGAGCTGAAAACAAAACGATATGACATTCAAAGGAAACATCTCAGGAATGTAAGAGCGATTAATAAAAAATCAAATGAAATCCAAAATGTCACTTTTGCCAATTCTTCTAAAAATTGCATAGACCAGTATTTGTTTTGCCTGAAAGTACAGTTTTTTTTTTATGTTCCCAGCTTAAGATTTTTGTCTTTATTTATTACAAAAGCTGTTGCAAACATTGGTTGGTTAAACCCCATAGCTGCTGTCAGGCTCTATCTTCATCACATAATTAAGAGTCTCAAAACAAAGGAATCCCACTTAAGCTCAAAAGACCAAAAATGCCCTCAAACATAGTGTCTGAATTTGTGCAACCCCACGCTATCCAGTTGTGGCTTCAAGCTTGGGAAAGATCTACCACCATTTAAATACGATCATAACTCCAGCAGATGTTCTCACTCATACACGACTCGGCACAGAAAAATCTGCAACAGCTTGATGCTGCAGCTCAGCCCAGAAAAAGTCTGTTGTTCTCCCCTCCTCTACTGTTTAAGTCCACGTTTTTCTTCTGTAACCGAATAACCCTAAGAATTTCTATGCTGGTCTCTCATGCTTTCTTCAAAAGCTCGCATAATTTAAAAAGTAAGGAAAGTTAAGTAGAGGTCTAACATATCCTATTAAGGCTTCATTAAGGCAGAACATTTTCTGGCAAATATTAAAAGCTGTCCGGCCAAACAGTTGACGAATCTCTTCCTCCAAACTTGTTGAACATACTGACTTAAGCAGCTGTTTCATATTTAAAGTGTGATTTCCCTCCAAAATAAATAAATAAAAAACAGAAAATCTAAATTTGTTTTAGGAATTCAAACCTATGTCCGTTTTTATTTCAGTATTACTTTAATTGACTGCAGTTTCAGTACAATACGCCCTTGTGTTGGTGTTTAAAAACCCTGACTCATTTACAGAAATCATGGGTTTTGTGATGCATTAAGAAGGGAGAAGCAGACCCTACGGAGTCTCTTCAGAAACTAAAAAGGTTTAAGGTCATCTGTATTCTTGTAAAGACATCAGATTAACCAAAAATGTAGCACAACTTTTTTTCACCTCCTACTCCTCCTCCTCTTCTCAGATGCCTTCCCCACCCTTATCTTATAGCTTTGTGGTGGAGAGCAGCGCCTGAATTTACTTTCACCGCCGACTCAAAAGTGAACTCTGTTGTGGGATACATGGTCTGTTCTTTGTTCTTGCTGTAAATACTTTCCCCAATCAAAAAGTCCAACTTCAGAGCACTTTCTAATCCCTGGAAGTCCATCTCTAAGACTCACATCAGAGTACAGGATGAAGGGGAGGAGTTAAAACAGGATAAGTGCATGTTTCTGCTTTCCAAAAAATCTGAGAGCACATCTTAAGGTAGGTAATGTGCAATGAAAGACAAAACAACAGCTTTCATTTAAATGTTAGGATTAAACAAAGCACTCCTAAGTTTAAGTCCCCTGTGCTCTTAAAAAACACTATAAAATCACATTAAAAAATTAACATTTGCTGATCTTCAGCTGTAAACATTTTTAAGAGTTGCTATTTGTTTAAGATGACGTGGTGCAAATAGTAAGATTTGAAGGAGCACTATCTCAGAATCTGAAAGTGCACGCTGAAGCCATATTCTGGCTGCATTTTAAGTAAACATTTTGAAGAAGTGTCTTTTGTTCTCAGTGTTGTATGGTCGCTCCATGTTTCTTAAAGTGCACTTTTTTTGCTGTCTACTTGTGCGTATAAAAAAACTTAAATGGAGGCTTTTCTTTGCTGTTTCTTCAAACATATTATGAAAATGTACACTTTTTTAAAATCCTGAATAATTGAAAGAAGACAGAAGACCAAAACCTACCAGCATGTTTTCAGCTTCACTATAGTATAACGCCACTTATACAGAAAGCAAAACGGAATCTGAATTTGTCATCAGGTGTCTCTCAGGTTATCTCGACCTGAAGAGGCCTTATTGTGAGAGAATCTGGATGTGTATTTCCTCCCATAGGCCCCAATCAAGCACATTCAGGGATTATTTGAGTTCTGACTGGATAAAGTGGGTCCACAGTGGTTTTTATAGTCGCCACTGCGTAACAAACATTCGTTTCCAGTGTAATTCTTGTGGCCGTCTTTAAACCAAAAGAGGCATGGGTGGGGTGCCACTTACTGAAACCAAAGCTACGTTTCCCAAGTGGTGCCAGACACCCATGGAGGGGAAACATGTCTGGACCCAATTCTGGCATCATCTTTAACCCAATATGAATCCTTTGGGACCTTGGTTTGGGACCTGCTCCAGTAAAGATGGTGGTTTGTTTGGCTTTTACATACTATAATGTGAAGCTGAAGCAGACTGGCAGCAGGACCCTTGAAATGATTCCTTTTTATGTTCATAAAATGTCATGGGATTTGTAGTACTAAACAGATGCAAAATATGTTTGAAACTTTTTAGCGGTATGCATAGATGTGACAAATGTTAGTTTTTCTGCAGTCATTCAGGGACCTCTGTGTTCAAACCCCACTTTTACACTGTATTGCATGAATTGTATACAAACAGCACTCACCGTCTTTGATGTTTGAAAATACATTTCACATAAAATCTTTAATTCTGCACAGACAGGGTGTGTGCTGTGCCTCCGTTTAGACAGAAAATGAAGGCCTGCTCTGTTCAAGCCATTAAAAATAACAGGCTCTTCATTTTACACGCTGCTCGTTGGCTGAAAAGTCTTGACAGCCTATCATTTCCCACAAAAAGTTAACGTATTTGAAAAAAACAATGTGGCAGCACAGATTTGTGCTTTTATTTTTTCAGCAAAGTAGCAAAGGAAATTGTTTTGTGTTAAGTGTCCTGAAACAACACGGATAGAGAACCGTTGAATATTACTCTGATAAGATCTCTTCCTGTGTCAATATAATTCAGATACCAGGGGAGTAATTCAGCTCTGGGAACACTCTGACTTTTTGATCTCCTCATTCTAGATTTGAATGATTTAAGCTTCAATTATAAACTTGAGATTGCTTGATGACTTTTGTTACTTACAGTTAATGAGCAAAAATGAATGCACGTTACAAACAAGGATACTTGGTACAGATCCAAGTTAAGTCGTATCAAAGCAGAACAAACCATTTTGAAGGCAGAGGAGCCCAAAGGCTTGAATCCCAAATTCTTATGGCCACAAACAAATGTAATAAGATAAGAATCCAATGCGTTACTGAAAACAAATCTACAATCAGAGAATAAGATCCCAATAACTAAGAAAATGTCAAAATATTTCATTTGTCAAAATATTTAATTTAACATCTGATACTTTGTCCTGCATACAATCTTTTTTTTGTCAACATACATTTTAGAAAACTACTACACCACCAATTAAAAATGCAGCTTTTACTATTCCTGCCTGTGGATGCTTACAAGAATTGTGTCATTCATACACAAACATAAATGCCCATCTCTATCTTATCTGATTCCTTGGGTTTTGATGTTCTTGTAAATTCTAGAGATTTGATGAGCAACAGATGATTGCAAAGAGAGATATACTCCTTTTCAAAACCTCACAAATGTCATTCAGGATGTACACTCAACACAAAAGATCAGATTCAAAAGCAAAATACTTGTCAAACATTCATGCCCGGTACATATTTTACAAGAATGCTTATATATGTATATATATATGTATGTGTATATATATATATATATATATATATATATATATATATATATATATATATATATATATATATATAAGCCAAAGGTTTTGAAAAGGAGTATTTCAGTAACTGATTGGAGTCTTATCTTATTCTATTTGTTTGTGACCATAAGCATTTTGGATTCAAGCCTTTGGGCTCCTCTGCCTTCAAAATGGTTTGTTATGCTTTGATGCGACTTAACTTGGAACTGTACCAAGAAGAATTGTACCAAGAATGCTTATATATATATATATATATATATATATATATATATATATATATATATATATAAGCATTCTTGTAACCACACAGACCCAAAATTCCACTTTCTTTGTTTGAAGTTGTTTTGCCAAAGACACTTTGCGTTTGTTGCTTGAAATAAAAAGTGATGTAAGTTAAACTAGAAAGCATTTTCATTTATAGCAGGGGTGTCAAACTCCAGGCCTCCAGGGCCGGTGTCCTACATGTTTTTTGACCAACTGGCCATTGAAGCTCCTGATTGGCTAAACACACCTGATCCAGGTAATCACCAGCAAATTGAGCAGGATTTCTGGAAAATCAGCAGGAGGCCGGTCTTTGAGGACTGGATTCGGACACCCCTGATTTATAGGTTGAAATGCCACATCTAGATTGTAGTTATTTAGGTAAATGAATTGGACTCTATCGTCTTACCATAAAATTAGTTGAATCTTTTAAGAATTGATTCGTGGGGCATAGTGGCTACTCTAAATTGTCCCTAGGTGTGGATGTGAGTGTATATGGGTTTGTGATTGTGGCCCCTGCGACAGACTGGCGACCAGTCCAAGGGTGTCCCCTGCCTTCATGAGTAGCTGGGTTAGGCTCCGGCAACCCTGTGACCCCAAAAAGGGATAAAGTGGTTTGGAAAATGAATGATTTGTGGGCCATGTGTCGAGATGTGTTTGAATCCTGGGAGGGGGAAAGATGCACAACCCTAGTTATATGCCAAAATGTATGTACAATTTCAATCATACTTCTGTATGATGCACTCCAACAACAGAAAAAAAATTCAAAAACTCACTCCAACAGGAATTTTTTATTCCAGACAGAACTTCAGCAGACTACTCAAGACAATGTGATTTTTTCGAGACCTTCTGCTGCTCTGGCAGATGGAATACAATGTGTCTGTGGACACACAGTGTCTTTGAGTGGTCTCCTACTAAAGGAGTATCGCATCATAATAAACAATTTAAAAGAATTTTAAATACAATTTGGACTATGTCTTTTTGGCAAACTAAACAAAGAAAAAAAAACTCACTGTATTAGTTCAGTCAATCCACACCAAAATCAAAATGCTGAATAACATGAACAAAAACGGATTTATTTTGAGTTAAGATAAGTAATCTCAAATGTTAAAATGTTAAATGTTGTTAATAGCACGTCCACCAACTGGGTTGGTAACTTTTTCTTCCATAAAGAGAAAACACTAAACTAGCTTTCCTCCAGTTGTAAAGAAACTTGACAGTTTAAGATGGTCTTTCTGTTATTTATGGAGCTCTTGTCACTCTTCAGCACAGACAGGTTTACCCTGAACAGCTGGCTTGCTGGGAATTGCAGTTTTTCAGATTTTCAGATTTTCAGAGAAAAGAGGAGAACGTTGGTGAGTTGTTATGAAGGACTTTTTTGCAGTAAAAGCTGCAGAAAATTTTATTTCTTCTAATTTGTCTGTGTAAGCATTTCTTTTTGGTACAGATAATTTGATGCCTCTAGAAGGTTGTGATTGTCAAAAATGTGTTAAAACCGAAATAAACACTTAAACTTTACAGTCGAGGCTTCAAGCTGTTTTAGAGGGGGCCTCCCTCTTGCACACAGACACCTATAAATGGCCAGTTGGGTTCCAGTGAAAAACTTTGTGAGCCTCTAATAGTTTATTTTCTTCTCCAAGCATGTCCTAGCGTGAACTGAGCAGCGGGGCTCTCCAGAAACACATCTGCAACCTCCAGGCAAAACATAACCTTCTGCACTGAATTGTCCAGCCAAACAGAGCCGGGAGTCCCTATTTTTGGATGTTGAAAATGACACAATGCTCAAAAGCCCTTAATGTTGATGAACAAAAAGCTCATATTTTGAGTTTTAGTTGAGAAATGACTTTAAAAGTGCAAAGAGCTCATGGAATCGGAGACCTTTTGCAAAAGCTGTCTTAAATGTCAGACCTTTTAAATCTAATTAACGTTTGGAAGTCTAATCAGAAAGTACTGTTTGACTTGGAAACCACAAAGAAGAATGTTTGTTATATTTCTGAGAATAGGAGGAACGTTTCACTCCATCTCTTTAATTTCCTGTTAATAGACTGACTGACTGACTGACTTCTTGGAGTTACAGCAGTGCTGCAGCTCACAGGATTGAATCCAGGTGATTTTTGATCTGAAGCAACAGTGAGACGCTGCACGCTGTGAGAGAGCTCAACCATCTGAGGCAGTTGTGCTCTGCTTGCTTTGTAGTCGTGTACCACAGCTGCAGCCCTGGAATTTCATCTCTCTTAGGAGATGTTTATTATATTTCGCTCAACTGGGAGACAAAAATAGAGCAATGAGACTCAAGATGGCAGTCATGGATCCCATCAAAAAATATTTTTGGAATTGTCAGTCAAACTAAAAGGAGGGATCGTTTCCATAGACGTCAATTAAAGTTTCTTCAACCAACTTGTAGAGCTGGTAAACTGCACGATCTCATTGTTTCCCACATTACACATCGCTCAGTTCATCAGCGATAAGCATCACAACATGCTGAGACTGCATTAACTGTGGGTGTTTGAACAGGAAGCTGATTTATGAAACCCCCCTCCCCGTGTTTTTTCTTTTCTTCTTCCAAGCGTGCAGCTTCAACGTAAACACCCTGACGCTGCACAAGCTGATTACAAGTGAGGCAGATGGTTTCAACTCTGAGGGAGTCTTGTTTTTTGCATTCTTTAGTTATTGTGAGAGCTGGAAAATAAAGACAGCACACTTTGATGGACGTGATCACTTTCATAAAGTCACGGCTCACACATGACCTCAGCAGAGTCAAAGACACACTCCGATTATCTTCTAAACTTTTTTTAAAAAAAACATTCCTAGTACTATTTTAAATGTTTTAGCTAAAATGATGAAACCTGTGTCCTTTTCTAGGCAGTATACCTCAGAAATTCACCTCTAAGTTGTGGATCCCGCTTCCCTTCCTCGTTGCTGAGAGCTCTCTGTTTACAGCCTCTCCCACTAGCTTACAGCCCTTCACAGGAAACCCGGTTAATGCATCACAGAGATCGTCTATAGCATCAATCGTATCCGCAATCGCACCGTCGAGTTAATGCTAACATTGGCTAGTTTTGCGTCCGACTCTCCGCGATAACGGAAATGTACCTCTGAGTGGCGTTTATACTTTTCAAGAGATGGGATTGTCTCCTGCATTATTTGGTAGCATGAAAGTCATGTTGCCTACACACTTGCTGTGTCTGCGGATGCGCAGGTAAACAGTGAGGCAGAAGAGGAAGTGATCTCTTCATCTACTGAACAGAAGCAGGAAATGAAGAGGCAGAAAAAAGGCAAATAGCATTCTCTAGTGCAAGATATAAGATATAAGATATTTCCACATGAGATATTATCCATCCATCCATCCATCCATCCATCCATCCATCTTTTTTCGGCTCATCCAGGGCTGGGGGCAACAGACTAAGCAAAGATACCCAGACTTCCCTCTTCCCGGCCACTTCCTCCAGCTTCTCTGGGGGGACCCGAAGGCGTTTCCAGGCCAGTCGAGAAACGTAGTCTCTCCAGCGGGTCCTAGGTCTCCTGGGGTGTCCATCCAGTGGGACATGCCCAGAACACATCCCCAGGAAGGCATCCAGGAGGCATCCGACCCGGATACCCGAGCCACCTAAACTGGCTCCTCTCGATGTGGAGGAGCAGTGGCTCTACTCTGAGCTTTCTCCAGGTGACCGAGCTTCTCACCCTTTGTCTAAAGGTCTGTTCACACCAAATGCGATTGGCGTGGTCAATTTGCGTGGCCCGCCCTGGCTTGGCCGCGCGATGAAAAACATATTCAAATGTGCTCATCTTTTAAAATTCGTAATCATTTGGGGTTCTAAGGGGTTGCTCTGCCAAATCTTGGGTTTAATCCTAACCCCCTGCTTGCTACCAATGTGACTCGAGCATTACTAATCTCTTTGTAATATAAACCAGGCCTTACCGGTGCAACAACAATGGCAAGCAATTTTAAAGCCCTCCACCCATACAGTTTTAAGCCAGATGCCAACTGGCTGAGGAAAACAAAGACATTAATGGAGCAGGGAGCCTGTGGGGTATTTTCTGTCACAAGTACAGTTTTTTCAAGCATTTTTTTTTCATCTGCTTCTGATTCGCAACAATTTGAACAAAGATTAATCAGAAATGCATTTTTGAGCTAAATTGTATTTATATATGTTCTCCATCCTTAAAAATGGCAGTATGTTAAAAACACCAAAAACACAATCTTCATCGGAGTGGATCTTAAAAGACTTAAGGTTATGTGGCTCCTTCAAAGACAGTAATTGCAGATTTTATCCAACACGGAAAGTGTTCTATTGGAGACTAAATGTTTTGTTTAATTCTAAAAGCTTCATATTTTAGAGCTTTGTCTTCTCCCAAGCTAGAGTCACAGTTTACTGCTGAAATGCATGGAAGCTTTAGAAACCTTTGTACCTGAAAGTACAACCAACAGGACGCTTTGATATGGGCTGAGCATGCACAATTTGCACCTGTGCATGTCTGTTCATGCCCCGTGTCCTCATTGGATGAAGTTAATCATTAGTTGTCTCACCTCTTCTCCCAAAAGGTGTGAACACATGCGGAGGAAACATCTTTTTGCACCTCCTTCGTTCCGGCATGCAGACACTGGCTCGAGACCAAAACAGATTTACTGCTGAGCTTCTGCATCATTTTTGTGAAAGGAGATCTCATTCGTCAAGTCTGAGAACAGGGCAAACTAGCATCAGGCTCCCCCTGAAAACCCTGAATTGTCAAAGAGCATGTTTGGGCTCTTCTGTCTGTGTCTTCAGCGATCTTGTTGTCAATCGTGAAGCAGCCCTGCTTGTTATCACAAGTGTCACAAGTGTTGACTGAAGCTGCAGGGCCTTGTTCCGGTGAGGAGGTAAATGACCAGCAGGCCCCTGCACTGACCGCAGTCACGACAGATGCTTCTGTTCCAACACTGTTGACTTTCCCGACGGTGAGTCAACAGTTCCCAACAGACGGGACAGCAGGATGGAGGAACAGAGAGGAAGTGCGGCGGTGTTGAGCGATTACATGGGGCTTCGGCTTGTGGGATGGGGGCAAACAGGAAGCAGATGCCTGAATGATTCAGGACGACTAAACTGAGCAGCGTGTACCAAATAATGTGGGTGTGGGCTGATGTAATTACAGAGATGTCAATGATTGTGCATGAGAATGGTGTGTTGCGGTGATTTGCTTTCATCTGATGCATATTCAAAATCTCTTTTGAGGGCCACAATTGCTGGGAAGACGATCATGCCAAAAACAGGGAAAAAACTTAGACTCATCCTTCTGGCTCTTTTGTTCTCCTTTTTCCTGACCTGTTGAATCCTGTCTTTAGACTGCACTGAGACACAAACCTGCACCCTGACTTTCAGATTGCAGAGATCCAGCCTGGCTCAGGTCCACTGCTTCCATCAGCAGCTGTGGAGCCGTGTTATTATCTCGATTACACTCCTTCTGCATACCCCCTTAGCCCTACCTTAATTAAAGGGAGGGAGGAAAAAGAGCAACGACTTTGTCTCACGTCGTCCTGAGACAATTACTCCTGATACTTCTTTTTTTTTTTTTTTTACCCATCTTCAAATGCCAATGGTGATGCCCTTAATATGTATAACTCAAATCCAAATTAAAAAAAAAAAACAATTTTGACTTGTTGCTATGTCATTACACACATTTGTATATTTTGGCAATTGTGTATAAAAATACAAAAAAAACAATTGTAGAAGACTGAATACTTTTAGTTTGTTTTCGTAGAATAGTTCAAGCTCAGGTCAGTCTGCCATTAAGACTCTATCTTTGAACAATTTCAAAGCATTCCCAGTGGCGTTTTGATAATGATTATGTCTTTTTAAGGCTAAAATAAAAAAAAAAAACCTGTGTCGTTTTTGCAGAGCGGCAGTAGCTCATTAGAAATTTGCATCTGAGTTGTGAGTGGGACTGTTGGCCCAGAACAACCCCCTTCCCTTTCCCATTGCTGAGAGCTCTTTGTTTACACGCTCTCCTGCTAGCTTATAGCTCCTCACACTCCCAAACTAAAACTTACTGTTCCAACAAAAATGGCAAGCAAAATAGGAACTTTTTACTTGTATAATTTTGAGCCAGAAGCCAGCTCAGACAAGCAAAACAAAGACGTACATGGATCTAATGATCTACAAGTGGATGCAACAGAATGGAGTGGCTTATGAAGCTTGTGGCCTGCCTCTTGTATTTTCTACAAATACGAAATTGATAACCAAAGAAATACTTCAAAATGCAATTTTGGGCTTAATTTTCTCTCTCTCTCTCTCTCTCTATATATATATATATGTCCTCCATCATTAGAAAATGCTACAAGAAGGTGTTAAAAACACAATTTTCATCAGAGTGGATCTATAAAAGTATGTGGAAATCAAATACATGGTCAACTTTAAGGCTTTAAGTATTATGACAAACAAAACACAATTGTTTATAGAAAGCATAAAACCTCAGACAGGCAGCGACACAATTAAACTGGGTTGATGGCTTTACCAAACCTCTTTATTATATGATTTCTTTTTTCTTTCCTGAAGATATGTTTCAAATTTCTTGACCTTATTTCGATACGTTTTGGCTTTGTAGCTGGAAATTTTAGAATAATCCGGTATACAGAGGTACTCAGTGTTAATGTAGTGTTTGTGTTTACGTCTTATCATTACAAGGAAACCAAAAACATCACCCTTCCACCACCGTGTTTCAAACAAAGTAGGCAATGTTTGCTTGTTTGGCCTATAACTTTGCATTTTTGCCAAAGACCTATTAATCTTGTTTGAAAATTTATGAAGAGTTTTTATTTTATTTTTTACCTCTTTAATGCTTCTTTCTTCTTTTTTTGGTGACAAAACTTCCACCTCTTAGCAAAACTTTTTTGAAACATTTTCTAACCAAGGATTTAAGACTGGTGGGATTTAGCTTCTGGGGTTTTTGAATATTTCTTGATCATTGCTTAGTCCAGCCTTGGACTAAAAATGATTTCAGACATCCACAAGTTGGAACTGGCAGCCTTTTTATTTACCTCAAGAATAAAATGTAACCACTGTGGTATAAATAGAGTACAATTTGAGAATTGCTGTATAAACATCAGAAAACTGAAATTCAACAAAAGCTACTTTTGCTCAGTAAATTTCTCTTTCTGTCTTTTCACTCCTTAACACAATGCGCAATGGTTCATGACACAATGGTCATATTGTTGGTGATAAAAAAAAAATCTGTTTATTAACAAAATGAATAAATTCAATAATGAAATAATATTAACATTTAACATTAAATAATTTGTATAATAATGTGTAATGATTTCAATCCTTTTGTTTAATTTTATATTGTAATCATATTCTGTGATCATGTTCTGCTGATTTCTTGGCCAGGTCACCCTTGCAAAAAATATCTTGATCTCAATGTTTTTTTTACTCTCTTAATTAAAGATTGCACTCCAATTTTTGTAAGGGAAATTCCTGTCTCGCACTTCCTGCACTTGGCTGACACTCAGTATTTAGTTAAAGAGTCTTGATAAATCAATCGATTCCATCATTATTGAAGAAGTAAAGATATTTTTGTTTTTGCACGTCAATTTTTAGTCATGACTTTTTTTAGCGCGAGTCAAATAAGTTGGGATTTCTTTTTAAATGTCATTTTATGTTTCAGGTTTTAGGAGATTTTTGCAAATAACACAAAGTGTTTTCAAGTGGCTCTTTAATTCTGAAGAGCCATATTTTATTTCATAGAAATAGACAGATTAACTGTCCTTGTAGTGCTGTTTTCTCCCTTGACACACAGGCACACAATAATGTGGTGGCAAAATCCTGGGACCATAACTGAAGATGTTTGTAATTATTGGATTTCGACAGTAAAATTTTGGGTCAATTCACAGTCGTAATAGCAGGGCAACATGCAGCTGCAAGCTGGGACTAGCTGCTACATTTATGCAAATCCTTTGCAGATGTGTGAAATAGTGTGTCAACATCTTATTTATAAGTGTGTGAAGCAGATAAATGCTAGTTTGCACACAAAAAATGTATTTTAAATGCTTATGGAATCCTTAAAAGTCGGCAAATTAGCTAAACCTAAAAAGATGTTCAAACTGACTTTCTTGCTTTTCAGAAACGGATAAGACACTCAAGGCAGCATCTGCATTCTTGTAAGCTGTTTCAAATAGTTTTCGGAGTAAAACTAAATTGGTACTTCCAACGGTCCCTGAGGGGCTCCACCACTGCCCTTCATAGGTACCATGTGTGGAGATTGATGTTTCTTCTGGAGGAGTCAATGAGGATGTGATGGTCAAGCCTTAAAAAACCAGAAAAACATAAATTTTGTACTTTTTTAAAAGTTTCTTATTTATTACATTTGTTTCTTCACAGGATGCGGCCCCTGCCTGGAATTTTAAAAGCGACGTGAACTTTGCCTCGACATCCTTTTGCACTTTTTCTCTTCAAGACCCTACAGTTTTACTTAGACACATTTGCCAAGTTGAAGTTCCTGCAAAAATATAAAAATAGGTTGTTTTATGATGTTGGTGAAAAATAACAGAAAATTACATCCTTTATATTTAACTGAAAGTCTAAAAGAGGCGAGATATGACAACTGACAGATATTTACCAACCTTCTACTTGTTAAAAACTATTTAATGTGAGTCTTTATCTATATTTACATTCATGATGTGGAGAGGAAATATGACCAAAGGGGCTCCAACGCCTTCAAAAGCTGTTACTTTTGTCAAACCACAATCACCACTCTTTCTGTTTTTCGAGTGAGCCTCAAATTTGATACTGTGTAAGTGTTAGCGGGCCCGGTTACAGTCCCCACTAAAAAAAAGAAAAAATCCCAGTGGTAAACTTTAAAATGTTTCGGCTGTATTTTGCTTTTCAGGGAACTCAACTTGTCATTATCTTGCCAGTAAAAAGTGTTAAGGCATGGTGAGTTTCACCCAAAAAAAAAAATAAAAATAAAAATAAAAATAAAAAGGCAATATTCTGCAAGATTAAAAATGAGAACTGCAATGTATAGGTTTTCAGCTGTTTTAAAAAAAAGTTTTTTGCAAAAATACAACTTAGTATTTCATTTTCTTTTACACAACTGCCTTTCATATGAGAAGAGTAAAACCTTCTTAAAACTTAACAGCATTTGTTGGGTATTTTAGTTTTCTTCTGAAAACAAAAGTGCAGTTTTTCAGAGACCGTGCACCACTGATAAGAATTTTAGGAAATTTGCCAAAAACAAGCCAAAAACACAGCACAGCATTGTTTACACTTATTTTGGGTTATATATTTAGCATCTCTTATGGTTTTGAAGAAAACAGAGCCCATCATTATGCCTCGTGTGAACAGATGGGAAGCTTTGCAGTTGCTAGGAGAGTGGTGCTGTAGGCAGAGGTGGACAAAACTGGAAATAATAGTTTATTATCTTGGACTGCGGCTCCCCATTTTCCTTTCCATACATGTTGTTCTTGTTGCATGTGGTCCGGGCAATAAAAGGATGAATGAATGTAACTTGCTGTTAACAATCCTTTTTATTGAAACCCCATGAGTGCAGGGAGGAGTACACTGCAGGATTTTAGCTCCTTTTTGTTCAATTTCAGGATCACCAGAGGCGGCTGGTCAGTCACATACTTTCCATGTGTTTGCACACATACAAAGAGCTATTCTTGATGTGCCAAGAAAGACGGGTTTGTGAGAAAAACTTTTCAGTTTTTGTCTGCCAAATGGTCTTGGTAATGTTGGTCAGTTGTGGAAAAATGTGGTTAGTTTATAATATGGCTTAGTAAAAATGATAACCCTCTTTAAAGCAGCATTTATGTTTCACATTATAAACAGTTGAAAGGCTGTGATAGATGGTCTGTGCACATTAAAGATTAATGTGCTGTATCACAGATGTTTGAAGGCTTTTTTGTGCATCGAGAAAGCATAAGTAAGAAACTGAAACCTTTTGAGAAGGTTACAGGAAAAGGGTTACTAAATTCATTATTTCATTCTACATCAGCAAGTGTGTGGAACTGCTGGAGATATTTGCAGACAAGTACAAGAGGGGCATCTGGACATCTCTCAGCTTGGATTTAAAGCAGTACAGCAAGATGGCGAGCAACCAATATCAGAAAAAAACAAAGTTGGAAGTGAATCTACAAATTTGCATTTTTTTCCCATACTGTCTGCAAACCGAAATGATCTTAATTGTCTAATAGTGACTGTGTGTTTGTGCCTGTGTATGACCCTGTGATGGACTGGATGCACAGAGTTTACCTGCTTTATTTATTCTGTAGCTGATAGGCTCCAGCATCCCTCACCGCTGCTGTGGGAATCCTTGTAAGTTTATTTTCCTCCACTTATTAATATGCTTTAAGTCTCGACTGATCTGAGAATGAATACACATACAAATATTACGGTCATCCTCCAAAAAACAAAAGATAGGTGGTCCTGCCAGAAAACGTAGAAGTAGTGCAAAGTCTAAAGCTACCATTACTTTGAAAAGGCTTGGTTTGTGTTGATTTTGTTATCATCGCTACTAGATCAGCCTTAAAGTTTACTATTCTGAGTGTAAACTCACTTAGATCTTCCTAAGATTTTCTATAATTTACTTGTGAAAAGTCATATTCTTGTTTTTCTAGATCTGTTTGTGCAATTCTTTGAGCAGGCATCTTGCCCTTTCCAATATGGCTTCCAGCTTTGCATATGTATCTCGTAGCACAGCGTCTCCATCCTATGTTCCTCATTGGATGTACTTGTGTGTCTCCGTTATCTGACATTTATCTAAACCAAAAGAATGAGTGGGAAAAAGGGTATGGGGGGGGAGGTCAGGAGGGAACGAAAAAATCCAGCGGGGGTGGGGAGCGCTATGCCAAATTGCCAAAAGCATCGCAATGTTTATGTAATCTCACCCCTGAAGCCTTTGCAGTCTATCTGCTCCTCCTCCCCCCATCAGTTTCTATGACCCCTTCTGTGTTGAGTGGCAGGGAGAGGAGTGCCAGAACTGAGGGTGGCCCCTGGGTTATTTTTTTCTTTTTGTTAACACTGGTATTACTGTTGATTGTGTGGATGGATTTCCTCTGAAAAACCGTGGAATACTCCCTATTCCAGACTTTCTGCTAAAAATTAAACCAAATCTTTTTCATGTTTAGCACAGCCGCAGTGACTTAGACGTGAGATTTTAGACCTCATGATGCATTTTTTAACCCATTAATTATAATAGCTAAAAGGATCCTTGACCATGCAGCACATCCTTTCATTATTTGAGTTTTGATATATGTTTTAGTTTTTAAAAAATCTTTTTTGTATTCTACATGAAAAACAAATATGGCTTCTTTTTACTGGGACATCACAAAGGGTTTTATGGAAACTTTTCTTTCATTCTTCAGTCACACAAGTAGAACTGTCTTTGCTTGAAAGCTAGAACTAGATTCTTTTTTTGTGTGCTGCTTTAAGCATAGCTCGCCAATCCAAACAAACCGATGACAGAGTGGTAGGGGGTTGTTTTTTATCGTGGGGAGGACCAAAGTTTATGAATCTGCATTCCACTTTTTCTAAGTCGGAGAGCAATGCCAAAAAACTGATATAATGTGTTTAACTTGAAGATGCTACAGAGTCTCGCCTGAGCAAAAGCAACTCAGACAAAGCACTAAAGCATCTGAAAATGTTTTCCATCTTGACACAGGTCAATCTGTACAAAGCATTCCTCTGACTGTTAAAGTCAGTGTACCGATGGACGATTACAGAAGTAGACAACACAAGTGTATAGTGACAAGCTAAAGTCAAGATGTGAAAGAACATAAAAAAATAGTGCCATTTAGATTAATGAAGTTGCTTGATGTGGTATTGGAATTTATTTGTCTTGTCATTTGCTATTAGGCATTTTTTAATAAATGAATGGATTCTGTTTGTAAAAAACAGATATTGTGTTTTTCCTGGTTGAACTGTTCTCTACTTACCCAGAAGGAGTACTAGTCAGAGTTTGGGTAGTGCATTACAAAGTAACGAAATACTGTAATTTAATTACTTTTGTCAGTTACAGTAGAACGTAACAAATTACAGTTCAAATTTTGGTAATAAATTACAATTCCTGGACTATATAAACCCTCGTCACTACATTACTTAGGTTTCGTAGGCTCTGACAATTTTTCCTCGGTGAAGTGTAACGAAACGGAGATTAATATAAATAAAAGAGGAGTTATTGGTGCATACCCGCACGCATGTACATTAATGCAGAGTTGGGGATCGGTCAGAGTGCAGACATGCCCTCATTGCTTAAATTCAAAGGCCAATGGCTCAAAGATGAGACAAAGAGAAGACACTGTGATGTGTCGGTTACACGAGTCAGAGACGTTTTTTCAAAATTCTTTCAAGAAGAACCAACATGAAGACAGAAATGTTGCTGTGTTTTGTGTTGTTTCACTTTAAATTTGTTTAAAAGGAAAAAGCTGAAAATAAATAAAGAAAAAAGTTAAATGGTTTTTTTTTGGTATTTTACCCAGGGTTTTTTTACACTGGTATCTGCATTCTAATGAAGCCAGGTTATGTCTCACACAAGGTTTGTGCAGGTTGTTTTTCCCTTACCTTTTCAAATAAGTAATGATTGAAGTAATTTAATTACATCCAGAAAGTAAAGTAAAGTAATAAATTACTTTTAAATGCAGTTTACCGAAAACTGGTGCTTTTCAAGAAATAGTAACATTTTTATTGATGGCCCGTCTTTTTGTTTCATGTTTACAAGCATGCAGTTTTGTTCATGGTCCTTTCTCTGTCAGCTTTTACTTTTTTTTTCCATTGACTTGCAACTTGTTCAATGCAGGTTTGAACACACGAATTTCCCCTGCAACATTTTAGCTCAAAATGGGCATTTATACTGGTCGCCTATTCTTCTAATTCAGGTGAGGCGTGTGCAATTCAATGGTCCAGCACTTGGTTGACCTGCCTAGTTAAATTTATGTAAACCCTTTAACATTGAAGCTTTAGCTCAAGTATTTACATTTTTTTTTTGACTGCTGTAACTCTTATACTGTTGCAATTCCAGCAGATTCTGAAGCAGAGAGACGCAGTTTTGCGCTGATATGCAGCACTTTACAGTAGTGAAATGCTCACACAGTCAACAGAAATTGGCTGATTCTGTTGTGGAGAAAAGCGGCTTCACTCTGTTATGCAACACTTTACATTCATGAAATGTTGCAGTGATACAAAGTCCATGTGAAAAGTTGCTTTTCTCTGTGTCAGAATCAGCTGATGTGTCATCTGCAACATCTGTGGTATTTAAAGGGTTAAATGTTAAACATGCAAAATCAACTTGTTTATATATTATTCTCGTGGTTAGTGGCAAAGTTGGTGGCATTTCCATGACAGAGCTTACTTCCTTGCATTCTCAGGAACCATGACTTTGCTAGAAATCCCAGTTTTTCGTTTCTTTTTTTTCCAGGATGTTTTTCCTGGATTGCTTCAAGTAAGAAAAATATTGATTCTGAGTTTTTACTTTTTTTATGTTTCCATGAACATTTTATGTATCCCCAGGGAATAAAAAACAAAAAATAAAAAAAGTACTTCTGGAGATAGAATACTTTGTTTTTATAGTTAGTTTGCAATCAGACATTAAGGTCCGCAAAGACATAAATCAAAAAGAATGCTTTTCTTCTACTGTTTGGGGGGATTTGGTATGAATCTATCTGCAAACACAAGGTATGTGTTTGTGTAATGTTATTTATGCTCTGAGAACAGAAAATTATAGCAGGAAGGATGTTGGGCTTTTTGGCTCAAACATAACATGGTGCACAGAAGCTCCCTGCACTGGGAAACCCATCTCTCCCTGCTTGTGCTGGCAGATGTCAGCGGTGCACATTTCATGGAGAGGCACAGGGGCCAAACACAGTGGCACGTGTTTTCATGCACTGGAAAGAAGGTGTGGGGAGCATCTAAAGGAGCAAACCTTTAATAAATCCCTCCACAAGGCTGCTTGAAGAGTGTTAATGCGAAGTTTGTCAAAACATTTGAAAGGTTGAAACATTTATTTATTATTGATTTCCAATTTTTTCAAAATTTTAAATAATTCATGAAACCTTTATTTAATAATTTAATGGCGTATATATATTTATTTTATATTGTCTCTTCTGGACCTCCATATTTCATTGGAGTGAGTTTTTAAATGAATGGTCTCTAGAAATGTTCCTTTGGTGATTATTTCAGTGTTCACCATGCACACGAGTCATATGCAGTGTTTTATTTTCTTTAATATTGTCTATAATCTTTAATGACATTATTTAACTATAATACTTGTGCCTAAAATATAAGATTGCCACATTTTCCTTGTAGATGACAAAATAAATGCTTAGATTTCTACTGTTTTTGTTGGTATTCTGGACCAAAACCTTTGCCAAATTTTCTTTGTCTGTTCATTTCTGTATACATTACAAAAGTAAAAATTGCATAGGGTTGAAGAAACTTTGATTCCCACTGTGGTCATTAATCTAAGAACTGTCCTTATGTTTGGTTAGTTACTTTTTTTGCTGCGATGGCAGGTCTCAGCCACAGTAGGGTTACCGGAAAATGCGTTCAAACCCTGGTCCCTTATTTCACCACAGCTAACTGGTGGACAAGTGCTTTCTTGTCTAAATCTTACTGGCATCATTTTTTTTTTCAAACACTGGCTTCATCTTCTCCCCCCTGCAGTTAGACCCCCCTCAGTCATCTGCTCCGTGTCCCAGTCCTTCTCCACCTCCTCAAAGGATCATCTGTTGACACTGTGCACTGAAATTGCAGGCTTGGATTTGTCCAACATAATGCAGGAAAAGTCTACCATGAAAGTCACAGTTGGCCTGTAATTACACCTCCCTCATTACTCTAAAGCTTAGTTTCCCTTCTTACTCCCCCCCTTGTTTGCATTTTGCTTCTTCAATGTCTTCCTTTCTCTGATTCTCTCCATTCACCTTCTTCTGTCATATTCCTCCCTTCTCAGGCAAAGTGAAGCATAAATGTGCCCCAAGGACTTGTGGACGTCTGCCAGCCATGAGGAGATACAGACAGGAATGTGATCTTTGACAAATCCCAGAGAAAGGTTTTCTTTAAATTTAAATCTCACTTTAGGCTTCCATACCTCTCAGTTCATTTTTAATAGTGCAGTCAACAGAAGAAATTATTTGAGATGCCCTTTTTTTCCACGTTTGCATCCAAACAAAACTGATCTAAAGGAGGAAACGAACCCAAGAGACAGACAGTGGGAGGATGTTGGACTGGAAGTGAGAAGCCTGAAAGCCCAGTGGGTGCAAAGTGCAATGCAATCTCAGTCTAAGTATCTGTAGAGACAAGCTTTGCAGGCAGATGTGCATTCAGGTTAATGAATAAAACCTCCAACATGTTCTTCAATCACACCGAATTTTGTGAGATATCAGAAGAGCTCATAATTTAGACCCTCTAAAAGAACGAAGTTAACTTTAAAATTTTACAAATAGAACATTTCACTCCAAAATGGGTTTAGAATTGAGCCAATAAAATCCGAAATTTTAGTCTTGCAAGTAAAAACAAGCATGATGGTCATAAAAACTTACAGCACAGCCCACTAAAAATGTGCAGCTGGGTTTTAAAAAGTGTGTTGTTAATGTGACTGTGATTTTTCTGCCAGGACCTCTTAGATAATCAGTTTTGATGAAATCTTCAGAAAATCTTTTTTTTTGAGGAGCTCGCAGCTGTTTGCTATGACTTTGTCAAATTCTACTTCACTGTATTTAAAAGTAATTCGGACAAGTTTGCAGCACTTTGTGAGTTGCTACTGGTTTAAAAAACGTAACATTTTCCGGCTAAAGCTGCAAGCTTTAAATGCATTTTTGGATGTTGCTCTTTTTTTTTTTTTTTTACAAGATAAAACGACCAAACTTTTTTTTGTTAAGGCAAGGCCAACTTTATTTTTAAGACAAAGGCAAACAAATTGTGATGTAAAACAGCCAAAGTAATGGCTAAAACACTGAGGTAGACTCTTGGATAGGGTAAACAAAATTAAACAACTAAAATAAACAAAAACAAAAGTGTAAGAAGTATCAAGCAAAATTAAGGTAAAAAGTAAATGAAATCAAATAAAAAGATGCAATATAGTTTTAAGGATAAATTCAAATTAACTCAAATTTGATCTATTGTAAAAGCATTCCCAGTGGTCTTTTAATTATGATTAAGCTGTTTTTATTGTTTTTTTAATTAGCCAGTCAAAAACCTAATGTTGTTTTCTTGGACATAGTTTTAACCTACGTATTTTCTAGGTCACAAATGCATTCTATTTCAAATGAATCTTTTTTTCTGTTCTTGATTCACAACAATTTGAATAAAGATATTCAGAAATGTTAATTTTGGGCTTTAAATGAATATATGTCACCATTAACAGGAAAATGCCAGAGGAACATGTAAAAAAACTCCACACAGTTTTCATCAGTCTTCAGGGTCTTTAAAAATGAAGTAAATTGAGCTCACAGTAACACAATTTAAACTAAGATTCAATTAAAACCCCAACCAAAGTAGTACATAAGAATGGTATTATACGTGATAAAAGGAAATACTGCATTTGTTTTAGTCAACACGTTAAATACAGTTTTCTGACACAATATCCCAACATTTTTTTTAAAAAGGGTAGATTGTAGTCTATTTTATTTATTTTTTTGTTTGCTTGTTTTATTTTTCTTTATTAATCCACAGAACAAAAAGCAGCCTAATAGCTGGAGATAACCTGTTAAATAAAGTGACCAAAGTGGCACACTGTTGTAAAGGTAGTTTACGCTGTTGTAAGGCATTTTCCTCAAAAGTGTTCTTATTTTATCTTATTTTATCTTAAATACAGCATGATTGAAGATAAAGTCGATGTAAATGGAAATTTTTATGTACCCAGCAATTTTCAACATTTTTTTGACTCTATCAACCCAAGAAAACAACCTGGAGCATTAATGATTGAGCTGTCAAAAGAGCAAAAATTGGATTAGTTTTAAGAATTATTCAATTGTTTTTTATTGTGTTTTCTTTCTTGGTACAGGTTTATATTTAGCAAGAGTTACACTAATTTGTCTGAGGTTGACTTTTTTTTCATTTTTCTCAAACAACGGGAAAACCCCCACCAAACTAAACACTACCACACACACACACTCACTGTCCTCAATTCCCTCCCTTTTTTCCAACGCTTGCCCTTTTTTGGTTGTTCCTCTTTTTTTCATTTGAAGCAGGGATAGGATGACAGCTTTTCCTGCTGGACCCGCGAGAGAGAAACCTCTGTTACTCACTCCAGCTTTGAAAGGAAGTTACCACCTCTTCCCCACCACTTTGCACATACACGGACACACACATGCACATTCGGGCTCCTCTGGACTTGACCACAACAGCGACTGTGAAACAGCAAGGACTGCATGTAATGTGTTTTAGAGGGAAAAGGAGCAAGCTTTCACCGGCTGAACTGTGAGAACTAAAGAACTCCAGAGGAGCGTTCAGTCCCATCACTTACCGGTGAGTTTGACAGTTTGAATGTGTGCGTTGTGCCATGGAAACCACTGGGAAATGCAAGACTGCGTCCCAGAGTTTCAAGTTAACTGACACATGCTGATTATTGAAACGTTGGTAAAGCTGGTTTATTTAAAAGTCTGTTTGGAAATGCCACATTGGTATTCAGATTTTTATGCAGGATGTTTTCATTTCTTAGCAGTGACATTAAAGCTAGCCCATCTAAAGTTCTAAGTTCTAGAGTTCTAAAATCATCAGGAGCCCTGAGCTGAGTTGAAAGTTGGTGTTCTCGCTGTACATGCATGTTGGTCCATCTGTGTGTTTTACAGTTCAACTGATAAATAGACCAGTACCAAAAAAAGCTGAAACGGCTAAAACTTATCCAGAAGGTTGACTTTCCTGAGGCGTTCCACATTATTTTCAAAGTTAGCAAAAGCTTAACGGTTGTGGTCCATAGGCATGTGAGCTTTTATAAAGTGCATACTTTTCGTATTTTTCCTAATTCCAGCCAAGTTGATCAAAACATGTTTTTGTGAAAACCAATGTCTGCTGAATGTTTGCTGTTCTCACCTCCTGTCAGAGAAGAAATTGCAATGGTAATACGGGTGGAGACGCCACAGAGCAGCTCCCTGGGGTCTCCACTAATTAACGATATCTGAGTGTGCAGCCTGCTCTTCAACTCCACCACCTCCAGTCAATCTGACAACACTTTTTTGGATGAGTGAGATAGGCGGTAAAACAACCCCTGCAAGGCAAGCAAAGACGTCTTGCCTTCTGCGTGACCTCTTCAGCCCATTCAAGTTAGCAGCTTTTCCTTTGCCCAAAAGCCCACTGTCTCGTTTATCACTCAGAGTCTTATCTGAGGCTGGTAGTTGACTTCATCCACGTCCAGAGAGGTCAAAGGTTACATTCTGATTTGACTTGCTTGTCTAAACTCCCAGGGTACCGATCTGTTTATGGAGGAGATACAGAACATTTCAGTCGAGCCAAAGCTTGAGCAGAGAACTTCGTGTTGAAAACACTACACAAGAAATAAACACAGCAGCTCTTAGCAAGAAACATGGGTAAAACGTGCAGATAAGACTGTGGATATACTGTTTGCACCGCAGCAAGGATCATGCGGTAATTCTGTAATGTGAGGGACTTACGAGGGAGTGCTCCAAATTTGCTGAATGCAGTTGTAAAGACAGTCAACACTGCAGAATAAACAAAGCTTGCTGCAGCACTTTATTTGGGACAATAAAGAAAAAAAAGAGGACAACAAAAAAAAAAAAAAATCACAGCTTTTCTTAGCTTAAGCTTTTTTCTGCTTTCTGTTTAGCTTTTCCAGAAACAGTTGACGTTTTTGCCATGTTGATATTAATGCATACAGGATTTATTTCAGAATAGAAACAAGGAAAAGTAGAAAAAAAAATAATGTAAATCAAATCTTTTCATTAGATAGGATAACACAGCAATCTTATGATTTAAAGTCCCACTCCAATCATCTTTTGATCAATTCTAAAAGCGTTCCCAAAGTCTTTTTATTATGATTAAACTATTTTTAGACTAAATGTAAAAAACCTGCATCGTTTTGTAGAACATGCAGTTTCTGCAGAGCAGCAGTAGTTCAAACAACTTACAGAGCTGCTTAAGTTTATGAAAGTGTCAAACAAGCTGTTTTCAAATCATAAATCATAAGTTTGAGTATTTATTCATGTTTAATAACAGTAACAAGCTGAGCAGAAGTGATGATTTTCTTGCAATGTATAAATAAAAAAAAGTATAAAACTCGTAATAGGTAAATATTTTTGTCAGATGAGACACACAATCTCAACCCCTCAAACTAAACTCAAGTTTGCTTTCTTTGAATTTGCAGAAAGATGTCATCCGAAGCTAAACTTGATCAGACCAAGCAAGCATTCAAAAGAAAGAAAAGGAAACGTTATTAAGCAGCTGAAATGCAGAGATAATGGTTTCATGCAGCATGAGGTCACAGCAGATCAGATGATCATCAGCAGACCTGTGAGACCTCCAGCTAGTACGAAAACACGCCCCCTGAAGCCAATCCTTTTGAAAATAGACTAAAAACCAAAATTATTAATACTGAACTTTCTGTCACTGTTGTACTTGCCATTTAAACTAAAGTATTTTTGTGCATTCTCTAAAGCAGGTTCGCAGCTCTGCATTTTTCTCTGCATATTGCCAAACTTTATAGAAAAGTTAAAGTTCCTTCCGTTTAATTTAATTCCTTTATGTTTTTTCTCATCATCCTTTCTAAACAGGACTGTACTAACATGTCCTTGATAGTAGTGTTACTGTACTGTTCTCTTGTGTTGACAAACCTGGCCTGCAAATATATACAGTATGAAGGGGTTTAAAAAATCCCAGACAAGCAAATGCAAGAAACGGACATGGACCCCAGTGGGCAACTCTTTGACTTCCAGATTGAAGCTCGTTTAAAAGCGTTTAAAAAGGACAGCCAGATTAGTAACCACCTAGGGGCGCTTCACACAAGCAAATTATTTTTCTTCTTTCTCTATGTCAAACTTACCACAAAACCTAATACCCAATGGGACATGTTTTTTTTCTGAATATTCAAAGCTTATTTTTTTTTCTGGCTTAAGTACTGGCGCCTGGCTTTTGATTGACAGGTGACTGAAAATTCAATAATCAACGTTAATGGGTGAGTTTCAACTGAGTGTGTTTATCCAATCTATTATTTCATTTTTGTAGATCTAATTATTCTCAGTCCAGATAAGAAAAAACAGTGTGGCAAAAAAAAACAAAAAACAGCTTGGATAATTTGAGCCTCTTCCTTAAGATTTAAGAGAAAAAAAGTTGTCAACCAACACATTTACAGGACTCTTTTTTGCATATAAAGTCCTTTTGCACAAATCAAAAAAATCAAAGACTCTCATAGAAAACAATGGAACTTGTTTTGTTAATGATAGCATAAAAAAAACACAATAATTCTCTTTTTCCTCTTTAAAGAAAAATGTGAATGGATATTTTTTCATTTCTTATTCTTTGTACAACAAAACCTAGAAATCTATTCCTACAAAACCAGCAGTGGAAAGAGTAAACATGTGTTTTGCGTGGTAAAGTAATCCAAAGAGTCCATGTAATTGAAACAGTATGTGATGCCCTTGTGCTGCTGGATGGTTGCTCACATCAATGAAGAAGCCAGAGATCTATTTTTAGAGCTCGACATTCGGGATGATCTAAAGCCTTTTTGCTCCGTAGCATCACAGGGGAATGTTCATAGTGTCGATACACCGTGAAGTACAATATACACACACGTGCACGCACAAAAAAAAACGTCACCAAACAGAAACTCTCAGCTTTTCCTATTTGGCTCCATGACATTGATGTGCTTGATCGTAGCTTGATCATATGTGCACATTTCCTCTTTATTTACATCGTAAAACATGTTGATGATGCCTCACATATGGGACACATCTTGATAATATTAACCGTTTGCCCTAACCACCGGCGCAGTCCCCATTACCCTCTCAATACCTGTCGTACAGAACAAAACAGAGTCTCAAGAAAACAAGCAGTGAACAGCGGTTGGATTTTTTGACAAAAATCATTAAATGTATTCTTTACGTAACTTCATACTTAAGCAAGCTTCACGTTGTCTACTTTGTTAAAATGCCAATGTGGAATCCATGTTTACACTTGGGAGTGCTTTTTTTATGTCTTTTCATCATTGTAGGAGTAGCAGTTTTTATGTAGTGTATATCCTGTCAATTACATGTTCAAAGCAAACACAGTAGTATTTAGCTTTGAACATGTAAAAACAAGGCTCTCTTTTGGTCTCATTCTGAAACCAGAAACTTCAAGGGGCTTGCTTTTAATTAAATAGCCAAGTTGGAAAAAATAAGTTCAATCACGATAAAGCATAAAAAAAAGAACACTGTTTTATTGGAATTCAATTTGCACTTTTATTGTATTTTTGTGGGTGGATTAGTCACATTTGGCTTGAATTGAAATGAAATGAAGTAATCTATTTTATCATTTTGGATTCAAAGTCTGTAGGACTCAGATTTAATCATATTGGGTTTTTTGATGTTTTTTTTAATTCTGGGGATTCCCAAATTGAAAATACAGTCTTCACAACACGACAGTAGCTGACCAGAAAGCAAAATGTAAGCTTCTGAGTGGTTTAAACTTCTGAATCTGTCACAAATCTGTTCTATGACCAAACATCCCAAAAAATGAGCAAATAATTAATAAAAAGTTTGTACTTTCATAGAAACTTTTATCTTCAATGCGTGGGCTTCACTTCTCCCCACTAAGTGCACTAAATAGTGCATTTGCCAATTTTGTAGTGCTGTCCAAGTCTACCATTCCAGAATCTGATGTCCTAAAAATTTGCCAGAAAAACCAGCGTGCATCAGTGCTCCCTAGATTGGTGAAGATAGACCACAATGCATTGCGTTTGAACAAATTTGGTGAACATTTTTTCTTGTAATTTAATGTCATTTTTTTATAAACTATTCAGGTTTTTTGTCATCAGAACACAATGGATTCACAAATAGTATTCACAAAATGCTTGTATTTTTACTTCCTGAAACTGGTGATGTCACAAAATATTTGTCGTTTAAAAAAAGAAAAAAAAGTAGTGAGCATTTTGTCCGAATCACTTTTAAAATCCAGAAAGCTACACATTTTATAGGTTCTTGGCAGTCAGGGAGTAAGGAAGAAATTTGGACGTAGCCTTGATAGTTTAAATTTTTGTTTTGTTTTTTATTTTCCAGTTATTTCGATTCTACCTCTTAACCTTTAATCTGCATTTTTCTATCTTTATTACTGGATGTACATATGGCAAAGTTTTAAATAAAAAAAAACCCTTGGGCAAACCAAAATATCACAAAAGGACATTCTAGCCTTAAATAGTATGTATGATGGAATAAGAACACATTTTTTGAAAGATATTTGCACAAACATTTTCGGAAACTTAAACTTGTTTAGATAAGAAAAAAGGTGGTATCATTCAGGGAAACAAAGTTCTTCCTCAACAGTTCTCAGTCTCTTCTTGTCTTTAGTTTTGATCACAATCAGGCTTGAAAATCTCAGCTCACACAGAAATGTAATGAGAAAGAGGAGCAATGATCAAATGTCTTTGCTGGTCACAATGGGGAACGCCTTAAAAGGAGTCAGCCAAAAGCTGTCCAATGGAAGATCAGCAAAGTTTTGCTTTAAATCACTATCTTGGTTCTAAAGTCCTTTCCAACAAATGGCGTTGAGCTGTACAGTACTGAAGAGAAATAAACTCACATGGTTTCATCAGGAGCTTTAAATATGTTCCTGACAGTGCAGCAGTGTTGACATGCTGATTACTCCGTAAGTGGAAACATCTCAAGATTGCAACTCTACACGGTATTGCCAGAGCTGCGCCTTCAAATGGAATCCATGTTTTGTGCATGGAAGCAGGTCTTTGCATCTGTCTCAAGTGATGGCCAGAGAAAAGCCAAACAGAACAGATATTTAGCTCTCGGAACAGAGGAAAAGATTGAAAGAGGGAATGCGCGAGGGAAGCAAAAGAGCCATTGCGGGACAAAGGAAATATTTTATTTTCTACCCATTCACACTTTCTATTTTCCAAAGAATTTTTTAAATTTTACTTGGATCATTTCCAACGATACACCTGACAATTCATTGTGCCAAAGCACTGGTTTTTCTGTGCATTGGGACTAATGTTTTCCATCGGAATATAAAACCCACTCCAATAAAAAGTGACATTTTCTCATGATGGAGGGCGTTAAAAAAGTAATATAATCATTTTTACGTCTTTCATCAGTAAATTTCTTCCATGTTTGAGGTTAGTTGATTAGAATCAAATTAAGGTTTGATTAAATCTACATTCTTATTTATTTTGAGCGGAGAACTAAGGAGATCTAGATGAGATGAGGGCCAGAAGATGTAAAGAAATACCTTACTAGTGCCAAATTCACAGCAACCACGTATGCCAAAGAAGAAACCAAGATCTTAATGTCTGAAAATTACTTTCAAACTGTGACAGCGCTAAATTTATTGTGGATCTCAAGATAAATTCAGCACAACTTTGTTATTTACAGTACCAACCCTTTACCAGACTGACCTTTAATTCACAAAATTAGGATTGCTGTATTTCCAAGGACAAAGTAACAATCTGTTCCTCTGCTCAGGTAGAGAAAACTTGAAGTTTCGTGGTATTTTAGAGCTTAAAGAACATAGTATTCTGTTGTTACAGGTTCCTGATCAATCATTTACTAAATCACCCAGGGGGTGTAAGGTGTTAAGGTTCCAGATTTTTTGGCAAATGTAAAAATGTTATCGGCTTTCAATTCAATGTTATTTTATTTATAATATCACATGTCTCAATGGGCTTACGAACAGCTTTCAAGAGAAAAAGGTGAGCTAAACTGAAAGTTTGGAATATTTACTGCAGTGTTGTAGAACTGACTCTGGAAACAGAAAGTGAAAAATAAATAGTCTACATTATTTTATTTAATGATGTGGATCATGAAGTCCAGTCTTTTTTCAGTAGCAGTCACAGATCCGGTTTAACAAACATAATCAAGAGCAAAGACATCAGTTACTATCAATCTTTTTGACAGTCTCTGTGATCTTGCTCAGTGCGTGGACCCAAACCAGTCAAATGTGACTGATTATCACTGTGGCTATTTTCATTTAGTGAGGTTATGTCCAAGGAAAACCATATTTAGTCCAGCACAAAAAGAATGTGAGGAATTGAAACGAGTTCTGTATGGTTAAGCTTCACAAAAAGGAAATAGCAGACTCTGGCTCCCTGCTGTAACCTGAACTTGGCAGGTTCTGTATATAAATGGAAAACGGCCTGACCCCCTGCATACATCAAAGAGTAGATTAATAGAGGATTTCTGTGTAGCCAAAGAAGAAAATGTACTGAAATAGTTTAAATAGCCTTCAGAGTTGTAAATATTGCATGTGAAACTGTTTTCGACACAGTTCTGAGTAAATCTGTGCAGATATTTTTCCTTTAAGGAGATTACAAAACCAAATCATCTGATAACACCTAGCTTTGAGCATAAATATAACTTCTACAACAAAGCTTTATTTAAATAAGCTAAGGTAAATTTTGACATTTGTGATTATTTTACTTCAAATGAGACTAAACGGAGGCCTTTTTATACAGCATCGACAGGAACATAACTGTCACAAACGGGCAGATGGCTGGTTCCACTTGCAGCAGGTTCCAACATGGCATAAAATCTGGGATTTTAGATGGTTGTTTTTAACAGTCTTTTTCATTATTTACCAGCTGCTTTCTTTTTAGTCCATCAATCCACATCCATTAGTGTTTTAATTTTCCTCGTCTGGCATCTAGCTCAAAACTGTATGGCTGGATACATCTATTCGCCATTTTTGTTGCACCACTTATGTTAGCTTGGGAACGTGAGGACCTGTAAGCGAGCAGGAGAGAAGAGAGTAAACAAAGGGATGTTGGGAAGTAAGTGGAGGTTTACTTCTGCACCAACAGTCCCGCCCACAACTAAGATGCAAGTTTCTGATCACTCCGCAGAAACTATTTTTTAGAAAACATTTTTTTTAATTATTTTGCCTAAAAACAGCATAATCACAATTAAAAGACCACCAGGAATGCTTTTACAATACATCAAAATATGATTGTAGAGGGACTTTTTTTGCTATTAACATTTGCTTGAATAATTTAAAACCTTAGCTGAGCATGATTCCTCTTTCAAATACGTTTGCATTTAGCACTTTATCAAACTTCTGTATAAATGTGACTTTTTGTTTGAGATATTGCCGTACAGTAGACTACCTGTTCATTGTATCTCACTCAAACAATACAAGATATGCTGAAGGAAGCTTCTGTCCCAAATGTTGATGCCACAAATGGGACAGGCCTTGAGAAAAGGAAGAGCAAGGAGTGGATGACAAGAAAAATGTCAGGCTGCATTTGGAATATCTCATCCTTTCCAGCTTCCTTATTCAAAACAAAGCAAACAATCCCGATCTAAAATGGTGCTTGACTTCTTCCCAAACCATAACAACATGTTTAACTTTGCTTACGTGGGTTACAGCACTGATAAAGATAACCCGCCTGCTGACTGGGAAAATTCATGAAAAGCAGCCTGTCTTTGCCATAGAAGTTATTTTTGTTTGACATGATATTGAGAAGTATTTTCCCATATGGTTAAAAGTGTCTCTGGATGACATGTGGTTATTTTACAGCCTGCAGCTCACAAAGGGATCAGGAAGAGGATGCCTGAGGGTTTGACCAAAGGATATGAAGCCAGGAAAGACCAAATGATAAGCTTACAGAGAGGAAAAAAATAGAATTAAACATTAACGTCACAGACCGTCCAGCAAAACGCACAGACTTTTGTGCTGCAGCAAGTTCAAATATATGCTTGGTGTTTTACTCCTATTGCAATTAGTATCAAAGCCAACATTGAGAAAAGTAAAAAAATGCAAGATTTCAGTGGGTTGTTTTATAGATCTGCCCCACAAAAACTGTAAAAAGCTTCAAGAGCCACTACAGCTACTTCCAAAATTGCTTTTTTTTGCCCAAGTGCATGTTTGAATTGGTTCCAACTGCATCAGTAAGTTAGATTTCTGCAATAAAAACAAAAGCAAATCTTACTTTTTCACTTGTCACATTTATTAGACACCCTAATCTTTGAAGAAATACCATAGAAATGACACACAATGCACAATCATTTAACCTGTTCCTGGTTTGATTCTTATTTTTAGGTGTGTACGCCACATTCAGCAACAGAGAGGCAAACTGAGTCACCTGGAAAAAATGTCTGAAGGCTGAGTCAGACTAGAGCTCGGTAGGAGTGAGTCTGTTAATAATTCCCTTGTTAAAGGAAAACAAAGCACAACAAAACATCAGCGAAGAACAATGAAGGTTTTGAGAGAGTCCAAAAGGGTCTCCAGTTGTTGTTAGGCACAAATATTATTCCCTTTGGTCCCCAAAACATGCATTGGAAGATAAGGTTACACTGCACATCCATTTTCCATATGCAGTATCTTACGTGGGTCATGGGGCTGCCATAGCCTGTCCTGGTTACCATTGGGCATAAGTGGGATAGACTCTTGTTGGTACACACTTGTTGGGCACACAATCACTCCCACACACTCTAACATGCACACTTAAGAGTAACCAATTATTATGAAGCATGTTTTTGGACTGTAGGAGGAAGCTGGAGCTAGTGCCCGGAGGTCCCAGTCAGAATTTGAACCAGAACCATCTTGCCTCACAGAGTGCTAACCACTGTTCTACTGTGCAGCCCTTTTCCTGTCATTTGGCCTGCAGAATTAGAGCACATTTTAGCTTCTCACTTCAGAGAAGGAGAAAAACAAAATCACATTTCAAAAGCTCGTTCATTTAAGCACAATGAGAAGATTCTATTAAATACTGCAAGAAGTTGGAAGGTTAAGGATCTCCTGGGACACAGCAAACAGATCCATCCCAGAACGTGGCAAATCCACTGAAAGGCAACATGAAAGGCAGAAGCTGTGTGCCTTTATTGTAAGCGCTCTCTTGCAAAGTCACCTCATTCAACTTTTTTGGACTGTATAGATTTTTCAGGAGTCAGCAAGATCCAAATCTGCTCAGGAAAACACAGAGGCTCTGCTAAGGCAGCTGCAGCTGGCAGAGAGGTTTCCTGATCAAGGGTACCTGTTGGAAAGACTCACAGCTCAGCATTTTGTGCAGCACTGACCTGGTATGAGTGGAACCATGTCAGTAATGTTAATAACGTATGTTTTAAAAAATCTGATGAAACGAGGTACCACCAGTAAATTACGAATGGGTTTTTGAGCATTTTTGGACTGATGAATAATTTTCAAGTGAAACCAAATACAGAGGTCCTCACATTCTGGACTCCGTTGTGGTTTTGGAGCCTCTGTTCACCTTTTCCTGTGTGGACACAGCTGAAGCACTCAAAGCTAAAAAGCTGCCTGTAATCTCTCGCTGGACTGTGTATCCTGCAATAGGCCTGCCGTTGTTTGCATTGCAGACGCCTCAGTGACTTTGAATCTAATGTAGCTTGACGTCTGAATGTGTGTTTCTGTGTGTGTTTGCTCTTGTCTCAGGGTGGCCAAATGAACTGTTTCGCCTGAGGGCCAAAGATCACAGGCCTTGATCCAACAGAGAGACAGACGGAGGAGCCAGATCGTTTGTTCTGCTGCTTTTCTTTACATTATGAGCTGAGACTGACGACTTGATCTGTGATTTGTATTTTTATGGTAAGATCCATTCTTCTTTTTGTAGTGCAAGTTTTTCGCTGTGTTGTAAAGTTCATTAGCTGAGCACCCAGCATATGGTTTCCACATGCACTTTTGTGGTAAACGATTTCTCAACACGGCATCCGAAATTAGCACAAATTATTTAGGTGTTGTCATTTTGTGATAGAGATCCAGAAACTAGGGTATTAGTGGGAGCTATTTGGAGGTAAATGCAAACAAAAACATGTGGTTTGTGCAATTTGAAGGCATCCACTTGATCCGTGCAAAGACGTTGTGACATGTGGTTTGACTTAGAGAGCGTTGCACATAGGTTGGAGTGGGAGGGCTTTTGAGTTCGTCATCATTTCACAAGAAGGGAATGGTTTTTTTTTTCCACTTCCAGCCACAACATAAAGCACATGTTAAAGAGTAGCAGTGCCAACATCAGTTTAAAGTCTATATCTTTGAAGTGGCCTATTTTCTGCTGCCGCTCTCATGTTGCTGTATTGTGATGTAATTAACTCCAGAGGTGCAAACAGTCGAGAATATGACAAAACGTCAGGGAAGAGTCCACATGAAAGTGAAACAAGGTGAAAGAGGAGAAGAGCTTGAAAGTTTAATCAAGGAAATCCAGACGTACAGCGCAACACAACACGGTCCTGCTGTAATACAGCCAACAAGTCTGTAGGAATGCTTGCAAACGTACCAAGAAGGAGCTCAGGGAAGAACATTCAAACAAAACAACGCACTGGCCTCTTCCTTTGGGCTGCACAAACTGATGTGGGAGTCCCATCGGACAGGAAGCAGTCCTTTGTGGCCACTTGAAGAGCTGACTCTTGACCTCATTTATGGAGGGCTGTCATGCCTCAGAGAGAATAACAGAGGCGGAGAGCCATGTGCCAATTGCATTATGATGATACTGGAAGAAGCCAGGAGCTGAGAAAGATTCAGAGGGCTTTTGTTGAAAACCACCCACCTGAAGAAGTCAGTGGGTTTGGCATCCATTGCTGCACAGTAAAACATAGCATTAGAAAAAGGAAAATAATTCAAAGACTTTCCTATAAGGAAGACATTTACAATGGAGTTGTTTATGTTTGACAGAAAAATCCATTTGGTTTTTCAGGTGAGAGAAAGAAAAGAACTATGGATGTGAAGAAAAAAGAAATGGACCTTTTGAGCAACAGCATAGCTGCACTGGCACATATCAAATGTAAGTTTCACATAATTTTAAAGACTTATTTCAATGAAAAAAATGTGTTTTTAATGTGTTCTTGAGGCATTTTTCTAAAGAGAGGACATTTATATTAAGAAAATTAACATTAAAATTGCATGAACTAGATTTGCATGTCTTTTTTTTCCCCACTGGAATCTGGATTAAAACTGTGCAACAAGGTAGTGGAAGAGTGTAAACAGAGAGCTCTCAGCAACGGGGAGGGGAAAAGGTGGTGGGGTTGCTCCACACCAAAAGTTCTGCTCACAACTCACAGGTGTATTTCTAATGAGCTGAAGCTGCTCTACAGAAACTATGTTCTAGAAAACGACACAGGTTTTTACATTTTGGCTAAAAGCAGCATAATCTTGATTAAAAGGCCATTGGGAACAAATAGACCAAAAGCTGATTGCAGTGGTTTTTTGAAAGTGTTGTCATCATCCAAGTCTTCCGAGCCTAAAACTTTTTGTTATTTCTTAGCAAATCCAGAGAGCTTTGGCCTTTACTTCGTTCTCGGAGTGTGCTTCGGTCTGGTGCTCACCCTCTGTCTGCTGGTCATCCGGATCTCCTGCAAGCCGCGTACCAACATCAGCCCCTCAACACCTGAAAAGAAGCAACTGAAAAATCCGCACGAGGATGAAGAGGAGAGCGATGATGAGGAAGAAGAGGAGGAAGAAGGTGACGAGCTCGAGGTGCAGATTCCCTTGCCCAGCACTGAAATCCCTGTTGGTAACCACGTGAGCCAGCCGGATGGGAGCCTGAGCGTGAATGTGTTTACGTCAGCCGAGGAGCTGGAACGGGCCCAGCGGCTGGAGGAGAGAGAGCGGATCATCCGGGAGATCTGGAGGAACGGCCAGCCGGACATTCTCGGGACAGGAACGGGGACCATTGGAAGAGTGCACTACTATTAAGATTAGAGCTTCAAGGGAAACACTGTGGAGGAGCTACAAAGACCACTTGGGGGACCCTTGATACCTCTGAAGAAGAATCACTTTTGGAATAGGAAAAGTCATGGTCCCACAGTTGATTAACTTGGCTCTGACAAAGCTAAACTGAGATATTGCACTTCCTTCTTATGTTGTTGATTGACTTTGAGTAATTAAACCAGAAGTCCTACTGGTATTTTCCCCCTCTTTTGACATTACATGTTTTGAATGTGGAAGTGGAAGGAGTCTCGGGGATAACTCAGCCTTAACAACACATGGTGCTTCATGTTTTCTGACTTTTGTGTGTAAAAAGTAAAAGAAAAAAAAGGATCCTATAAAAACATCCTGGATTGTCCTGTTTATGTTAGAGCCAAAAAGTAAACATCTAATTTGATGTTTAAAAAAAAGCATGTATTTTTGTTCTTTCCACCTAAAGATATGTCACAAAAAACAAACATATTATTGCTGCTCTTCTTCATTTCTACCAAATGTTCAACCTGTTTCATTTAACTTTCTTGTCTCTAATATTAAACATAACAAATCATCCAAAACATATTTTGGGGTAGATTTTAAAACTGTTAAAAGCATTGACTCTTTATAAGAACTGGTCTGAGTGAGTGTGACATCCATAAGAAATTACCTACTTCTGGCTCCAACAAAATGAAGTCAATTCGGTCGACATTTTTTGTGGTTAAGCCGTGATTGGTTTGAGCGGGTCTGAGTCATCACTTTTATGACAACCACTTTTGTCAAACCATGTAGTGCAGGACTATCTGCGCCCTGGATTTTAAAAGCAATTTGGACACCATGCTCAGTACCTTATTTTTAATGGTGAGTATGATGTCACTTATTCATCAAAGTGAAAACCAAATTAATATGAGAATAGTACAGGGATTTATGAATCCTCTGTGTTCTGGTGATGGAAATGTTGGTTTATTAAAAATATACTTAAATACATTTATTTTGCAAAAAACTTTCAAGCACAAACAAGTGTGGTCTATATTATACGATATAGTGAACATCTATGCACACTGGAGAATTCTGGGATATTTCAGGGGCACTCGATTTTGGAATAGTAAACTCAGACAGCACTACTAAATGGCGAAGGCACTATATAGTGCATTAAATTAAAGCGAGTAGTGAAGGAATAACCTCTGTCAATCAAATGTTCAATGTGTGCCCACCTACTTTTATTGAGGCATCTGATTGGTCAGTTTATAACTTGAATAACTTGCACTACAGAAAAAAAAAACGTGAAAAAAATTAGAATTTGCAAGAACATGTAAAAAAAAAGTAGTGCAGAAATGGTTATTCTGCCTAATATAATGACTCAGTAATAGTGGTTTGTTTCTCATAGAAGTCTGTGGGATTTTCGGCCTCTTGTTGCCATTTGGAACGCTAAAGGGGCGGGGCCACTCAGTCCAGATCACATCATTTAGTAAAGAAGGGTGCACTAAAGGATGACTTCACATTTACACCTCAAAGGTTTTTATTTTTCTTTGCTTTGTAAGCCTTTAGTCCAACTTTGTAATTTAGGCTTTCAAAATGTTCCTGTCATGCTGCCATCACTGTCTTTTCTTTTTGTCACTGGTTAACAGCTAAAGAAAACTTTCAAAGAAGTGGGAAGATTCTTTTTTATTTTCCTCAACCTTTTTCTCAACCATTTCTACTAGGGGCGGAAAGATTGATAGATTCTTGCAATCCAACCACATTGATCTGTCTGAAGGAAGTGGTTAATTGAATTAAACAATACCATTATAGAATTGTTTTCAAATGAAATAAATTGATGACAATCAGTAATGGAAAATATCATTTGGATTGAGGGATGGTGGGTTTATTTTGCTATAACGTAAAAACGACCATCACAGCGGACAACACACGTGATGGCAGCAAAAACTGATCAACCCACCAATTACCAAAGATTCAGCTCCATGAAACCAGTTTGCCCCACATGACTTGGCAGATAAAGCTCCAGATGAATTTGCACACTGTACATGATGACACAGAGGTATGTCAAATGAAAAGAAACCTTTGATTCTCACAGTGCTCCAGTTGTAAATCCAGAAAGCTTTTTAACTCCTCTTAGTGAAGCACTAGTGGGATTTTACAGGGTGGATTTGTTTGTAGAGGACGCGTCATCACTGTTTAAGTCTTCTTTACTGTACAAAGTGTTCCGGGGAAGCAGGCAAAGCTCACGTTTGCCTCACAAAAGCTTCACGTGGTCACAGATGTTCAGACACAATCAAGTCAATTTTTGTTAACTCTCTCTTCTTGGAGTGTAGAATAAAAACATTTTTTTAGCTGGAAAGATGCAGATGTGAAGATGAACTTCTCAATCCTTCTTTGGGAAAAGTTTCTTAAGCTCGTCTTTCTTTGGAATCTCAAGTCTCATGGACTTTTCAAATGACCTCTGAGCTACAATGACCTCACTTTCCGCTGCTGTTTTTATTACTCCCCACAGATCCATCACAGTTGCTTTAAATTCTTACAAAGTTACACTTCACTGCGCTGAGCTGTGACCTACAGAATTACATTTGTCAGCTGTTTATTATGATTTCAAGGCATCGCCGTGACCCTCAGAAGTCAGTGAAAATGCTAAGAAAAAGATCTGATTTTGTTACTTTTCCCCAAAACTGACATTTGTAAACTTTAATTAAATCTTTCATTCGTGCAGCTTCATTTTCTTTGCCCTCTTGTCTGCAGGTTGACCAATTATTCAACACAGATATTAAAATCCCAGGGACATCCGTGGCGAGTTGCAGCTGTTATCCAGATGTGTTCTGTCCTGCAACACATGTGGGAAGGTGTACGAACACTATGCCACTGTCTTATCCTAACACATACATCCTGTTGTTGGGATATTTTTTAAACAATAACAGCTTTAAGGATTAAAAAAAAAAAACTAATTTCAACGTGTTCTCCCCACATTAAATGAGTCACTGGTTTTCCAAGGTCAGCAAGTTTCCCTGAATCGCTCATTTCAAAATTTTGGAAAACCTGTTAAAATGGGATATTTTTACACATACGGTTATGTTTAAAAAATAGCTTCTCTTGTGCTCAGACAGTTGTGATGTTCCCTATCATGAAGTCTGCAATCTTTCCTTCCAATGTTAGCCTTTGCTTTTCATTCTTATGGAAAAACTGACATACAGCGCCATCCAGTGGTATTATTTGACACTACAGAGTGTTTTGTTTATGTAAAGCATGACTCCTACAACTAACGTATCAATTCTGACTCAGAAATCATACAAAATGCTATAGCGAGGGTATATATGCTGGTGGGAATGATAACTTCAAAACTATGGAATTTGATCCAACAGCTGCACTGATAGTTGTGGTCCACTTGGACTTGATGTTTCAGTCTTCCTTCATCAGTCCCAGCTCTTCCAGATGTGGAATTAGACAAGGGGCTTAGAGCTTAGGTTTTGGCCTGCCGAGTCTGTCCAGTCTTCCCTTTGCCAGCAAATCCAACTCTGTTCTCTGTCACGTCACAGTAAATTTCTCAAGAAACCCTGGAAAACAAGTATTTTTGAAGATTTTTAACAATCACATTTTTAAATTGTTTTAGATGAATTGAAATTCCCCCTAGATGTGCATGAGCAAGTGTGTGGCCCTGTTCAGGGGGGGTTCACTCAACAGTAACTGGATAGGCTCCAGCAGCCTTGTGACCCTGAAAGGGATTCAGCGGGTTCTGAAGATGGATGGATCATAAATTATTTAACTGAATTTTGCACATTTCCGGTTTTATGTGCTCTTACATTGAAGACATACAAGTGTAATAAAACCTGCTTAACTTTTTTTTTTTTTTTTTTTTTGGGGGGGGTATGCTCTGCCTTCCCCTCACTAGGATGCTAGAGCCTATCCCAGCTACTGTTGGGTGAAGGCAGAGCAAACCAGCTCACCTGTCTGTCACAGGACTTTTATTTTAACCATGAAACATTTTTTTCCCAAAAACCTGAAAACCATAGATCATTGGTGACGAGAGAACTTCTTGTTTGATTTTAAATTTCATTCTCGAGGCTTACAGTTATAACATTAATAAAATAAAGTCTGAATAATGCTACATTGTTCACAGAAATAATTCAACTCAATATTAGCCCCAGATTTCAACAGAAATATTTATTTAGCATTCACTTAAAGTCACCTTCACATTTTCCTCCTCTGTCTAAGAAAATGTTTGGATATTTTTTGTAAAAACAGCTCCATATATTACAAGTTGCTTTAAAAGTAGAATACAATAAAACATTTTCATAAAACCAAAAGAAAATTACAGTGGAAACAGAAGAAACCATCATACATGATTGCAAACATTCAAAAAGACTTGGTATTAAACATTGGACTGTTTTATAGTCAATCTGGTCACAACAGTGGATGTTCAGTTGGATGAATGGTCCAGTTCTTTTCTAAAATAAAGCTCAGTTGCATGTCTGCAGCTGGAGTGTTTTCGCCCCCGTCTCAGTATCAGGATGCTAAAATTCACAGTACCAGAGCCTGCATTCCAGAACGACAGTTCATGATCAGATTAATGCTTGATCTTCAACTTCTGTACTTCCTCCTGTAGGAAACAAGCACATTATTATTTAACCACAGTCAGGATTTTATGGACCACAACTTCATTTTTTGTTTTTGTTTTTTGTGGTCGTTTACTGCCGAGTGACTCTGTCAGCAGAAGTATGTGAAAGTCAAAACTCCAACCTGCAGAGCGAGTCGTTTGCTTCTTTCTTCACGCAGTTCTTCTTTCACTTCCTGCATGTCTCGCCTTGTCAAGACACACAAAAATAGCATGTGCATGTGTGATTAAGTCAGAAGAGGCAGTCTCTGCCCAATATGAGGGAAAAAAAGTAATATGATGGAAAAACAAAAGTTCAGATTCTAAAATTAGGTATTTAAAGCAACTTCTAAACACACTGAATGTTCAAAATAAATGTTAAAATTAAAAACAGATCACTTATTCTTTTATGTTAGTCATTTTTTGATAAATGCTGCAAAGATCTTTCAAATTAAAAAATGCACCATAGTGTATTTTTCAATACTTGTCCATTGTCTTTTCTTTATTGGGGCCCAAGTCAGGAGTGTCGAACTCCTGGGCTAGAGGGCCGGTGTCCTACATGTTTTCTAAACAACCTGCGACTAAAGCTCCTTACTGGCTAAGCATACCTGATTATTAGTTGTTGAATATATTGAATCCATAGTCAATAATCAGGTAATCAGCACAGGATTTCTGGAAAACCAGTCCTATAGGCCTGGAGTTTGACCCAGCGGTCTAAGTTTATTGAGGCGTGCTTACTCATGACGTGTTTGAAGAAGCTCCAGTGACATTTTCAGTTCTTTGATTTCTGCCTGTAGGGTTTCCATACTTGGCTCTTGATGGTGGTTCACAGCTTTGTTGTTCACAATTAGCTTCAGTGGCGCAGGTCGAACTGGAGGCTGCGACTTTTGAGGAAAGTCAGACTTCAGAGGTGTTGGCAAAGCATTTTCCACAGCCTGCAATGATGCAAACACATTTAGCATAATTTAATTCAGCCATTGCATCTTTATTTAAAAGTAAAATTGTTCACAATCTCTAACTGTTGCCTTTGGGTTTTGCAGCTGTCTCTGCTCACTCACATGGCAGCTTTGATCTTTCTCAAGACTGCTTTCAGACGAATGCAGATTTCCTGTGTACTAGTTTACCAGACCGAGTATGCAAACAAGTATGCACTTTTACAAAGAATTAGAGTTCTTTTACTGTAAATCTGGCACCAGGGTGGGCAAAGCTAAGAACCGTTTCCTATCCAGGTTATTGGAACTTAAATGTTCACTATTTAAAATAAAAAAATCTTAAAGAATTAAGTGATTTTCTATTTGGATCATTTATATGTTCTGCTTTCATTATGACAGTTTTATATATTAAAAACACTGCAATAGAATTACTACAGTTCTGATGTTTTTCATGCAAATCTTTCGTATTGTGAGTAAATTTAAAAATGAACAATATCACAAAAAAAACAGTAAAAAAAATAAATAATTTTTTTTTTAAAAAGCAACATATTAAAATATGAAATCAATAAGTGACATACCTTTATCAGTGCAGGCATCTTGTCTGTCTCTTTCTCTTTAGAATCTTGTTCATCCTGGTTAGTCGCACTCTGGGACAGCAGGAAACAAAGCAAATAAATATTTCCCATCCATGAAGGTTGAGGAACTTCCAGTTTCTCTAAACCAGTGTCTGAATAACATGATTTATGTTAGCAAGATCCAAACTGAAATGACACTTCAGGGAAACCATTCTTGGTTTCAGAGAAAAAATGAGTAAGATCTGGGCTCAACTTGAATGTGGAGACTATTGGCATGAATCTGGGATGTGTTGCTTTTACGTTCATGTCAAATCACATCTAACAGCTGCCTGCAGGTTCCTAAATTCTCAACTCTCCTTTCTTGGAAGTTTGCTTTGTTGCCAAACTTTTCTATGTGTGCTACAGCCCTTCAGGGACCCTTTTAACCAGCACCCCTTCCTGTTTTCCAGCTCCGTCTGCACTTCTTTTCGCTGATTACTTGGACTTCAGTCCATTACCCAGCAGAAAGTTCTGTAAAACAGGCAGGACCAGGATTGGGCAGCCCTGCTTTTAACAGCCATCACCAAAAGTTAAATAACAAAAGCAGTAATATTTATAATATCTTTTGCAAGCCATCTCTTGGTAGTTATGCATTAGAAAAATGATGGCACTTCACACATTCTTAACCCCTTGACATCTATCGATGCAAATGTGCATCAAACCATTTTTGCAACAGAACGATCTTAATTTAACATCTTTGAAAGCTGAAACTAAAAAGTCAGGTATTAAGGGGTTAATTATGACTTTAAACTACATTATTGTCAATGTAATTAATGTGGTTTGGACTGATTAATCAGAATCATTATTCATCCTTCTTTGTCAAACAGCACAAGTCTCTGCATGCAAAAGGACGCCATGAAATGAAGTCAACCGTACTTGTGCAGCTGCAGCCAGGCCTGATGGCGGTCTCCTCTGGGGGGGTTTGGCTCTGTTTGCCGTGGGGTGACTCAGCTTTTCAGAAGTAACATTTATCCCATCAAACTGATCGGGCTCCTTCTCCTCTGGTTGTTTTGGCAAAATGGGAGGCACGTCACCATTGGTTCTACTGACAACCAGCACAAATGAGACATTTGAAGCATCATTCGTTGCTGCACAATTGAAATTGTTAAAGGAGAAAATTATGCTTGAATGTGTTTTTTTTCTTGTCTAACATCCTAGACATAGAGATGCAAATAATGACAAAACATTTTTTGCTTGATTCATTTCATACTTGCACCTTGCAGTTCTATTGCTAAATATTTTGAGCAAACTAGTTTTATAAATCACGAGGCTTTAAATTTCCTTTATTATAAGAACTGGTGTGATCATTTTAAAGATCTTTTAAATGTAGATATTTACTTGTAAACTATGATCAAATATTTATTTAATAATTGTCTCTGAAAACCTTATTTTTCCCCCTTTTGCCACCATTCATGCACTCTACTCAGGAAACTGAAATAGAGGTGCTCTCATGTGTTTCTTTCTGATCTGACTCATCCAACAGTTTCCACTGTGCCACTAAATGTCAGACATCCTGGCATTCTTTACGGACTCCATGGCAACCAGTGGAAGCGGCAAAACCTTTAATGCCTAAAGGCTTGGTTTCTGGTGCCCAGATCAAAGTGAAAACAGAAATAAAGGGTTTGTGACATTTTCCTTATGCCTCACTAAAGGTTACAAATGAACAAGCATTGATCTTTTAAGGCTTTGAACCAGGACTGGTAACGTGTGGAACAACAGCTCCTTTGGCAGCACTTACTTTGGTAAAACCTTGATCGGTTTGTCTTTGACTGGAGGCGGAGCAGGTTTGTTAAAGTATGGAAGCTTAACTTTGGTTGGAGGAATGCTTCTTAGGTCCTTTGCCTCATCTGTTAAATAAAATAATGACAATTATTCACCTGCTAGTTATTAATAGAAAAATAGCAATCCTTCACTTTTGTTGCTGTTCTTGCCTTTCGTCTTTCCTGGCCCACCCTTCTCCATGGCTGTGGTTTCTGCTTTAATGTAAAAGTAACAAAAATAAAGAAGTCATTTTACCTTAAAAAACGTAATGCAGTTAAATTGGATTGGTTTTATTTAAATAATTAGTCGAACACTCAAAAAGACAGACATATTTCAACAAGTGAAAGCCAATTGTCAGTATTTATATGGACATTATTATAAATAGCAGACAACTAGGAAATGTAATCATGTTTCCACATTAATAAGAAAGTTTACTAAAGTTTGCTTGTGTTTTCTTTTCCTTTATAGTGAGTTAAAAATATATTTCTCAAACGGATAATTAAAAGAAAAAACTAAGGCATTTACTAATGGCTGAGATTTGACATCATATTTTGGAAAACAAACAGTCTGAACGGATGTAGTGCCTCCCTGCTTGACACTCAGTGTTAGGGGTTGGATTGGGGGGAGGGTTCCCGAAAGCAGCTGTGTCTGCAGCTCACCACTCCCCCAGGGGGTGGGTCAACAGTGGAGGAGAAATGGGACTTCACCTTGTAAGTACATTTTTTTTTATTATTATTAAATATACTTAAAGTCATGACTTGTTCAAAGGTTTATCACCTTGATCCCAAACAAATTAGAATCTCACTTTTATACTTTCATAATATGTGTGGGCCCTGCGTAGTTGGCGTTTACGGGCCTAAACCTTTTGTTGATATCTGAGTTGTGTTGATGGCTCACTTCATGATGACAGAAAAACTTGGAGCTGCTGGACATTTTGACCAGTTTGCTTCAAGCATTTTTCCCTCACTTTGTGCAACCAAAACAAAAACCACACAGATTAGCAAGGTTAGCACATGGTTTTGCAGGAAACTGAAACTGTAAATATTACACTTCCTTTGTGAAGCACTGCACTGTAAAATGACTCAACAAGTACGACAAAGATGTGGCGCCCATCAATTTGCAAAGTTCTAAAAACTAAAGACGTTCAAGCTTCAGTGGTCCCAACGACTTCAGCAAAACTCCAAAAAGGAAAAATGCTGCCTTTTTCTTGGCAATAATAGATTTATAATATAAAGAAATGTCTTTGAGAAAAGCCTGAAAACCTGATTGACTACAAACCTTTTGTGAAGCACAGGCCTCAAGAAAAATATGTTTGTATGCCTCTGAAGACACGTAAAATGAGCAGTTTAAACACAGCCTACCTTGAGTCTTCACAGCATTGTGTAACAATCCTTTCTCAATCTAACCATCCACAGAGAAGTTGTGGCTGAAATGCTGTTTCTAGCTGGTTGTGCATGAAAAGTTGACAAACCACCCCCACAGCCACACACTACTTCACTTCCTCCAAGACTCCAGAACCGGGTCACGTGACTACTGTAACCCCCCCCTGCTGAAGTCAGACATCCTGTATAACTCTGGTGATGCAGATTTGCAAATTATAAAACAAGAAGATGAGCAGCCTTTTGTGCACCTCTGCATTTCTTCGCTGGGGAGTTTGTACGAAAAAGAGAGCGATTCGCTTCATAAATTTGCCACCTTAAGAGGCTGAAGTTTGTGCAGAAATGCTCTGCTTCAGCTTCACACAGCACCTGCTTGCTGAGACCGGAACCACATCCTGCTCTGATAGGAAACCGATTCTATAACTAATTTTTTCAAATGTTTTTACCCCAAATCCATCAGTGGTGTGTCTGACAGCTTTCTTACTTTAAAAATATATGTCTCTCATAAAAAGGTCAGCAGTTTGCTTCATGTAACTTAATAGTTCAAACTGTTGAGAAAAGTTTTTTGTTCTCGTTGAAAAAAAAGATAAAATAAAAAAAGAAACTTCTTTGATTTTGACTTGAGGTTTAGTAAGTTTGTTTATTTGTGTCACAGATAACATTGGCATGTCTAACTTCCTTTGCGTAACTGAGATGAGAATCTCGTCGACATTATCTGAGCGTTGTTGCATCTCGTTTCTGTCAGCACATTAAAACCTTGAGTTTCATGGCGTAAAAAAAATATAACAAGATCATCAAAGCATCCCAGGGGAGTGCTGAATTTACTGTTCTTGTATTTTAAAAAAGAAGTTTTTATCCAAGCGTGAAAGGTAAAACAAAAATAAAATATGTAGCAGTAGAAATCAAAGTTTTTCATGTAAAAAAAAAAATTGGAAGCTCATGATTGCAAGAGAAATGATGGGAGCAAACACATTTTAACAGTTGAGACATTGTGAAAAGAGCATGGATTTATTCAGTTCTGCCATCTTTGTTGTTACACAACAGGCTGAGGAAAAACGTCTCCCAAAAATGTGGACACACGTGCCGTTCTCTTACCTGTGTGTTCCTGTGTGACGTTTCGTGCAGGAGGTTGGCTTGTGTTCCCGGACTGTTGGAAGAGAAACAAAAACTTAGTTTGAGAGTCTATTCTTGCCCTACTTCCATTGCAGGAACATGTCTGAGTAACTCCCAACCAGGGGATGTTTCAGACCAGCCTGAGTCATAGCAGTACTAGCTGCTGATTTAGAGCCTAAACAAGTAAACTGAAAACCACATTTTCTGCTGGTTGTGCCAAGATATATAACAGTTCTTTACAATGATGCATGACCACGGCCATGGCTGTTCTTGGTTATTCCAGGAAGCTTCTGCTTGGCTTTTTAGTTCACTCACTTGCAGATTGGAAACCGGCGGTATCACCATCACAAAGTTGTCAGGAAAGAAGCCACAGTGTCCGTTTAGCTCCCCCTCCCACCAGCCATCATCTTCTGTTTCCTTCAAGTAGAGATTAAAGCATCACATCAGAGACTGAAACACGTCCTCTGGGATGTCAAAGGCCAAGAAAAGGTCAATAATAGAAGAAAAAAAGAAATAAAAGTAGAGAAAAGTATTGACAAAGTATTCTTGAAACAGCAGTTCTTTTAGCTGAAGTGCTGCTACCAATGCTTAAAGAAACTTGTATTGATGATTTCTTTATCAATTTTTATAAATCAACTAAAAAACGTTGGGGCAGCTGTCCCCCCATAGCTCTGCCCCTGCTGCACGAGTGTTATCGCCAGTATTGATACATGTTTATTCCTGCAATTCCAGTTTGCCAAAAAAGATTTGATGTGTGATGTCCAAAGAGGGAAAAAAAAAAAAAAAAAAAAAAAAAAAAAAAAAAAAAAAAAAAAAAAAAATCACTTTTTTTTTTTACAACACTGTTTAACATTTTTCCAGCAATGTGATGCAGGTCAAACTTTTTAACAATCTAAAGAAGCAATTACATTTCCGCTTCGCTTGAAAAATATATTTGTGGGAAACAAGCTTTAACATTTCTAGAACACGTCATTCTGTACAGAAGAGGCACATATTTTCCTTGAGAACACAACTGGTTAGTGCAGTTTAACAACATGCTGACTGTACAATCACAAGGACAGTCCGTTCAGGGTGACACCACAGATTTAAAAAAGAAAGTGTGAGAAATGATGTTAGAGGCAAAAGGTGGTCAAACCTTTCTGAGCAAAACAACAACGTCTCCTTTCTTCAAGTCCAACTCATCCTCTGATTGGGCTTTGTAATCAAACATGACTTGACAATGCTCCACATCTGAGAAGGGCACAGAAGAAAAACACTTTCAAAAAAGGAAATTTGTAACAATAATTGCAAATGTCATTTCAGAATAACTAGAAATCGAGATGGGAATAAGTCATAAACCGTTAACCTGACTCAGTGTGATGATTATTGAAGACCTAACGTCGGCATGTCAAGCTTTCAAAATCACAAATAAAAGTACAGGAATCTGCACTGAACTGTTAAGATGTAGCAACTCACCAAGCCGGTTTTAAACTGTCTCTTAAAATGTCAAGGTCAAAAAGAAAACCGTCACACCATGAGCAAGAACAAACGTACCAGTTTTTGTTTGTTTCCTCACACTTGCTTTTCGGGTCATCTATTTATCAAAGCAAAAACAGCAAAGTGAGGTAAAGAACGTCCTGACAGGTTTGGAAACATGTGCAGCACATACTTCCTTTGTGAACATGGCATCTGACAGTTTGGGTCTCGACTTGCCTTCAGTGTGCTTCAGATCTGTTGGAATATAGAACAAGTATAGTTTTCTTTACTAGTTTGAGGGGGGGGAAAAGGCAGAAACTAAATTGAAAAATAGATTTTATCACCAACCTTTGGGAGAAAATATTTCTGAGACAAAATTTGATGGAAATGCTCCTACTTTGCCATTTTTCATACCCATCCACCATCCATCTTCAATCTGATGGGTTACATTCAATAAAAACTCATTTTGAGAAACAGCTCTGGTCCTGTACATAAAAATTCACTTCTTCACACCTCTCTGAGGATCTCAAGGGTTTCACCGACCACCAGCTCCAGCTCATCTTCATTCTGTGGACTGTAAGCAAAGAGGACCTCACATTTCCTCGCCTGCTTCACCACTTTGGCTAAAAAAAAAAAAAAAAGAAAAGAAAGAAAGAGATGATCATAAGACAACAAAATGTAAAATTTACAAAGTAATTCTCCAAAGTTACTATGATTTATTTAAATTAAATACAAAATAGTTTTGATTTAGTGATGATATTCTGTTTGCATGCAGCACAGAAACCACAATCGTGAACACTTACTTTCAAAGACAGGCTCAACAGAAACATTTACAAATATTACAAAACATTTGTAAAAAAATACTCTTTTAAGCCATTTTTTTCAATACTTAGTATCACAGTTATGAGGGCATGGCTAAATATTGACAGCCTTTTGATCAAGTGAGTAGCCTAACAAAAAAAAAGCCATTTACGTTTTCTGAGGCTCCGTGGCTCCCTTTTGTTGTCACCAATCAAATATACAGGAATCTCCTGCAACAAAAACATGTCTTAAAAAAAACAAGTGTCTGCAAATAATGAGACATTATAATCAGCGTACCTTAACAAAGTTAACAGGGAAGATGCCCCATTTTCCTCTCAGCTCGCCGTGCAGCCATCCCTCCTCATTGGCCTTTGTGACATTTTTGAGCACATCTCCCGTCTTCACTGTGAGCTCGTCCGCCGCCGTGCCCTGGAAGTCCATCAGCACCAGCACCTCTGCAGAGCATCCATAAATGGGGCAGAAAATTTGATTCCCAGCACAAAGGTTGGTGCCTCACAAGTGATGCATCCTGACATGTTGGAACCAAGCTAAACCTCTAAATCAGTGGAGGCCACACTGAAAGATGTTAATTAAAAAGAGAAGTGCATTTTTACAGACTTCACTGTTCTATTTTTGTCACCGGGCGTTCCTTACATGTTTAAATCTGTATTTTTCAAAGCAGGACAATGTGGAAAAATGACAAAAAGACATTTAGATGCAGAGTAAACATTCAGAATACACACAAAAAAAACATCTCAGACTACTAACAATAATTCTAGGCTTTTACAAATTAGGACAAAAATATATATTTTTAGTCCCTGTAAAGCAGTATTGTCATAAATCAAGCCTGAAATTGAAACTTTTTTTTCACCCACATATCAAATTTTGATTATCAGCAAAAACGTGTCTTTCACAACAAACTAAATCAGACGGTTTTATCTTTCAATCTTTTGTTTCTAGAAAAAAAGTGGTTATGAATCAAAAGAGTGTCAGGTAAACAAAGCAGACTTACCCATTGTCTCTCCTTTGGGTTTGACCTCTTTCTTACTTTACAGAGCCACCAGGAAACTTAAGAGTGGAAGGAAGACAGAGAGACGGGTTCCTCTGTCTGACCGAGCAATATGGAAACTAAAGGCACTTCTTCCTTCTAGTTAAACATTAACATTGAGCAACACTTTCCTGAAGCCAGTCGGGACAAGTCAGAAGCAAGAAGTAGGAGGGGTCAAAGCGAAGACATCACAAGAGGAGGAGAGAATGAGACAAACAGGTGAGACAGGTTCACCATGACAGCACAATGCTTAAAATATCTTCTTTAAGTGGGTAACAATGCAACTTTTCTGCAGCAACCTAAACAGAACAGGGTATACAAGACAGGGTAATGACTTTTTTGTTTGGCCATCACTGTGATGGATTCTGTAATGACATATCATGTGAGTCAATTTAATCAGTCAGTGACTCACATTAATTGATGATAATTTCCATAACCGAATCAGTTGTTGTTTGTTGTAGGGCAGTTTTGGCCAGTTACCTGGCAGTGACGTCCTTCTCCACAGACCAAAGGTGAAGATGAAGTTCTAGCAGGCTTTTCTCCAGCTCATTAATGTAGGGCGTGTTTTTAGCAGTGCGTTAGAGGCAAACTGTCCTGCATGTTTTCTGTTTCCCTGCGAAGTCACACCTGCTGTCAGCTGCTCCACAGGTAATAATAAGCTGGATCAGGTGTGTTGAGAAGAGTGGCACCAAATAGTGACCCAAGATTCAGAACAAAGACATAGAGAAACAATAAAACTCACATGAAATAATCATGAACATAGCCGTGTCTTTTTAATTTACAGCCTAAAAAGAAACAGTGACAACTTAAAAACAGAAAAGTAATCTTTTCACAATAAATGGGAATTTGCTGGCCTGTATTCTTCAAGTAAGACCGCTGCAAAAAGGCACAACAGAGGTACAATTAAAACACATTCTAGACTAAAAAAGTTTTTTTTACGTTTTATTCTCTTTTCTTCAGACCAATATTTTAAAATCTTCATATAACTGCCATTAAACTACTGATTAAAGTTCATTTGCTTTAAAAAATTAACAAACGTGCATGAGAAAATGCATCCAATGGGATTAATGACAAACCCTTCACCACAATCAAAGCCAAACTCCATTTTTTTAAGGCACAAAAAGTAGTTCAATGGAAGACAAACATATCTTACACAAACAAGTTCCATTTATGATCAAGCAGGAGCTAAATTACTAACAAGCTTGCTAAACATCCTGTGAGAATGCAAGTTTCTTTACATTTCCAGCTAGTGTTATTGTGAAATTGTTTTATAGTGTGTGATGAATGATAACAGTGTAACCTTTGACCCTGCAAGGTTTGGTCCCAGTGACAAATCAGAGTCAAGTGTGTTAAAGTTTTCCAAATTCAAAAAAAAAAAAAAACTGTTTTGTAAAGTTGTGTTTACAAATTGAATCTTTAAAAAATAATCTAAAATTTCATAATTTACCCTGACCTGACAAAAAGTACAACTTGACTTTAAAAATGTTGTTTTAACCATCTGTTGCATCTTTAAAAAGCAAAATACTTGACGATTTGTCTTTATTTTTTACAGCACTTCACAAAAAAACAACGTTTCATAAAAACAATAATATTCACATCAGAAAACCGAAAGGAAAGGAAAAAAAACATGTTTAAACTGCCACAAGGAACGCTTAAGAACGGTGTTCTTATGACCACAGAGACACTGTGAGGTCAGCTTACTGTGAAACTGAACTAATAAAGCATTTTCATGTCCATTTATCATTCCATTGTGGCCAGTTTATGAACTTATTTCCTTCAACGACACACATGGCTGGCAGCAGTTTCACCAGAGGTCTTCACTGCTCAGTTCCCTTCCTCTCGGTGATCCTGATCTGCTTCCTCTCCTTTCTTTCCACTCATGTCCCCGTTTGCCTGGAACTTCTCAAATGGCCACATAAGGCTAGTCTTGCTGGGTCCTCCAGTGGCTTTGCGGATGATGAATCGTGCTCTCCCAGTGGGCTGGATCCCCTGTCCTTGCTCTCTCTTGTCTGCCCACTTGGACTCTTCATCTCTGTCATCATGCTGAAAAGTAAAAGAAGAAAATATGTTTCTAGGAAATATAAAACTGATGTAATAGCTTGACGTGGTTTAATAATTAAAGCCTTGGTCACATGCACCTGTATGGGCGGTTTAACCATGCAGGTGCTGCAGTGTTTGCCATTTTTGTTGCACTGGTAATGTTATATTGGGAGTGTAAGTTACCAGGCGAGCACTAAAACAGAGAGCTCTCAGCAACAGGGAGGAGAAGGGGAGGTGAGGATCCTAACGCCTGGTTCACACCGGACGCGGAAGTGCTGCAAAGCGGTGGGCGGGTGCAGAGCGCGTGGAATCCGCTTACCTCCAGTTCACACCAGACACGACGGTTGACGGGCAGTTCTGCTCATCTGTGGTTATTTAGAGCTTTCCATGTCCATCTTAAATGTCCATCTTGACTTGTCTCTCATCGATTATGTTTTACACCCAAATCCACAACCCCACCGCTCCGTACTCGGCCCATTACCTTGATCTGTGAGTGTATGTGTGTGTCTGTCTGTGTGTCTGTTTGTTTTTTGTGTTTATTTTCATCTCTACAGTCTGTTTAGTTAAAAAAAAAAATGTGATCACGTTTGTCAATCCCGATATTTTATTGTGAAAAAATTGTTATACTTTGAAAATTGACTCAATTTCCTCGTGAGCTTCCTGCCAGAATTGACACGGATCACTCGCGGCTCACGCAAAAAATTGACCAGACATCGAAACGAGTGCTGCACGGCGTGAGCTGGCTGTGGAGGACCGCGGCTCATCACATCTGGTGTGAACAACACCAGATATGATGAAGGGCGCCGTATAGAAGCAGTCTCTGTTCCGCATTGCTCCTCAGCGCTTCTGGCATCAGGCGTGAACCAGTTATAATGAACTAATGCAGAAGCTATATCCTATAAAACCATACAGGTTTTAATCTTGGCTAAAGACGGCATAATCGTCATTAGAAAACCACTGGGAACGCTTTCAAATAATGTAAAAGATGATCAGAGTTAGTCTTTGTAAGGGTACCGCAGTTGTGTCTCGTGGTTCCCTTAGGAGACATCATGAAAATGGAACCTACAATTGTCATTCAAGAATATGCTAAACGTGCATAGTTGGACTTGAGTATAGCCCATGGAAAAGCAAGAAGGGACTTGTTCTGCTTTTTACTGTTTACTAGCGCATGCCCACCACCAACAGTGTGTAAGAGGCTCTGTGCAAAATGTTGAAGAAGTGCAAATCTTGACACTCTTGCTCCAGGCTTTTTCTGTCACAGCTCATGTAAAAGACTTTGTGTCATATAGTTCAAGCCGGGCACAAACCGCAATTATTCATTTCTCCTCCGTGATCAATTTTAAACAGTCGGTACTTCTGTGAATTAAAAAGGATGTCATCAAAACGTCATCTCCAAATCCGAGTCCTTGATTAGTTTGAAATAGTTTAACTTTCAACGCACGGTTAATAGATGCGGGTTTTGTACATAGAGCCTAAAAACGGTCTTAAAAATGTATAGAAAAAAATCACACGAACATTTTGGCTCTAAGCGCTCACCAAGCGGTCTATGACCTTGATATTTCGTGCGGATCACCTGCGTGACCAGTACGGGTTTTTCCCACAGACAGCCCGTAAACACCCACAAGGGCAGTTGAGACTAAGTCTTAAAATGAAAATGAAGGAACAGGAAATAAAGGCTCCTCACCAAGTAGTACTTCCTGTTCTTTGGAGTAAACTCTGGATCCCAGTCTTTACTCTCTGGGAGTGTGCTATTCATGGAACTGCTGTAGGAATTGTTTTCCTGAAAACTGCCTTTGTTCCAGCCTCTTCCACATATCTGTATTTGCTAAATTAAAGAGAAAACAAGAAACAAAAAAATGAAAATGAGTGAATGAATAGAAAAAATAACCACAATTATACGTTCAATACTCACAAAATCTCCCAAAGGCCGTCCTCCTTGAGCTGCAACTGTGGACTCTCTATGACAAGGCTTTGTCTGGTGAAATTCTTCATCTTTTAATTCAGATTTGTCACGAGTTTCAAGTTTTTGAGATTTAGAAGAGGAGGAAGAGGATGATGAGCTGGAGCGTCTTCTCTTCTGATCACTTTTTCAACAAAAAAAATGCAAACAATTAAGTTTATGATTGTATGACGTCATTATAAGTCATTTATTTTCAAGGCACTCCTCATACTTGAATTTGTTGCAGTATTTGGAGAGATTTTGTTCACACAGCTTGTTGCTGAACTCATCCACATCTCTTTCTTGGTTCTGGTTTTGGAAGGAAGAATACTTTTTTCGACGCTCAATATCCAAACGTAGATCCACTGCTTTTTCCCCGGCGCTCTGAACATATCGAAACAGAGAACAACATCGTGGACAGACTTTGGATTAGCAAGATTACTCTGTCAGTCTGTTCTCAGCATAGCTAGTTTTTAAGACTAAACACTTAATTCCGTGAGGAAAGGGAAAGGTGAGCTGAAAACCAACTGGGCGAAACAAAACACACAATCTGCTGTTAATTTTAAAACATAAGCTTAATCTGTTTGTAGTATTTCAGGAATTATTACCCAAAGCATACTTAAAGACCCACTTTAATATTCTTTTGGTGGATTTTTTTTTTGATGGAGAGTTCCAAGTGGTCTTTTAATTATGACGCCATTTAAAAGTGTCGCTCTAGGACATAGTTTCTGCTAATTTTGCCTCAGAGTTATGGGCAGGACTTTTGGCACAGCGCAACCCCAGCACCCTTTCCACTACTGCGAGCTCTCTGTTTACATGCTCTCCCACTACCTCACAGTTCTTCATACCCCTAACCTAATGATGAAATTGAAGGAAGACGTATTTGTCTACAAAAGAATGCAACAGAATGGAGCAGAGCAGGGAGCTTGTGGCCTGCCTACTGTATTTTGTACGCCAAAAATAAGCTATTTTTTAAACTGCGTTTTTTTTTTCCGTCTGCTCTTGATTCACAAAGATTTGAACAAAAAATACTCAAAAAGGACATTTTAAGGTTAATTTTCTTTATATATGTCCTCCATCTTTTGCAAAAGTGCCACAAAAACATGTTAAAAACAACAACACAATTTTTATTGAATCGGGTCTTTAAGGGGCTAATTATTTTAATGGTATGAAAATTAACTTTAAAAAGGAAAAAAAAAACGTAGTATTAGCTGTTCTGTATAGCATCTGTATTTTTACAAAATATAGAAGAGGCATTTGTAGCTTATGGGAAATTCCAGACTCAAACTCTTGAAGCAACAAAGGCCATCAATACATAAATCATCCATTTCTGCTCTGGGATTCATAATCATCTCAGCAGCTGATGTCCATTCCAGTGGATTTCCTGTTTCAAGCCCTAATGGGTGAATTCCCATACCGTAAATGCTCTGGGCAAAAATTCAGAAATACATCAGTGAAATGATGTGCATGCAACACCACCACTATGAATTTTCAACAAAAATAATGGAACTATGATTGCTCATGCTGTTTTATATAAATAAATATTTTTTTGGTTATATTTGGTCCTTAGTTTTGCAAACTGGCTTTAATGTGTACATCAAATAAATGGGGAATGCATCAACTGTTGGCTATCCCTAACATCCAGTTCTTTCATTTCCTTTCCAAGGGAATACTTACAAAAGTTTAGAGCTCAGAGTCCTTTGAACAGCTTTGTCACTTGGGCTTCCATGTCTGACCGAACATGATTTATTAGCCTCAGTCATGTTCGAGCCCACAATAAAAACATTTCACTGCACGAGGCGCTACAACAAACAAAGTCAAAGTGCCTTTTCTCTTTTTTTTTTGCTCAATTTTCAGACTTTGACCATGTCCACTGTTGGAAAGCTTCAATAAAGTGGGTAGCAGGCTTGTTGACTTGTTTGCTTTTCCCAACATGTGTCATACTGTAAAGTGTTCAGTCACCTTGTTAGTGCCTTCCTCTGAGCTTTTCACGCCCCCAAAAAGCTGAGGGGCTTTCTTAAAAGCACTTGGTGAAACGTCAATTCTCCTGTGAGAGAAAAAGACAGTTGTGCTGAGGTTGAACACGGATCAATGCACAACACAAGATCCACTGAGCCGACGATGCAACATGAAACAGACAAAAGAAAAACTGCAAAGCAGAGGTAAAACTGACCGCACCCTGCATGAGAACAAAAACCATGAGATAGTTTGGATAGAGAAAAGTAAGAGAAAATACCTGAAAGCTAACAGAGGACGTGAAGCACACTGAGGGTGAGAGGATCACTCAATACCTGTGTATCTCTGGGCTTTTTCTGGACTTCTTCATTTCCTGCTCTGCAGCTTCTCTTTGGTACAAGGTGAATCGCTCGTTTAGAGTCAAGCCAGAGGACGGAAAGTGCTGAGCTGGAAGGGTAACAAATAAAGGCTTTGGATATACTGAAATGGGTGTTTTAGGCCATAATGAAATCTGTTACACGACTTTTCCAGTCTTGCTTCCAGTCCATAAACAGGGTCCTCATTGGCTTTCCATTAAAGCACAGTCTAGAAACACGACTCACTTTTGACGTGGTGAACGATGGTGACAATGTGCTGAGCAAACAGCTCAGAGGGACTTCTCTGTGACTGAGCGGTCTGGACATGCTGAAAGATGGAGCGAAACTCCGGATCCTTTTTGGAGGACAGCACAAGGTCCTGAGACAGCTGGCGCTCTTCAGCTAAAATATCAGAAGAGCTGAAATGACATAAAGAACTGTCTTGAGATCAGTTTTCTATGATGAAGATGGGCAAAGCATCTGGGCAGTTATTAACATATTTGTTAATGAAGGTACACTCACACGCTAAGCTAGCATAGTAGCATAGTAGCACAGTTGATCCGTGCATTTCTGAGACCCCTATCTCTTTAGCGTTTACCAAGCTTTCCTTAAAAACCCATTATATAACAGTTTGTGTTTTCTGCCCTGTAGTTCATCATCACTCCACTAGAGGCAGTGGAATGGCTAATTTCAAAATGGCTGCCTCCATGAAATCTTTTGGTGGGAAAAGTTTTGCTAATTTTCTAGAGAAAACACTTGATCTATAGTTATTATTTTTTCTTTTTTCTTTGAAATGACAGCTTGCTTTATTGAAAAAATGCAACATTTGTTCATAATAATTCTTTATAATAAGGTTACACCAATTTAAAAATAAGGTGTTTTTCCCATGTCATTTGCATTTTAAACCAACAGTGTTGTGAGCAAAAAAAAAAAATTAATTAACCTTGAAAAAAATCACCCAATTTATCATACATCACACCGTCTATATCTTATTAAATATTTTTATAATTTCATCAAAAGGTTTTAAAAAATCTGATCAATCTGATCAATCAATCAGTGACTTATAATTGACTGATTTTGCACATTTTTGAAGAAGATATTGAAACTTACCTAATCAGACTATCTCCAAGGAAACCCATTCTCACATGAAACTTTGCTTCTTGCTTCCTTAAGGACATGGGAATGGTGTCCTGCTCCTTGAACATGAACATCTCTCTGTTGGAGCTTACACTCCGAGCAGCAGCAGAGGAGAGCACAGAGGGGGATACTTCCATCATCTTTGTCTTAAAGCTCATTTCTGGAGATAAATCCTCAAATTTCTCTGTTAGATCCCTCTTAGCGAGCACAGCACCAATGGCTGCTGCTTTATCCTGCTTTCTTTCAAACCATTTCTCCTCTGCTCTGGAGTCAAACTCATCATTAATAAACTGTGAGTAAGTTGCAGTCTGCTGCTTTCTGAAGGTGCTTTCTCCAAAGAGTTTTTGGCCTGAATCTGAGGCACTGATCTTTGGCTTGCAGGATTCATCGCCATTGTGCAGGTCTTTAAGACGAAACTTTAAAGAAGGCCTTTTGAGGATCTCTTCCTCCCCGTCAGCGGACAGAAATGGGGATGTTTTTAAAAAACTGCTCAAAGACACCTCGCCTTTTGTCTTTTCAATGCACTTTCCTGAAGCAGAGTCGGAAACCATTGCTGATATTTTGCCATTTACTTTTCCTTTTTCCAAACCTCCATCATCTGCTTCGGTTTTTGAGCTGTTTTCCACAGCAGAGTTTGCTTTTTTGCTTTGCTCCTCCAAAAATCTAAAAACACAAAAAAGTGAAAATAGCTGAGTCTACATAGCAATAACAACCAAACAGAAGTTTGAATAAACCAAAATATAAACGTAAAAATTAAAAACTGCTTTTAAAGCCCCACTCCAATCCTTTGTTGATTTATTTTAAAAGCATTCCTAGTGGTCCTTTAATTACGATGATGCAGTTTTGGGCCAAAATCACAACACCTGTGTCATTTTCTAGGGCATAGTTTCTGCAGAGCAGCAGTAGTTCATTCAAAATTCACCTTTGAGTTGTGGTCGAGACCGTAAGTCCACCCCGATTTCCCATAGTGCATCTGTTTACATGCTCTCCCACAAGCCCCTCACAACCCCAACCTAACATTAGCAGTGCAACAAAAATGGCGAGGAATATCGCATAAAAATACTTTTACTTCAATTTCTGCTTTATAGACCAACAAAATCTGTTAAACTTAACGAGGTCATTTAATCTGAGCAGACAGCATGTTGTAAAACGATGAGTTGGGGTCACCCATGACACAACAATTTGAATAAAGAAATACTCTGAAATGTAATTTAAAATTTAATTTTCTGAACATATGCCCTCCACTATGAGAAAATGCAAAAAGAACATGATAAAAACATGATCTTCATTGGAGTGGGTCTTTAAACTAATGCTCTGGAGCTGTAGTTGTACAACCAGAGTACAGCTAAAAAAAAAAAATAATAATTACAAAAGGGAATCTCACTTCCTGAAGGCAATGGAGATTGCTTTCTTGTCCTCATCCTGAAATTCCTCAGTGGAGAAGAAGTCAAAGCTGGAAAGCATTGGATTTAGACCGTCATGTAAGGGTTTCCTTATGGAGCATGTGCCACCAGCTGACTGCCACATGGGGGCGCCATTGTTTGCACCATTTGAGATCTTAGTGTTACTAGTCTGACCAGGGCTTTGGCTGTTCTGAGCAACAGAACTGGCTCCCAAACAGTTTTTCTTTGGGCTTTGCCAGTTCCCATCATTTTTCCCAGTACCTGCACCATCTGTAAGGTTTTCTTCCAACAACTCGACATGCTCTTCCGACCCCCCGTCTTCCTCCCCTCCCTGTTGAACTTGCTTTGAGGTCAGTTGCTCATCTTTAACGTCTTCTGAGGTCTGACTAGCCGGCACCGTAGCTGACCTGGCTTTTGGGGGGGAGGAGTGTGACGAGGAGGAAGAATGATGCGAGTGTCTGGATACAGGGGAGGAGGATCTATCAGAGCGGTGAGATTGACCTTGAGGGGGGCTTCCTGAGCGATTCTGCAGGTTGTGTGGTCGTCCCTGTGAGTAGTTAAACTGCAGCTGCTGTGGCTGCTGCTGCTGTTGTTGCCACTGCTGGTACTTCTGCGGATACTGTTTGTAGTTTTTCCAGTTGGGCCGATAGTTGTTGTTGTTATAGCCGCCACCTCCACGCTGATAGCGTCCTCGGGGGAACTGGCCCCGTCCTCGACCCCTGAAATTGTAGGGCCTTCGGAAGCCGCGGTGATAGCCCCGGAATTCCCGGTTGTTCTGGTATGCCCTTGGATATTTCTTGTCCCGGTTGTGAAATGGAGAGTGAGATCTTGATCGAGACCTGGAGCTTTGAAAACATACACAAAAGAAAAAACAACGCAGAAATTCAGGGAAAAATATTAAAACTTGTGTGGGGGGCCTGAAGCTCTTTATAATGTAAAAACAGCTTTATGTTAAATGTATGTCCATGTTTTACAGCAAATCAATAAGGTGTTTACTCATCTTCTTTACCATGTGATGAAAAGCTTATCTGCTGGTGGGAGTGGTCTTTATCTCCCCCAACATGACGGGGATGAAGATATCATCATTGACTGAACATAAGTGGTCACTCTGTGCTTTTCTTAGGGTTGAAACCCATTCGGATTACTATTGGAGACTTTTGGCAACCATGTGAGAAAGCACTTTTCCACCACCATCAAGCAGAAGACGACAGGAAACCTTCAGGAAAATACAAGGACTTGCAGAATCATTGCCCAGGTTCTTTTTTTGCTGCTCCTAAATGTGCAACTTCTCTGCACGTCAAACATAAATGGGAATTTCCTAAATTAATAGTAGACAGGCAGAGAAATCTTTAAAACAGAATTATGGACTTTTCAAGTTATCCAAATCTTTACTGGTTGAACATGTGAAAAACACACATAAAATGCATGGTAAAAATACTCATTCCCAGTGACCATATATCAACTGGATGTAGTTAAACATATGTTGGCATATAACATGTGTTTTCATGTTTAGAGACTGATAATGGAAAAAAAAAAAGATGACAGACTGCAGTTTCAACATCAGCCACAGGGGGGCACTGCTGCACTTTTGACTATGCAGCTCTCTAACAAAAACTTTTAACACGCTCTTCTGCTTATATCAAAACACAATGAGTCTTTTCTTGTCCTCAGATCAATAATTCAATCAAACCAACATGCTTTTGTTAAGGTAGAACCATGTTTTAAGGCTAGATTCATGTATTACACTTAAAAAAGTCAAGATTTAGATGGTCAAATTTTAATAAACTTCTAACTTCTTGAGCTGTGTGTTTATTCTAGATTCCAGCTTAGATTATCAGCATTTTTCACAATCTTAAACTGAGAACAAATATCTTACTGTTAACCATTAGGGTCTTAACCGTCAAAAGTTTACAATAGCAGAAAGCGTTCTTTCCCTGCATTATTTTTACTACACAAGGTGAAGGCAAAAGAAACGTCACACACATGCATGCACGTGAAAACCAATCGATACATTAAAAAAAAAGTGCGTAACTCACCGATTGCGTTTTTTCATTGGAATACAGAGTGACAGAGACTGCAGCGCACAGAGCAGAGCTGCACATTCATTGCACTAAAACTCCTCTGAAAGCTCTGCTGGAGCAGGGACTCACATGGGCGGAATAGAGATGAGGGGGGGAAAAAAACTACTTGAATCCTTTGACTCAGCCAGCTCCAATCAAATTCCATGTACTTTTTTAGCAACACTTTGCACACATTAAAAGGCAGTGGGGTACAATCGTTCCCAGTTTAAAACCAGGCTGGGACATTTTTTGATGGAGGGGATTTTCTGATCAACAGCTTACATGCTAGGTTAACTGGTGCTTATGTTTCATCTGAGGCTGATATGGGGTCATTATAGACCCCTAACTGGGGTGCATTTAGCCCTTCAGGTGATGAGAGTTAGAATAGGCTCCAGCACCCTGAACAGGATCAAGCAGATATAGAAACGTGTAGATGGATTAGGCTCTTCATCATTGAGCAAAGCAATAACTACTGTCAGCCTCTGCACACTTAACCTTCATCTCTGACTGAGATGACAGTAATATAAGCATATAATAGTGTGGTGGAAAAGAGTTCACTGCAACTTGCCAACTTCAGCGACCTATAAATATATTTACCCAACAGCCTGCGTCATACCACCTGCAGCTATAATCCTCACGTTGGAACTTTTTCTCTAACTTTGGACTGTCGAGTATCCGGAATAAAAATCTTTAATTTGGATATGTAGCTAAGATGTCTTTTCCCTCACAGCATTTCAATGTTAACATCTGCTCGTGGGAACTATGGCAATTGTCTGAGTACATGTTGTTCCACTTTCAGTGTAATTTTAATATGAGCTCTGACACTTCCAGGAAAAGAGCTACCCTGCCACAATTACTGCAGCCAGAATAAAAAAAAAAACATTAAGGAAACCACAAAGTTTCCACAAAAACAAATATCAAACAGAAAAAAATGCACTAAAAATCCTCACTTGATGAACCTTTTGATCATCAATCTTTAGATATTCCTGTCTGATTTAATAACTGAACTTTTCCAAAGCTGAAATTTTGTTTCAGTTCATTTCCTCTTTGAGGGGAGCCAAGTTTGGGTTAAAAAAGTCACTTTGGTCATTCATTAGCTAATGAAAAACCAAACACACAAGCTCCTGCAGACTGTTTGGATGTTCCACCAAAAAAAAAATAAATAAATAAAATAAAAATCCCTTTCATAACAATGTAAGCTTCACTGCACAGGAAATTAGATTTTTTGGGGGGGGGGTGTTTTTGTTTTTGTTTTTTTTTTTGATGGGGTTAGATTAGAAAAGTGTCCAGAGTGTGTTTAAAGACATTTTTTAGTCCCATGCAGAAAAACTGGTTTATTATACATCTTCATGTAAGTATTTTTACACAAACTGTATTAATCTAAAACTCTGCTTTTCATCTTAGTATCTTATATTAGATTGTGTATTTCATGAAAGCAAGCCACTTATGTACAGGAGAGTTTAACCAAACACCACACACAGAAAGGACACCTATCCTACCTGTAATGACGCTTCCTGGACCGGGACCTGGAGCGACTTCTGGACTGAGAGGAGGACCGGGACCTTGATCTGGATCTGGATCTGGATCTGGAAGGGCTGCGAGATCTCGAGGCAGATTTTGTGGATCTGGTCATCTCTGCAATCGTCCCTCACCTTAAACTGTTACATGGGAGCATCACACAATCGTCACAATCGTTAGAGAAGCAGCAAATAAAAATTTCCTATGGAAAGCCTTGACTGCACGAGGTGCATGTCATTGTGGGCGAGCAGCGTGAGGTGCAAAAAAAGAAGAAGACAGTGTGTGGCATCTGGCATCCTCATAGAAGTTTTATAGTCACACCTATTTGCATAGAGGGCTGTCCTCCGTTAGTCACTTGACTTCTAGTCCCCACAGTGTTTATACAAGTTCTTTTAAAGACTTATTAAATATATCAACATATAATAAACAGAAGAAATATGTGTAATTTAGTTTTCATTTGTGTTAGAATTACATGGTAAGCTTCATTAGTGTTAATAAACTCATTCTTAAACACAAATTGCTTCCAAATTACACTATTAAATCACAGATAAATCAATGCCTATCTCTTTTTTGTTTTTTGTTTTGTTCAACCCATTTAAAGGAAGTCAACAAAACAATGTGCCAGTCTCGATGTAAGCAGAACTTTTCAAGGACAAACAAATGTGGGAGTATGTGCCTTCCTGTTCAGGTTGGAATAATTTGTCTGTCCACTGGCCTTGCCATTTTTGATTAAAAGTTTGAATGCCTCAAAGGTAAATGTTTAATCTCACTAGTAAGCCCACGTAGAACTCACATAGAACTGTGTTGAAGCTACGCAGCAAAGAAAAAACTAAAAAACTACAGGATATCTTGTGGTTAGGGTTCTGCTTCTGGCAGATTTCTCCTGGGACTGCATACTCTCTGCACTCAGACCCCTGCGTACATTTCACTTCAAAGGAGGATCTTCTCACCTTCTCCAGGCTTTACTTGCAAAGCCCAAAACTGTATTAATAGAACTTAGAATATTTAGTTTCTGCCAGGCCCACAAAGCATTATCTGTGACAGATGATCCTCGGAGAGCCGAAAGCCCCAGGATCAAATAATTGATCTCTTCTCAAGAGTCATCTTTGGAGACTTTGGATGCAGGAAATTGCCGCTTGTACGTGATTGGGATAACAACCCCAACCTAAACAATCATATGGTGGTCCCAGTGTGAACCCTTGATACTATTTAGAGAGACCTGGAGCGTGTCCTTTTTCCCTCTGGGGCTTTTTCCCCTTCTCGGGCTCGGTGAACTTCCTGCTTTCCTCTTTGCAGGGAGATTGTTGTTTCTGGCTTCCAGAGAACAATTTCCTGAAGGTCCAACCTCAACAGACTTCAGCTGGCATGACAGCATAGCCCTTTAAAGCATGACGTGAATTATATAAAATACTTAATCTATACACACATCGAACACATCAAAACCTCATTCTAACGAAACGTGAAAAAAGACAAAAACACATCAGTTTACTGAAAGAATAGCAACGACCCAATTTTCCCATTTTCTGAATGCTTCCTTTTTGTGTCCTCATTACAAGGTTTCATTGTTTACTCTGAATGCAGAATCTATGCAGTTTTCTCTGCATGTCATGGAACGCAAATTTGCAAAGGTTTCATCCGTCTGAGACAAACTGTAACAGATCTCTTGCGCAAATCCACCCCAACGGAAAAAATGATTAAAACAATATGACTTTTAGGACGATTTTGAGTCAAGTCCACTGTTTTTCTTCCTTCCTCAGTCTTGCCAAACTAGAACACCAACCGTCCAACCACGCTCAGCTTTTTTGAAAAATATTAAATTACGATGTAATTTACTTGTTGAGTAGATTATTTATCAGATGAACATTAGAGCACTGAAATGAAAAATGTGTTTCCTTTTGTCAGATCTCATTCAATCTTTCTTTGAAAAAAAAACAACAAAAAAAAACAAATAACAGAGCGGCACTAACAGGAAGATTATGCGAAACAAGAAAAGCAGGTCTGCTGTGTAGAAGCACTGGAAGAAAAAAATTAAGCTGAATGGCTGTACATAGATAGTGATCATGCTGTTAAACAGAACAGCAGTACACTGTGAACATCCAGAGGAAGAGGGGAGGGTGCATGTGCTTATAATTTAGGCCCACCTTGGAGGGAGAAGACAACGACAGCTGAGTAATCCCCATCAGCTGCTTATTTCATGTAAGGGAAAAAAGCAGCTTTGATCAACAATGGTAATGCAACCCGAACCCCCACTCAAAGTGTTGGAGACGAAACCCTCCACTCCATCAACCTTCCTATCACTAAGAGTGGGATGCCACAGTGGCAGCTGGAATCACATTTGCTATCTATATGTGCCCCTGGGACACCCCGCTCTCTATTTCTGAAAAGCCAATGCAACTGCTGTCAGCTTGATGATTGGTTTCTGAAAAATGACAGAGCCTGGCTCGGAAACACGCCCTCGAGTGACCGCTTCCAATGTAAAGTTTATGTAAACGCATGCATATGAACGTTTTGGGCTTACACGCTCATACTCTTGCATTCACCCATAGCTATACAAGTTTTAAACGCTACATACAAACAAAGAGTTTCTTCTATTCTTTTTTTTTATTGCTTACTAGCGCATGTTTGCCACCTACAGTTGGAAGAGGCGTGCTGTGAAATGACAAAGAGGTGCAAATCTCAACAATCTTGCTCGAGGCTTTGTCTTTCACAGCTCTATTCTGATATATGAACGACTTTGTGTCTTTTCCCACCGGGCACAAACCGCAACTTTTCATTTCTCCTTTCCAGTGTCCGAGGTGGGGGTGTACGTAGCTTCAGAACGTTAACCAATCAAACACATGTTGAAAGTTAAACCAAATGAACTTTGACAAATCAGGGACTCAGAATTAATAGAGACATATGTGTGTCGTTCTTTTCAAATCATGGAAGTGCCAACAATTATTTAAACTATAATGGAGGAGAAATTAGTAATTGCAGTTTGAATTATATGACTCCAAGTCTTTCACATATCGGAATAGAGCTGTGAAAGAAAAAGCCTGGAGCAAGCTTCGTGAGATTTGCACCGCCTCGACATTTTGCACCAAGTCTCTTTGAACTGTGAGAATATGCACTAGTACCGGGTAACAACAGTCCAGGGTGAGCACAATATGCTAAAACTGCGTTCAAGAACCTGTGTTCTTGAACATGCATCACATCCCATGGTGTGTATGTAGCATTAGTACTTTCTCTGGATGTTCTCCTACAGGCTGAGGGATCGGAGACGACTGATTTACCACAGAAAAAAGCAGACTTCAAACTGAAATATATTATAACCTTTGCTAATTACATACAATAATAACTTCCACTAACTACATGGTAACACTTACTTGGAGCAAGCAATCTCTTTTTCTTTTCTGAGAGGATGTAGCGTTTTAACCATCAAGTTTTACCCTCATGACAGTAATCAGCATTCTCACAGACTTAACAACTGCCTCTGTAGCTGCTATGAAGTGTGTGGCTCCTGCGTGGAAAATGGAAGGGTGTAACAGAGGAATCCTCACTCCAACATACTTCCCAGCTGTCTGTCATCACCACATTTGTGGAGCTCTCCTGCATTCACGAGGGAACTAATATGCCGAAGGTCCTCTCTATTTTGGTCTGCCTGGAACCGCCTGGCGAAATCAAGCGCTGTGGGTTTTAAAATGTATTCATAACATATACAGTCTCGTGGATTAGCATCCAAGTGTAAATCTGGAGACAATTTATGTTTCTACTGCTTATTAAGATAGTCATGGTATCCAATCAACTCTACCATGAAGCCACTAGCTGAATGAGATGGAAAGTAATATAAATCACTTAGATTATATATATATATAAATTCTATTTGTGCCATTTTACAGAGTGACCCTACAGTGGATGACCCATATTCATGTGGAAGAAAAATTAAATGGGATTTAATGCTCCATGAGTATGTGCCAACATTGACAGACACACCCTCTTGCCAAACAGGATTGACCATAGCTTGGATCCTACATTTCTGCAGGATGCATCAGGCTCTCAAAGGCAACATTTTTGAAACCATGTGACCTGTAAGGGTCAGGACTGAAGATGTTTACTGGAGGTGGAAGAAGCCTATAACATTCTTGCACTAGCTGGCCACCAGCTGTCCTTTTTCTGAGTTCATTCTGAATCGTCTGGAGGTCTAATGCGGTTATTGTTGCTCATCTTCAATATCTTGGATAATTTGTAGGAAATGCCAGCTGAAGTCATGCTGAAAGCGCATCAACCCCGCGTGCGCTCATGGGCGCTCGAGCACTGCGGTTAAGTTAGTTTTAGGTTGGATATTTGACAGACGTTGTCCAACTGTGTCTCTTAGGGACCGTCAGCAAATTAATGAGAGCATGATATGATGATGGTTTTAGTAAAAACGTATAAGGAAATCACTTGAAACTTAAGCAAAAATGTTTGGCAAAAAATAAAATTGATAAAAATAAAAATTTCTTCATGTTGTATTTTAAGAATCTTATTGATTTTGTAATGTTTTCTATTTAAAAAAGGTTTTGAACTTATCCTGAATTGTGGCCCCACTTACCAATATCTGACACACCACTTTATATCCAGCCTAAAACTAACGTCATCGCAGTGTAACAAGTACGGTGGCCCTGAAGTTGCAAATCACATCAACAATTCACTCGACGCAAGAACATTTCAAAGATCGCAAAGACAATTAAAAAAAGAAAAAGAAAAGCATTACATTTCAGAAAACGAAATTCCAGAAACCGAAACGTAACACGAGCGTCTTGAACGCAACATGAGTCCAAGTGCGTGCAAAACATTTCTTTTAAAGAATTATCTCGAAATTTGTTTCCCTTATTTAACTTTTTTTCTTTTTATGTTTCTATCTTCTTTATAGGAAAGCTTTTAGAGTTTGTCTTACCGTTTATTGCTGTTCTTTAACGCGTCGCGTTCACGGAGCGCTACATAAAGTAGGGAAAAAATAAAACACCGGTTCCTGTTGGTCCGTCGGTACCGTTGGGCTCCACTTTCGTGAGAGTTTGCCTCTCGGTTGAAAGTGTGCGGTGCTTCTCAGACTGACAGACAGAGGATGTGTGTGACGGCTTCTCGCCGCAGAGAGGTTCAAATTTCCCCCCGCCCTCAATGCCCGTCAATACACCTTTATTGCGTCTAAAAACGGTCATTGGTCGCAGCCCTGCTCAGTCAGCGGGGGAGATAAAAACACAGTGAAAAGAAAAGACCCGTTACACCCTATGAAATATCACACCAGCATCCTAAATCTACATTAGTGCGTTTATCCTAAAGTCTGGTTGTAAGTAAACTCAGTTCATGTATGCATCTAAAGTTCACATTTTTCTACTTTCTGTTTCTTATCCCTGTCCCTGAACGCAGCTCAGGAATACCCTGTTATAACAGTGTACTTAGTTGAAAACGTGAGAAGACTTGTTGATTTACTGTTGCAAAGACTTGATGTGAGTTTGTTCACTTGCTACAGCGCATTCATCAAGCCGTATAATCATACTTTAAGCAACTTTAAATTGTGTTTTTCTAAAATTAAATAAAAGAATGTGTCAGGAACCGATGGTGGAGGACCCAAAAGGCAGGTGACCTGACATAAGGAATTAACAACCAAACGTTAAATACACAGAGGGTAATTAGCTGAAATGAAAACAGCTGTGGATTATCAACAGCAAGAACTTCACTACAAAAAAGCAGACTAGCACATTCCTAACAGAATGATAGAAGAAACTGAACAGCACTTCTGTGAGCTAAAATGTATTTGTTTTTTTTCCATCTTTGTCTGATCTTCAAGCACCTGATTAGAATATTTTTTTTCATAATTTAACGGAGCAGGAAGCTTGTGGCCTGCTGACAGTTTCACCCATTTCCCAGCTACAGGCGTTTTCCAACAGCGTATGTTCCTGATTCACAACAATTTGAATAAAGAAATACTCAGAATCAACAGAAAAATTCTACAAGTACACCAAAATAACACTAAACTGTTAAACTAAGGCTAAGTACATTCGCATGCTCTATCAAGCTTTTCCAAAACCTACGAAAATGCATTACTAAAGTAGTTTAAATAATAAATTACAATTAGTGGCAGCAGTAACCATAAATCTGATTTAGATTTATTGACATTTTTATTACAAGCAATATCTGAACAAAAATTGTGTGTCCGAAGTTTGGCTGTATTGTTAAAGGTTTTCTCAAAAAATAATTTTAAAAATATTTGTAGTCACCCTCAAGAAAGTGTCAGTGCCTTGATGAGAGATCTGAACCCATATCTGTGAATGAGGAATGACTATTAAGAGATTATGGAGAGAATTGGTTTCTATAGCCAAACTGGTCAGAAACATGTGGTCAAAGCGGTGAAGAAATTGTTTGCAGAGAACACTGTTAGCATCGTAAAGAGGCTCAGCCAGACTCCAATGCAAAGTACCAAAGACCAAAGTCAAGTTAGAACAAAAGCTGAAATCACAGAAATGAAATAGTCCCAGCAGAAACAAACACAAATCCTGGTTTGATTATAGGAATGTAATTCAATTTCCATTAATAGAAAACAGCACAGTTCTAGACCAAAATAATTTTCAGTGTCTTCAAAAGCAGCAAAGCAGAGGGTTTTTTTTTTTTTTTTTTGCACTGAAAAGGAACATTTTCCTTTGTGAGCTTTTGATCTCCTCGAGCGAAGGTCATATGTTTACAAGGTCATTGTACAGAGGTGAATAACAGTATTGTTGCTGGTGAAAGTGGATGCTTCAAGCGTTTTTTCTACTAAAGGAAGTCAATTTTTTTTCTCCCACAGGCTGTGTAATCATGAACGAGACTAAACTCAATTGGATTGGGAATTCAATAGATAAGATTTTCTGGTTAAAGTCATTCTCACTCTAAGACAACTGAGTCAGCTGTTCAAGAGGTTCCAAAGAAAACAAGTGCTGCACTGATGTGTTTTTCATTAGATGTCCAATTAGTTTCAAAAAGCAGCAGAAATAAACATATCTAAACAGTAAAAATACTTGAGGTTTAGAAATGTTCTTGGCAGAATATTGTTTTTGAGGTTTTTAACCACCAGGACATCACTGTCAAAAACTCCCAACATGGTCTTGGTTTTTGCTTGTTATTTTGTGTCTTTGTGTTCTGTTGTTTCCTCACGACTCCTGGCAAATACATTTTTGAACAAATGTAAACACCTGAAGTTGGACTTAATCTTTTAGGAAAAACTTGAGACTGAAATTAAAAGACTAAATCTTGAGACCTAAATTGTAAATACTGTCTTTTGCCAAAAGGAAAATTCTGTTATCTGAATTTTTTTTTTCTTCTGATATTTGAATTACTAGTCGACAAAGTTAAGAAATGATAGTCTATGAGAGTAATTTCATTTATAAAAGACAAACTGCTGAAATAAAAGTTAACAGTTGGAGGCTAAACTGGATTTTAAACATTAACACTGTAGGCAAATGTCAGAGCTTGTAATGTAAACATGAAAATTGTGGTGCAGTTGTGGGAGTTTATTCAATGGAATGATTTACTAGCGAACATGAATAGTCTGTTGTGTTAGCTCAGTATTTGTGTTATTATCACTGCCTAAATGAGGAAACACATCTATGCAACTAAGACATGCTATAGCATCAAGCATTGATGTTTCAAATGCAAATGAATGTTTTCATTCAGAACAGGTCTGATACCAAAACTTTACCTTTGACCAAGCACTAAACAGATGATTTTGTGAGATGTTTGCTTAACATGTTATAGAGATTTGCACCATTTAGGCATTGTGCAAAATGTACAGTTCAGTCTGTATTAAGGTGTTGTTTTTCTCCTTAATGCATAAGTTCCTTTCACAAAGACAGTTATTAGTCCTGTGACTGTGTGCATCTGTTTGTTTTTCAATCCTTAAAGTATTCCAGGAGTAGCACAAAAAGCACGTGTGAGCTCAATGAGGTTGTGTGTTGCTTGCAAATGTTGAGCGAACATTACTGACTATCTGCATCAGGGAACATTTGCAATGAAAATGAATTGGTTTATAGGAAATAGGCTGTATGCATGTGGTGATAGCACATTCATCTAATTTTATCAATTCAAATCAGGCTTTCCAGGAAACTGAAATGTGAAAAAAACCAAAGCGGAAATGCAAGATAGAGTAGCAGCCTTGACTGTTGTGAGGTAACTCATCCGGTTTTAAGTAAATAGTAATTGAATAGTATAATTTAATAAAACTGAAAATGTCACACACAAATATTTATCTTAAAAACACTAAGCTAAAATGTCTAAACTAGCATCAATACTGGATATAAAATGGCCATACCAAAGAGCTGTCGAAGGACACCGGGACAAGATTGTAGACCTGGACAAGACTGGGATGAACCAATCCACAATAAACAAGCAGCTTGATGAAAAGAGATCAACAGACTGATGGTGTCTCAAGGACAAGTCATCCTCCAAATTTTCCTTTCACCTCTTTGACATTTACATGTGGGTCAAGTTGAAATGTTTTCGTAACCTTAGAAGAAGTCCCGGGGAACCTTGATGCCAAGGTTTCAATTTTTATAAAATGTTGAATATATTTCAACACATCTTATTGTTTTCATTTTCAACAATACATTTCTGTAATAAAAAACACAACAAAACACGACTTTTTAAAAAACGTCTTACTAAGTATAGCCATGTTATCATCAGTGTTGAAAGTCAGACCTGTGATGGCCCCGTTTTTCAAAACCCTGTGGCCTCTTCTCATTCATCTCTTGCAGCAGCTCTCCAACACATGGCTTTTGTCCAGACACTAGGCAGCTATCTTGGGCACGATTATTTCTGACACCACTTTCTCCCTCTGTGCTGGGATAAAAGAGTTCACACTGCCTCGGCTTTATCTCCTCCCCACCTGTTGGAGTTGTTCTACTCCTTCAATGACATTCTTCAATGCAAACAGCTTTAAAACCAACTCAAAAGCCACATCTGTCTGTTGCATTTGATTAAAGAGCATAACTGATCGAATTTATAATAATAAATAGCATTTTAACTGTATAAATTAATTCAAATTAGTCAATGAATGTGGTACCCTGGTGCACTTTTAATAATCATTCAGTCAAGAAAGCAATACAAAATGTGTCTACAACAAGTAATATTTGCAGTGAAACAGGAAAGTATTACAAAAACATGTTACTTTTTCTTGTAACACAGTAGAAAAATGTGTTGCTGCTGACTTTATTAGTGTTTTTTTATGCACATGTAATTGAGCAACAAACATCAAAGCATCAAGTTTATAAGTAGTTAATTTAATTTTTTAAAAAAGCCACAAAGAAAAAGGGTTTTCAGCATTTTGTTAGTGACGTATTGTAACGTTGTAAATGTTGTAATTTAAATGAAAACGTAAAAAAATTGGAGGAAAATGAAAACATGGTCAATTAAAAACACAAAGGACAATAATAAACAGTCCAACTAATTTGTTTCTGATCGAATAGAAATTATTAATAATTTGTGCACAACTTTGCAAAAAGAAAAAAATATGAATACAACATTTAGTTCTACATTTGACATGTCTGTTTTGAAAACGATTTTTCCTATCTATTCTATCTATCTCTCCTAACTATTGCTAAAGTCGGCTGCCAGTTAGTTCTCTTTTAGCTCCAAGTTAGCTTAGCTGTTTTTATTATTTTCCACCCATTTTTTTAACCCGGTACATCCCGTTCTGGGATGCGGCTCTGCCAGGAGACCCTTTCCCAACTACTGTTGGGATAAGGCAAGGGTAAATCTGGAAAGGTTCAGGAGCTTGGAGTGAATGCTGCAGCCTGTCCCGAGAATAAACTGACCGGCTAAGCCGCTGGGGATCCCCTGTTGTCTCCCATCAACAAAAAAAATCTGGCGGGACATTGTTGTTAATATCTCTTGTTTGAATTATTATTCGGCAGAGCTATGGTATCAAGATGACATGCCTGCCAGGGAAACAATAACATCCTAAAAAGTTTACCAGTAATTTAATTTTAGTTTAATAAATGAGCCTCAACGCACATGCTCACTCTGTTGAATCGATGTTTCGGGACTCGATACGTTACATACTTTTGAGAGTTAAACAGGAAAAATTTGTATTTAAGACAAGCAAGAGCCGTTTTCAAAACAGACAAGTCAAATGTAAAACTAAATGTTGTAATTTTTTTTTTGCAAAGTTGTGCACAAATCAAAAATGTGTGCACAACTATGTCTTTATGAATACATTTCTTATTGAAAGTTATCGTTTCTCATACCTTTGGGCAGAACTTAAGTTGGCAGCCTGGAGGATGTTTTAGCATGTCAATCATGGAAATGAGTTCATGGAACAGAAAGCAGTTTTACAACAGCTGTAAATCCTTCAACACTTCTATCAAGTACAACAAGTGTTTATGATCATTTTATTTTGGAGTTTGATGTCCGGTTAATTTTGGTATATCCTTTTACATCCAGCTTTCCACCCTACACATGAACATATTTAGCCGTAAAGTGAAAAGTCGCTCACTATGCCATCACCGTCTGCACCGTCTTTTACTATTACCATAAACGTCAGGTTATCTGACACCTCACCAACCGACCGTGCCTACCCTTCTTCGTCCTCTTTGTTGTCAGCAGTGGACCTAACCAAGAAGATGAACACGTAGGCATGACAGCTGCTCATGTCCCCCTAGGGTTCAATGACCCCTGTCCAGAACCTATTATCACCTTCTTGATGTTTCTGCAGGGCTTGAATCTCAGCTGTACCATCGGACCTTGTGTCAGCAACAGGCGAGAAAGGTGGGAATCCAAAATGGTTTTTGCTGGTTCAGGATGTTTAAAGGATCTAACATTATGAGCCAGTCTGATGTGATTAGCTGAGAAAGGGAAAAGGAAGTGGCATAAAAAAGTAATTAGAATTAAAATAATTAAAACTTGGCACAGGTTTATTAGTAGATCTTAACAGTTCAATCAGTGTTAATCCAATCATGTTTTGATGTATTGTAAAAGCATTCCCAGTGGTCTTTTAATTAGGATTATTAAAATCTCTGTCATTTTCTAGAACATTGTTTCTGCAGTGTGGCAAGGATTCATCCAAAATTTGCTTTTCAGTTGCGTGCAGGACTGTAGGCGCGGAATGAGCCCACCCTCGTTTCCCATCATCCCTGTGTTGACACGCTCTACTGCAAGCTTACAGCCCCAACATTGGATTATCAGAAAAAGAACATGTCAAAAGCACAGAAAGACCCAATTTTAATTGGATTGGATCTTTAACCAAAATAATGCAGAATACAAAATGAAATATTAGACGCTTTCCCAATCCAGTCCATAGAAGAGCAACAGTTGTCTGGGCAAAAACAAAAAAAAGAAATGATGGTAGGGATCCTATCATACTTTAAGAGTCTGGTTACTAAACACAAGGCACTCACTCTACAAGATTAGATCCAGAAGAAGCACTTGAGCCAAAGTAAGAATAAACATTTGGGACTTACCAGTTGTGTGAAGTATCAGTGAAATGATTTGACATATTGGTATGGTAAAAAATTAAAAGCATATAAAAATAGAGTAATGAGTAAAATAAGCATGTCTGATAATCTACATTTAAAAAAGCATGTCTTGTAAACCAAGTCACACTAAGTTAAACTACAAGATCTCAGCAGAACATGCAAAAACCTTTCCCAGCACAGCAAAGTGGTTTTACAGATTTCTTTTGCATGTAAAGCACATGTCCAGCACAGGATCCAGACTCAGACGGTTCTCACGAGGATTGACTTTTCCACAATTTTTTCCCTTCCAGTATGAAACATTTACTGCATGTAACTTAAGTATCACGTTTGGTCAAAATATGAATTAGAGCCATGCAATGGGAATCTTTTTTCAGTCACTGAGAAGATGATTTAATTTTACTACTGGTAAGTTTGAAACCAAAACAACAAAAAAGAAAGATTTAAAACAAAGAATTACAGTGTTTTAACAATGCCAAAGAAATCTTTTAGATTTATAGAAAACTTGAGAACTGTCTGGTGGTTTGTAATGATTAGGTAGGAAACTACTTCACTTTTTCTGGAATGTTTTGCTTTTATGGGGATCTGGCAAACAGTGAAGTCGATCTGTAGTTTAGAAGATATTATTGAAATCAGGAATTTTGCAAAAAAGGGTCGGAGAAGTCTATAAAAGACAACATTTTTTTACCCCTTTCATTTATTTATTAAAAAATAGAAAGTTGGCAAAACAGTGCTAGAGCGAGTCACAGGACTGTTGTTGCTGGTTGCTTTCCGCTGGGAGTTGATTTATTAAGACTTAACTTGTAACTCAGCTCAGCAGGAAGGGACAGCAGTTAGTAAGACCATAAAAACAACCCATGGGGGCATACATCACACCAGAAGTGAACAAAGGTCATGTCTCTAGTATTAAATGCACTTCTTATGACACTTTCCAGCTAAATTTAATGGATTTTTACTGGATTTATAGCTCCAAAAGTTTGCTAACAGTTCAACCCAAAGACGAAAAGCTGCAGGAGTCTATTTGAGATCAAAATGATAGTGGAGGAAGATGACAATGACCACCCTGAGAACGTCTGACCACAGAGAAACAAACAAGCAGGTTTTACTGTGACTCATCCCTCTCTGAAACTGAGACACTTAGCATCTCTTTGCTGTGGTGAGATAGGACATTTCGCTTAGCAACCTGGAAGCTGGAACTTCAAATACAAAGAAGCAAAGAGGCTGCAGACAATCTGTACCATATATCTGCACAGCACCTCCTCAACCACACATGGAGGGATTTTTTTAATGCAAAACACACAGAGGTGTTTATGATCCATGTCGGAAAAACACTTAAGAAGCTGCACTTTTTTTGAACCGCAGGTGGCATCTCTGAGGGCAGCTTCAATGCCCTGAGGACAGCAGCCATAAAGGACAGCAGCTGAGGCTGCCACTCTCCCCTGAGCCATCCGTAGCTTGGCTCAGTCCCACGGAGGGTAGTTAGTCATGTTGTTGCCTCAGTAAAAGTCACAAGCCTACCTCTTTCCAGCCGTAGAAAACAAGACTCTTAATTTTATTGTCATGTTTTAACAATGACATTGTTTTTTTTTCTTTCAAGAAACAGTCGGTGTACCTGCTATCTGCAGCTTTGTGGGCAGATCAAGCTCTTCGGCAAGCCCATCCAACAAACACTGCTCCATTTTACGGAGCTGTCACTCAGTGTTTAGGCTGTGAGCGGCTTCACTTACAGTTAGCATTCCACCAGGTCACTGGTAACTTGACAGCATATGTACCAGAAGACAGTGAGCGCAGGAAGAACATTCAAAATCTATTTGTTTTATCCTGATCGCTCAGGGATACACGGAGCTCCGTACAACTTTTGATCCAACTTTTTAAATAATTTTATAATAAAGGGTTTGACTTTTACAACCAAGATTTTGTCTCTCACTTTCTCATCAACCTACTTAGGGAGGCAAGCAGAGGGCTACATCAACAATATTACTCTACCATTTATTAATAAATCGGTGAAATGAATTCATGAATTAATTAGTGAAAACATGACTAGTAGCGCTCCCTTTTTAACATCAAAATATGATTCACTGTATTTTCCTTTTTTTTTTATTTTCTTTAAGAAATTCCAATGTAAAATATATTTAACTTTGCAAAGCTTAAAATGCATCAAAGAATTGACAGAATTCAAATTCTTTTCAACTAAGACATATGTTTAAACCTTTTTATGAAATCCACAAAAATGCAATGAGTTGTCATTTTTAAAGATATTTAGACAGTATCAGTTATGATATGTTGGGTGATTTAGAAAGTTTTTGTTTACAAGATGCAAAAACGTATTTACTCACTGTTTCAAATTGGATCTGACACATTTTTAACATGATGTAACTGTAATACAAAGAATAATTATTGATACATTTTGCAGTATTTCCATACAGCTCAAAGTAATTTACAAAAATATATGTTGCTCTTTTTTTTAATTAATTTTATTTATTAATTACTGCTTTGCAAAAAAATCAAAAATAAATAAAGTCTGTGACATTTTGGAAGACATAAATGCATTTTTATTTTTTCTTAGCACATCTGCCATGTTCCATGGGAATAATCCTCTGTTTTGAATGTTACACTATCTCAGTGCTCGGCTTGGGAGTAATAGCTCTCCTCCAGGCTTGGAGCGGAAAAAGTGAAATCTTTTTTTTTTACAGTTACATTGAAGGCAGATGTTTACTGTCAGACTATAGCATTTGATTGAGAACTAACACGAACCCTTAAAGAAAATCAAAACAAACAATACATAAACAAGAAACAATCATAAGCACAAATAATTTATTAAAAAAATGGACATCTTTGCTTAAAACCAACAAACAAAAACAATCAGGGCTTAATTGTCTTTTCAGCCTTTAAGGGTAGTGAGGGGGAACTAAAGGAAGCTTTCAGGAGACCACAAAGAGGAGACCACAAGATTATAAAAAGCAGAAACAGCTTCAGGAGGAATCAAACATCACAAGAAGACATCTCGTGCTGCGCCATTGTTTTACTTGATTGAGAAAAGAGATAAAAGCAAAAGACTGACTTTTTATTTAGAAGTTTACATGTATTAATCAACAGTTGAGGAGGTATTTTGAACTAATTTGCTTCATTAGGCTTTGCTTTGGGGCAAGAAACATTTTAAGGTTATGGAAAAAAGAAAATCATTTGAAAAGTGGGCCCTTTGAGGTGATTGAGTTAACCAGAGGGATTTTAGATGTTGCCTCTATTTCCCATTCTCTTTGCCAGTGGAAATTGTGGAATGAAAATTCACTAAACTTCAGTTGTCATAATAAGTTTGTGCGAAATGTCCTTATAAAAACTCATAAAGATTTATCAACACTCTGCATCCAGGAAGCTTGTTACCATCTTTGCAGCAGAGGGGTGATCAGCTGTGTCCTGTCAAACATATTTAACTAGAGAAAGATTTCGTGGCTGCACAGGACGTAGGAAAACTTTGGACTTTAAACCGAACCTTTTAATGTGTGTTATTTTACTTTTTTTCTCGCAAAAATGCATGAGAAAAACATATTTTGGTTTTAAAGTTGACTGACACAACAGAAAGCAAAATGAACAAATCTACTGACATATCTGCAATTCTTTTTCTTTGATGATAAAATAACAATATTGACCAATAACAGTCAAACAAAATGTAAATCCAACTTATCACAAAAAAACTGACTGTAAAATAAACTTCACTTGCTATCAAAGTAACAAAAATGCTATTTTCTTTTTAAGAGAAGTATTTTTTAATAAATTGTTTGAAGTAGAAACTCAAGTGGATGTCACAAAGAACAGCCGCTAACATTTTTTATTCTTTCTGGAGTCCAGCTGTTTCCTGTCGCGGTCCACATGTTTCTTAGCTGTAGGTGTGATGGCAAGCGTGTGTGGCCGTCAAACTGCTTGTTTTAGCCATTTATTGGGCTGGCAACCTGCTCCTTACCAGCCCACCTCTTCCTGAAGAGTAACCCAGTGAGGGCTTGTTTCACAAGCTTGTTACACCAGTGAAAAATACTCCAATTTGCTGCCAAATTGAATGGTAAAATGTTTTTTGTCTTGGTGGTTAGAGTTTATGTTGATGAACTGGGTACTGGGAGCAATTTTATAGACTTGACTGTGCACACATATGAGCATGACATTTAGATCGACAGGTCACAAGATTCCTGTGCAAGCTTTATTCTGCCTGTTCCAGCATTTTTTCCCTTTTTTCCCTCTGCTAATTTTCCAGATTCTGCCAGTAGCAAAGCCGGTTAGGTTGATGTTTCAGACAAATCTTGCATTTTGTGGCACAAGCACCAAAATTCGATCCTCCTTTTCAGAACTGCTCTTTAGCCGTGAGAAAGATCCAAAAAAACGGCCATCAGTAAAGATGGCAGCCATACACTCAATTGTTACAAAAATGTTCAATGTCTCTTTGTCCCAGTCTTAACAATATGGGCTGTTCAAATGTTCGAAATGCAGTCTTTGAACTTGAGGGGTACCTATAGAATACTATTATATGTATATTTTATACTAACTATATCTATTCAAATCTTGGATTTTCTCGTGCTCGTGTGCTTTTTTGAAAGTGGGGATTCCAGGGTACATCCATGACAAAGGTGGTGCTTGTACCACAAAAATGCACAATTATTTTAACTACCGGCTTCCCTAAAGGACACAAAAAACACCTCAACTGCCAAATTAAAACAAAAACAAACAAAAAAAGAGTCAGGTGTGGCAAACTGACCACTTGGATCATGTTACACCAACAACTGTGTTAAAATACTTAAAACCAGATAAAATAACAATAACAAATAAAAGAAAACAACATGAATGCTTTGCACTGAATTTTTCAAAGAAATCTTACTGATCCGTACAGCTTTGATACCTTGTGTCTCAAAATTTCATCTCCATAAAACTCATAAATAAAGATGATTATAAATGATTCTAAAAGGCAACAGTTGGCTTACAGGGATGTGCCAGAACAACATGCCCACAGTAAAGCTATGAAGCTCATTAAGTTGCTTTCCATTCTCATTAGCAATGCTGCTCCATTTACTTTGGCTTTGTGAATGTTGCTGTGGTGGCACATTCAGAACAGGCTGTGACCTTCAAACTGTGGATTCTTTCAACTCCACTGACTACAAAAACAGAACAGAGCAGCAATGAAACACGTCTAAAAATAAAAACGTCTGGTGAAATGGTTTGAGTAAAAATATCATTCAAAATTGGCCCATTTTCTGTCGTGTTTTACCTGCACTGCATCTGTTTACTTTCATAGACGTTTACTATAAACAGAAAAAATGAACTGTGTCCAACAACAACCAACACCAGTGCTGACATGAAACTGCACGGCTGCTTATTTGGAGTCATCTCAACAGTAGCTGGTGAAGGTACGGAAAATGTTACTAACCTTCTTCCCAGACTTTAGGATTACATCCAGTCCCCAGCCGGTCACAAACCTACTTCAGGAGCTCCGAGGCTGTGAAGGAAGGTGAGAAGTTTGAAGGAAAGTGCCAACTCAACAACTTAAGAGATGTGTGGTATATTAATGATAAACACACATTATAATAGCCATTACTATGAAACACTGTAGCAAAAAAGAAAAGAGAAAAAACTAGGATAGACTAGACTAGACTAGAATAGAATAGAACACCTTGATATTTCTTGGATAGGCTGCATAACACCCATATCTACATGATGTGGGTTCACCTTTGGCAGCTATTACAGCTTCAACTCTACTGGGAAGACTCTCCACAAGGTAGAGGAGTGTGTTCTTCCAAAACTGCATTGGTGAGGTCACACACTGATGTTGGTGGTGAAGTCCTGGCTCTCAGTTTCCGCTCTAATTCATCCCAAAGGTGTTGTATCGGCTTCAGGTCAGGACCCTGTGCAGGCTAGTCAAGTTCATCCACACCAGACTCTGTCATCCATGTCTTTATGGACCTTGCTTTGTGCACAGTCATGTTGGAAGAGGAAGTGACCCGCTCCAAACTGTTCCCACAAGGTTAGGAGCATGGAATTGTCCAAAATGTTTTGGGATCCTGGAGGATTCAGAGTTCTTTCCCTGGAACTTGGGCTGTGTTTTGCTTTTAGCTTTTAAGTTTGAAAAAAGTTTTTATCATGTAAAACGCTTGGTGTTAAGTATGGAAAGTGTTTTGTAGATAAAGTTTGATTTAATATAAAAACGAAATTTGAAAAAAAAAACAGTTGTGAAAACAGTGTGTATTGATTGCTGGTGAAAGGTTTTCTGAGATTAAATTTTGCTCTGTTGGAATTTTTATTATCCTAACAGGAACAGTTTGTTTTTCAGTTTGGCCTCACATAAGCGGCTCCTGGCTGCTGTTGAAAGAAGGCCTTGTCAGAACAGAAGGAAAGTACACTTTTAACTGATGCCACATGACTCAGAGGGACGGGGAACTGGCGGTGGGTATCACTTTGGTATAAGCGGAATGAAAACCATTAAGCAGACAAGCTTGGACTAAAGTGAGTCGGAAAAACCATTGAAAATGAAAATGTTGTGGCAGTTCAGTTGTAAGAGAAACAGTTCATTCATAGTGTTTAGGCTTCGTTTCTCTTCGCTGTCAGATTTGTAAATTCCTGGACCTACTGTTGATTGTTTTTTTATGTGATTTTTGATCTGAGCTTGCAGTTTGTAAATCAATCAAATCTCTAAACTTTATAGCAAATAATAAGTGGTCACTGTATTGCTGGAAAATGAGGATTTGGGTCTTTGACTAATCAAGAAGTTTGTCTGAAATTGATACAACAAAAAAAAATTAAAATGATCATAATTTAGGCTCTCATCACTCTGATAAATCTGCCCATAACAGTACACTCACAAATCACAAAGTGCTGATTGTATATTTACTGTATCTTTATATGGTTGTGTAGAAAAATCAGATGTCCAGGTCAACAGATTCAAATACCTCTGATTTACCCTGGAAAACCTTCTAACCCTTGACCTCCATAAAACGCTCCCAGCCGAGGTTACATATCATTCATTCACTCTGTGCCTTTCTATCGCCTCCCACAATTTTTACAAGAGCATAACCCCCCCCCATCCTGCTGCTCTGACACTGTTCACACCATGCTGTTTCCTCTATCCAATTATATATATAATATAAACATAGCCCCCAAGAATTGTGTTGATCGTAAGCATTCAGTTGGAAAAGGCCAAACCTAAACCTTGTTGAATGCTGATTTTGTTTGACATCTATGATGTTTATGCTGTTGTGACAAATTTTGCGGTTCCCTGCACACTTCTGCATCAAAGAAATGAGAAGCTGCCAAAATCCTGACCCCAGCTATGTCAATTAGACCTCAGCTGCTCCACATCTGCCCCTGCAGTCGAGCACGAACCTCACTTCAGCTCTGCATGGCCATTCAAACAGAAATAAACAAAAAGTAGTTTCTGCAGCGTTGTTGGAGTTCATTAGAAATTTGCCTCTGAGTTGTGGGTGGAACAGTTGGATTGGAGTATGCCTTCCCCTATTTCCCGTCATCCATCTGTTTACACTCCCCCTGTTTACAGCCCCTCATAATGCCAACTTAACATTACCGGTGCGACACAAATTGTTAGCAACATTGAAGCTATCTAGCCGTACAGCTAAAAGAAAAATAACGATGTTAATAGATCTATTGGTCTTCACGTGGATGCATCAGAATTGCAGCAGAGAGGGGAGAATGTGAAACCTGAGCTTTTATCTGCACCTGATCCATCACAATTTGAATAAAGAAATACCTAGAAATGCAGTTTTAATCTTAAATTATTTCATATATGTCCTTTATCATGAGAAAAAATGCTACAAGAACATGTTAAAAACACCAAAAACAGTTTTCATTCACATCTCACATTTCATTGAAGTGGGCCTTACTACATTCTTGGGTCTCTCTAACCAAGCTATGCATGCAGAGAAATTATAAATCAATAAATAAACCAGTTATTGTTCATGGTCTATTTGTCACAAGCATATGTGGGATCCTACTACCTTCACAGGACTCTGTCATTCTATTTGTCATAAGTTAACACACCAGTCTCAGGCTGGAACACTTTCAGTTCTGCCAAGCCATGAAGCCTCCAAAACTAAAATTCATTTTGAGGTTAGAAACAGGAGTACTTTCTGTTGTTACTGTGAGTCAGACTAACAAAATGTTGATGGAAAGACTACAGTCTTTCTACAGTATAGAAAGAAAAACATCTAAAAGGCTTCGATTTGAATTCGACTTTAAGCCTGAACAATGCTTTCGGCAGCGGAAAGCTACAATCAGACATGCCAACTAATTTAAGCATCTGTTATTAATCACTGTTATTGACAAGGAACAGCTGAGTGAAGTGTGGATAACCGAAGACATTTCAAAAACAAGTATAGACTTGTTATTGTAACTGTTAAAAAAGTCCTTGGGGAAAATAACAATGCTTAAGGCTAACTTTTAATAAGTACAGTCAGTTCCAGGGACTGCTTCATTTTTATAAAAACAGAACCTCTTCTTTAAAAATTGAATTAGAAAATTTAGTGATTACTTCACCTTAACTTGTTTTAATAATGCTTTTTTTTGCAAAAAATATATTTTGGGAAAGGAAAAATAGAGAGCAATTGAATGCTAACCGAAGATTTGTTCCACAGGAGGAAATCATTTGAAAAACTGATTTGAGATTTCATCATCATACAGCTCTGACACTGCACTGAACATTTTATGGGCTAATTTGTCATTGGATGAAAATCTAGTTTCATCCTTTTAGTTCATTTGCTGAATCAACTCATAGCATGCTTTCATAAAATATTTAAAATTTGTGAAACGGAATTTGCAGCAGAAAAAACCAAAAACAATGTATGATGCTAAACAAGACTAACGGGAGCTATTCAGCTGTAGATACGGGTAGATGGTTAAAACAATCAAACAGTTCCCCTATAATCATTTATAAAAAATGACTTAAGTCATTTAAAAAAATTAAAATCTCATGAAACATTTGAAGAAACCTGTGTTTAGTACAATGTTGAAAAACAGTTCAAAAAGGGCCAAAACTACAAGAAACAAGGAATACAAACACTGTACACAATGATCCATGATCAAAAGTTCCCAAAGAGAAAAGAAATAAATACAGAAAACAAAAACAACTAAAGTTACATGGACTTACTGAGCCCTGTGGCCATATCTATTAATGAAATAATTCTGTATTGTAGCTTTCAGTTTGCTCATCGAGTGACATTTTTTAAAATCTTCATTACAACTGTTCCGTAACTGCAGCCCTCTCATGGACATAGTGTACTGTTGCATTTGTACGTTTTCCAAGAGGTTCTACTTTTAACTTATCAAGATGAAGTGGTTAATAAAGAGCTAATTCTATTCAGGGTCACAGTTAAGCCATGATGGTGTGAAGCAACACATGTCACTTGTAAGGAGTCCCTTTGTGGCTGACATACAGTCACTTCTAACATTCCAGGCTCCTTAAATCTGTATTGATCTGTAAGTCTATAGGACCAGAAGTCACCTTTACTCTCATAAGCAATCCAAAGTATCATGTTGTTTTTATCAAACTAAAGTCGAAATGAAGTATAAAAAAGTACAAAAAAATAACAGTGTCACTCTGGGATGATTTGCATTAAAAATGTGAAATACTGGATTAAAAAAGAAGTAAATCTTGACGGTAATCCAAGATTATAGTGTACTCAGAAAATACTCCTGTTGGTGGAGATGACTGAATAAACACAGTCGGTAAGACAGCTGCATGTTCAGTTAGCACTGCAGCTTTCAGACATAAGGAGACAAAATGATTTACAACTTTCCATGAGGAGCACTTGGGCACAACATCAAATCTGCAAAATGTGTTTTTTGCTTTAAATATCATTTCTGTCATTGTGGATTATGAGCATTTTCCACCACGTTAATGGAGGAGGCTTTGTTCCATGCGAGGGGATTTTGTCAGCAGCTTTATTTAGCCTATTGCCATTAACTTCATATTGCCAGTCCTATTATGATGGGCCATCTCAAATATCTGCGTGACTGAATGCACACCATGTAATGTAGATGTGTTTATAGCTGTAATTATATGTTGTATGTGTCCTATGTGGTTTCAACCTCCACCCACTTTCTGTGTGCTACTGGATCACCATCTTTTTTTACTCCAAACTGTAGATCGAAGCTAATTTTGGTTTCAGAATTATAGCTGCCTGTCTTTGAGCTGGTGGATGGAAGGGAAACAAGGAAGATTGAAATACTTTAATGTTCACAAAAAATGAAATTAAGTGTAAAAAACCCACTCCATTTACCTATTGAGCTATTTTAAAAGCATTCCAGGTGGTCTTTTTGCTATGATCACTTTCTTGGACATAGAGTCGGCAGAGTGACAGTAGTTCGTTAGAAATTCACCTCTGAGCTGGTGCAGAGCAACCCCGCCTCCTCTTCTCCTGCCAGTTGCTGAGAGCACTCTCTTTACGTGCTCACCTGCTTGCTGGCCAATCTTTGTCAACAAAAAAGTCTGATCTCATTTTACAAACATTTAAAACAGTGGCGGGGGAAAGCATTTAGTTTGAATAGAGTATTTGTTCTCTTTGGCTTCTCTCGTTCCTGCTTGATGACATTAGAGGACTCTGAGACACTCAGTTCAGATTTGGTGAGTCTCCAAGGGTCAGTGGTGAAGTATTTCCCCCGCTTTGCCCCCCTATCCTGGCTTCTTAAAATGCATGCAGTCTGTCCGGATGCAGTCTTTTTCGCGTAATGCAAAGCCATGCTGCCACACGTGTTTCATCACTTTTTGTCTTGTGTTTTTGTGCAGACACACAAAACACCAACTGACAACCAGTAAATTTGTAGTTTCCTCCCTGCTCCTGCAGAAGGAACTGCATAAAGTTCTTGTCTCAGCCCAGCTGCTACGACAGAAGAACTTTTATTTGGCAAATAATTGGTCTTTCGTATTTGATAAAATCCTGGGGACTTTTAGGGTTATATTTGGCAGACTTTTTAACAATGGAAATCTGCCTCAGTCAGCTTGACCATGAAATTAGTTCATCGATGCAGGAGAGATTTGACTAATGATTCGGGTTTTCTTCCAGTCATTTTTCCCTTGATCCTTTTCAAACTCAGTATCTTGCTCAAGTTGGAGCTTTTGTCCTTTTGTTCTTATTATTATCTATAACCAGTCTTAGAAAAATCACTTTTTATCCAGTAGTTTTCTTTGCTGGAGCGATAGGCTAATTTAGGAGTATTTGTGTTGGCACAAACCTTCACGATCTCAATTTTCACCCAACAGTTACCTTTTTTTCACAGATCCTGCTGACAGATTTATGTTTTAACAGTCTTAATTTAGCACCTTTTTCACACCAGATGATGGCCACATGTGGCAGACTTTCAGTGTTGGTGTTTTGGGTCTCTTTTGTTTGATTTCCGTGGACAAGGAAAAACAGAGCACATTCTGAACCGAGACAGGAAATAATAAATTCTTTCTGACAACACAGTCTCAACAAAGAATAAAAAATAAAAATAAAAAGTCAGTTTACACATTGTTTTATACTGAAACGCACAGCTTATAACTGCTTAGAAAGAGACAGGAACTTTTAGAAAATTCTTGGCAAATAATTGAAAGAACCAATCCTAAATCAGTCTGTACCAGCCCTGTCAGCTGATTATCTAGACTTATTCTGATGATGCAACTTCAATAAATACTCAGCTGTTAGTCTCTCTTTTTAAGATATGTTATTTAATCGTATTTTGCAGTTTGTAAATCACAGTAATACAGACAAAGCAAATCTTGACCCTGGAAAACCCATGGGGTCAAATACGACCACAGTTTTTTTTATTTTTATTTTTATAGAGCTACTAAAAGGAACATCAAAGTAAAAAATAAAATAAATAAAAACGACTTTATTTTGCACACCAGATACTAACTAGTGCTGATGAGAAACTATGATTGTATTTATTTGTTTATTTTACTCCGATGTTCCTTAAGGGTATTCGTACAAAATGCACAAAAGAACAAACAAAACAAAAAAGACAAATGAACTCAAAACACCCAGAAGAAAATCTGGGTTCTTGGGTTTTCCAGGATTAATCTAAAGTCTAATCAAATCCTATATCGTTATAAATTAGAATACCTGAACTCAATCCAACACATCATGTTTAATCTAGTTTATTTTCTTTAATAAATTATTAACTCTGTATAACAAAGCTTTATGTGATGACAAAATTGGCAACATTTCTGGACTAGAAAGGGAGTCATCGAAGAGAAGCCACAGTTTACATGCACATTTTCATCAGTGCCTATTTTATGTCGTGTTTAGGACCCACTGGAGCCTTTTTATGGATAAATAAAGGAATTTGCATTAAATCTTTCATGAATTGACAGTTGCATTTTTGTGAAGGTCCACGATTCAGGTGGAATCATGACCAGGCAGGTGGAATTTCTTCATTTTAAAGAAACTGAAAAGAAAAACAAACATAGCTAGAGAACACTAATACTAGCTTAAAGGCTTAAAACGAGCATGCACATATAAAATTTAGATAACAAGCTGATGCTCAGAAAATACTGAGGGAATAATTAGCAAAGTGAAAACACCTGAAGCAATAATCAGCAAACCATGTGTGGCTACGTTGGTTGAAATAAATCAAAGAAATAAGGATCTCACACATAAACCTTTATGTGTTGTGTAGAGGTTCTTTGTTAAAATAAAGTGACTGGTAGCTTACCATTTAAAACACAACTGTGGTTGTGCATTACACTTCATCTCATGAACGCATTTGGGAAAAAGAACCATTTGCATCTCCCTTAACATTCTTTGTGACTGAAAAAAAAGTGACACATGCATACATACATTTACACTGCAAAAACGAAATTGTAAGAAAGTGAAATGACTTTTTTTTCAAGAAAATAGTCTTGTTTTCTGTCTAGCAAGAAAAAAAATTGTCAGTAGTAAATAATCTTAGTATAAGAAAACATCGCTTACTAACTAGAATTTTATTTTCTTAAAATAAGAGTTATTTTCTTTTTTTGTGTATTTAAAGAAAATCGGCCAATGGGGTGAGAGTATTTGACGTATTTCTAAAGGGTACGTTTTTGCAGCGTGTGTTTCAAATAGAGAACATGTATCTGATTGAAAAATGTGTGTTTATCTGTATTTTATCACAATTAGAAATAAAAATCGTTACGTGAAAATATTCTGCAATTATTCCAGCTTTATCTGTTGACACAAAGGTGAAACTTTATCACTTCAAAAACTGTATCCAATACTGAATCTTTCTTTTTATTCTATTTTTCTATGTTGCATAAAAAATTATCTTTTCAAGAAAGTCTAAAAAAAAACATGTCTTAATGACTAGATTTTTTTCAAGTAAGATTGTTGGTGAGACAATTTTTTTACCTCATTTATTTTGCTTATGTAAAGAAAATATTTCAAATTATTTTGTAGTTTATGGTTTAAAATCACATTTGAAAATTCTGATCCATGTACAACATGCAAAGTAATCTGAGGACTGAATCCTTTAGCTGCCCATAAAGAACAATAAATAGCTAAAAAAAATTAATTGTTTTTTACATATGTGACAACTGTAAGGTGTGATTTTGATCTACTCATGATCTATTTTTTATTGTTGAAAAACCCAATACCAGTACTGTTCCTTTATAAGAAAAATGAGACAGTAGAGTGTCAAACAATGTACCTATTTGAACATTTTACAAAGATGCACACAAAAAGAGAATGGCAAAATGAAAATGATTCTATCTTCTGCTAAATAGAGGTCACAAACCTTCATAACTTTTCTTTCATTATGTGTAGAGTTTTGCGAAGTAATTAGATACACGTGGCAGCACACTTATAAGTCACAGTAATGTGCATGATCAACAGAAAAAAAGTTGAGAAACCTTTCTCAACACATTTTTTTACAGTGTGCGTCATCAAATCAATACCATCAGCACACGTTCTGCAAAAGTTGTCTTGCACCTTGGTTCTAAGAAGGTCTCTGGCTCACTGCAGTTAAAGTTGGCTGCACTTTCAGTTTTTTTTAAAGGCACATTATGCAAGTCAGTGAGAAAAAAAAATTAAATCTAGAATTTATTTTCCAATAACCAGGACCAGCTCCTTCTCCCTTGTGCCAATCCCACGGCTTTACTGGAGCCAAACACTTCGCCATGTGTGGAAATATCTTAGAAGAGGCTAAATCTTCTGTGGGGCTCGTTAAACCTGAGCAGGCTGAGGTAAGGTCATTTTTCAAGACACAGCTTCCTGTTGTTTTTTTTTTTCAAACATAAAAAGCACCAAAGACTTGCCTGTTACATAAGAATACAGACTTTTTCAGACCATGTGTCAGCTGCAAAACTGCTGAACAGACACACTGAAAATGAGAGTTTGCACAAAACAGATCAACTGACAGAAGCAGAGAGAAAATAGACCGCCAGGTCAGGAGCCTGCGGTGAGGAAAGCTCATGTTAGGGACCACTGCAAACTTGCTTACAAATGCAAAATATATTTTTGTTATCATCTTTTAAAGTTGAGAGCACCAAAAACCCATTGGACAGCCATTCTGTTTTTAATAAAGGATTGCCAAAGTCATGAGAAAAAGCATGAAAATACAGATTTTTCTTTTAGGCCATGAAAGTGTGGAGGTCTGAAACATTTGGGAACTTTATGAGGATCTATTTAAATACTTAAATACTTTATGCGTCGGTCTGCCAGTAAACATGCTTAAGATAACAAGCAAACAAAAATTTGATGAAAGCATCTGCTTTAAGACAACATTTTTGTTTTGGTGTTTTTGATGCCTCAAAAACTGCTTAAAGCTAGGGGTGGTTTTTTGCTCAGTGCCACATTTTGAAATAGTTGCTTCTTAGACCAAATCGTCTTGTGGGATTCTGCAGGGATCTATTTTGGGATACTTTTTGTTATTGTTAAATCATGAATGAACTTGCCATTTTTTTGCAGCACATACTAATTTTAAAAAAGATTAAACAGTTAAAAATGAGTCAATGAACTCTATTAAACCTCAAATAAAAGATATAACATTTCCAAAAATTAACTATGACAATAAAAGTGGTGTTAACTCATTAAGCATGTGGCGGCAGAGCGTACACCTCTGCTTGTGGATAAATGTTTATAAAAAAAAGTGTACAAACAAGTTCTAGCAAAGGTCAATACATAAAAAATAAAATAAAACAAGACATTCACATGATTGACTCAATTTATTCAAAAGATACTCAAAACATGTTCTCGTGGTATTCCAAAAACCTTATCTTTGGCATTTCAAAATGCATCAATGCATCAATTTAAGTTTCAATTGATTTATCAATGTTCCTGGCAGAATTTACCTCCATTATTTCAATTCACAACTCCAATCAATTTTTGGTCAGAGCGGCAGTAGCTCATTAGATATGCGACTGAGTTGTGGGCGGGAGTGTTGGAGCGGAGTGAGCCTGCTCTAAATTCCCATCATCCCTCTGTTTACAGGCTCTCCCGCTAGCCTACAGACCCTCGCAACCCCAATTTAACATTACAGGCGCAACAAAAATGGCGAGAAACGTTAAAGCCAGATGCCACAACATTTTTCATCTTCTGCTGATTCACGACGATTTGAATAATCAAATATTCAGAAAAACTATTTTAATCTCATTTTTTCCTTATATATGTCCTCCGTCATGAGAAAATTGCTACAAGAACATGCTAAAAACACAATTTTCATTGAAGTGGGTCTTTAAATTCACAAGAAGCTTTTAAAAAAGGCTAACTCCAAATCTCCAGTTCAGATGCCTTTTAGAAAGTAAGTTTTCAAAGCAAAAAATTGAAAACATGTTTAAACCAAAGTAAGGTTTAGTGCAAGGCTACTAAAAAATCTGGTCTGTTATTAGATCTAACCCTTAAATGTGTCATTTTATATTTGTTATCCAAGATTTTAAAAAAAAAAAAAAAAAAACTGTTTTAGTGTATGCATATTAAATCCAAAGAAGGTCCAGTCTCGGTTTCAAACCTTCAGAAACCATCAGTCTTCCCCCCAGAGAAACGGCTTTGCAAAGCAAAACTGCAGCCACATCACCCTGAGAAGCGACAAACGTGACAGTTAAAGCTATTTTCAAGCTTGCCTTTTTGCTCATTTAGAAATTACATGAAACTGAGATAAAGCGGGTGAGTAGAGATGAACAAGAGCAGGGTTTCAGTTCTTAAAGAACCAGCTGGTTGCTGCAAAAGAAATGGAGAGAAACATAATGTTGTTTGAAGATTTAGAAACAGTTTTGTCTTTTCATGAACTTTAGGTTTTCTATGGACTTTTGTAGTATAGCCAGTTTTTAGTTCCCAACAACAACACTGTCACTTTAAGATTAGGCAAAAAAAAGAAACCTTTGTCATGACAGGTCATTACACAACTTTAGAAACATCCAAATCTGAAATGCAGGTGTTTTCTCTCAATGTATGTAAATATTTTTGTGTTTTCAGTCTCTTTTTACAGTCAAATCATTATCTGACCTTTTACCACAAGGGAGTAAACTACCAGCTGTGACACACAAATGCATGTGGCTTCTATGGTTTTTTTCTGTCCTTCCACTACCCAAATGCTTTCCCTGTGACAGTGAGGATATCTCAGGGCTACTGTTGCTGAGAGGACAGCAGTTTCAACCCACACACACCACTGCGCCACTTCCCCCAGCTCTCATTGAAGTCTCCAGAGTCCATAACGGCTGTTCTCATATGTCATGAAGCTCATTCACCTGCTGCCTCTTATACACAGTCCAATACTTGATATGCAAACTTTTTTTTTTCTCCCAAAACTATTCATCTAACCTTTATCTATGAGAATAATCCTCAAACATTGTAAACATTTGCCGTTTTCAAAAGTGCTATTGTGAATTTAACAATCGGAATTGTTAGAGCGTCAGAGAGTTTGGTCCATATTGACATGATAGCATCACGCAGCTGCTGCAGATTTGTCGGCTGCACGTCCATGATGCCAATCTCCCGTTCCACTACATCCCAAAGGTGCTCTACTGGGTTGAGATCTGGTGACTGTGGAGATTCATTTGGACATTTGAGTCCAGTGAACTCATCGTGATGTTCAAGAAACCAGTCTGAGATAATTCCAGCTTTATGACATGACACCTTATCTTACTGGAAGTATCCATCAGAAGATGGTACACTGTGGTCATAAAGGGATGGTCAGCAACAATACTCGAGTAGGCTGTGGCATTTGATACATGCTCAGTTGGTACTAAGGGGCCCAAAGTGTGCCAAGAAAACCTCATCTACACCATTACACCACCACCAGCCTGAACCATTGATGAAAGACAGGATGGATCCATGATTTCATGTTGGTGACGCCAAATTCTGAGCCGACCATCTGAATGTCGCAGCAGAAATAGAAACTCATCAGACCAGACAACGGTTTTCCAATCTTCTATGGTCCATTTTTGGTCAGTCTGTGTTAATGGTATTCTCAGTTTCCCGTTCTTAGCTGACAGGAGTGCCACACACATTCTCCTCTGACCTCTGTTGTCAACAAGGCATTTCCGCCCATAGAACTGCCGCTGACTGGATATTTTCTCTTTTCTGACCATTCTCTGTAAACTCTAGAGATGGTTGTGGGTGAAAATCCCAGTAGATCAGCCGTTTCTGAAATACTAAGAGCAGCCCGACTGGCACCAATAACCATGCCATGTTCAAAGACACTTCAATCACCTTTCTTCTCCATTCTGATGCTCGGTTTGATCTGCAGCCGATCGTCTTGACCGCGTCTACTTGCCTAAATGAATTGAGTCGTTGCCACGTGATTGGCTGACTATAAATTTGTGTTAACAAGCAGTTGGACAGGTGGGTCTAATAAAGTGGCTTGTGAGTGTACATTGAAATGGATTATGACATTAAAGTTAGAGGAATGTCCTTATGTTTTTACTAGTTACTCTGTGGCATTAGTGGACACATCCACATGCATGTGGCTTCAGCTTGGGTTTATGGATCTCCATGCTGAGGTGGAGTAGATGTCTGCTGTTGATTTCAAGTGATAGATTAAAAAAAAACTTACAGCACAAAGGTCAAACTCATGAAGTTTTTGCGGTCAGAAATATCTAATGAAGTCCTTGAGGAGTAAGCCTCAGCTGCTCCACTTCGGTGAATTGTGAAGCACCTTTCCGTGAAAGCCCTGCGATCAATTTTATGCCATCAAGGCCTCACAAGGGAGGTCGCTGACCATTTTTAAATCACGCCATCTCTTGTCACAATAGCTGAAAGGTTTCCTTGTTAGAGATCCAGGCTGGCTGGCTGTGATTCTGTGGCCTTTCATGTATGTGCTGCAATCTGAGAGGGTTGTGAACACAGCCTGTTGCTGAGCAGATAAAGACAAGGGCAACCATGAACACTGACAGACACAGACGTTGGTGCTCTTGGCGTTTGATGACTTTGATGGACGCGTAGACGAGGCAGCGCTGATCTTATCTGAAGCAAGACTGAAGTTTTGCCAACTTGCCCTATCTTTCTTTCCGGAGCGGCAAAACGATCGGAGTCGCCGTTCGGAAATATTCGCAAGATTCCTTATAGTCTTCGGGTCTAGAGATTTACGGCTGAAACAACAGAGAGCGCGTGTCCCTGAGGAGGCGGGCTGCATTCTCTGCACAGCTTTGCCACAGAAGCTTGACAGTATGCCTGTGAAGTCCTCGCAGAACTGAGACTGAGGAAGTACTTCTGCTTTTTCTAAGATCTAATATTTAATTCACATACAGAGAAATTGAGAAGAGTCAGATCAGTGGCACCTCTACCACCTCCATTCACTTCCATACTAAGAAGATGATGCACACATCAGTCAGATACGGTCTGTAACACAAGATGAAGTATAGCATCTTCACCCTTAGCTTGCAGAAAGCTTCTCCATTCGTCTTTTACCATATGATCATTTATAATCCTTTTCAACCTCTATTAGCTGAAAATGTATTTCAACTTGATGCTCCCCTGTCTGTAAATGTGCACTGCCCTGCAACACTTTCCTAAAAATAGTCCTCACTAATCCTCAAGAAGTACCAGATATTACACCAGGGACTCAGCAGCAGTTCAGCTGCAGCAAAAGTGCAGAACTGCCTCGAGTTTCAGGGAAGAGCTTGGAATGTTTTAACGGGGCATCTCAGTTGTGCTGAAGTGAACTTTAAAACATTAATCAAGAGAAAAGTTTGTGGGGGGGTTTTGTGCATGCCTCCATGCTGCTCTCCGACGCCCCCTTGTGATTCACATAGATTTACCTTTTGCAAGCTGTTGCAAGCTGTTGCCTAAATCACTTTTAAAAGCATTTATTTTAAAGGGGACACACTTTGTAAAAAAATAAAAAAAATAAATAAATAAAAGATTGAAACGAATGATGTAATAAATCATAAAACTATACTATTACTTAGATGTGTATAACCTATAATTTTCTGAAAAATGTAATAGACTAAACTTTTTTTTCCTACAGAAAAAACAGCACTTCCCATAAAAAAGGATGAAATTATTTCTCACTTCATTGACATAAATATCTCACAAATATATACTTTAATATTCTTTGACACATTTTCATGGACAGAGCTTTTCCAAAAAATTAGAATAACAGACGTGTATTCATTTCCATGATTCCATTAAAAAAAAACAAAAAAAACGGTAACTTTCATAGAAAATAGATTCGGGGCCTGTTTTTTGTTTATTTTAACATATTTGAGGTTCCAGCTCATAAACTCCACAAAAACAGGATTTAAAAAAATATTTTTTGGAAAGGGTCTGTACCATCATCTCAAACTGATGCATCACCAGGCTTTTTAATTCAGTTGATCCCATAAACTTTGGACTTCAACGCGAACCTGCATGTTTGCCGAGGACACAACACCACAATAACATCTCCACTGCTTGGCATGACACCACAATTCATCAGTCTGGAAAATGTTACTGCTTTGCTCCAGGCAGTCATTACATGTGCCACTGGACCAGCATCAAACACGCTAGAAACATTTATGTGTCCAACTCTCCTTTAAATAAAATGAATCACTTCGATCTGCAGGTTTCTGTGATCTGTTTGGGTAATAATTTTTGAACATTTTAAAGTTAAATCAGATTTCTTATACTTCAGTAAAAAAGAAAAACAGATTTTAGTCCTAAACTTTTCTTCTTTTATTTTGAATTTTTTTCCTAATTTTATAGCTAACCCTTGAGGGTTTTTTTTTTCTTTTTGTCTATAAAGAACATTCCCAAAGTTTAGTGCTGGTTTTCCAGGCACCAAACTTCAGACACAACCAACTCTCTGTTAAAGGAGGAGTTATTCAGAATTGAGGGCATTCTACAGTCCTCTCTGTTGTTACAGCTGCCACCTCTGCTGTTGGGACCAGCACGTGTCCTGCTACTGACAAGGATGAAAAATGATGAGGAATCCATTTAGACTTGATTTTTTATATATATTTATATATATATATATATATATATATATATATATATATATATATATATATATATATATATAGCCCCTTTGATTGATTAGTTATAAGCATGTTTTCAAAGCTGGTAGAGCAATTATATTACATAATACAATATTGTAATGATATTTTCCTTTAAGCAAATATGAATTCTTTAAAAGCATATACTTACTTTTAATTATTTTTTTTATGAATGCACAACTATCCACAACATTTCACATTTGTCAATTTTCTAAAAAATAAAAAATAAAAAAATAAAATAAAAAAAGAAGAAGAAAATGAATTACTTTGCTATACTTATTTTAAAGTATTACATATAATAATATAGATACTTGTTGTTTTAAAAGCTTTTTCCGGGACATTCTTTATTGAATACAAGTATAATATAAGTACATAAAATCAGTAAGTAAAATAAGTTTAGTATAAGTGGTATTATATATATCAAACACAGTAAAAACTGTATCTTATGAAGGTAAAATGACTCTTTCAAGAAAAAAGGTGTGATTTTCTGTCTCAATAGAAAAACAATCTTAGCTTAAAAATAGGTTTTGGTGACTGTTTTTTTCTTAAAATAAGAATGTTTGGTAGGTATGACCTTTTTTTTAACCCCATTGGCAATTTTTTTGCTTATTTAAAGAAAATACCCCATCTGCCAATGGGGTAAGAATTTATTTAATTCAGAGTTTTTTGGGACATTCTCAATTACATTTAAACAAAAAAATCAAATTGTCGGAAAACATTTTTTTTTAACTTCCCACAATGAATTTTGATCTAGCTGCTGCCGGATCGATCTTTTTTCTTTTGTAAGCGGAAACCCTCACACTAGCGCCAGCCTGAATCGCTGATTCCTAATGCGGGGACACTCCTCATTTGATAAACTGTGAACAAGCTATGGTCCCTGGTTCTACAGGGGTCCATCCCAGCAACATTTCACAGCAACTTGAAGACATTTAAATTATGCAAGTTCTGCATGATGATCAGTGTGGTGTGTCTTCACGTTTGCTTGAAGGGAGACATAAAGCATGTCCGCAGCTGCCTAGTGACCTGGAAGCTTAGCGGCAGCCCTGCCAGCAACCACAAAAATAAAGTGTGTGCTTGTTGGGAGAGGGTTGCACAGTGGTATGTACCTCCTGTAGGGATTTTGTAAAAAGAGATCCAAAGTGAAATGGACAGCTGAACCAACACACATGCTTTGTACCACAACTGCTATCCATTTGGTTGACTGATCGTTTGCCTTCTTGAGCAGCGTCCTGTCAGAATAAAGCATTGTTCCTTAAGAGGGCAAATGTTAGCGAGGAGCAAACAAAACTGTCAATAGGAAATGTTTTTTCTTACCTGCAATGACAGCTTAGATTTAAAATCAAATAAATAAAAAGTCACAATACTTTTCTTTGCTCTTTTATAAATACTCTAAGAATTGTTTCCGTATTTATTGACAGAAAACAGAGGATGGAAGGCTTCTCTTTAATAAGACCTCAGGTACTCCCATTGACCTTACAATACACATCAAAATGTATTTAAAGCATAAACACAACAGCATCTCTGAAGAGTCTCAGCTGGGATGATGGAAATGTGTGTCATGCTTGCACATGTGGAGGAAACAAATATTTAAAACTAGTCGAAAGGAGCAAAATATTCTCTAAAGATTGAACTTTCTCGTTTTTGCTGTTGTCACTGTGACATGATTACATCCAATTCTTCCTAAAACCAAGGATTTAGGGGAAGCAGTATCTTTATGCAAAATAGGAATCAATTTCTTTTTAACTTAGCATTTCAAAATGTTATGATTTCTTTATATAACTTTACAAAACAGGCAGCTTTATACAAAACCAGAATGAATGCCTGTGTTAAAGAAGAAAATGTACTCATTGAGTTGTTCCCTTTCATCAAAGTTTGTTCCTTCTTTTTGTTAGACACACACAGTTCATTTACAGTATTCACAGAGTTACAGCCAGTCCTTTTATGTTTCGTTGCTTTAAATAACTAAAAGACAAATAGAACAATTTCGTTTTTCTGTGAAAAGTGAAAAATGACTTGGCTGCATTGTAATGCAGAGGATGACCGTCTTGCAGAATATGAGCGGTAAAAGATCTTCACAAATGATGAACACTGATGCACCTGTGCCATATGCAGGGTAGGTTAGGGGGGTCATCCCTTTTGTCAGGCATGTGTGTTCTGATGGAGCTTCGCTGTCCTCAGAGAGTTTTCTTTAAGGAGCGTGGAGCAGGGTCACTGATTGGCACAGATCACAAGGCTTGCATGTGAACAGTGGCAGAGAGCAAGGAAACGTCTAAGGCGGTGAATGTGTCAGCACTGGAACACGTCACAGAACCTCTGAGAAAGAGAGAAAAACAGCCAAGAGGTAAAAGGCTGGAAGGAGCAGCAGCTTCACAAGATTTACAGACACATAATGACAAATGAAACAGAGTCCTGTTTGGAGTTAAAAGAAGAAGGGACCATGTGGAAGTGAGTGATGACCTCGCCTCTAACCCTCTTACCTGCTGACAATTCTAAGTGCAGAAAGATGTCAGAGGCCAGAATCCTATAAATCTTTAGCGTTTTTCTTCCACAGATCAAATGATAACTCAGCAAGTCCTTAGTCACAAATGCCCTTTTGGGTGGATATGGGCTTTATTGTATAGGTGAAAAAAGGAAACATTTGAAGATGGTTCGCACTTATCGAGATCGTAGACCACATGGTGATCACGTAGAGTGAAAATGTTCATGCACATTTTTTCTATGGCCGACTGGTCATAGCGACTTATATAAGGGTAAGGGTGAAGTAGTTGAGATGCAGGTGTGTTTTCATTTTTTTCAACCTCCTGATCCCTGTGCTCTGTGCCCGTTAGTGTTTTTCAGGAGATGAGCAGCCTGACTGTTATGAAGAACAAATCCGATAATTAGAGCGTAGTCTTTGTGAACATCCTACAGGCAGTCAAGCACCACCTGCACATCTCCTGCTTGCAGTATTTGTGTCATGCCTTAGTCACATAGTTGGCTCGTCTCAGTGCAGCAGATTTTTGTGTTGTCCGGTGTGGCTGCATCTTAAAGGGAGCGTAGGTGAGTCTTACAGTTCCCTTGAGGCTCATGCAACTACCTTAAGGGAGTCATGAAAATGGAACATACCATTGTCAGGCGTGTGGTAAGGGTATTGTGAAGTATTTATTAGGATAATGTAAGTTCCACACACTTATGACGTAAGAGTAATGCTATTGTACGATGTCCTTAGGCCACACTCTAGTAGTTAGAAAGGTGCAGGTAATGGCTCCTCATTAACCGCATGCAAATACTGTATGCAGGGTGTGCAGATGACACACAAGGATACCCCCAAAAACTACAGTGATTGTCTAATCTTCTCCTTTCTAACAGGCTGCAAGCAAACAGTGCATACATATCACTTTACAGCACCAACAGGTCCCTGAGCAGCACACAGGTGAGGTGTTTGAAAACATGAAAAATTCAAACCACAAGCCTGCTCCTCACTTACTTCACCCTCTCTTACACTTATGTGTTGTCTAAGTGTTCTCTACGACCTGTTGTCTACAGCATGCCCATAGATAAAAATGTGCATGAACATTTTTGATCTGAGGGTTTACCAAGCAGAGCCCGGACAACCAAAAACCTGCAGCACTCGTATAAGTGCATGCGACAAAGGCACAAGATGCCTTCCTGCCAAAATCCACCACCAATTTGCAAGACATACAATGAAAAACGTATTGATGGTGGTTGTCCAAACGACAGTTCATGGAGGCACATAGTCTGAAACTTGAATACTGAAATAAACTCTGGACTTGAGCCTGAAAATAAACCGACCTCCTCTGGAGCTACAATGTGTTTCCACAGGAGGTCATTTAATCAGCCCGGCATATTAACATTCCAAACCATAACTCGCAGTTTAAATGGTGCCAGCCAAGAGTCATTTTACATATCCAGAGTTATGAGTGAAGATGAGAAGTAGAGGTTTTATAGAGGGTTAAAATAAAACTGGTAGTGAAACGATGTCATGAAAATACTGACATGGCCAGAGCTTTCACTGAAACTATTAGAGGGCTGGAGAAAGTAGATTTGCCTTCTATTGTATTTATTATTTATTAGTCTATGAACAACAAGTATAAAGCAAAGAAGGGATAGAGACTTTACTGCCTTGTGCGCTGCACAGGTCTTAATCGGAGTCTTGTTTCTAACCGCTGACAGTGAAGTGCTGGTGAGCGGCCTCCACTATCTACTACTGGAATTCCTCACTAAGTCTAAGACCCCCGTCAGTGGAGCTGGTGAAGAAAAGCTGTCAACGGTTTAAAAATACTCTGCTTCCACGCCTGATTTTATCCATATCCCATCTCAGACGTTTTTGGCGTTACTGAACACCCCGTGCCACGTCTTTCTTTCCTCGGGGAGGTTTTCACATTCACTGATAATTTGCTCTTCTGTTTTCTTACTCTTCTATAAAACTTACTTGCAGACAAAGTGCAAAATCTGAGAATGCTTAAACATCCCGATCAGTTAGTTTTACCTCACATCTTCGACTAAAAACAAACTAGAAGATCTATATTGTGTGCTTTGAAGTGCCATGAACCTCGTTACCTGCTGCAACATGCTGAGGCTTCATGGGAGGCGCCTTCATGAGGAACGACTCCTCACTCTCAAAAGCAAGAATCTGCTCCGTGGTCAAGTTGGTGTCGGCCTTCTCTCCGGTTCCATTTGTAGTGTGTTCGTGATTTGTAACTTGGATGATGTCTTTAAAATGTGCAGCTTCTTCTTTAGCAGACAGGCCGTTTTCATGCATCACGGGTTGGATCCCATTAACCACCGAGAGACTAGGTGAGAGGCAAAGCAGGAGATGGTTATATTTACTAAGACTGGAAGCATGCAAGAGTCATTTTGTCGCTGTGCAACTTTCAGAGGTTTAATTCCATTCAAACCATGCATAGGGTTTTAGGGAATAAATTCCTGTATTAAAACTGTTTTTGTGCCAGCTTCTTCTGACTTCCAGTGAAGTTGACAAAAATGCAAATCTTCAATCCTTAGATTCCCAATTAGTTTTTTTTAGCTTTACGCTGTTTATGGTGGCCTTTGAAGTAAAAATATAAACAAGAATTGTACTTCTACCTCTCTGTGAGAGTGGTCTGTCCATTCTCTGTCTTGTTATTGGACATGTTGACTTCCTGTTTTGGCTGACAGTCAACAGAAGCTAGAGCAGGAAAAAAAGTCAATAAAACATCTATTAACGTTTCAAAAATAATCAAAACTTACAAACCAAAAACATAACCTTTATAAAGACTTAAAGTTTGAGAGAAAACATGAATCTAATGAGCTGGGAGGTTAGAAATGTGGTTTAAAGCTTCGCAGTTTGAATGCTTAAGCTGAATTTCCCAACACTAATTATGGAATGAAAGTACTAAAGGTCTTTCATGACCATCCTTCCCCAGCACCCATGCTTAAAATCGAGGTGGACCTCCACAGCCTCATCTGAAACGCACTCAGGCTAGGCTTCCAACCACATCCACAGTTCACAATGTCATCCAAACGGTGATGACTAATCTGAAGAAACTCAAAGTGGCCTGAAGAAACGGTTTTATGTCAACTTGGAAGCTACCAAAGGCTCCATAACAGAGAAATTCAAAGCAGAATCCTGAATAAAAATGCAGTGATGTCCTTTAACAACAACATTAAAGCATAATAAATCACTGCAGCTTGTTGCTATTATTCTGTTCTTCACATTCCAGTGCTTTTATCCCACAGATTGAATCGTAAGTAAGAACACACGGTTCCCATTGTGCACACGGCAAATTCAGCAGCAGCTGCACAGGATGTGAGGCAGGGACACACTCATCTAAAAACTTTTGTTGTTTTACTGTTTTATCTGACCTGATTGACAAATAAAAACGGTGGGAAAGTAAATGCATAAGACCACAAACGTGTGTTTTTGTTCAGGCTAATGCCACATTCACAGCTGTTCAAGAATGCGCATCCTTGTACGCACATTTAGTCTATAGTGTTGACACTGGAAAAACAGGGAGAGGCTTCTACTTCTTTTTCATTTCTGTTTACCAGCGCATGTCCGCCACCTACAGTTGCAAGAGACTTGATGTAAAATGTGGAAAAAGTGCAAATCTCGCAAATTGCTCAAGGCTTTTTCTGTCACAGCTCTATTACGATGTATGAAAAGACTTGTCAAATAATTTTGTTTGGGCACAAACCTCAATTATTAATTTCTCCTCTATGATCAATTTCAAACGGTACTGTGAGTTAAAAGGGACGCCATCCATACGTCACTACCAAATCCCACTTCCTGATTGGTTGTACTTCGACCTGGTTTAATTTTCAACACAATGGATGTACTTTTTCTACACAGAGCTCGGAAACAGTCGTACAAACTTGCGTAGCTACAAGCATTTACATAGACTTTTTTTTTTTTTTAAAGTGGCCGCTTAAAGGTGCATTGCAGAGGGCGGTGTGAACATAGCTTAACAATCGGCCCAGATTAACAGTTTTGACCTGCTTGATCTATTTCAACAGGAAGGAAGCCTGAGACTAGTGTTTTTGTTCGGTAAAGAGATAAAAACAACTATAAAATTCAACTTAAACTCAAATATGTTAGAATGACAAGTTCCTTTAAGATGCAAACTGCTCCAGGCTGACGTTCTGTTCACCTTTGCCGTTCTCTTCCTGTTTCTCGTTGACTTGTGCACTTGTGGAGGACTTGGTCTCTTTCTGTAAAAGAATTTCAACCAACGTCAATAAAAAGTGGAGTTGAGACTTAATGTTTTAGCAAACATAAAAAAGCACTCAGACCTTGTCTCCTCCATCAGTCTTGCGCGTTCTCTTCATGATCTCCTCCAGACGCTGAGAGAGAAATTAGCACATTTTAACAATTCGTTTTAGTTTCTACTTTCTAACTCTTTTTTTTCCAGTCATAAGGCTTAATATTACAGCCAAAATATTTGATTGATTCAATTTATAGTTTAAAAAATCTATTTTATTAATTGAAAAGTTAATTTCTTGTTTTCTATTCCAAAAACAATTATTGCTGAGTTTTAAAAGAACACTTTTGATGACTTACATCATACTAAAATATATAACCTACTGTGGCTGTCTTATTCGTTGGAACTGAAGTTTGATACAAGACATTCATTTGAAGGCACAGCTCCAGTCAAAGCTGCAGCTGCCACTCATAAAGAAAGGCATTTTTAAGATCCCAGATCGTTTCATAAACAGGTCACACACTCACAACTTTGGCATCTACTTTGGCAGTAAAATCTGATTCAACTCTGAATTTTCTTGCTCATTAGTTTGCTGCAGCGCCCCCTCCAAACACCATCTGTTTAGTGGGTAAGATGGTTTTGGCAATAAGCAGAAGCCAAGTTCTGAAGTCTCTGTGGTTGAAGACACAATGTTCTTGTAGCGCATTTTTTTATGTAGAGCTGGTATCTGATGGCTCAGCCAGCATGGCACTATTAGGTAAAAGACTTTCAAAGAGCGGGAGAGCGGTGTTTTGTACACATGCTCAACTCATTTGCTTCCTAAGCCCACCAGTCCCTACCACAGGAGGCACGTTTACATAATCAGTTATTGATTATATTTAACTACAAAAAGTTGCTGTGGCACAGATTAGTACATTTTCAGAAAAATAGCTTTTATTGACATAAATGATTCAATAAAATCCTTAGATTAGTCTAAAACCTTTGACAAGTTCTTTTAAATAGCACAAACAGATCTTAAATTGAAAGACCCAGATTTTAAAAATGTGTTTTACGTTGTTTTTGTTTTTATCAGTACTATTATTTTACTATGTCACTTCTTACTTTTACAGAAACTATGTGCTAGAAAATGACAGAGATTTTTTATTTAGCTAAAAATGACAGTCATAATTAAAAGCCCACTGAGTATGCTTATAACAGATTAAAAGGTGACCAGAGTGGATTTTTAAAGGCTACTATTACTGTGTGCAAGAAAAAAGAAGAGTTCCCCTTTGAAGTAAAAAATACTGGACATAACTCTCTCTTGTTTGCAATCTTTCAGAACCCTTTATGATCTAATTACTCGTGTTCTTATTGACATTAAAGGTGCCGGTTTGTTTAGAAATTGCAGATTTGGTGAGAAACTTGCGTTGCTAAATATGATAAACTCATTAAGAAGTGAACATTTCAACTGAGAACATAAAAAGCCAAAAGGTTAAAATATTTTCACAATTATGGCTGCAAAAAACATAATAGCAGTTGGTTGTCTGAGTAATTACTTCAAACTTCTTTGATTTAAGACAACCAAAAAAAGTCCTAAATGTGGGAGAAATATTCTAAACGGCCTAAAATCTAGAAACCCTTCTTTTAAAACATAAAAACTAAATGTTGAGTTAAAGAAAAATGTGTTGGTTGGAACACTTTTCCTATTGTGTGTGAAGGTTAAAAAGAGCTGATGGGAGAACAGATGTCTTTCCATACCCGTTTTCTCTCCAGTCTTTCCTGCTCCTCCTTCTGAAAGTGTTTCTCCCTCTCCTGACGCTGCTTCTCCGCCTCCTCCCGGGCTTTAGCCTCGGCCTCTTCCTTCTGAAGCACAAAGAAAAAAAAGTTCAGCCACACTTTCAATGCAGGCAAACTGGGCAGGAAAAATAAGCCTGTGGCCAGGATGGAATGCCTTATTATGAAACCAGGGTGTGGTTGTTCTCAGCTTTTATTGTTTACAGCCTTTCATTGTAGCCTTCAGCCAAAAAGATCCTTTTTCAGGATTCACATCCTGACACAGAGATTTCAATTTAAAACAACGGAATATTTCTGTTTGAGAACAAACAGCAGTTCTCTGAAAGACCACACAGTGGCGATGATGAGCATGAAGCCATTTCATGTTCTGAGTATTTTACTTGTCATGCAGCAGATCTCTAAAACAAATAAAGGATTCAAATATAATGGAAATGTCATTCAGCTAAAAAATCCAAAACCATTCTTCCATATAAATTCAGTTAGTGCTGTTAGAGGAAGTTAGTCAATAAACTACTAAATAAAAACAGCACAAGGGAAAAATGTCGTTGCCTTTAGGAAAACAAAATATGATAAGAATCAAGATGTGGTGGATGAATAGTAAATTCCTAATCTTTATGTGGTGCTCTTATCAGCACTCCAAGCTCTTCTATTTTATTTACTAGAGTTCACACTTCCCTCATCTAGGGATGCAGCTTTTCACTTTTCCCACATTTTGGTTTGAATCTTGATTTTTGGGTCATGTTTTTTTTCCAGTTCAATATGATTTGTGTATTACAAAACAACAACAAAAATCCAGAAAATCCTTTTTTACATTTTTTTTATAATAAGCAAGTAGCAATGACGAAAAACTTTTCAGTTGGCCGTTTTCAGTTTTCACCAAGCCTGGTGTAATGTAGTAAAACAATAAAAAATAAATAAGTTTAGCATGTTTAACACTTTAAGGATAAACATATGTAAACGTAGGGATGCAACGATTTCCTTTCACCACGATTTCATTTGATGATGTAGCCTCAGGTTCGGTTTTAAACTGAGAATTGTGGCATCCCACCTTAAAACTTCAATGTTTTCCTTTCAACCAGAAGGAATTTGAGGTCTTAAATTCTCCTTTAGACTTTAGCAGCTGCTACTTTGACTAAACAACTTTTCTGGTGTCATGGTTACTCATCATAACAGGTTTTAAAAGCTGGCCAAAGAAATCCCACACCAAAACCTCAAGCAGGGTGGGTTTCAAACTGTTAAAAGTGTTACATAAATCAGTAAAGAAAAAAAACACATTGTTTTTATAGTAACTGTGGACAAAAAGACAGCAAAAAAGATGTGTTTACTTGAAAACCTGCAGGAAGTTGCAAACTTTCAGTATTTTGATGTGAAGACCTTTGTTGACTCATGAGGCCATTTTTTTACACAACTACATTACACAATTACACAACTAGTCCAAGGATCGTCTGCATACTTGTTTCTGGAGACGTAGGTTCTCCTCCTGTTCAGCTCTGGCTCTTTCTTGTGCCTCCTTTTGGTCCTGCAGTCGCTTCTCTTCATCTCTCTTTTGCTGCTCCTCAGCCATGACCCGGGCCTCCTCTTCCCTTTGCTGCCTCTCCTTGGCCTCCCTTGCAATGCGCTCCTCTTTCAGGACCCTTAAACGGACAAGCAGATAGAAAAATTAATAAATAAAAATAAGTTATGTATTCTCTGTAGGTGTTGTTATTTCATGTAATCTATGAATATTTGATTTAAATTGTATATTTTCATTTTTCAGTCCACATCTTAGCTTTTGGTTCTTTGTTTTCTAAGCTTTTGCTTTTGCTTCATGAGGTCGTTTTTTTCCTCCTTTCTGTTGCTGTCAAGCAATGTTGTATTTTTGGAGTATTGTGGTAAATCGATATTGTCATAAAGGCAAATGGAGTTTATTCATTCAAAGTTTTTCACAGATAATAGGTTGGGGACATATAAAACACATTGATGAGATATGAATCCTTTTTCATTTGTATAAAATGCTAACATTTATTTGTAGAAATAGATGACTGGAATATTCTGAAACTTCTATAGGACATATTTTAACAGTATAGTATCTACTTTTAACTGAATATGCTATGTTCCAACCTTTGAGGGAAAATAGGGAAAATAGTGTATTTAAAAATTTTTAAAAAGTTAAAAACTGTTTTGTGGCTGTTCGGAAAGCTGACCTCTCCTTTTCCTCCTGTTCACGGCGCTCTTGCTCCTCCCTCTCCCTCTGCTCTCGAGCCTGGCGCCGCTTTTCTGCCAGGATGCGAGCGGCCTCCTCTGGATTGTTGGTGCCAGCCATGGGCTTGGCTGTTGGAGAAGGAGCAGGTGACACAGCTCGCACAGCGGGGAGTTGGTGGGCTGGCTTGGGCTGGGAAGGACTGCTCTCATTTGTGACAGTGCTGGTTGTCTCCTGAGCTGTGGAGGCAGAAGGCGACACAACAAGAGCGGGAATCACAGGGGAACCTAAAACAAAGCAGAAAAGATGAACAAATCATTATATAACAACATTTAAACAATGTTTGCTTGTGATTAAACTGCAGAGGTTCCCTCTGACAGATTCTGTCTGCAGCAGCACAACAGGAGACTGTAAACAGCCAGAATATTAGCCTGGGATCTCTGTGATTAAGTCATTAAGGCTAATTAGTCTAGTCTTTTCCTTTAGTGCTGAAGCTGAGAAGACACAGAGTACCACATCAAATGCTTTTTTTTAGATTGTCAGCTATGCCTTCAGGTACTTTTACTTTAGGTACTATTATACTGTTTAAGAGACACTTCATGAAAAGGAAAAAAACAAAGTTACAAAAATACTGAGAAATATGCAATGAATTCACATGTTTAAAACATACAATGGCTCAAATGAACTTATTAATAATTTAACAAATGAATTCTGAACATCTGTTGCAAAGTTCTGCGATGCAAATTTATTAGAAGACAGCATTACTCTAAAGACCTTTTTCATGATCGTTTTAATAAATTTTTTGCTTTTTGATGTGTTATATTCAAACTACGAAGAGTTCAAATTGTTTTAAAGGGAGTAAAAATGAACACCCTTGTGTTTATGGTGAAGATACGTGCTGATGTTTTTTTCTTATATAGGTTCCCCTCACTCACTCTTTCTCTCCTCTGGAGTGGAAGGCCTACGAGGTTCCTTTAAGCGCTCAATGGGCGCAGGAGACGAGGTCCGGTGGTCTATCCTGGCAGGCGTTCTGGCTCTTTTGGGGCGAGCCTTAGGCGTTGATGGGCTTTCGCGTGCTGAGGGGGGCTTGGATGACGCAGCAGGGCTGGGGGAGGCAGTTCGGGCCTTGGGTGTGGCTGGGGAAGCAGGTCGTCTTGCTAAAGGACTTGGACTAAAGGAAAAAACAATTACAAATATAAAACTATCAAAAAAATATTACAGGAGAAGCAGTCATCTTCATCTTTGTTTTTTGACCTCTTTTTGTCATTGATGCTGATTACATAAAAAGAAATAAACAAAAATCAAAAACCTCAAATGCTGCCTTGTGTTTAGTAAATATTGGGTATCTGATACCAAAATATTTGCCATTACTATCATTGTAAAAATTATGGAAAATAAACCAGCCTGTAGCAAAAAGCACTGAAGCACTGAAAGCCTTCTAAAATATTATTGAAGCATCATGTCATCATCTTAGCAAGCAAGAACTGGAGGGAACATCCATTACTCTGAGAAGCTCTTATGTCCTAAAAAAATAAAAAATGTAGCTCTTATGTCCTAAATAAATAAAAAATGTAGCTGCTTTGGTACTCTGCAATGAGTACTACTAACAAATAAAAACAGGAATGTAATGTAGCAAATATTTACATTTTATCAAAAAAGACATACGGTAAGATGCTAAATGAGTGTGATGTCTCACCTCGGGTCAGGTCTGTGCCTCATGCTGGGCAGACTCTGTCTTTTCTTTAAAACCTTCTCTTTAGTGATGGCATTTTTTTCCTTTGCATTCTCTCTTTCTTTGTCTTTTTTCTCTTTTTTGTTTTTATCCATCTGTAAGCAGAAGGAAAACAAAAGAGGACAAAAACACAAGCAAAGTCAAACCCACAGCATTTTGGACAGCACTGAAAAGACAAACAACAAACAAACAACAGAGCAGTTATGGTGTAACGTGAAATGATTTAGTTTATTAAAGAGTTTTACAGATCATGTCTCATACAGAATCAAGTTTGAATGAATCTATGCAGGATTGATAAATATGTCAGACATACAGGTGTGGAGCTCCGTCTGTGTTGGCGCAGGGTGATGTCCGGTGTGCTGGAAGTCACCCTCCAGCGGTCAGAGCAGCGGTGGTGGGGCTGGTGTGACACTGTGAGGGGGCTGGCTGAGGCTGATCGAGGGCATAAAGTAGAGTCTGTAGAGTAAATAGCCAAAACAGAAAAAGTTCCTCTTATAGTTGCATGCATCTAAATAAGAAAAGCTACAAATATGCTTTTTTACACATGACTTACGGCCATCTCTTCCGGTGGTGAGAACACTGGCAGCACTGCGACTACGAGCCAGAAAAGACAGCGTTGGCGTCATCAATCGGTCCACGATACTGCTCTCCCATGGGCTCAGAGCTAGGCTGCGAGCTGCATGTTGAAGGAAACAATGTTTTTATTGTCTTCATATAGTAATTTCATTTATGTATGTGTAATCAAAAACCAATAGTATTCTGCAGGTCCACTTCCTGGAAAGCCACAGTTTGGTGATTTAAAGGTAAATATATTTATACAAAAAAAAAAAAAAAAAGAAAGAAAACAGAAAAACATGGACGGAAGTTTCAGAAACCCTCAAGAACTTTAAGAACAGAGAACAAATATTCCCCAAAGAGTTCAAGGAAGGCGGAGGCAAAAATGAGCAGCAAATGTTTCCACATGGAATGCTAGACATTGCTCAACAAAGAAAGAACCTAACTTTGATGTAGACAAGAGAACATACTTACAAGACTAGTTTTTTGAACAAAAAGTCAGTGCTTTGGGAACGTTCCACCTAATTTCTATTTTACTCCCCAAATTCAGCTCATTTTTTTACTTTTAAAAGACAATCGTGTCTGAAAACACTCAGGAGTTCAGCCAGTCATTGCATAAACAGGTCAATAAAACAGATTTTCATCCCGTCGATGGATAATAGGAACAAATGGATACGCTTAACTGAGCAACAACACCAGGAGAGGAATGATGATAACCATATAATGACCCAAGCAAAGAATAATGCAAAGACACCTGGAACAACCCCACACTACAGTACAAGCATGCAGACATTATCAAACCCAAAATCAAACTCTGTCAAGCATAAAAATGTAAATAAAAACTGTTGATTTTGAGAGATGGAAATGAACCGACAATAAATCAGGGGAGGGGCTCAAATTAGACAAGAGTGGGCGGAACTGAGGAAAGAACAATGGTGAACAGGCGCAGAGCGGTGGGCGGGGCTGAAGGATGAAGACACTTAAACAGGAGCATTCCAGGGATTCGTTCCAGGTGTTTCCTTACTTCTGGTGGGGGAGCTCCAGAGTGTGGCGGAGGACTTGGAGAGTCTCTTGTTTATAACAGTGTCCACGTGTTTGGGCAGGTTCACCGTTGAAAGTGAGCATCTGCCTAAGAAGCCAAGAAAGCGCCACACAGTTGTTCATACAGGTCACATGACTCTTAGCAAGAAGGGGAAACTTCTGCTGCGTTATAAAAAATTACAAGACAGAACAGCTCTTTGATAAACATAATGCTTGTGTGCCTCTCTGAAACAAATATAGAGGAAAAAAAAAAGTTCATGTCTGCTTAGACATCCAGCCTATTCAGAAAGACTACACAAAAATAATAAGAAGATGGTAACAGAAAATATAGAGCAGATTTATAGATCAGTGAAAATACAAGAGAACAACTTTAAATTGGATCCCCTTCATTAAATACACACAAACAGCTTATAATAAAATGGAATTACAAGAATCATGAAACACTGGAGGTTCAACTTTAAAGGGTGTTTTTAGCATTTTCTTGTGTTAAAAAGGTTTAAAAGTTTCTGCAGCGCACCAAACGCTCGTTAAAAATTTGCCTCTGGATGGTGGGCGGGACTGCTGGTGCAAAAGTAACCCTACATTGATATCCCAGCATTCCTTTGTTTACACTCTCTCCTGCTAGCTTACAGTCCCTCACAACCCTAAGCTAACAGCTAACATTAGCATAGCAAAAAAAAAATAAATATTGAGAAACATCGGAGCTATGCAGCCGTACAATTTTGAGCCTCTGCTTCTGATCCATCACAAGAAAAACTCAGAAACACAGTTTTAGTTGTAAATGTTTTTTTAAATATGTCCTACATCATGAGAAAAATGCTACAAAAACATGCTAAAAGCACTAAAAATACTATTTTCATTGAAGTGAGTCTTTAATGAACACCAATGAATGCCGCTCTGCAGAAACAACTTCTTTTTTTTTTTGGCTAACAATGGCACAATAATAATAAAAAGACCACTGGAAAGGCTTTTAAAATAGATTTTAAAAAGATGACTGGAATGGGTCTTTAAAGCCTTCTCCATTTAAGAACCAAAGGTTTCCAGATGAGCTAAAAAATACTCCTCTGGCTGCCGTGGAGCATTTCCTACAGAAAATCCCCATTTCCCAACAATCCGGCAGGAGGTTTACACTTGTTTACTTTCATCTTTGGCTAGCAAGCAGACTGCCAAAGGAAAGATTGATCTGAGTGTTGATAATTCCCTCAACATATGGCAGAGGTGATTACATGGTGTAAGATGGAGCTCAGGACACTTCATTCTTAGAGCCTCGACTCAGAGGGACAGCAACAGCGTCTACAAAACCATAAATCTGACAATTATCAAGCTCCTGCTTTCATTTCAGACACTAATTATGTTTTCTGATGGGTTGTGTGGACGTTTCTTTATTTAAACGGACATGAAAATCCAACAAATCTGTTTGCATTGGTTGACAATGGCACTGCATTCTCACTTGATATGATCGATAATGTCTGCTCATGACTTTGAAGTGGTTTTTGAGAGGAAACCGTGTGCACACTGCAAACAGTGGACAAAATATTACTCTGGTAATGTGACTGTTCCTTAGACACATTTGATTCAATTATACAGTGCAGCTGCCATGCGCACTCCCCGACTACGTGCTCGCCAGCAACACATGCAGAATTTAACATTGAACTAACAGATTCTGAAAAGGTCTTTGTCATGTAGATATGGCAAAAAATCCAAACAATTTTAAGCAAACATTTTAAACAGTGCTTCTTCCAGCAGATATTTAATATTTTTTATTTAAAATGTTAATAATTGTTGTACTTTCATGTCAAATGAAAAGCCAGCTTTGCAGATTTGCTATGGCAGTATAACACTAAATCTTATTTTTAGATGCTAATTTCAGGATGTGATACAACATGAAAAAATGCTTCTTACTCCGGCGAAAGTGCTACAACAAAAATAAAAATAAATTTCCACCACCCAGAAACTGTAGTCACTTCCCGAATGGAAGCAACTGATTATTTTCTTTCTTTAGAATTGGACTTACTTTCTTTCTGGTTTGATTTCTGGTTGAGTGCGCCGGCCCATGAGCATCTCTGTTGGCGGATCTCTGCCCACGTCTTCTTCGTTGACCTGTGGATGGCTGCCTCGTAGCGCTCCTTGGAGGGATGCATGAAAAGAAGGATTGAGTATTTCTAATGTCTGTGAATGAGCTTCAGTAGAACAGATTGAACTCAGGCTTCACGTCAAGCTTACGTGCCCCTGAGTAAAACCCTAAATCCAACCCCCTCATCTCAAGATGACCCAGTTCTTACACCATTCCAATGAAGAGGAGATTTGACTTTTCACCTTTAGTCAAACTAGCAGCATTCTGTCTTCAACTGAAAAAGTGATGAAGCGAGTCTATTACAAACATGACTGGGGAAATGCAGATCCAATCCAAACATACTTTATTCTTCTCCAGTTTCTGCTTCTGTCTTTCTTCCAAGGCCACTCGTCGCTTTTCCGCTTTGATCCGCTGCTCTTCAAGCTTCCTGCGACGCTCCTCGAGCTGCTGCTCTCTCAGCTGCCGTGCCTTCTCCTCCTTCTCCAGCCACTGATTCTTTTTGGCAGCTAAGATCAGACAGAGACCCTGGTTAAAAGAGTTGGTGTTGACTTTTACCAGCAGAGTGCAGCTTCCCCAGGTGTTTTAATTAGTGTGACATTAAGCCCAAATACAAGACACTTAAAATCTTACCTCTAATCAGATGCTATGTTTAGAACATTTAGCTTTGAAAACTGTATTTAATGACTTTTTTCAAAGGATGGAGCATCTCACTAAGTCAGCCCTCATGTGTGGAATCAACTCTCAACTCCATCTAGTTTTAATAATACCAGACTTTGATATGGAATTAATCTTTTTGTGCTTTCAAAGAGGACCAAGAAGATTTTTTTTTCAGCCTGCCTGTGTGCAAAACTCATTTTCACAACAAACTTAAACTCCCGTGAAGAATCAGAGACTGTTCAAACCGATGTCTCCAGGGCAGTTGGCTGTGGCCCTCGGATTATTGTGATGGGTAAGTGCAGCAATGCTGGAATCTGTTAGGGTTTACATTTATTGGGGGGCGAACAGTTTGGGTTTACTTAAAACCTTCAGTTTTAACACCACCCTTTTTTAGTCTTTTGCAGCATGAAACCAACTGCTTAGTAGACCATGACTTGGTGGCAGCACTATAAATAGGCTACAGCAATCATGAATGCATTGAAAAGGATGAAACTTCAATACATACTCAGGAAAACTGCTTTTAAATCCGTTAGAACAATACGAGGAATTACGTAAATAAGATGCCAATAAATACTGCAGTGTGGCATGCAAATACACACATCTGCACGCTCCCCACCCTGGTAAAGTTGAAATCCAATTTCATTTTCACAAGATGTTTCCTTTCTTCCCATACAGTTCAGGCTTGGAAAAGTGTGTGGCATTTGCACACTGAGCATCTGACCCTGAATCTCTCAGCAGCTGCATGTGGTGGTGGTATTGGTTTTTCTAAGAAACAGCTGCTGGTTGAAAAAGTAATGAGCTGGAAATTGGCTCAAGTCTTTGTGGGAAACATAACCCTGAAAGACAACTTTTTTCTTTATTAAAGGTATGGGATAATTCATATATTTAGCCACCTATATATTCTTTGAGGTCTAAATACTAACAAGTTTAGATTAATATATATTATATATTTACCTGACCTGCCGAATACAGACCGACTAGAGTTCATTAAAGTCCCACTCCGATCATCTTTTGATCTATTTTTTAAAATGTTCCTAGTGGTCTTTGAATTATAATTATGCAATTTTTAACCAAAAAATAAACACATCTGTGTTGTTTTCTAGGACATAGTTTCTGCAGAGCTACAGTAGTTCATTAGAAATTCCCCTCTGAGCTGTGGGTAGGACTGGTGGCATGGAGCAATCCCGCCCTTCTCATCCCTTCCTATGCTGAGAGCTCTCTGTTTACATCATCTACAGCTAATTTACAGTCCCTCACCCCATTCTAACATATAGTACAATACAGCTGTGCAGTTTTGAGCCAGATTCCAGCTTGGACAGGGAAAACAAAGGAACTTTTTTTGTCTGCTAATGATTCACAATGATTTGAATAAAAAATACTCAAGCACAACTTTACAACTAATATTCTTTCTATATGTCCTCTACCATCAGAAAAATGCCACAAAACATATTAAAAACACCAAAACATTGTTTTAATTGGAGTGAGTCTTTGTAAATCACTTTTTTCTTTTACAAAGAAGGTGAAAATGTCTCTGTATTGGTGACACAGCTAAAATAAAAACAGCTTTAAAAAGGTAAATCATGTGGAAATGCATCTTGTATCTTTGTTGCTGGATATTCCAGTGTTTATGCAGTAAGACCCAGATCTCTTCTTAAGCGGATAATGTAAACACAGGCTTTGATTGGAGGTCTCCTTTCATCCCAGGCTGTGTGTTAGATAAGACCTGTGCCATCTGGCATGCCCCAGTGATCGCCCAATTACTCTGATCCTCACTGTCAACTGTATCAAACACATATCGCAGTATTTGAGTATTTGCTCGGATTAGACAACAATGCACAAGGCATTAGTGCAGATACTACAATGAGAACAAAAAATATAAGCACACCCTATCGCATGTTATTAACTCCTGCTCTTTTTCAAGATTATTCCAAATCTACTCATCTCTGTTTGGATTTTTTTTTCTTTCAGCACCCATTTTCATATCATTTCATGGCAATGCTTTGTTTGTCAGCAAGTGTCTCAAAGAGCTTTTGGATTCCTGCAGGAGGTGGTAATCAGTGATTTTGTGGTGTGTGGTTCAAACATCTCAAAGACTAAATATCGCGTAGCTTTGTGGTGTCTGAAGTTGGACCATGAAGATGAACATAGTTCAATCACAGGACAGAGGAACAGTCAGCAGCTTAAATCTACAGCATGACCATTACAGCAAAAGGTTACATGACATTTCTGTGGCTACATGATGACTTGAGGCTAATTTTATGTTACAGAAAGAGTACAGAAAATTTGACGAGAAAATAAAAAAGGAAAAACAGCTTTTTTTTTTTTTTGCTATTTTAAAGAAAAGAAACACCATGAAGATTAAAATGAATGGAACAGCTTTAGGGCTGGGCACCACCAAAACTCTGTATGTTTGTTCAGCTTTTAACTGGATAACAACTGATCCTATAAAATAAGAGCCTGTCATCAAAGTTTTTATATGACATGCACTGGGTTGTGCAATTACCACTACGAATTAGAGAAAAATGGAATCATTTCAAAAACGAGGAAGTTCTTGGTGTTGACCCAGCTCTAGTTCATGCTGTCAATATGGATTGGGAGTCATAACCACCACCACCACATAAACACAGGTGAGTGGCTTACCTTGCAACTTGCTGAGCTCTTCTGTAGAGGAAAAAAGGTAGGAGAAAGACAGAGGCAACTGTCAATCATGCAAAGCAGTGCAAACCAGCATGAAGCCGGGTGATAACGTGCTCTCTGTGACGCAACAGAAACTGAACAAAAACGACGTAGAGCTGTGTGGTTCAGATTGCATTAAGGGGCAATTGGGGAGAAAGAAATGGGGTTTAGTGATTTCCATGAATCAGTGGCTTTTCATGGAAAACAGGAAATAAATGCATTCATGTATCAGAAGTGAGTTGGAACGGCACAGTGGTCCCTCGCTATTTTGTGGTTCAATTTTTGAAGAGATTTTTGTGCAATTTATGATGCTTTTTGGTTTTTTAAGAGTGCATTTGTGTTCTACTGAATGATTGGCTGTAGACCATTGTCCATCTCCTCCGTGAGGAGTCTCCAGTACAGAATGTGTTCAGTTTGCCAAAAAAATTCTGAAATCTTAAGATCACAACCAGGTCTTTGGTTTTATTCTCTAATTCTGGACATATTTTTTTACAAAAGGTTTCAACTTTGAGAGTTTAAACAAAAAGAGAAAAGTGAGGGGATTTACAGCCATAAAACATTGAAAAGAATCGTAATAAAAATAGTTAGCAGATTTGTCTGTTGTGGCTTGTTTTTAGAATATACGTCTTGCAATAAATGAAAGACCACTGCATCCATTTAAACTGTGCCCTCATTAATTTTCATGCAAGTGTGGACTAAATCCAGTAATCAAACAGTCCAAGAGATTTTCTAGAAGTTGGCTTTGTTGCTCAGCTTGCATGCAGAAACCCATACATGTATAGCAGTAGCTCGGTTTTTGTCAGCTTTGTTATTCTATAAATGTTTATCTAATCTAACGTTAACCAGAAAAGAAAAAATGGAATCTCCTCACCCCTGCACTAGGGGGAGCTCTCTTCAAACATATAGTAGCTGCCATCCCACTAACTGCTTGAGCTTACCAAGATACTTGGCTTTCTCTTCCCGTCGTTCTTTTGCAAGCTTCTGCCTCTCCTCTGACCTTGGGGTGTCTGAAATGAAAATAAGGGAAATAATAATGAAGAGAATGAAACGGGTAGTTGCTCATGCCATGACCAGATCAGTAACCAGATAGACACCAAGTAAAATATCAACATTTTCCACTCTGCAAGAGTTAATGCTTTAATAGGTTTCCCAAAGGTCCCAGAAAGGACTTCATTAAAGACAATCAATTCAACTTCAGTTTCAATCCTTCCTTCAAACCTCTTCTAACATTTAGGTAAAGAGATAACAGTTCAGCCCTCTGATTCAGAGGTTCAAAAATAGATGTTCTACTTGTAACCTGAATTAGACCTGACCTGAAGCAATGGTGATGCATCCTCCATCTGACAGAGAAAAATAGGTAATTTCTACCACTACAATCAAATACATGCTACACAGCCTCCGAAAACAAGCGACAATCAAAAACAACTGTGTCAGAGGAGCTTTAGAAAATAACTATTGTCTATGTTAACGGTAATCACAATATATGAATGTTTGTTCCACAGTCAAGCTAAAAGCTGCAGCGTGATGGTGACAGGAATCTGTGTAGCTTTGATAAGTGTGACTTCATTTAATTTCTCATGTGTTGTCTGAGACATCTATGTGTGCTTCATGAGAACGTTCCTGTAAAATATGTAAAAGAAAGAACTCCAAGAGCTGCAAAAGTCCCTGAACCATCATGCTGTGTCAGGAATTTCAACAACTTCTAAACGTTGACAGTTGTTTCTTTGAAAAGAAAAAAACAAAAAACTTCTGCCACTTTAATTATTTCCAGCCTCAACTTTTAATCCGTCCCAGTAGAAATACTTAGCAACTTTGAAGTGCTCAGCAGAGAGTGTGAAAATTACTGTGCTACAACAATAAAAAGGGTTTCTAAGTCAATTTAAGTGGTGATTGACATAAACCAATCACACAGCATCAAAACATATTTATACTTATATAGATATTTGCTTTACAAACCTTTATCAGCCTGACTTGTGTTCTCCTTGGACCTTGTGCTCCACTATCCCTCAAAAAGCTGCAGCCGCTAAATTAGATTTTTTGCGAGTCTGAAAGCATGCGGTCACTTTGACTATTCCTCTGCCTCCACAGCAATGACCTCACTTCAGCAAAGTGCAGATGGAATTGAGACACTTACAAGAGCGTTGCCTCAAGTCAGACCAAACTCTGTTTCCATTAAAAGTTCTAACAATAAACAACCAAAGTCCTTCCAAGAACAACAGAAAGTTGAAATGGTAAATGGTGTATACTTGTATAGCGCTTTGGGCCTTCATGGAAGGTAGAAAAGTGCTATACAAGTATACACTATTTACCATTTCAACTTTCTGTTGTTCTTGGAAGGACTTTACAGTCACAAAAATACCTCTTTTGGATCGGGGAAGTGGTGATGCCGGTGAGGCAGGTGATTCTGAGATGACGTCAGACTTGGCGAGGGGCGTCAGCCTTGGATCTGTTTCCTTCTTTGTTGGAGAGTTCATTTTCTGGCTGTCGCCCATCTTCAAGGGGCTGCTTTCACCCTCTGGGTCAGGTCTTAAAGATTTACTCTCTAGGACTGAGCAGGCTGTTTGAAGAGAACAAAAAAAGAGGAAAAGAAAACAAAGTTAAGACGAAAAAAAGAAAAAACAAGTCACAGAACTCAACTAGTTTATCTTCATTCCATTCGTGACAGAGTCTATGCAGATGGTAAGTATGGGTGAAGCTAACCACTACAGCTTAGGTGCAGTCAATGTCAGAGACACTTAAGGTTAATATTACAGAACTTGTTCAAAAACATAACGGAACTAGGCACCTGGACGGAAGGAATCAACTGGATTGTTCTTCAAAGTGATCCACATGATGAGATATAATACAGTCCAACATGTGTACAAAACCTCTTTTATTAGTCTTTAATCTGCCAACTTTTAAGTTTTTAGTGTGTGAAGCTGGCCCGAACAAAAAGCCAGTCTCCCAACAAAACAAACAGCAATTGCTTTTTGATTTTGTGATAATGATATTGAGGTTAAATGTACTGATTTAGCAAAACAGAGAGAAAAAAATGCCCACCCAAGTTCTGTTTCTTTAAATGGTTTGGGTGTATCAGTCATCTGGAGACTTTAAAATCTAGGGTTGGTGTTTGGGGATAATTGTTACTCTTCCTCAAAAGTTTTTTTTTTTTGAAAAACAAAGACCCTGACGGGTGGGACTCCTGTCTTTGTCTACTCAGCACTGTCTCCCTTCACTCCCTGTGGAACCATGTCCGGGCACATTTTCTTTCTGCATAGACTCGGAAGGTAAACACTGGGGAAACACGTTCTAAATTATTCAGACCTTGGCCTAAACATTACAAGCAGTGGGGGTCTGTCACAGTGTGACAGTGCACTTAAGATTTACGCTGCAAATTCTGTGCACTTCAACAGTTGGCAAAGAAAAGCACAGCAGAGCCAATACCAGCTTCAACTGATGTTCAACTTTTATACATACAATTATAAAAAACAAAAACGTTTGTGAGCAGCTGGTCGGACACATAAAAGAGGTCATCTTCCACTCTTGCAAGTGCTGGTATTAGGTAATGTCCTGTAATGCATTGTGCCTGATAGAAAAGATTGTCTGAGATCAGCGAGACATGTGGAAAAGCGAGGTCATCAGTCTGGGTAATGGAAGATGCGGCCGATGACTGAGTTGGACAAAGTCTGAACAGCATTTAGAGGCTACGACCAATTTCAGCTGGGAGACAAGTCGTGTTTCTATTGTCAAGCTTGCCACTACTAAAAAAAAAAAGCATTCCCCTCGGCAGAGCTGTGCTGTGACAGAGAGGGGCCATTGTTATGGCCTCTGCTTGGCAACGGGACAGCGGCCAAAACACTGCAATGACAGCGAGAAGAGAGGAAGCAAGAGGGGGATGGTAGTGAGATAAACTGAGAGAAGATGAACACTGGAAGCGCTTTAGTAGAAGTTGAAGGGCAGAGAGCAGGAGCCCATCAATAAAATAACACCATAGAGTGAAGTGTTAGGTCTTGTGCATTAGAACGAAGGAAAGCAAAGGAAAACATTTCAAATGTGATAATATATTTGAATATTGTGATGACAACATAACTACTATTACGATAAATTTAGCATTAAAACCATTATGTAGTATTTTTGGGCTGGCAAGTCAAAAATGAGAAGCTCGTGCAAAAAATGTTTGTAGAATGAAGTGACACAGACAGATGTGACACCACTGTGACTTCTTAAGTGGTGAATCACAAACTCCTCGTCCAAAAATATGTCTCGCTGCACCACTTCCTCGCAGCTTCCTGAGGGCAAAGATGATGTGTAAGGTACCAACAGTGACAGGAAAATGTGGAACTGCCACAGAAGTGTTTTCAGTCGTATTTTACGGCTGCCAGCAAACACCTGGAGACTGAGGCCACATGGAAGTGACTGAACAGACAACAACTTGAATCTGTGCTCTCTCATTGATGAAGAGATTGAGAAGGTAGCACGCTTACTGGTATGTGGGTGGCACAGACGGTGAATACCAATGAAACCTGAAACGGTCTGGAGGAAAACGGAGAGGAATGACACCGCAAAGCTACAGGAACAAGGGCTGATTGATGCAGCGCTCTGCCCAGGCACCACACAGTTAGTAAAGATGCCAGTTGGATTATGTTTAAACTGGAGAATGAATGGCTGAAAGAAGACAGAATTTCTTTAACATTGATTACCATTCGCTGTTGCCATCACAAAAAGTTCTCCTACAAGATTGATAAATTATTGTAAAGACCAAATTTGATGTAAAGTGTCCTTTTGGTGATATTCTTGTGGCATTTTCTGACTATGGAGAACATATATTCAAAAAATTAAGCTCAACACTGATAAAAAAAAAAAACCCGAAACTCCAAAGTTGCTATTTAAATGCTGCCATATTAAAGTATGATGAATCCCCCTAATTATGGGTGAAACTGTCCAAAAAGTGACCCTTTAGAGCAACACTTTGGTTTCCTAATATTTTTCCAAATGTACAGAATTTGGATAAAAAAGGTCAGTCAGTAATCTAACTTTGTTATCGATGAGGTCAAAGTTCTGCTTGTTCTGCAACCATTACTGACCTGAGCTAACCTTTATTTCATAATGACATGAGCTAATGTCACACATTTATGTGGGAAATAAACTCAGGAAAAAGTTACATATTCTATTCAACAATAGTCGGACTGTAGCTAATAATATGGTCATTGTCAGTTTGGATTTTTAGAAACTGTATCCATGCAACTCCAAGTTTCTTCATAGCCTTAAAAAAATGTTTCCTCAGGTTTGCGGTTTCGGTAAAGCCCAGGTCATTTCTGCCCTTACTTAGACTTTATTCTCTGCTTGTACATTACACCAAAATGTAGGAGATTTCATCTTAGAAGTTTTATCAAGAACCTTTAATCTTATCGTGCATAAATAATGATTTCCAACGGTTCCTAAAGTTGCCAAGTTCTGGATTTATTATTTTGTTTTGCTCTCTTCCATGGTGACAGCAGACAGACTCCACAAACTTAGTCAGAGGCGCTTCTGAAATCTGTGGTATGTTGTGCATTATCAGTGTTTGAACATCACGCCATCACCCAGCCAGTTCTGCCTTCAAGACTTCACGGGGCGTACAGTTTAACTGACTCTCCCACAAGAGAAAATGAAAAATAATGGGAAAAGTGAGCCGAGAGGGTAATGGAACCCCTACAGATGTAGGTGAGAATGTGCTCGCATGAGCACAGTGTGGTAGCGGAATGGCAGGTTGAAGAACAGCAGGTAATTACCAAGATTCAGTCCAACTTATCATTTGAGAGCATGACGAGATGGACATAACACACACTATGGGCAGTGTAGCCTTAAACGGGAATAAAAAACATATCCCTTATCATCTGTTTACTGCTTTGATGTTTGTCTGATGATATGGCTAAATTGGCTAAGTTAATATGGGACAAACTGAATGTGATTTAGTGAATGTGTTTAAGCACAAATCAAATTTTATGCATATTACTTGGTTTGAGCCGATTTATAAATATCTTCAGAGTCAGATTTTTTTTTCATGTGGGGTTCTGTGCCATTTATTAGACTTTGATAACAACCTCAAAAGCTCCAGACCACAAGAGCCTTGCAGTTTTATTATTTCAGTATAAAAAGAGCGTGAAAATGTGTGTGCAGACAATAGGCGTCCCATAATTAAGCTCTGGCAAGAGGATATGTCCTTGGTTCTGCATGTGAAAATATACTGTGAGCTTTTTCAACACAGGAATATGACCCAAACGATGGGTAAAAGGAGCTTTGGGCCCATGAATATTCTCAGTTATGTCATGTTTGCTCTAAAGTTCCTTCTTTTCAATTAAAAATGTCACCCAGATGTTTTTCTACATAATTATCACCCACACATTGAAACTTTAAATGACAGTAATGTCTTAGAAAGCAGGACACCTGACTCACTTCCATGGGAATTGGTCCAGGACAGCTTTACAACAGCATTAGCTTGTTTGAATCTTAAATATATTGTAATAAAATGTAGGTTTGACTTCTTTTTTCACTTGACAGACTTAACAAAAGGGCATTACAAAAAAAAAAACAAAAAAAAACAATATTGGGATATCAAAATTCACAACTTGGTGACTTGGACAGTGGTTTGCCCATTTCACAGACCTGAGCTTTTTTAAACACCACTTTTTTTTTTATCTGCTCCTGATTCAATTAAATTTGAATAAAGAAATATTCAGAAATGCTTATACTATATACAGATAATCGAGATCAAAAGTTTAGGCACCCCAGGTAAAGTTTTATATTATTGTGCATAAAGAACCGAAAGAATGATTGAAAAATCTCATTATGGAATCAGTTTACAGATAGGACATTTTTAATATGTAAAAAATGACTTAATTTCCATCATCTACCAATTCAAAAATAACAGAAAACAAAATAATGGTATGCGCCAAAAGCTTGGGCATCTTGCAGAATTTATAGTAAGCACCGCTCCCGTTGGGAAAGCTGAGACCTGACAGCGTCATGGATTGCTCACTATCATCGTTTGCAAAAACCAGGGGATTTCAATCTCAAAGATTTTAAATAATTGGAGTCATGTGACATCACCCCAACAATCAGCATCATGGGTTCTTCCAATTAGTTGTCCAGAACAATGAAACTGAAAATAGTTGATGCTCACAAAGCAGGAGAAGGCTATAAGAAGATAGTAAAGCCTTTTCAGATGCTAATATCCTATATTCAGAATGTCATTAAGAAATGGCAGTCAACAGGAAAAGTGGAAGTTAAAGCAAGATCGGGAAGACCAAGAAAAATCTCAGACAGAGCAGCTCGCAGGATTGTGAGAAAAGTAAGTAAAAACCCACGTTTGACTGCACCATCCCTCCAGAAAGACCTGCAGACTCTGAAGTTGTGCTACACTGTTCTACTGTCAAGAGATACTTGTACAAATATGGTTTTCATGGAAGAGTAATCAGAAGAAAACCTTTTCTACGTCCTCGTCACAAAATTCAATGTTTGAAGTTGGCAAATAAACACATAAACAAGGCTGATGCATTTTGGAAACAAGTTCTGTGGACCAACAAGGTTAAAACTGAACTTTTTGGCCGCAATTAGAAAAGGTATATTTGGAGAAGAAATGGTACAGAGTTTAATGAAAAGAACCTCTGTCCAACTGTTAAGCATGGGGGTGGCGCAATCATGTTTTGTTCTTGTACCTCAGCCAAAGGCACAGGACACATTAGAAGAATGGATTCAACAATATTTCGGCAAATTTTGGACACTAACTTGATCCTGTGAAAAAGTTAAAGTTGAAAAGAGGATGGCTTCTATAATGATCCTAAACACACCTCAAATCCACCCTGTCTTATATTAAGAGTCATAAACTGAAGGTTCTGCAGTGTCCTTCACCATCACCCAACCTTAACACCATTTAAAATCTATGGAAAGACCTGAAAAGAGCAGTGTGTAACAGACATCCCAGAAATCTCAAAGTACTAGAAGAATGGATGAAGATACGTCAAACAAAAATTGAGAGACTCCCGGCTAGCTACAAAACACGTTTGCAAGCTGTGATCCCTGCCAAGGAGGGCAGGGTGCCCAAATTTCTACACAAATGATTATGTTGTTTTCTGTTATTTTAAAAGAGTAAATGATGGAAATAAAGCCTTTTTTAAAACATTTTAAAAGAATGTCTCATCTGTAAACTGTTGCCTTTAAAAGATTTTTCAATCTTTCCTTAGGTTCTTCATGCACAATAATAAAACATTTTACCTATGTGCCCAAACTTTCGATCCCCACTGTATGTCCTTCATCATGAGAAAAATGCTACAAGATGTTAATACAAAAAGCGATTTTCTGCATCTAGAGTTCTGTTGCTGTGATAAACACATAAGGCAGAGGGAAGACATCAGGCGAGACATCCAATATCTCAGATGCAAGGGGCATCTTAACCCTATTCCATCTAAGCTTCTTCTGACAGTTTATCAGAATAATCACAATAAAAAGAATAAACGGTGCAAAATCTAAACTAGTGGACTCGTGTTGGAACCAAGCCTAACAAGAGGTAAGCACCAAGTTTCTAAGGCTGGAAGGAAAACTGAACAGGGCTGTGGGGAGGTAAAAAAAAAAAAAAAAGAAAGAAAGAAAGAAAGGAGGAACTAAGGGAAACGCAAATAATGGATCCGCATCTCATTTAGAACGGAGCAGGGGCCTAATGAACTACCTCATCGCTTACCCCCAACCCATTTCCCCATCACCCTGTTGTGTCTCTCTGGCATTGAATGGGGTGACGTAAGGGGCCAAGAGGCCCAGACACACAGGAAGCGCAGTGTAAACACCATGCAGGGACTCTGCTACACCACGCTCTGTTTGTATTTTGAGACTAAAGTTGGTGCATGGGAAGAACTGAGCATTCGCTGCATGCTGATGTTTCACATTTAACAATCGAGTTTTATGACAGTTGACTTCAGAAGAAAATACTGCTAAACACTGTATGAAAACCACATAAAATTTGTGAAGAACAACATTCTATCTGCTACGTTACACTAATGGATGAACCTCATGAACACTGATGCTTTTATCATGAACTGCAAAAGCCTCACATCCCGTCACCTGGCTTGGACTCAACAGACCCAGCCATTGAAGTGTTGCTCTGCTGAGCCACATCACTGATCAAAGTCAGTGTTTATCTAAACCAGCAGCGGCTCCTTTGGGACTCTGCATCTGCAACCCAAGCTAACACGTCTAACCTAAATGGATAGCTTAACTAAAGATAGGACAGAGGGTAAGAGAGAGCCTCGCACCAACATTCAAGCTGTTCTCAGTAACATCAGAGCACATGAAAAGATTTCTGGGTCACAAGAGCTGGTTTCATAACTGTGTAACATAAATGTGCCGGTGAGCCTCATCTAGCAACCTGCTACACTTCTTTTTTTCTGGAACAGCCGGAACAGTGAAAGATCAGCTTTAGTCAGAATGGAATGGACACCATTTGTAATAGTTTTGGGGAGCTAGACCTTTGTAAAATTTGGTTTGCTGTGACCCTGATTCAATGAAACACTAATGTGATTATGCTAAAAGCCTATTGACCAGAAGAACAATGCTTCACTGAGCCAACCGGAGAAACATGGCCAGAGTTTAGAACTGGGACTGATGACTGCCTACTTGTTGCAGCGGCATGGAAGCAATCAAACAACTAAATAGGAAGGATTAAGTAGTTATAATTATCAATACATTTTAATCCAGGACAAATAGCTAAAGAGCCTTTCTTTTACCAAATAACAACTCCAGCTGTGAGCATAAGCATTAGAAAGAGGGGATATCAGCTAGCTGCAACTTCCTTATTTCCAGTTTTAAATGCCTGCCAGGAGGTTATTGATCATTTCTAATTTTTTATCTCTGCATTGTTTCAAAAACATACTATATTACACTTGGCCAGAGTAGCTCTAAAATATATTCATTTCTAATAGACAATGGACAGAAAAAGCTTCTTGGACAAGAGGTAAAACATTTTTAACTAAAAAAAAACGCATTCTAGATGACCCTTTTTAAAACTTTTCCTGCTATAGAACTATCCTGAATGAGTGGGAGTCTTCACAGATAAAGAATTTGCACTAAAATAGTGTCATGTAAAATGAATTAAAGAACTTCCCAATGCATCAGCTGAACTGTGAAACTTTTCTTAAACACACAGAAATTGTATTTCTTCAGATAACTTTCTATTTTGAATACTGCTCAAAAAAAGAAATTAATTTGAGGTATTTTGTTTCAAGTTTAAACGTGACATCTGAATTAGTGGTGGGTTGGATTGTTTGGAAAAATGACAAATATTCATCATATCCATAACCAATATAGATTTTTAAATAGAAAACCAAAACAAATCCACATTACTAATGTATCGCTTTCTTGTATTTTTTTCAGGCAAAAACTGCTTTGAATTTGTTTTTGATTTAAGACTTCATAAGTTCATCAAACATCTCATCTTCAGTCAGTTTGTATCACTAGTTTGTTTCATAATCAATTACAATTGGTTTTAAAATAAATTTGGAAATAAAAATGAATTACATTGACTCGTGTCAATGTAATTCCCAAATGAATTGGGTAATTTGCTGGTGTTATCCAGACATTTTGAGGACCAGTAAAAACCAGATTTTAGCATGACTCAGACTCAATTATGAGCTCAGATTCTCAAGCTCAAAAAGACCACATATATTTGACTTTGACCAAGTAGTAAATGAACATAGCTTGACTGGATTTGAAGATTAGCAAACTGAAAAAGTATGACACGGCAAAAAGTTTTAGTAATTATTGGCCTGTATTTCATTCTTTACTTTCCTAATCTACTCACCTGAGAGCTTTCATTATTGGACAAACATGTTACATAGTAGTATTTAATAACAGTGCTGACAAGGCACAGAAACGTGGATGAAAACATGGAACGGGCCAGAACTCCTCTCCATAATGACACCATAAGTGTGTATGCCCTTTAGCTTAACAGGAACTGTTCTAATCTTAGCAGAGAGGTCTGCTGACTGGAGCTTGCAGACGACCAGGGACCACAGAGGAGTCACATCTGGGATATTTACAGGTCCAATGGATGAGGCAGGAAAACATCTAAATTTCCCTCTATTTGCCCTTTCTGGAGCCCACAGGGGACATGGTCCAAAGAGGGGCCCTGGCACTGCAGTTATTATGTTCAACATAATAAAATTTAAAAAAAGAGAAGCTGTGAATGCAAATGCGTTACATTCTAATTCTGTCGTTAATGTTAGGTTCCCAGCCAAAACATGTTTTTTCTGCCAATCAGTTCATTTTAACTATGAAACTTCTTTCTATTCAGAATCAAGAATCTTGAAGTTTCCTGAACTCAGATTGTACGGTTCAAGTACTTTGTAAATGACTTGTGGCAGCTTAGTTTAGTGATGGTATAAATCCAATCTGTTGCCATAAAATAACAATTTTTAACAGAGTCCTTTGTTGTCTCTGCCATTACGCTCTGGAGCAGGGAAATCATTAAATCATTACATATGAATAGATGAAAGTCTTCAGTTTTCCTTAGAGATGCACTCAAATATTAGTACTTTGCCTGCAATGGCTAATAATTGCATAAAATTCTGTGTCTGCAGATATGAAAATTTCACTGATAAGCTTCTCCAAATACAGTTGGGTTCAAACTATATGATGTTTGTGAATGCACCAGCATGCATGAAATTAGGGCTGCGCAATAGTGAATCTTTTATATCACGATATTATTTTTTTATTTTTTATTTTATTTTATTTATTATCATAATCAGGCGATTATGATACATCTCACAACATAAACCAAATATCTATATGTCAAATTGAAATGCTCTGTGGCTCATTAGAGAAATGTGTAATAATCAGCAGGTCGTTTAGATTTGATTATTTATTTCCTATTATACTTTAAACATAACAGATGCACTGAAGGAAAATGATGGAACAGTTTTTCTCAGTCAACTAAGAAAAGGCATATATATCTATATAACAAATTAAACAGTAAATTAAAGCAAAAGCTTTCAAGTTTCAAAAGAGAACATAAATAAAACAGAACACTAAACTGCTTGTTCCATTTAAAAACAAACCATTACTTCGACAAATAAATTCTAATGTTTTCAAGTTTTACAGAACAAACATAAAATTGACAAACATTTTGTCAACATCCTGTGACTAAGCTAAGAACTAAAAGAAAATTCTCTAAATTTATTCTCGTAGTTTAGACTGTTGCTACTGTGAAGGTCTTACCTTTCTTGTTTTTGCTTAAAAGATTTTTATAGGCACATGAAAAGCTTTTTGTTGATGTTTTTATGTGGTTTTATCATCTGTTCTTTTCTATTCAGTTTCTTGCTGATTTCATACTGTTACTGGGTTTCATTAAAGACAAATGTATACAACTATTACTTCTAATTGTTTAACATTTATATGCTGCACCATCACTGGCATTACCCATAGGGTTTTGAATAGAAATAGATTAAATTTAGATTATTTGGAACTACATTGTCTTCTTTTGTTGCATTTCTCCCACACAGTTCTTTGTTTTCTTCTTTGCTTCCTTTTCTGTCTGTATCTTTCCATCACCATAGTTTTTGTTGTGATGGCGCATTCCAAAAATCTGAATTCTGAGTGGTTCTGACCATACGGGAAAGAAAACCCTTCTCTAAGACACATTTCTGACTGAAAGTAATGTTTAAACCATTGCAGTTAAACCTTTTTTTAAAACAAAATTCCTATAAATTTTAAATAATGAAATAATAAATATGTATTTTAGTCATTCTTAGCTCTAGTTAGAGTTTCAAAAACATCAGCTAAAGCATGTAACTGACTAAAACAGCGCAGTAAATTTAAGGATAAACTTGAGTGCAACTGTGTCTATATTCTGCTCTGTTTGAGTGATAGGTTACTGTTCATTTGGCATCTCTCTGCACACCTCATCCATGCCTGACTTACAAATTTAAATGTGCTGAATGTGAGCTTTGAAACCAATCTGGGAACGAAGACCCCTCTCTTATATAAACATGACCGTTTCTGTAGCTTAAGAGTAACAATCGATAACTCTGCAGGACAAAAGACTTGTTTATGCAGGTCAGTTAGCAATTTTATTCAGGAATAACTGTAGGCTGCTCTGGAATGTTTATTTTGTCAATCTAAATGTATTGTTTGGCTGCACATGCTGCATTTAATGATTATACAAATGCAGATCACTCATGAGTTGGCATTCCTTCACCTTTTCTTTTGGAGAAATGCCACATTTTTACTTTAACGCGTTAGGGACACACTGATAAAAATCATGCTTTTGGTGTCTTTCACATGTTTTTGTGGCATTTTTCCTCATGATGGAAGACATATTTAAAGAAAATGTAGCTTAAAGTTGCATTTCTGAGTGTTTCTTTATTCAAATGGTTGTGAATCAGGAGCAGTCAAAAAATGCTGCCCGTAAATGATAGTAGCAGTGACTTCAGCAGGCCGCAAGCTCCTTGCTCCACTCCATTTTTATGCATACACTTGCTCTTGTACATCTTTGTTTTCCTCATCCGAACTGGCATCTGAATCAAAACTGTAAGACTGGCTAGCCTAGCTCTAATACTAACCAATATTGGTGCACAGGAATGCTATGATGATGTTTTAATGTGTTACCCTCTGGTTAAACCTTACTGGATCTGAAATATATGCTCAAGTAAAGCAAACATAATTAGTGTCAGAGCATCCAAAATTTACCACAAGATGCTAGAATTCAAAATAGTACTTTCTAAATGGTATCTGTGTTTATTTATCTCCTGTTGCTGTAAGAATAGTAAGAAATCCCTCCTTTCATGTGAATCTAAGATCTTGAAAATCATCATGGAAATCTGAGCATTTCTGACACAGAAGTTCAGCTTTTTCTTTGCTATAAATGACTTCAAACCTAAGTCTCCACACCTTTTTGTTCTGCATTTTGGCACAGTTCTCCCCTGTAAACTTCAAATGGAACAGACAACTACTATAATTAAATCCCTGCCAATTTCAAATGAATGTAGATCAGTAGCCAGACGTTTTAACTTTTTAAATCCAGATTAAAGTTAAAAAAAATGTCAACTTTTCTGATAAGAACAGACATGTTTTGAAAAATAAATGCTAAATTCTTCTTTACTCTTCACGTTGGTTCCAAACTGAGCCAGTGTTTCACATTTTCCCCTGATTATAGGACAACAACGATGCTGAATAGCCGACTGATCCAACTCATTGCAGCCTTGACAGACAAAGCTGCTTGATTCACTCGCATTTCAAAACAGACGAGGATTACACAAAAAAAACCTCCTTCCCTGCCTGTTTGCTGTGGTTCTTTACCTCTAATTAAGAGCTAAGTTAGGTGGTCTGCCACCTATTATGCAAAACTACATTTGCGAAGTTTTGCAATATGAATTAAACTGACAACTTTACATTACTTTATACATTAACTTAATCAAAATTAGATTCTAAACATTGATTTTGTCCATGTTTATCTATCACAGCTGCTTATTGAAAGCCTGTAATTATAAAGCACATGTCAAAATACCATCAGAATAAACAGATCAGAAAAAACAGAGGGATTTATGAGTTCTAAAAGGGTCTAGAAGCTCTTTGAAAAGATGAATCAAACTTCCACCCCAAGGATAATCTTCTAACAGGAGCAATTAAAAGAAAAAAGAGCTTTTCCCCAACAATCCTGGAGCTTTGAGGTGTTCTTCCTTGAGTGTCTTTTAAGGACAAACTTAAGTTTATGTTTGGTTGACATTTGTTTGTGTCCCAAAACAAGTCTAGTAGTTGCAATCACAAGCTATTGGTTAAAACAAAAACATTATTTTAAGTGAAAAACTCTCATGTTTTCCTTGAGTTTAGGGAAGCCATTAGGTAGTTAGACAATGTGAGAAATTCATTCATGTTCACGTTGCTTTGACAAAAGGACAGACTGCCTCGGAATGCCTTAGACGCATCAGCACAAACGCTATTTATACGTTTTGAATACATATCAAAGTACTGTTTGAGATTCCAACAAAAAGGGCGGAACACCACCAAACTCTTCCTTGATGTGGAGCCAAAACAAGCTGGCCGACCCCCATGAACCCCCAGTTAGCAGGAAGTTTGTTGCAGGCAAAAAGAGGAGGCTGTATTGTTTGTCTCTTTCCACTTCCAGGAACAGGCAGCATATATCAATATGTGCTTTAATGTGGTAAGTTAAACATCAGAATAAAAACAAATTATTTTCATGAATGACTTCACTGCAGGACGATGTCCGCAAGAAGCTGGAACATTTTGGCGAGTCTGAGAAATCTTCCACTTAGCCTTGAACTATTTACAGTGAGTGATGTAAAGCTGAACCATGCTAACATATAATTTAGACTCATTTTATGAAAGTCATAGAGCTGTCAAAGTCAACATGTCCAAAAGTGATAAATGTGATTAATTGCTTTAGTTAATTGACAGCACTAAAAGATCAACATGAATTTTATTTGAAAGTTATTTCCATTAATAGCGGACAAGATTGTTTTGTCAGGGAAACACCAAAGAACAATTAGCAAATTTCTGGTAGTACTGGCCAAAACCAATATGAACCCAAATTAAGAACAATCTAGATAGCGTGCGCTTAGGCTTTTTTTTTTTTAAACCACACACATTACGGTTTTTCTGTCTATACATTTGTGTAAACTAGGGGTTTCACTGCAAATAACGCACATGTGATGGTAGCAAAGAAGGATCAAGCCATCTTTACAGTTTAACGTGTGGAAAACACTGAATTTTGCAAAGATGTGACCATACAGTGTGGTCAATTCTGTTCTAATAATCTTTTGTTTTTATTTTTTTTATGTGGAGAAAAAAAACAGTGGATTTAACTTTATGAAACTAAAATGCGAATGGATTTGCCATTCATTCTTGTTTACGTGTACATATTTAATTCACACTTGAGTAACTTGCAACAAATACAAGGAATCTAAAAAAAACAATTCTCCTTCAGTACACAGGTACTTATCTCTGAGTCACAATGGTTGAACTTTTGGCTAAAGATGTCCTGGATCGATTTCAAGTCCATGAATCAGATTGAAACGCTCAAAAGGAACCAATATTGGCCATCAATCAAATCGGCAACCACAAATTATATTGATAGAGCCTATGTTAAAACAAACCAGTACATCCCTACTAACGATGTCTTAGTCAGTGAATCGGATTGTTCAAAATGAACCAATATCAGATCCCCAACACAAATTATGATATCAATCATACAGTTGTTAAAATAAATCAGTACACCCCTAATTTTAGGTCGGTGTATCGAATTGAATTGGATCCTTCAAAATGGACCAATATTGACTATGAATCGGATCCGAAACCACAAATTATGATTGGAATCGAATCGTCACACACCTAGTGTAAACACTCATGGTAACCATGAATTGTGGTTTACATCGTCTTTACATGTCAATACAGTTTCAATTCCTTGTGATGGCCTAGTCTCATTGCAGTTTTGTAGGTTTCAGGGGTTTGGTTGAGCACCTCTGCACCAGCATCATCTGCCATGCAGAGCAAAACTGCAGAAGAGGTAACAGGGGGATGCCAGCCAGCCTGACTGGAAGTGCATCGTGTTAGTAGTGAGCTAAACATAACATAAGGAGGGGGATGGGGATGAGACTAGTGAGATTACCTCATCTCGCTCAAATTGTTAATATAACCATGATGGCTGAGCTCCACATACAAGAAATGGCTACATTTTTTAAGGAGACAGGCATCTGCAGTCATCTGATGATCGCTTCGATGATCTACGGGTATCTGCACCAATAGTTGCGTTTTAAACTTGTACATTGCAGGAATGTGCCGGCTTTATAATTTATGAACCATCTATCAGCACCTCCCAAACGGATCGCATTCATAATTGATTCAATTGCTTCCACCGTTTCCGAGCCGTGCAGGGCTGGGATAACTCGAATTCGCTCCAAACACGCTTTATTTTATTCATTTTACCAAATACAGATGTTGGCAGATATGGATGCGGAAAAAAACTCAACGAATTCCATTTCAGCTATTGAGACTTACGTGTTGCTGCTGGCAGAGTGTTTTTCTCCATTCTGGCGGCAGTTCCCTCTTTTCTGTCCTTTTGTTCACTCAAACGTGGGAGTTTTGGCTCTTCCTCTCCGGCAGTGCTCTCATTCCTTGCTCAGACCGTGGGGGGAAAACTTGGTCGCTTCGGTCCAGTTGGGTTTATTTCTCCTCCGAAAGGCTCAGAAAGCACATACAACAGAAGCAGTTGATAAATGGAGGCCTCTGCTGCGCTCGAATAAAGTTAAATAAAAGGAGGTCCAAAAATAAGTAGTCAAAAAAAAGGGGGCTAAATGTGGAGGCGGAGGAGGGAGGAACGAAGTTTCTCACTCCACGACACACCACAGCTGATGAAGCGGCTCGTGCGGATGACTCTACTGGGCTTCTGGTTGGACTGTACCATTACTGGCACGGGGTTGTTGTAGTTTCTTAATGCCAACGTTTGTTACATGTGAATACTAACTATTATCACAAACACAAATATTCTATATATTTACACTTAATTTAGTGATACGGTAGTATTAATGTGGTACTAAAACATAAAGAACGAAGAATTTAAATGTGAAAAAGCGTTGTCACCCCTTGTTCCAGTTGTTTATTGATCCACAACAACTTTCAACTTTTCCCAGTGCTGTGTTGCTTCAAAAAAAAAAAAAACTTTATTGTGGAACACGGATTTATTTTTAAAAAATCGTTTTTCGATTTATTTTATAGTTAATGAGGAATGTGGAAAGTCAAATGTTAATCCCTTCCTTTATTTTCCGATTGTATTCTTGTTTTAAACAGTTTCGCTGATCAGTAAGATCTGTGTCAAAGTGCAACAGTGAAATGAGATCACAACAAAGCTAACGCAATAAGAAAAAAGTTTAAATCTCCAAAGTCTGAGTCAAGACTTTTGTATTTTTTTAAAGTTTAGAGGGATTTATAGTATTTAGTTTTCAAATTTTCTGTCCACTGCAGATGAATATTTTAAATCCAAGTTGTTGTGTAATAAAAGTAAATGGTAGAGCAATAAGACAAATGCTGGTCTGGATTGCAGAATCTGAATAGTTTTGTCAAACTTAGGCTTAGATGAATTAAAATTTTCCAGATCTACAAGTTTTCTAGTCAATGAAAATTCTGTTTTTGAGAAGATTTAGTTTGCTTTTGCAACTTTGTTTTTCATTGGATTTTTTTTAGGCTTGATGATAAACCATGTTTGATCAAAAACATAATTCAGCTCCACATTTGAGTCATTTCCCATGGACTCACAATATATATATATATATATATATATATATATATATATATATATTACTCATTAGTTCATGATTTTAAGAGCTCCAGCATGTCTTCTCAGTTACCACCTGTAGATATCCCAGAGCATCTGCTGGGGTGGGGGCTGGGCCAGAGGCTGCTTGGCACGCTTGAGAGGGGACACCCTGTCTAAAGGGCCCAAGTGGGGTTCTTTTGTGCAGCTGCTGAGTGGCGTTCACCCAAACCCCCACAAGCCACCTGTCATTGCAACTGGACAGTGGGGGTGTTGGATGCAGTGGGGGTTGAGTTTTCTGAAAACCTTATAATACGTATTTTTATTTTTATTTAACTTTCACGAGAAAGATCTTTGACATGTCTTCCTCAGTCTGCTAAAATGTGCAACCAATTTTCTTCTGTTGGCTTTGATGGGTTCATTTCATTACTCAATCAAAAGGTTTTGATAAAGATCTCACTTCCCCTAATATGAAAAATAATGTAATCACACACTAAAAGTGGAATTCAATTTATTGACAGCAAATTCTTTTCCCATCATTAAAGTCATGCAAGCATTAAAAATGAGCAGGCATGGGGTATCTTTTTAAAAAATGAGAGACTTGTTAATGTATCTTAATGTGCACATTTTTAATCATTTACATCTTTTCCAACATTATTTTGTCAAAGTCATCCACGTTTCATTGTAACCTGCTTGAGCAAAAGAAAAAAAATCTGGTTATTTAAAAAAAAGTAATAAAATAAAATACAGTAAAACAATATTTAAAAAAAATATTTCTAAATGTCAAAAACCCCAAATGAATGCTAACCTACTTCTTTTTAGACGTGGTTTAATTCAACTACTTAAAGTAACAACAGTTCTCCCTGCTACCTATTGTAGTAAAGCAAAAAAAATATTACAATACCTTGAAAATTATTTGTTTTTAAGAGCTCAAAGAATCCAACTTTGCAAACACAACAGTTGACCTGATGGTTTGGCCAGGAGCTGCACAAAAAATCAAACAAGAGTAGATAAAAGCATGACTCAGAGGTATAAGGTACACTTCTATATATAACCTATTCCTGTGTTGTGCCAATGACCCATCCAAAGTAAACTGAGGGCAAAAACTCCCAGACGTAACACGGTTGACTAGAGCTAACAGCTTTTTAGATGTGCGTATTATTATCTTGAAAAGGTTGTGCAGATGGAAACTGAAGCGATTACTCTTTTCCATTTCGTTAGCAATTGAGCTAAAGCCAAATTTTCTATAGTTTAAACTCATAGAGTAGCACTCAAGCAGCCTCAGGAAGTGAAGAACACCCTTGTCCTTTTTATTCCCCTTCATTTTGAAGCTGCAGCTGCATTCCTCTCTTAACACAAAGAGAAGCCCCATACTCCTCAAATACAATCACACACACAAACCTCATTAAACTGCCTTTGATCACAAGGAGCAACCTATTAACTCACAGTCTTATTTAGACAAAACACCAGGAGAAAGACTGCAGTCAAGCATAGAGGCACCATGATTGCATCAGTATTGTTACATCCTGAAAGTAAAAAGGGTAACAAGATGATGCAGGAAAAGGGAAGATTTTTTTTAAGGAGTCAGGGGGCAATTAGAGATTATTTTGGACAAATGAAATCTCTGATGAAATCAGCTGTATCTCCTTTATTCTTTTGGGGTCCAGTACAACGCTGGTTAACGGCATCCCACTTTGATGGCTTGTGTCTGGACGGAGATGTGTCTTTAAACTTGGGCCAAAGTGCACTTAAACAAAAGCAGCGAGTAGTTAGAGTAAACCAAATCACAAAGTGCAAGTTTCTCTTGAAGACACTAATCTGAATCAAGATGCAACTTAGTTTCTGACAAATAATTTGCAATATATGCACAAAGGACAGTATTGTTTGAACAATTCATTCATTAAAAATCACAATAAAAACACAAAAGATTTCCTCTCTGACACATTGATTTCTCCACAGCCATTCTCCATCAGGAAATATTTCACCATGTTTTCAGGCTTTCAGTCAAAAAGCAATATTAACTTAAAAACAAATATGTTAAAAAGTATTTTAACATATTTTTGCAAATGTGGTAAAATGTGCAGATGTCCAAAAGCATCAGCTGTTAACCGTCATCGAATTTGCACAGTTCACACTCAAATACAGAGAACTGTTGTCAGGTCTGAGCAAAGTTTGGATCAGTTTGGCCTGAAAGTTTCAATAATTCAGTCTAAAAAGATGCAGAACAGTTTGTGTGAGTCTGCAGTTTAAAATTAAGTCAGACAGTCCTTTAGTTTTATCCACAGAGGATCAAAATATTTGTACAAATGACATTGATTGCAACATATGTTGGTACATAAATTCTCTTTTCAAAAGGTTCCACGAATCAAAACTGATTAAAACAATACACTTTAAATACATCTGAGAAGCGATTGATTCTCAATTTTGATATGTTCTCATAAGTCATACTCAATTATTTCCCATGTTCAGTGGAGTACATCCACTCCATCCTCTGCCCCCTTTGCCAGCCGGTCTAGAGGTCACCTTCTATGAATGGATAGGGTAACCCTTATCCTTGTAATAAAATAACAAAAGCAGGAATGTTCAGAATTTCCCCAGAGAGCACTGACCCAGCCTATGGCATAGACTACTGACCATACAATATATGGTAGAAGCAATATAGTAGAAGCAAGCAAGCAAGACTGCTATCCAGACGATGGATTCTCTGTTGCAACACTTGTCTGTACTTGTTTTTTTTTTTAACAAGATTGTATGGATCTTTACCTTGTGGCTTGTAGATAGGAATATTTTTTTGATGAAAATCTGTTGTTTTTTTCTTTGTTGAGTAGAAATGTTTTCCAATCATGGTGATTTAGCTGGCTGCTTCTCACCACCCCAACATAACATTATCGGTGCAACAAAAATGGCGAGCAATATTGGAGCTATTCAGCTGTACAGTTTTGAGCCAGATACCAGCTCAGACGAGGAAAACAAAGATGTTAATGGTACTATTTGTCTGAAAAATAGATGGGAATGGATTGGAGCAGGGAGCTTGTGGCCTGACAATTGGAGCTTCTACGTCACTGCTACAAGCTCTTTCCAACAGCATTTTTTCATCTGTTGTTGATTCACAACAATTTGAATAAAGAAATACTCAGAAATGCAACTTTAAGCTTAATTTCCTCCATCATCAGAAAAATACCACAAGAGCACGTTAAATGCACCAAAAACAAAATTTTTTTTATCAGAGTGGGTCTTTAAAAATTGGTTTTTGAAGTCTTAGTTCAAAGACATGTTTCATGTTTTAAATGTTTAGATCTGCTCATTAGCACAGATTTAACTAAGAAGCTTGATGTGAAATATTCCAAGACTCATAAGTTTTACTTTAGCCTAGAAACTTTTGCTTATCTCTCAACGTTGTCCATAAAACCTGGTTAATTTTAAGTCATTATTACTAAAAATATCTATTCACAGCAAATGTTTTTAATCAATGTCAACTCAAAGTCAGCTCAGGATGGGGATATCCTTTGTTGATAATGCTTGAGGTTAATGCTGCTCTCACTGAAGTATTATTACGGGGATTCACAATTGCAGACGTACAATAAAGTATCACTGTAAATCACTGCAACACTCAGTGCTAAAGCAGGACTGTAACAAAGCCAACAGGTTTTAGGAGGTAAAGGGAAAATGTGTCATTCTTGCTTTTCATTTGACCTTTGTCTAAACCCCCAAAAAGAGAATTGTTCCTGTTTTTAGATATCTTACAATCACTTTATATTAAAATAAATCATAAATTTTAAACTGCTCTGATGTTCCATGCAGTTGCGAAAGCTCAACATTGTAGATCTGAGACCTCTCCAGCAACAGGTTGCATAACCACAGGCTGACTTTGCTGCCCTCAACAAGATTCCACTGTAGTCTCTGTCAAACAGCACAGAGCCTCGCACATCATGACGTAACTGTCTGAAATGTGCTATGAGTCAGAAACGGGGCCAAAAACACGTGGAGCCGGATCCTCTATGCTTTCTCTCCCACCCCCCGGGCCTCTCGCCATTCTTCTTTTTCTCATCTCTTTTTCCCTCACACCCAGCCTCCCCACCTCCCTTCTGCTCCACTGCACTCTCTTTTTATGAGTGCACGAATCCCTTCATGTCAGAACCGCTGGTCTACTACCAATCGCACAACTGCTTTAATAAAAGAGCTTTCTCCCTCCTCAAGCACTTATTGCCATGACAACCCAAGATGACAAGAGAAGGAAAATAACAGGCAGGAAAGAGACGGAATGAGCGGTTGAGACTCCCTTCATCCTGACCTCTAGTTGCACATGGAAAACTATGAACACATAAGACTGAGACTTGGTGTTCAGTCAAGAGAAAGCTACCAGGAAAAGGAGTTTTTATTCAAAAATTGCAGCCTGATGTGAGGGGGAATGAAATATTTAAAAATAAATTAAAGTATAATTAATATAAATGCTGAAACAGTGATGGTTAGGATATTTTATGTCACACATATTCTTCAAAAGGAAAAATGAAGCGGCTAGATGGCTCAGTTGATTGCGTGCAGGACTGGTGCATGGGAACGCATGGGTCTCCCTATGCCAGTTCGGAGCCTAAAAAAAAAAACAGGGTTGTATTCAGAAGAGAATCCGGCGTGAAAATCTCTGCCAAATCTAATGTGAGGCTAAGTGGAAACTGATTGACTGTGACGACCCCTGACGGGATGGGCCAAAATGTAAAAGAAAGACTTCAAAAAGGAAAAATATGACAAGAAAAAATAATCAAAACATATCTGAAAGGGAATGAGAAGATGCAAAAGCCTTAAATAGTATGAGACAATATATGTTCTATTGATGGACAAGTCCAGTTATTGCATATAGTCTCCTGAACTCCTGAACAACTTAACAGCTGTTAAAAAATGTTGTGCTGTTCTCCCTAAACCATTATTCATCAGTTTCACCCTGATACATTTAGGCATTTTCTTAAACTGCATCTGAACCAATGGAAGGTTGGCAAACCAAAACATCGTCATCCACTATTTTTAGATGACCTAACTTGTTGCCAGCTAATACATGTGTATCACTTAAAATCTTATCCTATGTGGCTCAGAGCCATTTGCTCAGGAGAACATTGCATTTTTTTGCACCCAATAAAATATTTAAAGAAAGTGTATTCATTTAAAAAAAGGAATACATTGTCTACTTTAATTCAGATTTTTAAATGTAGACATTATTCTTGTCCATCCAGGAGAATCCATAAAAGTAGAGCATCAAAAACATATTTATAGAAGACATCTTTTATAATAAAAAATAAACCCAGTTCAAATGACTCCTGTCTTGACTTCAAAAGAATAAAAAAGTAAATTTTTTTTGGGGGAACTTTAAAAGTTAAATTTTTTTGTCGTCACTGGAAAGGTCCAAAGGTCCCTGGATCATCCCAGTACTCATTGATTCTGCGTCACATGAGTGAGTGGCTTTCAGGGTGAGCCGAACACAACAGAGATTAACGACAGATGAAAGGTCTTGAGGTCACTCCCCTGAAGAGCTTTGCAACACACTCTCACACAAACACGCAGATGCTTTTACACACACAATCCAACACACAATTAATCCGTGTTTGTAGTCCTTAGACCTCAGCAAGGCTTAATTGCAGACAAAAGTGGTGAAAAATGTCTTTCTCGATAAGGTTGACACACAAAGAGCAGCTGTCCTCCTCTCGTGTGGCAGGAATGTGTTTAAAGTGCTATAAACTGCAGAATTTCCATACTGTTCCTTCTGAAGCAGAGTGGAGTGACAGAGATAAAACAACTGCATTCCAGTCATTTGCATGTAAGAAAGTTCCCTCCTCCTCCTGTCAGTCATAACGATGACATTCATATAAAATTGAAGGCCAATAGAAGAATCCAGGTGAGTCTGCTGCACCAACTTTTGCTGCATTTAGCAAAAATTCGTAAATTGCATTTGTGAATAAAGTATCGTAAACTTCAATTCACTGTCCAAACTTCTTAATCATTAATATGCCCATCAAAAGTTCATGACAAGAATGTTCTTGTCATGTAAGAAAATGTTTCTGTATGAGGAATAACCTAAAATAAGCGCATTAATGGCCAGTGCATGCTGCTAGTGCAACTTTTCACGCAGGAGCATCTGCAGGCATCCTGTAGACTTCACATCAGGATGAACAGCAAGGTCTGCTGCAAAAGATAAGCCATAAGGCAGCACTTGCATTCATGATTTGCATTTTATTGCAGTTGAAGCAGACAGGGACCTTCTGCAGACTTGCTGATGACATTAAATTGCCAATGTAACCTGTGCTGTGGGAGGATGCAAAAAAATAATAAATAAAAAGAGGGCATGTTTTGTAATCCTTGAGGTTTTGGGTCTTTGGGTGCTGGCCTTAATCCCACCAAGAGACCACCAAAATCCCATGACAGCAGTCCTCGCGTTCAGTGCTAACTCCACCTCCAGACTGAGCAGACATGAGGGGCATTTGGATCGGAAGGATGAGCATTAAGGCAGTAGATTAAAAAAAAGAAAGGGATGATAAGCAAAACTTTACAGAGGGAATAAAAAAGAATATTTTTGGATCATATGTGATTACCCACCTCTTAGTATCAAATTACCTGGAAAACATCTCAAACCCTCAAAAAGTAAACATTCTTTCAATGAAACTTCCTTTTAATTTAGGATCCCAAACACTAATATGAAGTATTTTCAGCAGCTTTATAAATAATTTGGGAAAGATCTGTGGAAAAATGTTAGAAAAGCAGAGGACAGAAGTGAAGGGATACCATGAACCTTTGTCTGATAACATCTGAGTATTCCATCTTTTCTTGACACGAGTGAAGGTAACAAAAGCAACGATTTTGGGCTTGATTTACTGAGCCACATTCACACTTGCCCAGTTTCCTTGATTAAGAGAGGAAAATTATGAGGTAAGGGGGAGATGTTTTCTTTAACCTTGTGATGCTGAAAAAGATAAAGCATGTCATAAATCTCTACATTTTTTACACAATTAGCCTACATGTTTTGTTACCAGATCTGTGGTCTGCACCCCTTCCATTGGCCATCTTATTATTCCTGCAATATTAGTATCCTGTTGGTTTTTTTATGTTGTTTTGTGGAAAAGAAAATAAATTATCAATCATCTGGGAAGTGTAGCCTGTTTTTACTCTGTTAACATTCTGTTTTATCTTTATATTTAAGTGTTTGTTCACTCGAATCCCACTACGAGTCATCATAAAAAAATTTAGCAGTAACTAGCAAGACTTTTATTTACACCCTTTCCAATAGATCAATAGATTCTTTGCCACCTGTGTGATAAATTAGTCATGCAAAGCTAACTTTGCACTACTTCATATGTGAGTTGTAAAATGATGATAAAAGTCTGGCAGCGACACAAATGAGCAACAAAAACATTTCTGTTAATGACGAGGCACAGATATGTTGATTTTTGAATGAACATTACCTCTTCTGTCAAAGTAAGCATTTCAATAAAGTTTAGTCCACAGTATTGCACATTCTTCTGGTCAAAGCCACAACTAATAAGAGCAAAATGCAGAAATGACACACTATAAAAAAATCAAGATCTCTCAGCTCCTAAACATTAAGGTCTCAGTTTAATTAGTTTTCATGGATTAAAAACAAACAAAAAAAGAGGCATCATTACATCTAAAAAAAGAAAAAAGTCAATCATTTGTTGCTGTCCTCTTACAGACACAGGGAGTACGCCAAGACAAAGTCATGCTGCTGTTTCTAACAAGATATCAACATAAAAAAAAAAAAAAGAGTGCTTTTAGAGCTTTTCTTTTGTCTGTCAGCTTCTCAGATAAGACTGTTACAAGTACCTTCATACAGAAACATACAATACTTGAAATATTTCCTCTTTATTGTGCAAGTAAATCTATACAGGATTATCCCTCTTTTTCCCTTGAAAGAAATAGAAATTTGTTTAAGCAATTTCTTAATAACTTAGATCCTTAGTTTTCTGTAGCAGAACACAGTTAACAGCATCACTAAAATATATCTAAAAATCATTTGGATGTTGGTCAGCAATGAAAACATATTAACCAAATGCTTTATTACAAAAAAAAACATGAAAGCTGAACGCTTTCTTATTATACCAAACACTGCCAAAAAATTAAACAAAAAAAACAAATATAAAACTAACAATGGAAGCTAAAAAAAATCATGTTACTAAATTCTTTAAAAATAATGTCAAAATAAAACAAACTGCAACTTGTGTGCAGTTCACTGACAGATAAAGTAAGATGGCAAAATTTGCTACATTAAGTGATACTTAAGTTTGTGCGGAGACATAGTGAGCCCAACTGTCACAGTCCTGAGAAATTAATTTAAGAAAAATCCAATGTTATTTTAAATACACAAAAAAATGATGTATTAAAAAAAATCACAGTTAATCAAAGCAACCAAAGCCTATTTTGCTTTTCAGCAACTCTTGGAAATGTTAAGTGGCCTCCATGTGCTTCTCCAGACCACTGTTCAAATCTCCAGGAGCGATCACAGATGAGTGTCCTCGCACATTTCGTTGTGCGTGCTGAGATGAGTTTTCCTGTGAGCTGTGATAGCAGCCCAGAGCTGGCACAGCATGCCGCCTCTGGAATGAATGGTTGAAACGTAGGAAGATTTAGATGCCTTCTTTGGGTGCAAAATAATTTTCTAAAGCAACTTAAAGGGCCTATATCATGCTACTCTTGAGCCTTTTAGAGTAAACCATATCCATATGAATGATCATAAATTACCTTTGTCAGACTAAAGAACATTTTTTAAATAAAATTAATTATTTTCTCATTTTGCTAGTTGGAAATAAGACACTTCGATCAATGAGGCACAGACTTTCGCTCCTTGTGGGTTTCATGACGCCATTGTAGAGCCAGCCTCTGCAAAATGGCTTTTTGGGTTGTTTTTCATGATGAATTAACATTGTAATATACTTAAAAGATAAAAATGTTGATTTTGCATGATATAGGCCCTTTAAACCAATAATGGGGCAACTTTGGCACTCCTAGCAGCTCACCTTAAGCCGCAGTACATCAGGTCCTCCCTGCAGGCCATGAACAGAAGAGAGTCCAAAGTGAACTCATGAGCCAGCAGCTACAAAAAGAAAAAGGTGAGTTTCTCCAAACTGCTTGAGTAACATCACAGGTAATCAGTCAAACTAACCTTATCAACAGTGTCTTGATCCACCTGGATGGATTTTAGCCAGCGGACCAAAGCCTTTGACTCTGGTTTGGAGTGCTTGCGTGAGGCCAGCTCCTTTTCTAGAACGTAGAAATATTGCAACCATGAGGATCCCACTCACATTCATGAAGTGTTATGAAAGTCCCCCTTCAACTATATATTTTTTTTCATTGTAAATCGTTCCCAGTGGTCTTTTAATTATAATTAAGAAGTTTTTAGCCACAATCCTGTGTTGTTTTTTAAGACATATTTTCTACAGAGCAACAGGAGCTCATTAGAAATGTATCTCTGACTTGTGGGTGGGACTATTGGTTAATTTCCCCATCAACTCTTTGTTTACATTCTCTCCCGCTAGTGTATAGCACCTCAAAAGACCAAGCTAACATTATCGAAGCAAAAATAAAAATGGTGAGCAATGTCGGAACTTTCCAACCATACGGTTTTGAGCCAGATGGCAGCTCAGATGAGGAAAACGAAGACATTAATGATTTTATTTTTCTGGAAGGTAGAGAAGAGAGACTTTGGCCCGTCGATGGCAGTAGCTGCGTCACAAACCTAAGATTTTTCTGCAGGTTTTCATTTACTCCTAATCCATCACCATTTGTGAACAGAAATACTCAGAAACGCAGTTTTATTCTTAAATTATGTTACATATATCCTAGAACATGTAAAACACACAATTTTCATTGCAGTAGGTCTGGAAGTTACTCATAACTGAAACCTTAGTAGTGTTTGCACAGTTTCCACAGCCTTAATCATTACAACCAACAAGTTTGAGCACATTCGCAACAAAAACCAGTCATACAAAAACAACCCTGAAGCTGAGGCGCAGTGGAGACTGACTGTTGCAAGAGTGAAAACCAGCGCACTGCCCAAATGCATCACGACTGCAGAGAGGGATTGGCCTGCTGTTAACTGTTCATGCTGCAGCTTGTTTTGCTGAGTGAGAATGTTGAATGGCCTCTTACTACACTCTCTCTTTTACGAGCTCGCTTTTCATTCTTTTTTTGTGCTTTTGCTGTGTTTAGTAAATGTTTATTTAATGGTTATTGTATATATTGTATAAATGCTGTACATAGCAGGATAAACAAAAAAAATACATCCCTCTGAAAATTGTCAGGTAAATAGACTAAAAATGAGTGGCATAAAAAGTATTTTTTATTATATTTTATTACATTATTACATTTATTTATATTTTTTTAGTTACAGTCTCAAATCGATGTTTTCTACACAGCAAAAACGATAATATGACATCCATCAAAATCTCTGGATGATGAAGCTTTTGATCATCTGCACTTTAGATTAAGTTAAATAAATATATAAACTGTACCTTCAATGACAGCCTCCTGTCTCAGAGAGTCTATATGTTGCTGTTTCCTTCTCACTGAGTTTTTTAGCAGCGCCTGGTACTCTTGCTCCTTCTCAGCCAGCTGACTCAGCAACCTGAAACACAGCAGATTAACCTGAAGCAGAAATCAAAATGACTTCAAAGCTCTTTTGACTCCCTGTAGATATTCATAGCAAAATGTTTCTCAAATTGTCACAGAAATAAAAGAATTATGATGAAGGGCAAAGAGACTACCTCCTGGTCTCGTTTCTGAGATCTCTCAGTTTTTCGGTGAGAGGACAGTTGCCGTCAAGGATGACATGGGTTGGGGAGCTGAGGTTGACGGTGAGCAGGTTGTCTTTTATGGTTGCTGCCCGTTGAGTGTCTGCTGGCTCCACCAGCTGGTCAGGAATGAGAACTACAGGCGTGTCTGGATCAGCCGGCAAGTCCTCCAGGGGGCTGTCCTCGATCTCAAATGAGGACTGCAGTTGAATCTTCAGTTCTGAACAGTTAGCGGTAGAAAAAAAAAATAAAGGGACAGAGTTGTTTCGAAACTAAATAAATGCATATTTCTTTCACAGGAAATTCACATTAATCCTTAGCATTTTAGTGGCCAGCTGAATAACATTTTTTTCTTTTTCTGCTGCTTCTATGATTAACTGTTTATTTGTTGTTTGTTTTTTTTATATAATATTTTTATGTTCAAAACAACATATTAAAACTGCTGTCAAATTTTTGTTTTAACTTTCATGATGACTCCAACAGAATAAGAATGGGAAACTAATACATCTGAAGAATGTCAGGGATAATGTGAGCTTTATAGTCAATCAGCATTATAGTCCCCCCCACCCAAAAAAAAAAAAGTGGTAACTTCTTTGTGAAATAAGTGATTGAAGACCCACTCCAATGAAAATTCTGTTTTTGGTGTTTTAACATATTATTGTGCCGGTTTTTTTTGTGGGAGAGCATGTAAACAGATGAACAATGGGAAATTGAAGAGGGCTTGCTCTGCACCAACAGTCCTGCCCACAACTAAGAGGAGAATTTGCAATGAACTACTGTCGCTCTGCAGGAACTACATCATAGAAAACAACACAGGCTTTTTTTGTCTAAAAACAGCATAATCATAGTGACAAGACTGCTGGGAACACATTGAAAATAGATCAAAGTGCATGTTTTTATTGGTTTACCTGGCAGCAGGACAGTTATAGCATCTTGCACTGCCTGTCTCAGAAGGTTGTCCAGAGCAAACATCCAGTGAGGTTTCACCCGTTGCTGCTTCAGCACCTTCTTCACCTATCAGAGCAGATCATAAGTGTAAATGGAAAGAGGTCACTCCTGTATTCAAAAACCCACAGAAGTGCAGCAACAGAGTATACTTTTCACTTTGGAATTGACTTACTGCATCCTGGAAGTTAAAAAGCACCACCTGCAGGTTGTTCACAGGTATTGCTGACGATAAAAGAGATGCACGAAGCTCCAGGAGGCCTCTGGTCAGCTGCTGTCGGTCAGGAGAGCGGATGTTGTCTCCCAAGCAGGTGACAAGTTTGATAATGTGATCAGCAGTAATGGATTTGTCATCACACTTCAAATAAAGAAGAAAAAGAAGAAAATTAACACTTTTCATGGCAACATTTCTATAATCTTTAAAGGTGCATCTACACCAAACTAAAGCACTACCTATTGAGTCATACATAATGCCGACTACTTGAAAAAATAAAGTTCTGCTTTCAGATATGTTGCTGGGCCTTTTTTTTAACCCACCTGAGGCAGAGACTGTTGTATGTTAGAGACAACGTGACTTATGTATTCTGTAAGAATTCTGTGCAGCGTCGCTCTCCTTTCACTGTCTTTCCTCAGCATAAAGAGACCCATATTCTCCTCTGATGAGGTTGGACTGCTCATGTCTACTGAAGAGCTGTTAGGTTTTCTGCAAAAGAGAGAAATCAGTTAATGCAATAACAATCTGCAACTCTTGCATTTATTACAGTAACCTTATATATTCTCTCATCACAGCTATACAGAAGAAAGTCAAATACAACATTTCTGCTGAGCAACATCCCACTCACAACAGGAAGCTGCTGGTGCTGGGTGGACTCTCTGAGATTTCCTCTGCTTGGAAGACAGATTTGTGCCTTTTCAGGTCGAGAGAAGAAGACATGTCAACCGAGCCACTGTAGGAATCTGTGTCCTCAACCAGGATAGAGATGGGCACAGACAAGCTGCGCTGATAGTCTGAAAAAGTGTTCAGAGACGTGCAGATGTTCTTAGCACAACAGCAAAGTAACAGTGAATTAGGATTAGTCATTCTGTGGGAATGCTGTAGAAATGATGGGAGAGAATTATTGAAAATTAGAAGTCAATGAAGAGAACTGATGCCTCACCAGAATTGATGGAATCATTACTATCTGATTTCTGAAGAACTCTCAGCTTCTTTTTGCCTGGAGACTTGAGGAAAGTGTCCATCAACAGCTCTGCTGATGTGGCTCTGTTGTCCGGGTTTGGCTCGAAACAGCTCATGATGAAGCCCTTGGCCTCGTCGGACATGCACTCCGGAACTTTGGGGTGGATCTTAAACATGCCCACCTAGAGAAGAAGGTTAAAAAGGTTGAAGACAGTTTTGCAGGAATGATTTAGAGGTTTACATGCTGAGGGTGCTGCCGGCCGTTTGTGGACATCATGGAACTTTTGATTTATAATTTTAACAAATAAATTCAGAACTTTTAACACAGAAGAAAAAAATCTTGAATCAGTTGCTTGATATGGTGCTTTTTTTTGCACTAAGTACTTTTAAAAAACTGTAAACTAAATTAAAACTTGAAAGTATTTAAATGCGATTATGCAGAACAAGAACCAAAAGCAGTAAGATTAAAAGAAAATGTAGATAAAGTAATATCAAAATTGTACCAAAGAAATCCTTCATAGAGTAAAACAAATTATCAACTTTTGTTACAGTAAAAATTTATTAAATATGTGAAAGACATACAATGGTTTCCAAAACTTTTTAATAAAAAGTCTGCAATGTTAAGAATCTCTGAATTTTATATGCTTTTAAAATTTTGAATTATACGGATTTAATATTAGCTTATTTCTACTTTTGTCATTTTGCTATTACAGCTAACATAATTATGGACAAATATGACGCTGATGTTTTCAATTTTAATACAAGAGAATAAAAAAGCAAGACTCATAAAAGAACCAGCTGGAATATTGGCCGTGTTAAACTAAAGTTTAAAGTTTAGTGGAAAAACGAAAGTCATTGACGTAATGATAATTTGTCTTTTCTAAGTAAAACGTCATTGCAACAACAGAAAAAAGTTCTTACATGAACTCAAACATAAAAACTACTAAAAAAGGTAGCAGCACTTTCTTGTATACCTTGAACATGGCTGCCTGAGGACTTCCTAGCTCATGGAACGGTGTTTTGCCAGTGGCCATTTCTATGATTGTGCACCCCAGGGACCAGATGTCTGCTGGCTTTCCATAACCACGAGGTCCTTGATCTATAATCTCTGGGGCCATGTACTGAAGCGTTCCTGTTAAAAATTGATCACAACCAGAAGTGAATTTGAATTTAAAAAAAGTAAAAATAAAATAAATTGATCAGTGGTAGTGGGCTTCCCACCTGCAAACGTCTCTGTGCAGGGGTTAATCCCCGCTAAGCGTTTAGATGTTCCAAAGTCGGAGATCTTCAACACTCCGCTGTAGGTGTTGATCAACACATTGTCTCCCTGAAGGAGACAAAAGAGACAGCCTACTCCAACAAGCACAGACATAATGACTTCAGAGTGTGAGGGTAAATAAGGTCTCCACTCACCTTGATGTCTCTGTGAACAATCTGGTTGTCATGAAGATATTTCAGGCCTTCAAGGATCTGCTTGGTGTAGAAAATTATGGTGGGTTCATTGTCTTTCAGAGGACCCCATTTGGATCGCAGAAGAGATGACAAACTTCCTAGAAGGTTATTTATTTATTTTTTTGGTAGGAATTGTTCTTCACAGACACAACACAAATACACAATATTGTAAATGGAAAGGTATCACAAAGATGCCCAACTCCTGTATCTTTGATTTAACTGTGAAATGCTTAAAAAAATCTTTGCATTTCCAATCATAGCTTTTATTTTACAGAAAATTCCAATTTCGATTCCTGTCTTTAAAATGCAGTTTTGAGTAAAAGTTACATTTGATTAAAAGTTCTTTTAGTAAAACTCCTCATTCCAAAAAATTGCAAAATGATTATAGCAAAAATCCCCAAATCCATGTTAGAAATTTCAAATCATGAGGGTTATACCTCCGGGTACTTCTTCCATGAAGATCTTGATGAACCCGTCCTGACTGACTGAACCCAGGTACTGCACGATGTTCCTGTGTTTAAGTCTTTTGTGCAGAGCAATCTCTTCATGGAGAGGCTGAGAATATCTGAGTGAACAGAAGAATAAAGTTGTGTCTCAGTTTCAACAACACAGCATATCATGTAGCAAAATCAGAAATAATTTCAACCTTTAAGAAATTATGTCTGCCTCAGATCCAGAAAAAAAATTTTTGAGATGAAACATGAATATGGTCATCTGATATTAGGAGAACTACTGTGTTTAAAGCTTTTGTGCCACCAGAGGAAAAACTGGTTTGACTTCATCTTAAAGTTTCAATTCTGTCTCGAATTTTTTTTTTTTTTGGCTCAAAGCAAGACATTTGCTGTAAAGGAGGTCATTTTTTTTGTTTAAAATAACCTTTTAGAATTTATTGACATGATTTAAAAATCTCAATAAGGTTTTACATTTTTTTTCTCAGTATATTTTTCCACACACATTCCAAAATCCCTTCATTTCGATTAGACACTTTTTTTTGTTTACAGCACTGGTGGGATTACTTTGTGCCTACAATTTCACCCACAACTCAGAGGCTTCTATTTCTAATTTCTAATGAACTAGTGCTGCTCTGCAAAAACTGTTCTAGAAAACAACACAGGTGGGCTTTTTTTATATTTCAGCTAAAAATAGCAAAATCATAATTAAAAGGCGTTTAAAGCGGCTGTCATCCAGGCAGAGCTCCCGCTGCAGGAGTGAGGTGCACTGCACTGAGAGAGACTGAATGATCTGATGAACCCCGACATGGCGACGTGCTTGCAGGCGCCTCTGTAGTGCTCTCCAAAACAAATAAACCCAAGCTACTCTCTCAGCGTCATCCATGTTTTCCATGATGTGGCAAAGAATGAAGTCCAGAAGAACTTTGGCAGTCGCTCCTCTCACACGTGGTCAGAGCATCAAGGACGTTTAGGGCAAGCGCCGAGCAGCCGAAGCGAATTTGGCGCGCAATTCACCTCCGATACAAGATTTACCAATGATAAAACAAATTTAGATTAACCAGAAAAAAAACAGCTTTAAACTAACCAATGAAATTACAGCCTTTGACTGACCAATGAGAGAACAGCTTTAAAGTGACAAATAAAAAAACAGCTTTAAACTGGCCAATGATAGAGCAGCTTTAGACTGACCAACAAAAGGCAAGTTTAAACAGACCAATAAGATCACTTTAAGGCAGGGGTTGGAATCGGAACACACCCAACAGGTCTAAATTAAAAGCAACACAAACCTTCAGCAGATCTAAACACTTTTGTCTTTCATAACCTGATGGTACCCAGTCTATGCTGTCTGAATACTATTCTGACATGTTCTTACTTAAAAAGAACAGCATGAAAATGACAGTATGCGGAAAAAAGGATTTTTCTGGAATAAAGTTCTTTGTTTTATCATAAAACTGCAAGACAGTTTCAATGAGTATGTACTATAATATATATATATACAAGTCTAAACATACTTAAGATTCCTTCAGAGCCATAGCAATCTATCAATACTTGGAAAAATTCACTTCAGGGTACTGTTAAAGTGTTGGGAAACAGTTAAGTTCAATATTCTTGGAGAAAAAAAAAAATCATACGTGCTGTCCTTCTCAGGGATCTCCTTGATGGCAATTCGGACTTGGTTGCTTAAATCCCTTCCGGCATACACAACACCATACGTCCCTTTACCAAGTACCACCTTGTCACCGTTTTCATTGGTCTCATACACATACTGTAGAACAAATAAAAAAGGACATAAAGAAGGATGTAAAGACAGATACAAGGAGTACATTTTTAAGTAAAGAAAAATATCTGTCTATAATGATATTTCAATGGAAGTTATGTGAAAAAAGATTATTTTCAACAATCCCTTTGTTTGTGAATCTGCTGGTGCCCAGCGTTACTGCTGTTTTTTCTTACTTTCTTGGGCAAAGGAAACCAAAAATACAACACAGCTTGGGTAAAAGGCCTGTGACTGACCTCAAGTACCTCCCCAGACAAAGGTTCCCGATTCTGGGCGGGGTTTTCGGCCAGCTGGATCAGAGAGTTCACCAGCTCACAGAAGCTGGTGGGAAAAGGTCAAGAATACATAAAAATCTGTTTTTATGACAGTAATGATCAGTACAAAGAGACCTGCTACTCCCAAAATGATCAGTTTCAATCAAAACTAAATAAATCAACACCCCAAAGAAATGGAGGTCGATGGGGGAGATATTCATCTGAACAATATTGTCACTGCACTACAATTTGGCCTAAATACTGTTTTTTAAAAATAATTCAAAGCACTAAAAGCATATTAAAACTGAAAAAATGCTGAGTTCTTCACTGCTCTTCAAAGCCCAGGAGGGAAAGCCTGCGGAGACAGGTCCGTCGAAAAGAAAAAGACCCCAACTTGCTTGATTTATGATTTTTGCAAACATTTTCCTAATGAGTTTATGGTTTCTTTATTGTTCTAATGAAAACACTGCTGAGTAACCAGAGGGTTCCACTTAAAAATGGTGGCTCAATTGCCTTTTTTTTTTTATTTTACGTGAAAAGAACAAAGAATAACTGCTTATTTCAAAAATATTACCATATAACAGAATGCAACGTTATATTAAAGAGTATTACTTTGAAACATGAACCAGAATTAATTTGGCCTCCGGATGTTCTCCTTGGAAGGGTTCAACAGGAAGAATGACTCACGCAAAATTATTTCATCATTTTTGTCTGTTCTAAGCCACTGGCTGCACTTAGTGTTTAAAACGGCCAAATTATCCCCATCTGACTAATAATCTGTTTAATGCTATACAGCTCGGGGGATTTTTCGTCTGTATATTTGTCACTTCGGTTACACGGAATCGCTGCTTCTCTCTAGGAGTCACTCACCTCTTACAGTGAATCTCAGAAGGGAAGCAAAGCTGGAAGTCGTCTGAATTGTAGTGAACGTAGAGGAAGCAGCTCCGTTCGTCAATCTTTGACACACTTCAGAAAGGAAGAGGCAACGTCAGACAGTTGGATTTGCTTTTATTCTGCATGCAAATGAGATTCTGCTGAATGTAAAAATAGTAAACCGGACGATCACATTGTAGATCTCTAGAAACGGTGCTTAGGGTTTGCGTTTTGTTGTACAGAGACATACAGGGAGGGAAAATAGAAAGGTTTCTTCTTTCCCTCCCTCATCATTTTGGAATCTGATAAAAGTGTTTTGATGATTTCAGCAGCCTGGCATTTAGCTGTTATTGTAGTTGCTGTAAACGGCCAGTTTTGCAGACTGCATTTCTGATCAGTAGCCACAGGGGAGTCAAGAAAAAGCCAAACATGATGGGGAATATTGACAGAACAGAAGTCTGACGATCAGTCAAGATTTCCCAAACAACACGGCTGTTTTGGGTCCCCTGGCTGGGCCCAAGGCTCCTACACACCTAGTGCTGAGAGATGTTTGCACACGCTCCTTACCTCACTCCTCGGATTGCAGATGCCGGGAAGGTCCACTGATGTAAGCCTTTCTGCACAAGCAAAATTGAACAGAAAATTCAATTAAAAGCAGGTTTGACTGCTGTGATTGACTTGACAAACCTGCTTCATTGGCACACTTGCACATTAGACAAAAAAAAAGAAAGCACACAGCCCAGCGACAGCAGGAATGTCATTATTCTTTCATGCTCTGACACTGTTAGAATCCACCCACATGCCGCCGTGATTAAACATTCACAGGACTATGAATCAGTGTTGTGAAACTTATGTCAAGTGTCTTCCCATCAGAGTGGCCTCTACATGCCTTTACAGCCGTGACATGTTTCAGTTGAACCGTGCGACTCTCGTCCTCTTTGCTCACGCTCACAGTGGCTGTTTGGAGGAGTTTATTGGGCTCCAGGATGAGGACCTGAAACAGCCAAACACAACTCTCATCTATCAACAAACAGGATTGCACAACACCCACATCGGATAAAGCGCAAGACCCCTGTCTGTGGTAGATATTTTTGTATATCTGTAGATCTTTTTGACTGTATATATGAGGCGTGTTTGTCCACATACTGACTTTAAAAGATGATTTTGTTTTTGTCCTTTCAGTTACTCTTATAAGTATGTACTTACTGGACAGCGGTCGGTTGAGAAAGTGGGCTCTGAACTCTGCAAAAGCAACTCCATCCAGAAGTCCACAGTGTCCTGTTTGGGAGATCTTGCCTCTGGCATCTTGGCAAACTGACGGTACAAGGTGTATGTCTCCATAAGGGAAGACACAAACCTGACAAGAAGAGGTGATTTTTGTTAGTCCACACAGAACCTTCCTTCTCTATATTTATGTTCTAATCCACAATTTGATACAGATTTCTCACCAAGCTGGGGCTTTCATTCTGTAGAGTTTCTCAGAGGCCTCAATGACTTTCCTGTACTCGTTGACAAGGATGTTCGCTCCGAGATAGAAACCGACATCCCAGTAGTGTGCCATCTTCTCCAAACTACCCTTTCTACCAAGCAGCGTGCTAATGGTCACCCCTGAAACAAATTTGAGTCCAACACACACAAGGATGGTCTTAAAAATCTTAAATTCAGAGCCTTAATACGAGCAAAGAAAGACAGTGCAGTTATTGATTAGTTTATTTACACTCAAGAACTCAAAATGAAAGAGGCATTTTAAAATGTATTGAATTCTAAATAAGAGTGGACTCAAACAGTCATTACAAGTTAGGTGGAATGTAATAACAAAATGAAAATCTGTTCATTTGTTTGTATTGAAAGACTACAGAATAAAATAAAGAACTACTGATCTAACTTGACCAGATTGATGATTCCTGATGATGGATAATCTGGATTGAAATTGTACATTTTGTCATTTTTAGACACAGCATTGTTACTTCACCTTCTGTAAAATGCCACAAAAAATCTAAGCAAATTGTACAGGATTTTACTATATAGGAAGTTCCATTCAAATTATAAAGTTTATATAAAACAAAGTTTTTATTGGTTGATTCATATGACTTTGTGGTATTTGATTTTTGTGATAATATAATTTACTGGTTAAACTTCCAGAAGAACAAATTAACCAGTTAACAATAGAGATTTAACTCCAGTGGTTCCATCCTTTTGCCCACCATAACTATTTAGTTGTTTATGCAATTCATTTCAAAAGCAGCCTTGCGTTGCAATGCAACATTGTATAATTACACAATCCATGCAAATCAGCGGATTGAGAGAAAAACAGCTTTGCGCCGACAGTAAAGTGTTGCACATTGGTGCGAAGTTGATATGAAAAACTGCTTTAACGGTAGCGTGAACGATGAAATTCACGGTATGTAAAAGAGCATGGGTTATTTAGTTGTTGCCGGCAATATCTCTGGTGTTAAAAGGCGTTTATTCAAGCGTGCAGTATATGTTGGTAAAAAAAATCAATACATCAGCAAATATTTGCAATCACAACAAATGATTTCTATGTAAGATTTATTATTCGCACCTATTTTGCGCAGCTCTATCGAAGTATCAAACTCATGTCCAGCAGCCATGAGGAGGACCACACTGTTGATGCCCGAGTGAAGAGTCGGCTCCATCTCAAAAGCTTTACCATACCTAATGGGAAAAAAAAAATCACACCAATTTGAGACATACAACAGAGGAAAACACAATTAAAAAAAACCCATCTAAAGTCACATATGTAGTCAAACAGAATAGGAGGGTTTCAAAACTGGGGTACCAAAAGCAGGCCTGGTCTCTGCTGGGGAGATCGGTGAACATGGAGCTCATGAACATGTCTTTGTAGATCCGACCACACAAGCAGTACACATCTGACGCCACATTGTTCCCGGACTCCACAATCAGTAGGATTTCATGCAATGCTTTTGCGCGATCTCCAGGGTGATTCCTCCTAATAGGGAGAAATGACATAACATAATAATAATAATAATGATGATGATGATGATGATAATAATAATAATAATAATAATAACTAGAAAATTGCATTTCCTGCGGAAATACGTTTGATTGCAGAATTGCAGAAGGTGGTTGCTTTTATATGCATAATTGTATAACTTTTAGCAGAAAAGGCTGAAATGTTTTAAAATGAAAACAATTTTTAATAAATTGCTAAAGTTTATTTAATTACGCAGTACACTGTTTGCATTTTGCTGAAATGTTAGCTAAAAGCCAAATTAGCTTGAAAAACCTTGCTAGTTGCCAAATTAGCTCAATCAACCAGCAAATTGCTGAAATGTTAGCTAAAGGCAAAATTAGCTTGAGAAACCTTGGTAGATGCCAAAGTAGCTCAAACAGCTAGCATATTTCTGAAATGTTAGCTAAAAGTCAAATTAGCTTGAAAATTTTTGGTATATGCCAAATTAGCTCAGTTATCATATTGCTGAAATGTTATCTTAAGGCAAAATTAGCTTGAAAAACCTCGGTAAATGCCAAATTAGCTCAAACAGCTAGCGTATTGCTGAAATGTTAGCTAAAAGCCAAATTAGCTTGAAAAATCTTGGTGAATGCCAATTTAGCTCAGACAGCTAGCAAATTGCTGAAATGTTAGCAAAAGGCAAAATTAGCTTGAAAAACATTGGTAGATACCAAATTAGCTCCAACACCTAGCATATTGCTGAAATGTTAGCTAAAAGCCAAATTTGCTTGAAAAACCTTGGTGAATGCCAATTTAGCTCAGACAGCTAGCAAATTGCTGAAATGTTAGCAAAAGGCAAAATTAGCTTGAAAAACCTTGGTAGATACCAAATTAGCTCCAACAGCTAGCATATTGCTGAAATGTTAGCTAAAAGCCAAATTTGCTTGAAAAACCTTATTAGGTGCTAAATTAGCTCAAACAGTTAGCATATTGTTGAAATGTTAGCGAAAGAATAAATTTGCTTGAAAAACCTTGGTAGATGCCAAGTTAGCTCAAACAGCTAGCGTATTGCTGAAATGTTAGCTAAAAGCCAAATGAGCTTGAAAAACCATATTTGGTGCTAAATTAGCTCAAACACCTAGCATATTGCTGAAATGTTAGCTAAAAGCCAAATTAGCTTGAAAAACCTTATTAGGTGCTAAATTAGCTCAAACAGTTAGCATATTGTTGAAATGTTAGCGAAAGAATAAATTTGCTTGAAAAACCTTGGTAGATGCCAAGTTAGCTCAAACAGCTAGCGTATTGCTGAAATGTTAGCTAAAAGCCAAATTAGCTTGAAAAATCTTGGTGAATGCCAATTTAGCTCAGACAGCTAGCAAATTGCTGAAATGTTAACAAAAGGCAAAATTAGCTTGAAAAACCTTGGTAGATACCAAATTAGCTCCAACAGCTAGCATATTGCTGAAATGTTAGCTAAAAGCCAAATGAGCTTGAAAAACCCTGTTTGGTGCTAAATTAGCTCAAACACCTAGCATATTGCTGAAATGTTAGCTAAAAGCCAAATTAGCTTGAAAAACCTTATTAGGTGCTAAATTAGCTCAAACAGTTAGCATATTGTTGAAATGTTAGCGAAAGAAAAAATTTGCTTGAAAAACCTTGGTAGATGCCAAGTTAGCTCAAAAAGCTATCATATTGCTGAAATGTTAGCTAAAAGCCAAATGAGCTTGAAAAACCATATTTGGTGCTAAATTAGCTCAAACACCTAGCATATTGCTGAAATGTTAGCTAAAAGCCAAATTAGCTTGAAAAACCTTATTAGGTGCTAAATTAGCTCAAACAGTTAGCATATTGTTGAAATGTTAGCGAAAGAATAAATTTGCTTGAAAAACCTTGGTAGATGCCAAGTTAGCTCAAACAGCTAGCATATTGCTGAAATGTTAGCTAAAAGCCAAATGAGCTTGAAAAACCATATTTGGTGCTAAATTAGCTCAAACAGTTAGCATATTGTTGAAATGTTAGCTAAAAGCCAAATGAGCTTGAAAAACCTTATTAGGTGCCAAATTAGCTGAAACAGTTAGCATATTGTTTAAATGTTAGCTAAAAGCCAAATTAGCTTGAAAAACCATATTTGGTGCTAAATTAGCTCAAACAGTTAGCATATTGTTGAAATGTTAGCTAAAAGCCAAATTAGCTTGAAAAACCTTATTAGGTGCTAAATTAGCTGAAACAGTTAGCATATTGTTTAAATGTTAGCTAAAAGCCAAATTAGCTTGAAAAACCATATTTGGTGCTAAATTAGCTCAAACAGTTAGCATATTGTTGAAATGTTAGCTAAAAGCCAAATGAGCTTGAAAAACCATATTTGGTGCTAAATTAGCTCAAACAGCTAGCATATTGCTGAAATGTTAGCTAAAAGCCAAATTAGCTTGAAAAACCTTATTAGGTGCTAAATTAGCTCAAACACCTAGCATATTGCTGAAATGTTAGCTAAAAGCCAAATTAGCTTGAAAAACCTTTTTTGGTGCTAAATTTACCTCAAACAGCTAGCATATTGCTGAAATGTTAGCTAACAGCCAAATGAGTTTGAAAAACCTTGGTAGAAGCCAAATTTGCTAAAACATTTAGCACATTGCTGAAATGTTAGCTAAAAGCCAAATTAGCTTGAAAAACCTTATTAGGTGCTAAATTAGCTCTAACAGCTAGCATATTGCTGAAATATTAGCTAAAGGCAAAATTAGCTTGAAAAACCTTGGTAATGGCCAAATTAGCTCAGACAGCTAGCACATTGCTGAAATGTTAGCTAAAATCCAAATTAGCTTGAAAAACCTTATTAGGTGTTAAATTAGCTCAAACAGTTAACATATTGCTGAAATGTTAGCTAAAAGCCAAATTAGCTTGAAAAACCTTGGTAGATGCCAAAATAGCCCAAACACCTAGCATATTGCTGAAATGTTAGCTAAAAGCCAAATTAGCTTGAAAAGTGCATGCCAAATTTGCTGTATGAAAAAGTCTTGAAGCCATTAAAAATGATGGCAAAAGGTCAATTTACTGTATAACATGTAGTTAAGTCTAAAATGTTGAAAGACAGGCAAAAATGTACCTAAAAACCTTGTTGGAATGATAAATGTGTGTAAATGTGAATGAATCAATGAGATTCTTCCATTGTCACTGTTAGAATGAGTCAGGAAGACATCAAAGGGTCTGACAGGCAGATGTTTACAAACATTGGCCGCGCAGCTGCACCTCCTCTGCCTAATGAGACAGCAGAATCACTGAGCTGACGCTTCAATGTATTTCAATGGATGTCACTACCTCCAAACAAATGTTCATATCTTCAAAAGTCTTTCACTTATCAGAAAAGTTGAACCCTTGTAAGAATCACAAGGCTTTGGGCTACAATGTGTGAAAGATTCATGCCTGTAGGTCAAAGCATGATTACATAATCGCAAGTTAAAAACAGAGTTAGTGTTCGAACCAGCTGGAAAATTTAACATTGACACGTATAGGAGAAATTGGGGTACTTACTGTCAGTCTAGGGGCTGTGGGGGCAAAAGTATTTGCCCTACAGCTTTGAGAGTTAGATTTTATGCATCTAGAGGGATTTTCCTACGTTTTGATGAAAAAATCATGTCACTGCGACAAACGGTGGCCGAGTTACAGCGATTTATCCATTTTTTTTTTTCTTAAAAAACCTGGTCTCCCCACTCTAGGTGCTGAAGTCCCACACTCTAGATTCTCCTAAAATCGGCCAAAATGTACCAAATTGCCTCATTTCAAACAGCTGTAGTTCAAAAACTACAAGACATATCCAAAATAAAAGTAATGCATGTAATCTCCAAACCTTTCACTACATTTTAAAGTTTAAATGGTGTCTCTAGCTGAAAAATTGTAGGAGGAGATACATTTCAAAAACAGTGCAAAAACGGATTCAAAAAGCGGACATCCCATTGACTTCCATTATATTTTGAAATTCAAAAACTTAAAAAATTTCAAAAACTATAAATAATTGCAGAATTGTTTAAAAACTGCCAAAAAGTGCAAAAAATGCAGAACAAATGCATGTTTAAAATTTTAAAATAGCATAATGTATGCAGAAGTTAGGAATGCAGAAAGTTTGAAGCTGCAAAAGAGCCTTCCCCATGTATTCCTATGGGAAAAATTGCGGCAATTTTGTTGAATTGCATAAAAACCATAAGTTGCAGAAGAAATTTTAAAAGAGAGCAATAATGTCCTAAACAGGCTGAACATTTTGATGCGTAAATGGCAGAAATCGCATGAAGCATGCGGGAGATATGGATGACCGAAAACGTATGGAAGATTAAGAATAACTAGAAAATTGCATTTCCTGCGGAAATACGTTTGATTGCAGAATTGCAGAAGGTTGTTGCTTTTATATGCATAATTGTAGAACTTTTAGCAGAAAAGGCTAAAATGTTTTAAAATGAAAACAATTTTTAATAAATTGCTAAAGTTTGTTTAATTACTTAGTACACTGTTTGGATATTGCTGAAATGTTAGCTAAAAGCCAAATAAGCTTGAAAAACCTTGGTAGATGCCAAATTAGCTCAAACAGCTAGCATATTGCTGAAATGTTAGCTAAAAGCCAAATGAGCTTGAAAAACCATATTTGGTGCTAAATTAGCTCAAACACCTAGCATATTGCTGAAATGTTAGCTAAAAGCCAAATTAGCTTGAAAAACCTTATTAGGTGCTAAATTAGCTCAAACACCTAGTATATTGCTGAAATGTTAGCTAAAAGCCAAATGAGCTTGAAAAACCTTATTAGGTGCTAAATTAGCTCAAACAGTTAACATATTGCTGAAATGTTAGCTAAAAGCCAAATTAGCTTGAAAAACCTTGGTAGATACCAAATTAGCTCAAACAGCTAGCATATTGCTGAAATGTTAGCTAAAAGCCAAATGAGCTTGAAAAACCATATTTGGTGCTAAATTAGCTCAAACAGTTAACATATTGCTGAAATGTTAGCTAAAAGCCAAATTAGCTTGAAAAACCTTGGTAGATGCCAAATTAGCTCAAACAGCTAGCATATTGCTGAAATGTTAGCTAAAAGCCAAATGAGCTTGAAAAACCATATTTGGTGCTAAATTAGCTCAAACAGTTAGCATATTGTTGAAATGTTAGCTAAAAGCCAAATTAGCTTGAAAAACCTTATTAGGTGCTAAATTAGCTCAAACACCTAGTATATTGCTGAAATGTTAGCTAAAAGCCAAATTAGCTTGAAAAACCTTATTAGGTGCTTAATTAGCTCAAACAGTTAGCATATTGTTGAAATGTTAGCTAAAAGCCAAATGAGCTTGAAAAACCATATTTGGTGCTAAATTAACTCAAACACCTAGCATATTGCTGAAATGTTAGCTAAAAGCCAAATTAGCTTGAAAAACCTTATTAGGTGCTAAATTAGCTCAAACAGCTAGCATATTGTTGAAATGTTAGCGAAAGGAAAAATTTGCTTGAAAAACCTTGGTAGATGCCAAGTTAGCTCAAACAGCTAGCATATTGCTGAAATGTTAGGTAAAGCCAAATTAGCTTGAAAAACCTTATTAGGTGTTAAATTAGCTCAAACAGTTAACATATTGCTGAAATGTTAGCTAAAGCCAAATTAGCTTGAAAAACCTTATTAGGTGTTAAATTAGCTAAAACAGTTAACATATTGCTGAAATGTTAGCTAAAAGCCAAATTAGCTTGAAAAACCTTATTAGGTGTTAAATTAGCTAAAACAGTTAACATATTGCTGAAATGTTAGCTAAAGCCAAATTAGCTTGAAAAACCTTATTAGGTGTTAAATTAGCTCAAACAGTTAACATATTGCTGAAATGTTAGCTAAAGCCAAATTAGCTTGAAAAACCTTATTAGGTGTTAAATTAGCTAAAACAGTTAACATATTGCTGAAATGTTGGCTAAAAGCCAAATTAGCTTGAAAAGTACATGCCAAATTTGCTGTATGAAAAAGTCTTGAAGCCATTAAAAATGATGGCAAAAGGTCAATTTACTGTAGAACATGTAGTTAAGTCTAAAATGTTGAAAGAAAGGCAAAAATGTATCTAAAAACCTTGTTGGAATGATAAATGTGTGTAAATGTGAATGAATCAATGAGATTCTTCCATTGTCACTGTTAGAATGAGTCAGGAAGACATCAAAGGGTCTGACAGGCAGATGTTTACAAACATTGGCCGCGCAGCTGCACCTCCTCTGCCTAATGAGACAGCAGAATCACTGAGCTGACGCTTCAATGTATTTCAATGGAGGTCACTACCTCCAAACAAATGTTCATATCTTCAAAAGTCTTTCACTTATCAGAAAAGTTGAACCCTTGTAAGAATCACGAGGCTTTGGGCTACAATGTGTAAAAGATTCATGCCTGTAGGTCAAAGCATGTTTACATAATCGCAAGTTAAAAACAGAGTTAGTGTTCGAACCAGCTGGAAAATTTAACATTGGCAGGTATAGGAGAAATTGGGGTACTTACTGTCAGTCTAGGGGCTGTGGGGCAAAAGTATTTGCCCTACAGCTTTGAGAGTTAGATTTTATGCATCTAGAGGGATTTTCCTACGTTTTGATGAAAAAATCATGTCACTGTGACAAACAGTGGCCGAGTTACAGCGATTTATCCATTTTTTTTTTCTTAAAAAACCTGGTCTCCCCACTCTAGGTGATGACGTCACACACTCTAGATTCTCCTAAAATCGGGCAAAATGTACCAAATTGCCTCATTTCAAACAGCTGTAGTTCAAAAACTATAAGAGATATCCAAAATAAAAGTAATGCGTGTAATCTCCAAACCTTTCACTACATTTTAAAGTTTAAATGGTGTCTCTAGCTGAAAAATTGTAGGAGGAGATACATTTCAAAAACAGTGCAAAAACGGATTCAAAAAGCGGACTTCCCATTGACTTCCATTATATTTTGAAATTCAAAAACTTTAAAAATTTCAAAAACTATAAATATTTGCAGAATTGTTTAAAAACTGCCAAAAAGTGCAAAAAATGCAGAACAAATGCATGTTTGAATTTTTAAAATAGCATAATGTATGCAGAAGTTAGAAAATGCTGAAAGTTTGAAGCTGCAAAAGAGCCTTCCCCATGTATTCCTATGGCAAAAGTTGCGGCAATTTTGTTGAATTGCAAAAAAACCATAAGTTGCAGAAGAAATTTTAAAAGAGACCACCTATGTCCATAACAAGCTGAACATTTTGATGCATAAATGGCTAAAATCGCATAAAGTATGCAGGAGACATGGACGACCGAAAAACGTACGGAAGAATAATAATAATAAGAAGAAGAAGAAGAAGAAGAAGAAGAAAAATAATAAAACAGAAGAACAATAGTTTGATTGCATACTGCAATCAAACTAATAATAACTAGAAAATTGCATTTCCTGCGGAAATACGTTTGATTGCAGAATTGCAGAAGGTTGTTGCTTTTATATGCATAATTGCAGAACTTTTAGCAGAAAAGGCTAAAATGTTTTAAAATGAAAACAATTTTTAATAAATTGCTAAAGTTTGTTTAATTACTTAGTACACTGTTTGGATATTGCTGAAATGTTAGCTAAAAGCCAAATAAGCTTGAAAAACCTTGGTAGATGCCAAATTAGCTCAAACAACTAGCATATTGCTGAAATGTTAGCTAAAAGCCAAATGAGCTTGAAAAACCATATTTGGTGCTAAATTAGCTCAAACACCTAGCATATTGCTGAAATGTTAGCTAAAAGCCAAATTAGCTTGAAAAACCTTATTAGGTGCTAAATTAGCTCAAACAGTTAGCATATTGTTGAAATGTTAGCTAAAAGCCAAATGAGCTTGAAAAACCCTATTTGGTGCTAAATTAGCTCAAACACCTAGCATATTGCTGAAATGTTAGCTAAGGCCAAATTAGCTTGAAAAACCTTATTAGGTGTTAAATTAGCTCAAACAGTTAACATATTGCTGAAATGTTAGCTAAAAGCCAAATTAGCTTGAAAAACCTTGGTAGATACCAAATTAGCTCAAACAGCTAGCATACTGCTGAAATGTTAGCTAAAAGCCAAATGAGCTTGAAAAACCATATTTGGTGCTAAATTAGCTCAAACAGTTAACATATTGCTGAAATGTTAGCTAAAAGCCAAATTAGCTTGACAAACCTTGGTAGATGCCAAATTAGCTCAAACAGCTAGCATATTGCTGAAATGTTAGCTAAAAGCCAAATGAGCTTGAAAAACCATATTTGGTGCTAAATTAGCTCAAACACCTAGCATATTGCTGAAATGTTAGCTAAGGCCAAATTAGCTTGAAAAACCTTATTAGGTGTTAAATTAGCTCAAACAGTTAACATATTGCTGAAATGTTAGCTAAAAGCCAAATTAGCTTGAAAAACCTTGGTAGATACCAAATTAGCTCAAACAGCTAGCATATTGCTGAAATGTTAGCTAAAAGCCAAATGAGCTTGAAAAGTGCTTGCCAAATTTGCTGTATGAAAAAGTCTTGAAGCCATTAAAAATGATGGCAAAAGGTCAATTTACTGTATAACATGTAGTTAAGTCTAAAATGTTGAAAGACAGGCAAAAATGTACCTAAAAACCTTGTTGGAATGATAAATGTGTGTAAATGTGAATGAATCAATGAGATTCTTCCATTGTCACTCTTAGAATGAGTCAGGAAGACATCAAAGGGTCTGACAGGCAGATGTTTACAAACATTGGCCGCGCAGCTGCACCTCCTCTGCCTAATGAGACAGCAGAATCACTGAGCTGACGCTTCAATGTATTTCAATGGATGTCACTACCTCCAAACAAATGTTCATATCTTCAAAAGTCTTTCACTTATCAGAAAAGTTGAACCCTTGTAAGAATCACAAGGCTTTGGGCTACAATGTGTGAAAGATTCATGCCTGTAGGTCAAAGCATGATTACATAATCGCAAGTTAAAAACAGAGTTAGTGTTCGAACCAGCTGGAAAATTTAACATTGACACGTATAGGAGAAATTGGGGTACTTACTGTCAGTCTAGGGGCTGTGGGGGCAAAAGTATTTGCCCTACAGCTTTGAGAGTTAGATTTTATGCATCTAGAGGGATTTTCCTACGTTTTGATGAAAAAATCATGTCACTGCGACAAACGGTGGCCGAGTTACAGCGATTTATCCATTTTTTTTTTTCTTAAAAAACCTGGTCTCCCCACTCTAGGTGCTGAAGTCCCACACTCTAGATTCTCCTAAAATCGGCCAAAATGTACCAAATTGCCTCATTTCAAACAGCTGTAGTTCAAAAACTACAAGACATATCCAAAATAAAAGTAATGCATGTAATCTCCAAACCTTTCACTACATTTTAAAGTTTAAATGGTGTCTCTAGCTGAAAAAATTGTAGGAGGAGATACATTTCAAAAACAGTGCAAAAACGGATTCAAAAGCGGACATCCCATTGACTTCCATTATATTTTGAAATTCAAAAACTTTAAAAATTTCAAAAACTATAAATAATTGCAGAATTGTTTAAAAACTGCCAAAAAGTGCAAAAAATGCAGAACAAATGCATGTTTAAATTTTAAAATAGCATAATGTATGCAGAAGTTAGGAATGCAGAAAGTTTGAAGCTGCAAAAGAGCCTTCCCCATGTATTCCTATGGGAAAAATTGCGTGGCAATTTTGTTGAATTGCATAAAAAACCATAAGTTGCAGAAGAAATTTTAAAAGAGAGCAATAATGTCCTAAACAGGCTGAACATTTTGATGCGTAAATGGCAGAAATCGCATGAAGCATGCGGGGAGATATGGATGACCGAAAACGTACGGAAGATTAAGAATAACTAGAAAATTGCATTTCCTGCGGAAATACGTTTGATTGCAGAATTACAGAAGGTTTTTGCTTTTATATGCATAATTGCAGAACTTTTAGCAGAAAAAGGCTAAAATGTTTTAAAATGAAAACAATTTTTAATAAATTGCTAAAGTTTGTTTAATTACTTAGTACACTGTTTGGATATTGCTGAAATGTTAGCTAAAAGCCAAATGAGCTTGAAAAACCTTGGTAGTTGCCAAATTAGCTCAATCAACCAGCAAATTGCTGAAATGTTAGCTAAAGGCAAAATTAGCTTGAGAAACCTTGGTAGATGCCAAATTAGCTAAAACAGCTAGCATATTCTGAAATGTTAGCTAAAATCCAAATTAGCTTGAAAAACCTGGTAGATGCCAAATTAGCTCAAACAGTTAGCATATTGTGAAATGTTAGCTAAAAGCCAAATGAGCTTGAAAAACCATATTTGGTGCTAAATTAGCTCAAACAGCTAGCATATTGCTGAAATGTTAGCTAAAGCCAAATTAGCTTGAAAAACCTTATTAGGTGCTAAATTAGCTCAAACAGTTAACATATTGCTTGAAATGTTAGCTAAAAGCCAAATTAGCTTGAAAAACCTTATTTGGTGCTAAATTTACCTCAAACAGCTAGCATATTGCTGAAAATGTTAGCTAACAGCCAAATGAGTTTGAAAAACCTTGGTAGAAGCCAAATTTGCTAAAACATTTAGCACATTGCTGAAATGTTAGCTAAAATTTAAATTAGCTTGAAATCCTTGGTAGATGCCAAATTAGCTCCAACAGCTAGCATATTGCTGAAATATTAGCTAAAGGCAAAATTAGATTGAAAACCTTGGTAGTTGCCAAATTAGCTCAATCAACCAGCAAATTGCTGAAATGTTAGCGAAAGGCAAAATTAGCTTGAGAAACCTTGGTAGATGCCAAATAGCTCAAACAGCTAGCATATTTCTGAAAATGTAGCTAAAGCCAAATTAGCTTGAAAACCTTATTAGGTGTTAAATTAGCTGAAACAGTTAGCATATGCTGAAATGTTAGCTAAAAGCCAAATTAGCTTGAAAAACCCTATTTGGTGCTAATTAGCTCAAACAGCTAGCATATTGCTGAAATGTTAGCTAAAAGCCAAATGAGCTTGAAAAACCCTATTTGGTGCTAAATTAGCTCAAACACCTAGCATATTGCTGAAATGTTAGCTAAAATCCAAATTAGCTTGAAAAAACCTTATTAGGTGCTAAATTAGCTGAAAGAGTTAGCATATTGTTTAAATGTTAGCTAAAAGCCAAATTAGCTTGAAAAACCATATTTGGTGCTAAATTAGCTCAAACAGCTAGCATATTGCTGAAATGTTAGCTAAAGCCAAATTAGCTTGAAAAAATTGGTTGCAAATTAGCTCAAACAGCTAGCACATTGCTGAAATGTTAGCTAAAAGCCAAATTAGCTTGAAAAACCTTTGGTGCTAAATTAGCTCAAACAGCTAGCATATTGCTGAAATGTTAGCTAAAGCCAAATTAGCTTGAAAAACCTTTTAGGGTTAAATTAGCTCAAACAGTTAACATTGCTGAAATGTTAGCTAAAGCCAAATTAGCTTGAAAAACCTTGGTAGATGCCAAAATTAGCCAAAACCTAGCATATTGCTGAAATGTTAGCTAAAAGCCAAATTAGCTTGAAAAGTGCATGCCAAATTGCTGTATGAAAAAGTCTTGAAGCCAAAAAATGATGGCAAAAGGTCAATTTACTGTATAACATGTAGTAAGTCTAAAATGTTGAAAGACAGGCAAAAATG